>CM057459.1:478252500-478852500 GCA_016271365.2 Neoceratodus forsteri | reverse complement strand
TCTTAGTTCTTTAAGGACCCTGGGGTGCACCCCATCTGGCCCCATTGCTTTATCAACTTGTATTACTTCCAGTTCCTTCAGGACCCTTTCTCGTGTAAAGGGACTTGTGTTCATTTCTGCACCATTCCCACCCCTTGTACTCCCATGAGACCCATTACCCTCCTCTTCCTCAGTAAAGACTGAGCAGAAATACCTGTTAAATATGTCAGCTTTACTGTTGTCATCCTCCACGCGCCCCCCATCCTCCCCTTTCAGTCTCCTATCCCTCCCTTTGCCTTTCTTTTTACTTATGCACCTGTAAAGGTTTGTCCCATCTACCCACTGATTTTGCAATGTGTTCTTCTGTCT
This sequence comes from Neoceratodus forsteri, assembly GCA_016271365.2. NCBI lineage: Eukaryota > Metazoa > Chordata > Ceratodontiformes > Ceratodontidae > Neoceratodus > Neoceratodus forsteri. The sequence continues at coordinate 478,852,152 of CM057459.1, read as the reverse complement.
GAGCTTTGGCTTCCCTTACTGACCTCCCTGCCTCTGTTTGTTTCTCCTGGTACATCTCCCTATCCCCTTCTGCCTGTGTCTTTTTGTATTGTCTGAATGCAATCTTTCTGGCTTTCACTTTCTCCGATACCTCCTTGGAAAACCATAATGGCTTCCTCTTCCTTTTCCCCTTACTAACCTGCTTAATGCATAATTCTGTTGCTCTTGTAATCACCGTTTTAAATACTGCCCACTGTTCTTCAACCCCTGATTCCTGCCCCATTCCCGTTAATGCCTCTTTCAAGCATCTCCCCATTTTCCCAAAGTCTGCCCCCCTAAAATCCAGGATACTTTGTTTTGTGTGGTTTGGTTCTGCTCCTTCTGTGATTTCAAACCACAATGATTGGTGGTCACTGTTCCCCAGGTGCTTCCCCACTGCTACCCCATCACACTGTCCCTGTTTGTGAGCACAAGGTCCAGTGTGCATTCTGCCAAGTTGGTTCCATTACCAGTTGCTTGAGGAAGGCACCTTGAAGGGAGTACAGGATAAATCTGCTCCTAGTTGATGCTGCTGCTGGGATGCTCCAATCCACATCAGGAATATTGAGGTCTCCAACCAGCACTACCTCACCCTTGTCTGCCATCCTTTGGATGGCTAGCATCAGCTCCCTATCTGTTTCTTCCTCCTGGGCTGATGGTCTATAGACCACACCTGTGCGGATGGCTGGCCCTATTTTCCTTTCCAGCTTAACCCACAGTATCTCTCCCCCATTTTGTTCCTCCTGTATCTCTCAAGCACTTTTATATCATTTTTCACATAAAGTAACACTCCTCCTCCCTTCCTACCTGCTCTGTCTCTTCTGAATATGTTGTAGCCAGGTATGGCTTTCTCCCAGTCGTTGTTATCATTACACCAGGTTTCTGTGATGGCCACAATGTCCAGGTCCGACTGCACCATGACAGCCTCCAGATCCTCCATTTTGTTGCTAAGGCTCTTGGCATTGGCACACATGGCTTTCCATGATTTGACATCCCTAGACTGTTCAGCTATTCTACTCCTGCCCCATCCCTGGTTGTCCTTTATCCCTGGTTCTCCCTGCTGTCTGCCCGTCTGTTGAATTTTTCCCCTTTTCTGCCTATCCACCTCTTGGGTGCTTATCTCCATCTTTTGCACACTGCTTTGTAGAGAGATCCACTCCTCCGGTTCACTGGTTCCACTGCTAGCTGCGAGGTGGGCAATTAGGTACCCTCCTTGCTGGCCTGCCACCCCCCTTGGCTAGTTTAAATACTTGTCAATGTAGCATTTAAACTTATCATTGAGTGCTTGAATTCCCCTTCAGTATGGATGCAGTCCATCAGGCTTGAACAAGCCTTCATCCCTCCAGGTGGGTCCCCAGTCACCAATGAATCCAAACCCTTCCTCACAGTACCAGTTCTTCAACCATGAGTTAATGTTCCTGGTGCATGCACCCCTATGCTCTCCCATGCCTCTCACAGGTAGTTCATCCGTGAAGGTGACAGAAGTAGCTACTTGCTTGAGACCCCTTCCCAATTTCCTAAACTCTTCCTGAACTTCCTTTGGCTCTCCATTCGGCAGGTCATTAGTACCCAGGTGGACAATGACATCCAGTTCACCCTCCTGTTTTGCCTTCCCAGCGATCCCCAGGATCTTCCTTCCATCCCTCCATGCCGTGGCACCTGGTAGGCACCTCACCTCCCTGTTCACCCCCTCCTGTGTTCCTAGCTGAATCCCTCTTATGATGGAGTCCCTCACCAGGATTCGCTTCCTCCTCCTCTGGGGTCCACTGCTTTCCCCGCTGAGGTCACCTCCTTGGCTAACCTCCACATCTTTTCCTTCCACTTCTCTGGGTACCTCTAATTGGTTGTCCCCATTTGCCAGTGTGGCATATGAGTTCTTCAGTGGAATAGGATCTGGGATGTGCCTCTACCTGACCGCCCTAACCCTCCCCTAGCCCACTGTTATCCAAGTGCTCTTCATTCTCGGCATCCTTTGAGGCAGTGGCATTGGACTGGGTGGTCTCTGGATAGGGGTGATGGTACTCCTGACCCAGTTTACTTCCGCTCTGAGTCTGGCTACCTCATCCCGAAGTCCAGAGAGATGCATGCAGATAGGGCAGCACCTCAGCATCCAGAAGGTCTGCCTGAATATGGCTGCCCCGCAGCCACTGCATTACACCACTCACCACATTATGCTGCACTTATACGGCTATTCCAGTACTTGTCTATTACTGAAGCTCTCCTAGTTCCCTTTTTATTAATTTACTGTCCTAAAAATCCTGCCACTGATCCTCAGATACTTTTCTTTAAACAAGGATAAAATAATTAAAAAAATGAGTCAAAACACTTGTTGTGCCGAGGATGGACTTCTTCCCCCTTATGCCCCTCCTACTCCACAACCCCTACTGTCCCCTGTCCTTAGCTCCTGTCAATCAGATTTAACAGGGCATATAATTAAGAGTGGTGGGTGGGGGGGCAAAACTTTGCAGCAATTAAAGACAGCAAAGGAATACACCACCACTACAAACACACCAAACTAGGTTTTAAATTTTCAACAGCCCACAAACAATTCTAAGTAAAGACAGCAAAGAAATTAAAGTGTCACTAAAAGCCCACAATCTAAGTTTAAAGCAAAAATAGCAATGAACAGTTACTGTAAAGCACTGAAATTTTAATCTGTTTTCTTCCCCTTCTGGGTTCTGGCTTCTTCTGCACATCATGAATGTGACAGTTGTAATTTTTCAGCTCCTGGCCAAAATGTGTTTTTGCGTCCCAAAAGGTGATTTCACAGTCCCTGCGCGAAATCACCTTTCAGCCAGGAGTTAAGCATTTTCTCTGCCCTTCTTCATGAGGCGGGGTCATAAGAAGGCTATGTTGAAAATCTGGTGTAAAAATATTAAAAAATAATAAATTTATGAGCCCACATTACATTGTGTAAACACAGGCTCATAACTTTGGTCATTTTCAATATTTTTACCCCAGATTTACAACATAGCCATTTCTTTCTTTTTTTAATTTTTGTTTCTTTTTCCTGCCTGCTGCCAGCGGAGCATCTGCCCGGTCACAGACTCTTGCGCTTCCACTTCCTTATCGGCCTCGGCTTCCCCAACACCCCTGGCTTACTCCCCAGGGTGGGGTTGTGGCACCGGGCCTATGCCACAATCATGGGACTGGATCGGGAAGCTGGCCTGGAAGCTAATCGAAGCCAAGTGCAGGCTTCATTCGTGGTGGCCGCAAGCGTGATTTTTTTAAGATTGCCCCGTGGGTGGGGACATGCAATGACGTCCTGCGTCCGCCCCGCACCTCTCTCAGATTGGCGCCCACTTTTGCGATTCCCCCTGGCCTCCACCAGGAGTTATACGCACATCGGACATTCACCCAATCCTTCCCCCGGAGAAGGAGAGCAGCCCTGAGGGCACTCAGTCCTTCTTCCCCAGCCGGCCCGCCAGCTCCCCGGGTCCATTCCTGAACCCAGGTTGCTGGCATCGGAAGTGGAAATCCAACCACTGCACCGGCAGCCAGCCTAACATAGCCATTTCTTTACAGCACCTCATGAATGTGACAGCTGTCATTTCTCAAATCCTGCCCAAAATGTGTTTTTGCATCCCAAAGGGTGATTTTGCAGTCCCTGCATGAAATCACCTTTTAGACAGGAGATGAAGATTTTCTCTGCACTTCTTCATGAGGTGGGATCATAAGAAGACAATGTTGACAATTTGGGACAAAAATATTACAACATAACAGAGTTATGAGCCTGCATTTAAATTTACAAATGCTGCCTCCCAACTTTGGTAATACATAACCCACACAGTGCACCACAACGTATCTGCTACACCCGGGCTTCTATACTAGTGGTGAACATCCGGAATATGACAAATGCTTGTTCCCATCTTAGTGGATGTCTGCAGGAAGTTTGCTTTGCAGCCGTTTTTGTTTTTTTTCAGGTTTGATGGTCAATGAAAGGTAGGCAGTAATGGTGGTGAATATTTGTTTGAGTGTTTTACCTTTAACTAGCAGTAGTTGTAAATCTTTTATTATTTTTTGAAGTTTTTCCAGATCCTTATTATATATTACCACTGCTGTCACTGTATGTTACCTGTCAGATGGTCAGATGCTCTTTTTAGTTTAGAATTTGTTACTCTCCCATGCAAGCATTTGGAGGTTCACTTCTTTGATTAAGAATATACCAGTCCTAGTCTGGTCCCGGTGTAATAAAAGGGTAAGTGTTTCAGTCTGAAACAAGCATTTGTCAATGCCGAATGTTGCTTGCTTGCTTGTATGTGCTGTTTAGGTATCTGGAAGTGATAGTTCCATGCCTTCCTCCCAAGACATCCACTGTGTCTAATGACAGTTGTACTGTTCATAAGGAAGTGTGGAAAAATGCCACTGGTGAAAACCTGTACTGAAAATATTACAAATTCATGAACTTACTAGGGTACATGGAAACTGCGCAATTCTCACTTGTAACACAGTCATTTTATGGACTTTTTTCACCAAATTTTCAATATAACCATTTTAAGACCTCTGCTCATGAACAGAGTCACTGTGATTTTCTTAATCTGTCCCAAACATTGATTGCGCACACTGACTACGCCATTAAGTGCTACATGCGCGAAAACACATTTTGGGTTATATGTGAAAGATGGCAGCTGTACTGCTCATAAGGAGGTGTGGTAAAATGGCAATGTTGAAAATCTGGAGTGCAAATATTAAAAATTTGCAAACTTACGAGTGTGCATAGGAACTGCATAACGCACGCTCGTAAAACAGTCATTTTTAGGAATTTTTTCACCAAATTTGCAACATAGGCTTTTTGAGAGCCCACCCTTATGAACACTGGCACTGCTTTTTTAATCTGTCTCTGAAGGTGATTTCACGAGTGCTCATAAATCACCCTTCGGGCCATTAACACCATGACAGTTTCAGAATTCATGAGGAGGGTCCCAAAACCCATGTTGAAAATTTGGTGCCAAAATTCAAAAATGCCTGAGATATGCATCAAAGTTGAAAAATCTATTTATTCTATTACACAGCTTATCGGTATTTCTTCAGTTTATGTTTACTTTGAAGGGTGCAGACGTGTTCTCTGGTCCATCAAGATCACATGCTGGACTCTGAGGTAGTATGGGGGTGAGGTGGGGTGGGGAGGCAGAGTGTGCAGAGGGTGAGCGTGGGTTGGGAGGGGGGCACAGAGACAGTCGCTGAGGGAAGGTTTTTTTGTTTACAGGTTTTATGGGGTTTTTTTAGGAAGACGACACGGGATGTTTGCCACGCTGGGGTGGGCTCCCAGCGTGGCAGCTGGAAGGCTGTTTGTGGGGGTCCTGGAGCCAACAGGGGATTGGGCACCCCCGTCAGCCATAACAAATATTTGCCACGTGGGGTGGGCTCCCAGCGTGGCACCTGGAAAACTTTTGGGGGGGCATGGAGCTGACGGGGGATTGGGCACCCCCATCGGCCATAACAATTTCTGCCAAGCTGGGGTGGGCTCCCATCGTGGAACCTGGAAAGCTTTTGGGGGGGCGTGGAGCCATGGAGCCGACGGGGGATTGGGCACCCCCGTTGGCCATACAGAGTGTGCATGGGGTGGTGGAGCGCATGAGCATGCAATATGTGTGTGTGCGTGCATGTGGGGGGGGCTCTGCTCACTGAAGTGGAGCTCTCCCTTTCAACTGTATGCTATTGCATTTTCAACTGCTATCATTGACAACAGCAGCATTCATTGGAGAACTGGGGCCACGCCAGCAAACACACTGACTGAATTGGAAGACGGCTGCCACACCTCCGAAAACTTGGATGATGGCACTATGTTTCTTGCTCATGCATGCAAGCAACATAAAATGTAATTAAAGAAGTGATGTACGTTAGTGGTGAAACTTTTGACCTATACGTTTTTATTCTGTTTTAGATTACCACTTATTCACAGTCTTGTATGATACTCTTTTATCCCCATTGTGAATCTGCTTTAGTACCTTGCATTACATTTGAAACAGTAAAAAATGCATGTTTCTTTTAAAATGGCACTGTTCAGTTATTTATTTATTGATTGATCGATTTTTTTGTTCGTAATTTTTGACTAGAAAAAGCACAAGCGACCCAGGTTCGGGAACGGACTTGGGTGCTGGAGGGCCGGCTGGGAGAGAGGGCTTGGGCGTCAGCTGATGGCTTACATTCTCTGAAGGAGGCGGATGTGATCCAGCGCTTGCTGACTGCGGAGGCTGAAGTCTGACGGTCGCAGTGGGGCCCCACACACTAAGGAGGCCTGGTGAGCGTTGGCGTCAGCCTTACGTGGTGGCACACCACGCCCCTGGGGAGCAAATGGGAAAAGAGCCCCATAGCCAACCGGATGATGGTCACCAGCTCCCGTAGCCATGAGTCCAAGGACAGTGCACGCACCATCCCCAGCAGCACCCCGGAACAGGTTTGGCGCTGTTCGTCCCAACCGGCGCCATCCCCCTCGGAGGGGGGGACCCTCCCGGTGAAGGGTTACATCCAGGGGTCATCTGTGGGGGGCTGCTATATGGGGGTGAAGAGGTGGCTGATCCGAGGCAGTGCAGCTCGGAGGGCATAGGTGGCCTGTAGGAGAGGCCGGCCCAAAGCTGGGAGGGAGCATAAAAAAAAAAAACACACTAAGCTATGATAGCTTGTTTCCAGGTGTGTCCTAGGGGTGGGTTCCATGAATTGATTTTATTGACAGGGGGAATGTTGGCCATGATACCAGTGAACTCCCCTATTCTATTTCAATAAGTGCCATGGGATCTTTTACTTCCACCTGGACAGTGACCAGAGATGGACAGAAGGGACCAGATAAACATCTCATCTGAATGGTGGCACATGACCAGTGCAGCACCCCCTTCATACTGCACTACAGTGTAAGTTATGGGTATTACCCCAAGTTCCTTGTGTTGGGCTAGAAACTACGACCATTTGGTCTTCCTGCCCCATAGGTGAGTATGCTACCTACTGCATTCTCTGTTGTTTTTGAACACTTATAATTTAACACCATTTTTCTTGTGACTAAAACAAACTATCATGCAGCAGACCCTGCTGCCCGACTTTATGGGACAATAGGTATGTAAAACTAGCTAAGAATACTGATGAAAGCTTGCTCTGAATCATATGAAAAAGAGAGTGCCTTTTATTATTTCAAATGTAAAATCAAAGTGCTAAAGCAAACTCAAAATGGGGAGAGCAGGGTATCATACAAGATAGAAGGTAATGGGAAATCTAAAATGGAAAAAAAAGTATAGGTCAAAATTCTCACCGTAACATGCACTGCTGCTTTAAGATATTTACAGCTTTGAGATTTCTTGTCCTAGATGTTTATCCATTTCAGAGTACATCCTGTGCTCTCTGCAATGCTCCAGGCTGTCAGAAATTGCCTGCCCTCAGGGGTATAAGAAAATGTATTCACCATAGTAATGTTGTTTCTTCTATGGGATTCATCAGTGAGCCAGTACAAAGTGCATCATCTTGTGCCAGAGTTTTGCCCTAGAGAATAGAACTGTATGTTAAGTTTGGAACTCAGAAAGCAGTTTAAACTCTGCAGTGTGGTCTCACTTCCCCTACTGGCTTAACACACGATTTGTTTCTAAAGCCAGAGGAGCAGTGACAACCAGAATCTAACTAATGACTACTGTAAGTGTAAAATTTTGTTTACAAAACATTTTTAATTTAGACAATAACAGACAGAGTTGGCAATAAAATTACCACAAATTTAAAATGTATTAAAACTGTAAAAGTGATGCATAAGCACATAGGAACAGCAACTGAGTCTTGTGTGAACCTGTTTTCAGATTCTACAGAAGGATGCAGGGTCGGGGTTTGTATTAGCTCATTGATGGATTCCAGTGAAGAAAATGAAAATTACATTGTTACTTAAATTTTTGATCTTTTAGGAATAAATTCACCATTGAATCCCGCTAGTGGGTCTAATCCAGAGGTGCTAGGATCCAGTGGAAGTCAAAACTTTTCAGAAGGCTGGCGCTGAGGTAAGTAGCGCACTTGTGCAGCTTCATAAGTGAGTGTGTGCAGCTGCCTGATTATGTTGGCACATGCCCCCAACCTCCTCAGTACCTTTTTTACTAAGGAGGTGAAGCATAACCTAAGTAGTACCTATGCATTTAAACTAAGGGCATAAGATAATCCTGGTGGCCCGAGAAAAAGGGTCACCAATTCAGTAACACAGTGTCTTTGTAGCCCAAGATCAAGGAATAAAGACTAACATAACTATACTGGAGTCAGTCACTCTGGGGGATGATGGGTGGGTGGGTGTGTGAATCAGTGATGAAGATATTCCTAGAAATCCATAATTAAAGTAAGAATGTAATTTTCATATCTTCCAGGAATCAGTCTTCACCACTGATTCCCACTAGTGAGTCAGAGCACCAAGCTCAGAAAAAGTCCCCTGGCTAGGGAGGCTGGAAATGAGCACTCACTCAGGATAGTAATCCATCCAGGATTGTCCTGTCAAGGTGGTGTGCTGCCTGGTATGGACATCCAGGGCATAGTGCTAGTAAAAATGTGCACTGTGCTACAAGTTGCAGCTCTGCAAATTTCTCCAATAAGCACACAGTGAATCTCTGCCAGGGATGTGGCAACTGCTCTACTGGAGAGGGCATGAACCCTGATCAGACCACCATACTATAAGATTCAGGTTCAAGGCACCCCCCAATAGACCTGCCCCTATGGAGATGGTCTGGTACCATCTTTTAAGGGGTTTGACCCTGGATGGTCTTATGGAGGTACTGGACCGGTCAGGCTTGATGAATGTATATGCGGAGCTAGAGGAATTGGTATTGGCCTATAATATGGTGGTGACTGAGGCCCTTGACTCCATAGCTCCTGTCCGTGTTTGCCTCCTCTCTTTTCACCAGAAATCCCCATGGTTTGATGGGACTTTGAAGGAGATGAGGTGAGGGGATTAAGAACTGGAGAGGCGTTGGAGGAAATCAGATCTGGAAGTTGACAAACTTAAGTTGATAGCCTATTATAAAGACTATCATTCGGAAATTTCCTATAAGAAGGCAGAGTTCCTGTCCAAGGAGATTTCCGTGGCAAGGAACAGACCAGCTCAGCTATTTCGGACTGTGAACAGGTTGTGCAATCCAACTTGCCTCCAGTCACAGGGAGCCTTTTCACAAGCTAGATGTGACGAGTTTGCTCAGTTCTTTGCCAGTAAGATTGCCACTATCAGATCGGAAATCCAATCAATGCCGTCTAATGGACTTTGCAGTGATGGACAATATGTTGCGAGCACTTGGCCTGTCTGGTCTGACTTCAGCCAGCTGGTGATTCTGGACATTGTGCAGGTCATCCAGGGACTGTATCCAACCTTCTGTAGTCTGGACCCAATTCCAACGTGCCTCCTAGAGGGGTGTGTTGAAGTCATTGGCCCAGTACTTGCTAGGCTAGTCCAATATTCATTAGAGACAGGGTTTTTTACAGAACCTCTGAAGGAGGCAATAGTGGTACCTGCCACAAGCTCACTCCCATGGGGCAAGATTTCTCTGTGTCACAGTGAAAATCCCTCTTGTAACAGTGGGGTTGGGTCAGGGATGCCTTTCCTCTGTCCCTTTTGTATGCTTGCTGTTTCACAACTGAACATATGCCACAGGATCCTTAGGTTACCTTTCTTCCTGTGAGGGGATACAAATACAGTCTCAAGTCTGTATCCCTGGGGTAGAATCTTTTCAGCCACTGCACCACAAACCACAAAAGCCACATGTGTGTATAGGCTTTGGGGGGCCCTTTACACCCTATTGAGCATCTTTCCCCAGAAATGAAGAGCTCAGTTCCACTACCCCCCCCCACAGACTCCTCTTGTCCTCTTGAGATCTTTCATATTTCTTCCCCTCCTTTCATTACAAAGTCCCTAGTGACTTTTACTGCGGGTATTGTTTAGGCCCTTAAGCAATCACACAGGTATAGTATCATCTGAACAACTCTTACCCACACAGCACACACAAATGACATAAGCAGAATTTTTTTTAAATAAGCCAAAGGCTTTACTAAATAAATTAACAAGAAAAGAGTAAATAACAAAAATACAAAATAATTTGGAGATTGGTTACAGGATACTGAAAATAAAAGGAAAACTATACATAAAAAAAACTACAGTTTAACTCTAATTCTGCTGGCCCAGTGGCACTGAGTATTGAGGCACTGGATGCCACACCTCACACCATGCCGGTGACCCAGGTTCGGGAACAGACTCGGGCCACCAGGGGTTGGCAAGGGAGGGAGGGGATCCAGTGTCCAGAGGACTGCTCTCTCTCCTCTCTCTCTCGGGAGGGAGTAATGGAGCAGCATCGCTCCACAGTGGCCCCAGTGAGATCAGAGGCACTGTAGAGTGATGCGGTAATGAGGTGGAGCGGCAGTAGACATCGGCACATTGGTGCACATACATCATTGCACATCCATGTTCCAAGGGAACATACAGCAGCAGAAAAGCCCTGGTCCCATGGATAGGCGACAGCAACCTCCAGTGCCCACCGCCACACACCCGACTCTGTACTTGTTTTGCCGGCTGTCCCGATCCCCCCGCCTTGCCTCGGGTCCAGCGTGCTAGGCCAGGGGTCCATCAGATTGAGGTAGGTGGGGAAGTGTCTGTCCCCGATTTCCTGGTGGGGTGAGGATCAAGCAGATAGTAGAGTGGCTGAGGTGAGTGGGGTCTGCCTGGGAGAGGTCCAGAGGGTCAGTGATAAAGAAAAGCTACAAAAAAAACCCTCTAATTCTACCTTGAGTCCTTAGTTGTTGAAGTTGAAACTGCAAGTGTCTTTGAGGTGTGGTAATTGAAGTCTTGGTTCTCAGTGATCCAGGAGAAATTGTCTCTGCTCAGTATAAGCAGAGTTCCAACTGCTTCAAGCAAGAATGCAGCAAAAAGGCTAAAAATGCTGAAAAAGCTCAGATACCCCTCTGCATCCTGGTTTTAAAGGGGGTTCAAGAAGTCAGGTCCAGTTGATGTGGCTAGCCCTGCGACTGGCTAGCATTTCAGTTTCTATGATTGCCCAACCAATCAGAGTTCAGTATGTTATTACAATAACACAGATATGAAGTTTCTGAACATAGAAAAAAAAAAACATGAGGTAGCCAGCTCAAACTAGATTCTCTGTAACATTCCAGGCCTCCCTGCTGGGAGATGGCCATCGTTACTCAACACTTAAATACAGCTATTTACATAAATGGTAGCCCTATTCAGTTGTAATGAGCTTAAGTCACTGCAGATCTTTCAAAACACAGGATGCCCAGATATCCCGACTGTTCATGCGGTCCTGTCCTTTCACAAACAAATGGACCTACCTTGCCTCCCAGCTAGGCTTGATCATTCTTTTGTCTCCTTTTTGATAATTTAATTAATTCCAGTTCCCTGGCTAGCAACAAACAGCTTTTCTGCCCAGTAACAGGAATTCCAACCTAAGTCTAGTGCTTATGTTTGGGTTTTTTTGCATCCATGATGCTTTACACTTATGTAAACCCCCTACAAATGGGGGTTCCCGAAAAGTCTTCCTTGAGCTTGCCTAAATGCTCACTGCCAGGCTGGTGTCCTGCGTTTTAGCAGTTTAAATGTAATTGCCAGAGACTGCCTGTATAGCCTTTGTGTAGTGTCTCTTTAAGAGCTGCCTGGATTGCAGTCATAAGTAATCTGAGAGGGCGCTCTGTTGGAAGATGTAACTATTTGCTGAAAATCATTTGTGACAATGATAATGTAGTTTGCCTAACCTGCCTTCTTTGCAGCAACGACTGTTTTGTTTATCCCCACCTCTTTGGCACGGGACTGCCGAATTGGACCAATCAGTACTTGTGGGACCTAAAATGCAGCCGGACTACAGGAGCTGTCTGAAGTCAGAATCTGTAGGAATTGTAGTTTGGGGCTTTTGGTTCCTTTTTGCACCTGAAGGGGGAGCTCCTGTTGTAACTGACAGATCAATCAGCGAACCGAACCTTTTGGATCTAGAGGAAATTCCCAGGCTTGCTGCAGTTTGAGTCAGACCTAAGTTGGGAGCTGAAGAAGCAACAGCTCAAGACAGTCTCTGTGGAAAGGCCTGAGTTTTGGCCTGCATGCCTGCCTGCTACCCCAGAGAGGGAGAAGAGAATCAGTTTGAACTGAATCCGAGTTTGTGAGAATGAAGTAAGCCACTGAGTTGTGACCAGGATCAACCTGACGAAGACCAAAGATTTGCTGAATGCATCAGCCTGTCAGGATTTCTAGCTACCTCTAAACTCCCGGTGAGTGCAGAGACTTTGCGATTGTGACTGGAGAGCGGTTTGCCTGGTATAGTAGAATCTCTTACATGTAAATGTGCTATGTGTTTATAGTGGGTCGTGATTTGGTTCCCCGCTGTGTGAAGTGTGTTCTGCTTGCTGGAAGCTGTACCAGCTCGACCGGACTGAATTTGCGTTCCTCTCCATATGGCCTAGGCCTTACCACACTTGCCCTGCCAGACTACTCCACTGCACAGAGAACGCCATCGACGAGAGACCTGCCTGGGGATCAGCCCCCTGTTCCATGCTTAAACAGGAATGATGCCTCAGCGAATTGTGTGGGCCCTGCTTCTCCTGGCACTCCAGATCAACCACCTGCAGTCTCAATTTTCGTCCAGCCTATGTCCAGTCTTGGGTATCGTGAGTAACCATCAGGGTAGCTCCCTGCAACAAAGTTTAATGTAAGTGTGTCATCTAATTGACTTGTTTCTTTTCTTTCATGAACTGAGCCCTCCGGCTCTGGATTACAATTAGTATGTGTGGTGCATGTTGTTTTCTTCCATCACAGGGCCCCAACCAGCTGCGATGCCAGCCTACCCCGGGCAATGATCCAGGCTAGCCCACCTCTTTTTCACCTGGGTACCCAGAGTGTGTGACTGTTTATGGACCCTGAAATGCATGCATAACTGTTTGATTGATACAGCCTTTAAGCAAATTAACCTGATTACGCCCCTCCCTTGTTCAAATCCCTTAAATAAATCAGATCTAACTCTTTTTGCATTTACCCTGACTGTGGTTCCAGTTTGTGCAAGAGTACTGTACTGCTGTTATTTGCTGTGTATAACCTTGTTTTACAGGGGTCCCCAGGGTCGAGCCAGAGAGAGCCCTGGTGGTAAGCAAACAGTGTGGGTACTTGTGTGGTGTATCAGGAGTATTGTGAAAGTGATTTTTGTGTATTGTTCCGGCCACTAGTAAGGAAAGAGTGGGGGTTACAGTGTCCCGGAGGGCTGTGCCCAGGTTAGCTTGACCACTACCAACCCTGACCTCCGGGGGGAGGCACCCGTTTCAGAACTCAGGCCCCTTAACCTGCTCCCAGCCAAGCAGGCAGGGGTAGTAGCCCTTGGGATAGCACCACCTAGGGGTTACACTTATACTGGCTACTATGGGCATCCAATGCATTTCTCACATAAAGTTATATAAAACATGTCCCAAAATAATAAAATATGGCCTTATCTCACCACACTCCTCCCTTCTTAACAGAACCTGGGGGGGGGAACATGCCCCTTCCTAGTAAGTGTTTCCACCAGTTCTGCCCCTTACTCCAACTGGCTCGATGGTCCGTCTGCACTGGCATTAGCAGATCTATGTTACATGTCCCACATATGACACCCCTAACTCCAGCATCTCCTCCACCTCCCTCCTAATGTTCTTTAGGCAGCCTCAGACACCCGGTAAGCTGTCCATCGTATGGGCACTTGCATCTCCATGTCCACATCATGAGTCGCTAAGGGAATATGTCTGAGCTTGGCCGTAAATAAAGAAGCAAAGTCCTCTAAGACTTCCCTCACTTCCTGGCTCTGTTCTGGGGTCAGCTGAGGTGACAGTTTGATTGTCTCCACAGATGACTCCCACTAGCTTTCCTCTAGCAAGTCCAGGAGGGGGTCTTCTTTGTCCGTCCCGTCCCCAGGACTACAAACAGCAAACACCATGTCAGGCCAATTTACATATGGCTTCATCATATTAACATGGTACAGTCAATGGATATGTTTCCTGTCAGGCAGTCCTGCAATGTAGTTCATGTCATTTACCTGTCGGACTACCTTGTATGGTCCTGCCCACTCGGTCTGCAGCTTGTCCTTCCAGACTAGAATGAAGACCATTACTTCCTGACCTGTGCTGTATGGGCGAGCTCTGGCTCTGCAATTATACCAGACTATTTGCTTCTGCTGGGCAGCTGACAGGTTGCTTTGGACCATCCCCATAAGCTCCTTCAGCTTCTCCCTCAGCCTAAGGACATACTCTACTACGGGAGTTCCCTGGGTGATGTGTTTGCCTTCCCAGTCTTCCTGGATCAAGTCTAGGGGCCCACTTACCCCCATATAAGAGTTTGAAGGGGGAGAAACCTGTTGACCCTTGGGGCACCTCACTGTATGCGATAAACAAGTGGGGAAGGTATTTCTCCCAGTCCCTCCCATGCTGTTCAGCAAATGCTTGGAGCATTGACTTAGGGTACTACTGAATTTTTCCACAAATCCATTAGCATGTGGGTAATAAGGTGTTGTGCATCTTTGCACCACCCCACACTTCTCCCACAAAGACTTCATCAGGTCCGACATGAAGTTAGCTCCTTGATCACAGATAACCTCATGCAGATACCATACACATGAGAAAATCCCTAGCAAGGTGTCTGCCACTTTGGGTGTCTTAATGGAGGACAGGTGACTGTCTCTGGGTATTGGATTGCATAGTCGACCACTGTCAGGATAAACCTTTTTCCGGAGGAGCTTGGAGTATTCAAGGGTCCTACAGTATCCATTCCTACCCTCTGCAATGGCTCCTCCACAGTGGGCAAAGGAAGTAGGGCAGCTTTTGTTTTACTACCTGCCTTCCCTATCTGTTTGCACCGGTGACAAGACCTGCAATATTCTTTCACCAGCTGGGAGAAGTTGGGCCAACAGAAATTTTGGGCCAATCGCTGCATTGTGCACGTGATTCCCAGATATCCAGAAATGGGGATATCATTTGTGATCTTGAGCAACCGCTCATGATACTCATGGGGAATGACAAGCTGCCTGCCCATCAACCCTCCCTCAGTCCTCACATCCTGCGTATACAGCAGTCCGTTGTCCCGAAATATCCTATGTCTCATGTCACCTCCCTGTGTCCCATCAGATTCTGCACAAGCCCGCAGCCTCTCCAAACTAGGGTCAGTTCTCTGAGCAGCTGCAAAATCTTCACATTTTCCCAAAGCATGGGACAAATCCCCTTCAGTCCATAAACTGGGGTCCACAGCACTAGCATCAGGGCACTCAGAGTCACTGCCATCCCTAACCTTCTGACCATTGGTTGCCCTTCCCTCCTCAGAGTAACCTTCTGTAGGTGTTTGGTAAACAGCAACTTGTGGAAGTCCTACCTCCTTTTCACTATTCTCCATTTCAAGCAATACAGGCTGGGGACCAGCCTCCTATTCTTTTCCACACAGGCTTCTGTAGGGTTCAGAGAAATACAAGGGACCTTAGCTGTCTGACTGTGGGTAACCGCACACACCACCCCCTGCTGTATATTATTCCCAATAATCACATCCAGAGCAAGGTTGTCTGCCACTGCCACTTTTTGTACCCTCTCTTCTGTCTCACCCCAATCCAGGAGAACACTAGCTTGTGGCAGGGTTTTTTCCTCCCCTGTGAATCCCCTCACAGTGACAAATTGATTAGGTATAAGCTGTTCAGGCTAAACCAAATACCCTTTTACCAGGGTAAGAGATGCCCCTGTGTTTCTTAACCCATAGATCTGCTCCCCATCTACTGTAACAGGGTGTATGTGCTCCCTCATGTTCACAGGCAGGAGGGATACACAGTACACCCATCTCCTTTCAAGGGACACTTTGTCCACTCTGTGCCTTTTTAGGACACTGTCTAGCCAGATGCCCTGGCTGCTTACAAAACTAACATTCATCATTCTTTTTTTCCAAGACCTCCCTTCTTGGTAACGTGGGGCTTCCCCCCTTCCACAGGGACATTGAGGGTTTTAGCTGCCCTGAAGATGTGCTTTTCCCTTTCTGTGCTGCAGCAACTACTCCACTCCCTTCAGAGCAGGCCGGCTCCTGGCAGAGCGATCCAAGAGCTCAGCTGTTTTGCTGTTTTGGGATCCCGGTCCTCCAGCCAGGTTTTCAGCTCCACTGGGCAAGCCCAAAAGAACTGTTCTAAAAGTATAACCTCCTCAATGTTCCCCACAGAGTTTGCTTCCACCCCTTCCCACCAACACTTTAAAAACTGCTGTTGCCTAGTAGCTAATTCTTCAAAGCTCATATCAGGGCTATTTCAGAGTTTACGGAATTTTATTCTGTAGGCCTCAGGAGTCAGTTCATACTTTTTAAGTAAAGCACCTTTAAGTTTCTCATAGTCTTGGCTATCATCATTGTCCAGTTGGCCTAGCACATCATGCCCTTTACTAGTAAGTATCAGAGATATCTGGAAGCTCTAGGACTCCCTGGATACCCTGACCTGGATACAGACCTTTTCAATCAAATTCAAAAATGCATCCATATTCTCCCCCTCTTTAAATACCGCCATTAATTTGGAACTTAATTTATACCCCAGCCCTGGAGTTTCAGATCTATCTCTTCCACTTACCTCCTCTAGCACTAGTCATTAGAGTATTAGCCTCTCCAGTTTGTTCTCCCTCTGGTTCTGCTTTTCCTCTGCCTCTCTCTGACGTTCCTGCAACTCTAGCTCAAACTTTCTCTGCATGAATTCCCTCTGCTGCTGGGCTTCGAATTTTCTCTGCTCAAACTCTAGTTTCCTCAGCTCAAATTGTAGCCTGATCCTTTCCAGCTCCAGCTCTGTGGTGGCCTTCCTCTGGTGCTGTGGCTCTGGGTTCCCTCTGGTTTCAGTGTTCTCCTCCTCCTTGGGAGAGGACACTGTGACATCCCTTGGCACCCCCATGCCCAAGGTCTGATCCTTCTCAGTCACCGGCTGTGACTCCAGGTCCTGGGCAGTCACTTGCTCGTTGGCTGCCACAAGAGCCTCTATGAAGTTGGGAGATGGCCGTCATTGCTCAACACTTAAATACAGCTATTTACATAAATGGTAGCCCTATTCAGTTGTAATGAACTTAAGTCACTGCAGACATCTCAACACAAAGGATGCCCAGACATCCTGACTGTTCATGAGGTCCTGTCCTTTCACAAATAAATGGGCTTACCTTGCCTCCCAGCTAGGCTTAACCCTTAGACTGCTGACAGAATTAGAATGTATTGGAAGTCTGGGTGGATATATCAGTCCGCAGCCCTGTAAGGGTTAATCATTCTTTTGTCTCATTTTAGATAATTTCATTAACTCCAGTTCACTGGCTAGCAACAAACAGCTTTTCTACCCAGTAACAAGAATTCCAACCTTAGTCTAGGGCTTATTATGTTTTGGGGTGTTTTGTATCCATGATGCTTTGCACTTACACTGGCTACTGTGGGCATCTGATGCATTTCTCACATAAAGTGATATAAAACATGTCCCAAAATAATAAAATATGGCCTTATCCTGCCACAGTACTACTCCTGAAAAAACTTCTCTAGGCCCAGACTGCCTGGTAAACTACAGGCCTGTCTCTAACCTGCCCTTTGTGGGCAAGGTTATTGAGAAGGTGGTGGCTGCACAACTGGATGACCATTTAACAACACATGATGTCTGTGATCCTCTCCAGTCTGGCTTTAGGGAGAGGCATAGTACCATGGCTGCCCTTGTTTGGGTTCTGAATGATCTCCTGATGGTGAGGGATCGTGGGAGCCATACCACCTTACTTCTCTTCAATCTCTCTGCGGTGCTCGACACTGTGGACCATGGGGTGTTGATGGAGCACCTGCAGGTTTTCTGTGGACTGTCAGGTACAGTCCTCAGGTGGTTTAGATCATTCCTCACCAGCAGGATTCACAGAGTAGTGACAGGGATTCATACCTCAGCACCTCTTTCCCAGTTGTGTGGGGTCCCACAGGGCTCAATCTTATCCTCCATGCTGTTCGCACTGTACATGCTGCCATTGGGGGACATTATTAGGTGGTATGGGCTCAGTTTTCACTGTTATGCAAATGATACTCAGCTCTACATGTCCTTTGAGCCCGAGCAAGGTGGAGTGGTCTTGGTCTTTAACAACTGCCTCACCAAGATCCAGAGCTGGATGAGTGGCAACTGGTTGAGGTTGAATCCAGAAAAGACCGAGGTGCTGGTAGTAGAGCCAGGTCACCAAAGCATCAGGTTGCAAGCTGGTCATCCCTTTGGACTTAGGCTCAAACATGCCCAGCTGCCTACCTCTAATCAGGTGCAAAATCTGGGCATTGTACTTGATAGCAGCTTGACACTAAAATCCCAAGTGTCGGCCGTTGTCAGGACCTCATTCTATCATCTGAGGAACATCACCTGGATCAAGTGCCTGATTCCTCCTGGCAACATGCCAACCCTGGTTCACGCCTTCCTAACGTCGCACCTTGATTACTGCAACACCCTATGCCTAGGGCTACTGGGGCTTGATCTTCATCAATTGCAGCTAGTGCAGAATGCGGCGGCCAGGCTGTTGACTGGCTTACCAACATCCTGCCATATCATGGCTGTGCTCCACTGTTGGCACAGGCTGATGGTACATTGGTGGATCACCTTCAAGGTCGGCTTGCTGACCTACAAGGCCCCACATGGATAGGGATCCAACTATCTGCAAGATCTTCTGTGCCCCTACTGCCCCCTCTGCTACACTGATGAGGGACTGCTGGAGGTTTCCAGGGTCCACTTGAAGACATCTGGAGCCCGCACTTTTGCTTTTGTGGCCCCAACCCTGTGGAATTCTTTGTTTCATTGGATTAGGGAGTGCTTGACCACTGACACCTTTAAAGCCGAATTAAAAACACACCTTTTCAGACAAGCATTTTCTGAGTAGCTTAAGACAGTATACTAAGATTCATGATATTGTGATTTTATCTATGTTTTATTTATGCGTTTTATTTGTACTAGGATGTAAAGCACTTTGATCTCTTGGAATAGCACTTGATAAATAAAATGTAATTGATTGATTGATCTTGCCCTCCAGTTTAATCTTCATCATGGATAGCAGTGGCAAAGGCAATTCACAATCCAGGTAGAATGTACTTGATTGTAACAGGCTGTCCCATTCGATTAGGATCAACCAAGACAAGAGCGGTTAAGTGAAGTCCTTAGTTCTGTCAAGGAAGCCCTAAGGACCCTTTTAACATACAGATAGTGGAGAGTCCTCTCTCCCTCATTCTGGAAGTTGCAAAGTAGGTAGTCAGGACTAAGCTTGGTTAAGATGGAACTCCAATACCACTTTCAGTAGAAACTTGGGTTGTGTGCGGAGAACTACCTTATTTAATGGAAAACAGTAGATGGAGAATCTGAGAACAAAGCATGGATTTTAAATACTGAGAGCAGACACAATGACCACAAGGCAAGGCTCAAAGAGCTTGCAAGTGAGCATATTAGTACAAGGCTGATAACCCAGGCAGCCATTGACTTCCTGCTGGGAGGCCTGACGTGTAAAAAAACCCTTAAATAACCTCATGAACAGTGGCAGCTGTGCCATGTAGAGGGTGCCGATGGGCTTGCGGTATGCTGAACAGCATGCAGATGGACCTTTACTGTGGAATATAGTAGAAAAGCAGTGGAAGGATCCAGTAGGCATTCCAGAACCTTGTCAGATGACACTAAAAGGGAGTCCATGTAGGTTTTGGAGCACCAAATGGAAAATCTTTTCCATGTGGCTGTGTATAGTATGTCTTTCCAGTGGAAGGCTTATGTGCAGCCGAAAGTATTTCAGAGACCCTCTGAGATACCTTGTACCTGTTCACTTCTAAGCACAGGTAGGAATGGACTGATGTGTCCCTGTGTCAATAATTCCATCCTGAGTGGTAGAGTCCTCAGTTGCTGACTGAAATCTGTTCAATGGAGGAAAATGTATCTGTGGAGACCAGTAAGGGGGGGAACTAATATCGTTTTGCCCCCATTGTGTCTCCAATTTTAGAAAAACTCTCTAAAGGAGAGAGACTAAAGGGAATACATACAGAACAGATTTTCAGTTGCATTCTGAATGTATCCTGATCAAAAATGCCATGTTCTGAATCTCTGGAGCAGAACTGAGGCAGTTTGGCATTGAGTGAGGATGCAGGAAAGGCCCGCATCTGGAGTACCCCCACTTGCCGAATAAGCTGATCTGCAAGAGCGTTTTGAACTCTTGGCAGATAGAGTGCTTGGAGCAGGATCCCCTGCTCCAGATTCCATACCTACACTTTTGTCACCTCCCTGCAGAGAGGGTAAAAATGTGCTCATCCTTCTTTGCTAATGTGGAACGTCACAGACTTCTTCTCTGTCAGGAAGAAGACTAGGGTTTTCAGAACATACAAAAGCAGATCGCATCTCCAACACATTGTGGAGATGAGTCTCTTACTGGCCCCAGACACTTTGTGCTTGGAGGCACTGACAGTAAACCTTCCACCCCAACAGGGAGGCATCCATGGTGGGAATCATCTGAGGCTCCAATTGGGAGAATGGGAAGCTTTGGAGGAAGTTGTCCTCCACTAAGTACCATGACAGAGACCAAACCAAGGGG
Organism: Neoceratodus forsteri; assembly: GCA_016271365.2. Lineage (NCBI taxonomy): Eukaryota > Metazoa > Chordata > Ceratodontiformes > Ceratodontidae > Neoceratodus > Neoceratodus forsteri. The sequence goes on along the minus strand of CM057459.1, from coordinate 478,831,632 downwards.
TTGGTCACCTGAATGAGGTATGTCTGAGGGTGCAATGCCTGCAACCACTGAGCCTTCCTCATCTACAGACATGCCATGGGCACAACATCGAGGAGGTTGTAAGATCCAGTAGGCATTGCATAGAATGGTTTTTCACAGTTTTGTGCTCCGTGATGTGGCATGACATCTGCAGAAATGCTTGCAGCCTGCTATCTGGAAGAAAGCCTGAGCTCAGGTTGATCCAGAAAAGCTTCTAAGAACAGCAGTTGCTAGGAAGGTTGTGGCTGAGACTGTTTGAAGTTCAGCAAGACCCCCCCCCCACCATCGAAGTCAAGAACTGAGAAGCAGTGGCTACTGCCTGTTCTGTTTCTCATCTGGACAGGCTTGAAGTTAGCCAGCTTCCAAGTACAGGAAGACCTGGGGTCCTAACTTACTCAGGTGCACAATGAGCACTAAGCACTTCATGAGACTCGTGGCACTTGGTTGTAGGTCTTGAAGGTCATACTAAGCTCATCTGACACCTTAAGAGACTGCTTCACCTGCTGTCCCAGCAGGTGAGTTTCAACCAGGGAACATACATCACTGTTGCTGGACATTCTGGGTGAAGGCAGAAATCTACAGCCAGGAATGCCAAGTGATGCAAATGCATTTAGTAGCAGAGCGAGATGCAACATTGAAGGTATCCACGAGGATTTAAATTTGTGACTGTTGGATTCAATACCTAGCAAAACAGTCAGCAGAATATCTTGCTTGGCCTTGAAGCTAGCAGAGACTTTACCAGAGACTGTGGCTTGCTCCAAAGGGTATATCCATACGAGAGAAGTGTTCTTGGTACCTAGCTAGCCTTCCAGTTACACACCTGTAAATTAGGTGTGTAATTGGGGGGTGGAGCTGCTAGAGGTTTAGGACCATTTGCTGCATTGGTATGCTGTGTTTGGCTCACTGAGGCTGATACATGTGCATTTGAGATACTTCTACAAACTAATTGTAGTATTTGCTGTATTTGGATGACATTGCTGGGTGATCACTGTAGTTGGGTGCACAGACTGCTGCTTCTGTGATTCACTGCCATCTGAGAAGCCAATATAGCAGTGTATTTGATTTGTGGCAAGTGAAGTTTACTGCTATTTGATTTGGACTTGGGCTGGTTTGTTTTACAAAGAAACATAGAAAACCTAGAAACTTAGACTTTGACAGCAGATAAAGACCGCTTGGCCCACCCAGTCTGCCCATTTCCCTACCTATTGGATAAGCTGCAGATCCTAGTTAACTAACAGCCTACTTCCTCCTACCCCCACTATAATTGCCTTATGTCTGTCCCATGCATTCTTGAATTCCCCCACTGTTTTTGACCTGAGACTTCCTCAGGAAGGCCGTTCCATCACGTCACCAACCTCTCCATGAAAAATACTTCCTCACGTTGCCCCTGAGCTGGCCCTCTTTCTTTCTTCAAATTGTGCCCCTTGTTCTTGCACATCTCTTTTCTCAAAGATGCTACCCTCTTGGGCTTTGTTGATTCCTTGAGGCACTTGAAAGTTTCTATCATGTCCCCCCTCTCCCTCCTTTCCTTGAGAGTATACATATTAAGCTTCTTTAGTCTCTCTTCGTATGGTTTCTGGTGCAGACTCTGCACCATTTTTGGTTGCCGTCCTCTGGACTGCCTTCATCCTGTCTATTTCCTTGTGGAGATGGGGTCTCCAGAACTGCACACAGTACTCCAGATGGGGTCTCACCAACTGTCTGTACAGAAGGATAACAACTTCTTTTTTTCTACTGTTGATGCCTCTCCCTATACATGCCAGTGTCCCCCAGCCCTCTTTACTGCCTTCTCACATTGCCTGCCTACCTTTAGGTTATCTGATATGACGACCCCCAGGTTCCTTTCTATTTTTGTTGTTGTTAGTACCTCCCCCCCCCATTGTGTACTATTCTCCCCTGGGTTTTTGTTTCCCAGGTGCATTACTTTGTACTTCTTTGCATTGAATCTAAGCTGCCATACTGTTGACCATTCCTCCAACCTTGCCAAGTCCCTTCTTATCCTTTCCACCCCTCTTTGTGTATCAACCCTGTTGCAGATCTTTGTGTCATTTGCAAAGAGGCATACTTTTCCTTCCAGTCCCTCTGCAATGTCACTTATAAAGACATTAAAGAGGACTGGCCCCAGTACTGAACCCTGTGGTACCCCACTAGTAACCCCCATTTTCTTCACTGTGGACTCCGTTTACTATTACCCTCTGCGTCCTGTTTTCCTGCCAACTTTTTACCCAGTCTACCACCCTGGTCCCACTCTCAGGCTGGCTAACTTGTTTATTAATCTTCTGTGTGGGACTGTGTCAAATGCCTTGCTAAAGTCTAAGTAGGCCATGTCCACAGCCCCTCCCTGGTCTACTACTGTGATCACTCAGTCAAAGAAATCAATTAGATTTGTCTGACATGACCTTCCTGCTGTGAATCCATGCTGCCTTGGGCCCTGTGCCCTGCTGGCCTCTAGGTACTCAACAATTCTTTCTTTCAGAAGTGATTCCATCATTTTCCCTACCACTGAGGTCAAACTAATAGGCCTGTAGTTTCCTGCCTCTGCCTTGCTGCCACTTTTGTGAAGAGGAATCACATCTGCCTTCCACCAGTCCACCAAGTACTCCGGTACTTGGGTCTGACTGGATTTTTGAATTAGCACAGCAGTGTATTTGACTTCAGGCATGTGAAGTTTACTGCTATTTGATTTGGATTTGGGCTGGTTTGTTTTACTTTGGGCTGATTTGAGAATTTGTGCTGTGGTTGGGGCACTTTGAAACTTGGTAGCAGTGACTGGGGTACCTTGAAACTTGGACTTTAAATTAAAACAAGTGCTGTGTAGGAAAGAAATAGTCCCAGAGGGAGAAGGGGAAACATATACGTTAAGCAAATGGGGGAGATGCAACATATTCCAGACATGAGAGAGGAGAGCATGATTGGAGAGAAACTGGGAGACAAGGAGGTGGGAGAGGAGACCCCCTTCAGCAGGGGGGTCAGTACCAAGGATGGGGCCCTAGCTAAAGGGGACCCACAGAGAGCCTCTGGAGGCAGGGGTACTATTACAAGGGGGGAGGATGGTGGTGTGGGGGAAGGAGAAACCATCAGGGCCAGGATAAATGGTTCAGATAAGAGAGGGTTAAAGGGGACACCTATTCAGAGGGAGTTTGAGTTAAGTGGGCAAAATAGCAAGGGAGGCAGAAAGGGGAGGGTGACAAGGGGGTCTCTAGTAAGGCAGGAAGACTCCCACGAAATTGAGATCATGAATAAAGGGGGAGAAGGGGGGCTGAGAGGGCATAGTGGAGGTAACCGTAAGGATGATGGCAGTGTTAAGGTTCTGTTATTGGGAGACTCGATGATTAGGGGTATCCAGTGGGAAGGACAGGGGGGTGGATGCCATAGCCAGGTGAAGGTAGTGTATCCTGGGCTGACACTGCACAGAGCAAAGTTCATGGTGTATGAAATGGTTAGGGATTGTGGAGGAAACCGGATTTCCTGGTGCATTTGGGAACTAATGATCTAGAGGAAATAGCATTTGGAAATCCAAGCAAGGTTCCAAGAACTTGCCAGAGTCTGTCGGGATAATGGATGCAACATTTCCTTTTCGGAGATATTGCAGTACCAAAGGCCTCAGTGGAGAAAAATGAAGACACGAGGTTAATGACTGGCTCAGGAAGTGGGGTGAAGGAGTGGGTTGTGGGTGTTAGGAACTGGAATGGAGTTTGGGACGATAAGGGACTATATGCCAAGGACAGGTTTCATCTTGCCCCATTAGGGAAGGAAGTCCTTAAACAGGGGATGGCTGACTACATACAAGAAAGGTGGGGTTTAAACTTGTGAGGGGGGGAAGGGATAAGGGAAGGGCTGACCAGAAGCCCTCTCCTCCAGATGAGGGGAGTAGCCTTCACGCCCAAGAGGGGAACAGATTGGGGATGGAGGTTTCAGGAGGAGCAGAGGGAGGATGGAAGTATAAGGAATCTGGGTGGGGTTCGACAAAGAGAATCAGGGATAAGAGGTGGGGGTTGGTGTTAGTAAATGCCAGGAGCTTGGGAAACAAGTTGCCAGAGTTCCAGGCCATGCTGTTCGAGGGGTGGATGTGGCGGTCACGGAAACGTACAACAAAACCATGACTGGGACCTAAACGTACGGGGGTACACTATGCTCAGGAAGGATAGAAAGGAGGGCAGAGGGGGTGGAGTGGCTATGTTCATTAGAGATGACATAGAAATTGCTAGGGTAGAAGAGGCAGAGGGAAACGTGGAGGCCTTATGGGTCACTTTATGATCCTCAGCAGGAAATAAGGTCAAGCTGGGTGTAGCATATAGGCCCCGGGATGAGTGAGGTTCTAGAGGATGGTTTGCTGGACAACATCATTGCCCAGTGTGGACCAAAAGGGGAAGGAGTGGTGTTGATGGGGGACCTTAATATGCCAGGTACAAACTGGGAACCATGTCCTCTAAGGTGGCCAAGGAGCAGAGGCTGCTGGATGGCTTCCAGGATGTTTTCTTAACACAGCATGTGATGGAGCCCACAAGGGAGGCATGTCCTGGATGTGGTTCTGGCAGATGGGGATCTGGTAAGGGACATGGTTGTACAAGACCCCTGACTGGGAGCGACCACAATACTGTCTGGTTTCAACTAAGCGGGGGGGGGGTGAGATCTAGGACACTGGCAGTGGACTTCAGGGGGGCAGACTTCGTGGGCATGGGAAATATTCTCAAGGATCACTTGATGGGGGTTACCTCAATGACAAGTGTGGAAAGGAGATGGGAGGTCATAAAACCGGGACTTCATGAGGCAGTCAGGATATGCACTAAGTTGAAACGTAAGGGAGCAAGGTCACATAAACCATGCTGGTGGTCCAGTGAGGTACAGGTAGCAGTCAGAGAAAAGAAGGCGGCCTACAAAAAATATAAAACAACAAGAGGGGATAGGATAAGGAAATGTACCAGCTTGCATCTAGAAAAGTCACCCATATGGTGAGGGAGCAAAGTCCAGTAAAGAGCAGCGGCTGGCACAGGGGATACATGGAGGGGAAAAGGGGTTCTTCTGGTACATTGGGGAGCGGAGAAAAACTAAGGGCCATCTCAGCAGATTGAGATCAGAAGGAGGGTGGGTGGAAGAGGCGAGGGACCAGGCAGAGGTATTTAACAAGTACTTTGCCTCTGTGTTCACTAGGGAGGGGGATGGGATATCTACAAAGCAAGGCACGAAGGGGATAGAAACATCAGTAAGTGGGATCAGGGGAGCAACAAAAATGGAGCAAGAGGGAGAGAGAGAGGTACCCCAAGGGTGTCACATCTGGGTAAAGATAAAAAGGCCAGTAAGGTGGAGGGGACGGATGATGCTATCTCTGCCAAAAAGGTGTGGTTAGCCCTCAAGGCCCTAAAGAAAGACAAATCTCCTGGCAGGATGGCATTCATCCGAGAGTACTATGGGAATTGTCGGACATACTGGCTGCACCCTGGTGGAGCTTTTCAGCAGGTCACTTGAGACAGGAGGGTGCCTAGGGATTGTGAGAGGCACATGTGCCAATCCCAAAAGGGGGTCAAGGAAGTACCAGGTAACTATAGACCCATCAGTTTGACCTCGGTGGTGGGAAAATTAATGGAGAGTATACTAAAGGAACGATTGGGGTGTACTTGGAGGAGGTGGGAGGTCTGGATAGTCGGCAACATGGGTTTGTGCCAGGTAGATCATGTCAAACCAACCTTGTGGAGTTCTATGAATGGGTAACATCAGAACTGGACAGGGGTAAGCCTGTGGATGTATTATTCTTGGACTTCAGCAAGGCGTTTGACTCTGTCCCCCACAATGGTCTGGTGGAGAAACTGATGGGTTAGGAGTAGGCCCTTTGATGGTCAGATGGATTGAAAACTGGCTAGCTGGACGCACTCAGAGAGTAGTGGTCTGTGGGGAGCTCTCGAACCCTAGAGAGGTTGGTAGTGGGGTACCGCAGGGCTCGGTCCTGGGTCCGATGCTGTTTAATGCATACATATCGGACATCAGGGAAGGTATAGGGTGTGAAATGAGTCTCTTCATGGATGACTCCAAGATGGGAGCAGTAGTTGAGGGAGAAGAGGGGAGGTTGGCCCTGCAAGGGGACCTGGACACCCTGGAAAGCTGGGCTCACACATGGAAATTAAATTTCAATATCACCAAGCAAGGTGTTGCATCTTGGTCGGGGAAACCCTAAACACAGGTACACCCTGGGAGGGGAGGCGCTGGAGGCTTCAATAGGGGAAAAAGACCTAGGGGTCATGGTGGATGCATGTATGAATAACTCTGAGCAGTGCAGGAGAGCAGCTAGCAAGGCAAACAGGATGTTGGGATGCATCATAAGGGGGATCACCTCTAGGAGCAAGGAAGTGATTCTGCCGCTGTACAATGGACTGGTTAGACCACACCTTGAGTACCATGTACAGTACTGGAGACCACACTTAAAGAGGGACATACAGCTCCTAGAGAGGGTACAGAGGAGGGCAACAAAGATGATACGAGGGCTAGGGGATTTGACGTATGAGGACAGACTTAAGGAGCTCTGCCTGTTTTCACTGGAGGAGAGGAGAGACAGGGGGACATGATTGAGGTCTTCAAGTACCTCAAGGGAATAATAGGGTAAACATGGAGGGGATCTTTAGACTAAAGCAGGGAGGTATCACCAGAGGGCATGGTTTGAAGTTGGAAGGTGGAAGAGTAAGGGGAAAAGAGGAGGAGGTTTTCACTGAGCGGGTGGTGGACCCTGGAATGCACTGCCTGTGAGCTAGTTCAGAGATCCACAGTGGAGGGCTTCAAGAGAGGATGGGACAGACACAGAAAGTGGATGTATCAGATGATGTCCTGTCCCAGGGGGGTGGGGATGGATGATACGGGTTTCTGGAGCACAAGGGATGGGAGGGTCTTGGCACCCAACTAAGGATCTAAAGTTCGAGCAGACTCGATAGACCGTAAGGCCTAATCTGCTGGCAAATAGTATGTTAGTATGTTAGTATGAAACTATGTCAGGAACTTAATCTTGGGGTGAGTAGTTTCAGGAAGCCCTATAAATCAGGTGTGTAAGTGGGGGTGTGGAGCTGCTAGAGGCTTAGGGCCATTTGCTGCATTTGTATGCTGTGTTTGACTCACTGAGGTTGATACATGAATATTTGAGGTAATTCTACAAACTAATTGTAGTGCTTGCTGTATTTGGATAATATTGCTGGGTGATCACTGTAGTTGGGTGCCCAGACTGCTGCTCCTGTGATTCACTGCCATCTGAGAAGCCAGTATAGCAGGATATTTTTATTTCTGGCAAGTGAAGTTTTCTGCTATCCTCACTGCACAGAGCTTTTTTATTCACAGTTGAGGGTGGGCTGATTTTCTCAGCACTACAGAGGAGCCCCAAGTACCCACCCTCCCTCCCTTAATCCCACCCTCCCCAGGGCAGGACTTTTATAGACAACTAGGACCTCCCACTTCCTGCACAAATACAGGTAGTGACACATAGACCTTATAAACAGCCCTTACATATAAACATAGGGGCTCCAGCTCAGGACTAACAACCTTTCCTTTTCATCCAGAAAACACACAAAAAGCACACTTTATTTTCTCCCCAGTCTTCAACTTTATACATAGATACATAGACACTGTTGGCAGATAAGGGCTTATGGCCTACCCAGTCTGCTCATTTGAGCTTGTAAGTTCACTTCATGTTTTTCTAGAAGTCTGTTGCCCCTTACCCCTGACTTTCAGAATTCCCTTATGTCTATCCCATGCATTCTTAAATCCCGTGATTGTTTCAGTCCTCACCACTTCCTCTGGCAGGGTGTTCCACTTGTCCACCACCCTTTCTGTGAAGAAATTCTTCCTCATATTTCCTCTGAATTGCCCTCCTTCCAACTTCATCCCATGCCTTCTAGTCCTGGAACATCTTTTTCACTGGAAAATAGTGTATTCCTGCACCCTGTTCCTCCCTGTAAGGTACTTGTATGTCTCTATCATATCCCCTCTCTCCATCCACTCCTCCAGGGAGTACATATTCAAGTCCTTCAGCCTGTCCTCATAGGACTTGTGATGCAATCCCTGTACCATCTTTGTTGCCCTCCTCTGAACCTTCTCTATCCTGTCTAAGTCCTTACGTAGGTAAGGTCTCCAGAACTGTACACTGTACTCCAGGTGGGGCCTTACTAGTATCTTGTATAGTGGAATTATGACTTCCCTTTTCCTGCTGGTGATGCCCCTGCTTATGCATCACAGCATCCTATTTGCTTTACCTGCTGCTTTGTTGCACTGTTTCCCTACCTTGCGATCATAAGAGATAATAACCCCAGGGTCCCTTTCCTGCCTAGTGCATGCTATATCCTCACCCCCAACTGGTATGTTGTTCCAGGATTTTTGTGCCCCATATGCATTATCTTGCACTTCTTTACATTGAATTTCAACTGCCAAACCCATGACCATTCTTCAAGCTTCTGCAAGTCCCTCCTCATTCTGTCTGTACCCTCTGGCATGTCCACTCTGTTAAAGAACTTCATGTCATCAGCGAACAGAGAAATTCTGTCTTCTAGGTCCTGCACAATGTCACTGATGAAGACGTTGAATAGGACTGGCCCCAGCACTGATCCCTGTGGTATCCCACTGGTCACTCTTCACTCTGTGGAGTGACAGCCATTTACCACCATCCTCTGTGTCCTGCCGCCCAGCCAATTACCTACCCACCACACTACTTTCCTGACCACTCCCATATTCCCCAGTTTGTTTAATAGTCATCTATGTGGCACAGTGTCAAAGGCCTTGCTGAAGTCCAGATAGGCCACATCCACTGCCCCCCTGATCCACCTCCCTTGCCACCCAGTCAAAAATTTCAATGAGGTTTTTCTGGCATGGCCTCCCCCCGGTGAAACCATGCTGCCTTGGGTCCTGTAGTCCATTGGCAACCAGATGTTCCACCAGTCTCTCCTTCAGTAGTGCTTCCATGATCTTCCCCACTACCGAGGACAAGCTGACTGGTCTGTAGTTCCCCCCATCCTCTTTGTTCCTGCTTTTGAATAAGGGGACTACATCTGCTGTCCTCCAGTCTTTGGGTACCTCCCCTGTTTCCAGTGATCGGCTAAACAGGATTGCTAGAGGTTCAGTCACCACCTCTCTTAGTTCCTTTAGGACCCTGAGGTGCACCCCATCTAGCCCCATTGCTTTATCTAATCTTATTCCTTGCAATTCCTTTAGGACTCTTTCCCATGTAAAAGGACTTGTGTCCATTTCTTCGCCATTCCCACCCCTTGTACGCCCTTCAGGCCCATTACCCTTCTCTTCCTCAGTAAAGACTGAGCAGAAATATCTGTTTAGTATGTCAGCTTTACTATTGTCATCCTCCATGTGGCCCCTGTCCTCCCCCTTCAGTCTCACTATCCCTCCCTTTGCCCTTCTTTTTTCACTTATGTACCTGTAAAAGGTTTAGACCCCTCGACCCACTGATTTTGCGATGCGCTCTTCTGTCTGAGCATTGGCTTCTCTTACTGACCTCCCTGCCTCCCTTTGCTTCTCCTGGTACTTCTCCCAGTCCCCTTCTGCCTGTGTCTTTTTGTATTGCCTGAATGCAATCTTTTTGGCTTTCACTTTCTCCACCACCTCCTTGGAAAACCATAATGGCCTCCTCTTCCTTTTCTCCTTGCTAGCCTGCTTAATGCATAATTCTGTTGCTCTTGTAGTACCTGTTTTAAATATTGCCCACTGTTCCTCCACCCCTGATTCCCTCCTCATTCCCATTAGTGCCTCTTTCAAGCATCTCCCTATTTTGCCAAAGTCTACTCTCCTAAAATCCAGGATACGTGTTTTTGTGTGGTTTGATTCTGCTCCTTCTGTGATTTCAAACCACAGTGACCAGTGGTCACTGTTCCCCAGGTGCTCCCCCACTGTTACTCCATCACACTGTCCCCATTTGTGAGCACGAGGTCTGGTATTGCCTTCTACTGAGTTGGTTCCATGGCCAGTTGCTTGAGGAAGGCACCTTGAAGGGAGTTCAGGATAAATCTGCTCCTGGTTGATGCTGCTGCTGGCAGGCTTCAGTCCACATCTAGAATATTGAAGTCTCCAACCACCACCACCTCACCCTTGTCTGCCACCCATTGGATGGCTAGCATCAGCTCCCTATCTGTTTCTTCCTCCTGGATTGGTGGTCTGTAGACCACTCCGTGCAGATGACTGACCCCATTTTCCTTTCTAGCTTAACCCACAGTACCTCTCCCCCATTTTGTTCCTCCTGGATCTCTGTGGAGCCTTTATGCCATCTTTCACATGAAGTGCCACTCCTCCCTTCCTGCCTGCCCTGTCTCTTCTGAATATGTTGTAGCTGGGTATGGCCATCTCCCAGTTGCAGTTATCATTACTCCAGGTCTCTGTGATAGCCACAATTTCCAAGTCTGACTACACCATGGCAGCCTCCAGATCCTCCATCTTGTTGCTAAGGCTCCTGGCATTGGCACACATGACTTTCCATAATATGAACTCTCTGGGCTGTTTAGATGTTCTACTCCAGCCCCCTCCCTGGTTGTCTTTTATCCCTGGTTCTCCCTGCTGTCTGCCCTTCTGTTGAATTCTGCCCCCTTTCTGCCTATCCATCCCTTGGGTGCTTATCTCCATCTTCTGCACACTGCTTTGTAGAGATATCCATTCCTCCTGTTCACTGGTTCCACTGCTAGTTATGGAGGTGGGCAATTAGGCACCCTCCTTGCTGGCCTGCCAGTGGGTGGTTTAAATGCTTGTCCATGTAGCATTTAAACTTTTAATTGAGTGATTGTATTCCCCTCCAGGACAGATGCAAGTCATCAGGCTTGAACAAGCCCCATCCCTCCAGGTGGGTCCCCAGTTACCAATGAATCCAAACCTTTCCTCACAGCACCAGTTCTTCAACCATGAGTTAAAGTTCCTGCTGTGTACGCCCCATGCTCTCCTATGCCTCTCACAGGTAGTACTTCCGAGAAGGTGACAGAAAGAGCTACTTGCTTGAGACCCCTTCCCAATTTCCTGAACTCTTCCTGAACTTCCTTAGGCTCCCTGTTTGCCAGGTCATTAGTACCTAGGTGGATAATGACATCCAGCTCACCCTTCCGGTGATCCCCAGGATCTTCCTCCCATCTCTCTCTTACTTTTCATCCGAATCTTTCTAGTATACTCTCTTGTTTTTCATCCAAGTGAACAGAGCATTCTCTTAAGCTCAGGGCTAACAACACCTACCTTTCCCTTTCATCCCAAAAAAGAAAATAAAGTATTTTCTCCACAATCTTTAACTTTATAGCACATTCACTTGCTTTTCATCTGAATCTTTCTAGCATACTCTCTTGCTTTTCATCCAAGCAAACACAACTTTCTCTCAAACTTGAACTTTATGGCACGTTTCTTGTCCAAACAAATGCAGTTCAGTAATGGACATAATAAACTGCAGCCACTGTGGAACTCTTTTCAACAAGGCCCTCACCTATAGGATTGGGCATTGTCCAACATGTAGAGCTATAGGGGAGCAGAAGGCCCAGCTACACACCACATGGGCAGAAATCAGCTATTTCAGAACTGGACTACATGGAACATTGCACTACACCTCTCCTTCCATAATAACGCCCTTGCCCCAAAGGCAATCCAGGCCTGGATGACGGCAAGTAGTCAAACACCACAAAGCATATTCCAAGCTAAGCAGCTTTCACATACACAAGGACATGCCTCACCCAATAACAACGGCAAATAGGTTCTCACCACTTTCATCAGTGCCAAACGCAGAGGCAGCAGATGAACCAATCCAGAACCTAGTATGCCAAAAAATGCCACACAAAAATCAAAACATCGCTTCACGTAACGATGATAAAAAAACTCTCTTGATCATAGGGGACTCTATGATGCGTGGCATGGAGATCAATAACACAGTGGTTGCAGTCAAATGCCTTCCTGGGATATCTACTTGGAGGGATACAAACCAGATCAAAGGAATTGTGCGCAGCAAAACAGATAACCCACTTGTGCTTATACACATAGGAATGAACAAGCTATTCGATTCATAACTGGTCTCCCATATGCCACCCACCACTGCAAGCTATATGCCAAGGTAGGGTGGAGCTCACTAAGATTCAGACAACAAAAGAACGCAGTGCTCTGGACCTACAGAGCTATCACTAACATGCTTCTGCATTATATTGTGAGTTGCCTGCCCACCTGTAGTGCTGAAAATTACACCTTGAGAATCCTCTCTTATATCTCACTGTTCATCTCTAAGGTGAGAATCAGATATGGCAAATCTGCAATAAGTCATGCCCTCCATGTCATTTGGAACACAACACAGAAAACTCTAAATTTGGCAATCTCTGTGAAACTGAGCTTTTTTAAATCCCTATACCAACGTTCTTTTATAGAAACCTGTAGTTACTTCCATTAATGGCACTTTTCCCACACCTATCCTAGGATTAGGGCCTCACTAATTAAGCTCCTCTCCCCTATGTCTTTTCCATACCCTGCTTCACTATACATCAGAAGAATTACCTTGATTCATTCCCTAAACTATGTAACACCCTCCCCAAACATACCCCTCTTACCTCCCTCTCTCATCCCCTGGTTGTTCCTTGCCCTGTGACATTGCTTCCTGCCTTTTTATATTCCTCCTCCTCCTGACCCTATCTCACTGCATAGGGTCCCATCACAGCTAATGTACATAGGTTTCTTGTTTCCTAATATGTATTCTACTTTCACCCAAAGATATGTGCACTCTCCCATTGTTTACACTTGCATTACTGTATTGTATATACTCTCATTTGTTGTAACACTGTATATATTTCTACCTTGTACCTATTACTTATTCTTGCATTACTGTATTGTTTGTACTCCCATGTGTTGTAACACTGTCTCTACTGCTGCCGTGTACCCATATATGTGAATGCCCAGGACCATCTTGTAAATGAGTTCTTCTCAATGATGCTCACCTGGTTAAATAAAGATTGATTGATTGATTGATTGAATGACCTTGGTAGTAGAACCGTGGAGCAAACCAAGCAAAATCTGACAACACTAGGCACAAAGTTAACTTCTCTCTCATGTAGCATCTCCTTCTCTGAGATTCTGCCTGTATGGGAAAATGGAGACAGCAAGCAGAAAATCAGAGATAAGGAAATCAAGAAACTCAACACCTGGCTGAAAGACTGGTGTCCCGAACAGGAACACACTTCTGTGGGAGAATGGCATGACTTCTGGGAGAGGGGGTTCTTTCAATGCGATGGCCTTTATCTCACAAAGGAGGGAGCCCGAGCTCTCAGTCAAAAGTTTGATGTATTTGCAGCCCATTTAAACTGATTTATGAGGAGAGGGCAACAGCACCCTACATTCCTCAAAGGGTGGAAGTTGCCCCTCCCCCGGCAAACATCTCTTCTCCAGCACCAAGAAATAGCACAATGCATACAATCCAAGACAATAGATGCCTTGCCAGTGCAATCAATAGCAAATGTCAAACAAAAAGCATCATGGGCAAGAAAACTACAAATGACCGGCAGAAACTACAGACCCTTACAAAACGAATGGAATACAGCCGTTGGCAGGAAACGTGCATTATTGCCTGTAGCCTGCCAAATAAGATGCCGAACCTTGCTGCCTTAATGGCAGAGTCCCATCTCGATTGGGTGGCAGTCACAGAAACATGGCTAAGCAAGAACCATAGCTGGGATGTTGCTATTTCAGTATACACCCTATTTAGAAGAGACCAAAAGCGAAAAAAGGGTGGGGGGGTGGCCATCTACATTAGGGACAGTATTAAGGCTACTGAAATACGAGTATCACTAAATGATTCAGAGGCCCTGTGGGTAACTCTTGGAGCTGGAGACAGGACCTCTATCTGAGTGGGAGTAATTTATAGACCACCATCACAGGAAAAAGAATGGGACAAGGAACTCCTAGAAACCATTCTAAAAATGGCTGACAAAGGAGAATTATTGTTGGTAGGAGACTTCAATCTGCCGGACGTAGATTGGTCTACCTACACAGCTGTCACAGAAAGGAGCAGGGAATTTCTCTTAGCTCAACAAGGGGCAGGTTTAACACAATTGGCTGAAACAAAGACTAGACAGAATGCTATCCTGGACCTCATTCCATCGAGTAGTCCAAGGGTTTCAGATGTGAGAGTGGGAATCAGCCTAAGTTCCAGCGATCACAGGTCAGTCTGGTTCAAAGTTAGCAGAACTGAGGATACCGGTCATACAAAACTACTAATCCTTGACTTCAAAAAGGCTGATTTTCCAAAGATGAAAATCACCATTAGAAAAATGCTAGTAGATACTACAGGGGGAAACAGTGGGAGAGAGATGGAAAGCCCTGAAAGAGGCAATCAACTACGTCACAACTCAGTGCATTAGATTGACGAGCAAAATAAAACAAAAGAAAAATCCTCTGTGGTTCTCTGAAGAGGTAGCATCTAAAATAAAAGACAAGAAAAATGCATTTAAAAAATACAAAGAAACAAAGCAAGATAGTGACAGGGAGGAATACCAGGCAAAGTTAAAAGAGGCTGGTAAAGCAGTTAGGATTGCCAAAGCACAGACTGAGGAATGAATAGCAACAGGAATAGAAAGGGGGGATAAGACATTTTTCAGGTATATCCGAGAGAAAAGGAAAACCAAAGGAGGTATAGTCTAGCTAGCAACTAAAGAGGGTAAGCATGCTGAAAATGACAAAGCAGAAGTCCCAAATACTTCTGCTCAGTCTTCACTCAGGAAGAATGCGAAAACGGTCCCACTACACATAGAAGAGTACAACATGCTAGGGAAGCTGACACGTCTCCATTCACGGAACAGAGGGTACTAGAGGAGTTAAATAAACTGAAAATAAACAAAGCAATGGGCCCAGATAGAATCCACCATAGAATATGGAAAGAACTTAGAGAAGAACTGGTCACCCCACTAACTGCCCTCTTTAACAAGTCCCTGCAGACTAGCTCAGAACCCGATGACCGGAAGACAACCACAGTAGTGCCCCTGCACAAAAGCGGAAGCAAGGAGGAAGCAGGGGTCAGTCCTATGGCATGGGTAAACATAAGGAAAAATCCCCACTCCTGGATAGGTGATGACTCCCCTCCATGCCGCATCACCACACACCCAATGCTGGGCTCTTGTCTCCGCCCCCCTCTGTCCTTCCATCACCTTGGATGGCACTCTAGATTACAGATAGAGCCCCGGAGTGGAGGTGGTCCTACCTCAGGGGTCTCAGAGTTAGGGGGAATTGCCAGCTCGAGGTTGGTGGAGGGCAGCTACCACCTGAGGAGGCAGGACCATGGTGGGTGGTAGAGTGACTGCAGGTGAGTAGGGGCAGTCAGAGAGAGTTCCAGGAAGCGAAGCGAAAATGGAGTCAACAAAAAAATAAAGGAGGAAGTGGCGAACTACCGACTGGTGAGCCCTACCTCTATTGTGGGGAAACGAATGGAGTCATTATTGAAGGAATGAATAGTGGAGTACCTACAGTCCAGTGGGCAACAGGATCCAAAGCAGCAATGCTTCACCTCAGGGAGGTCATGCCTAACAAATATGATATAGTTCTTCAATTGGGTAACAAGAACAATTGACCAGAGTGGTGCTGTGGATGTGGTATATCTTGACTTCAATAAGGCCTTCAACGCCATCTACCACAGGAGGCTAATTAATAAACTGGAGCACACAGGCATGGGCCCTAAGTTTGCCAACTGAGTTAAAAATTGGCTTCAAGGAAGAACACAAAGGGTGGCAGTAAATGGCACACTATCAGGGGAGAGAAGGATGACCAGTGGGGTTCTGCAGAGATTAGTGCTGGGTCCCATCCTCTTCAACATATTCATCAGCGACATCACTGATGGTCTGGAGTGGAAGGTATGCCTGTTTGCCAACAATACCAAGCCCTGCAGCAGGGTAGATGCACAGGAAGGACTCTCTGGAATATCTGATCTCAGAAAACTAAAGAACTGGTCAAAAAATTGGCAACTAAAATTTAATGGGTAGAAATGCAAAGTCATGCACTTGGGAAGGTGAAACCCAAAATATAGATACAATCTGGATGGAGAACAGCTAACAGAGACAAAACAAGAAATGGATCTTGGAGTAATCTTATGACATGATTTAGAAGTTGGAAAGCAGTGTGAAAAAGCAGCACTAAAGGCCAGCAGTATACTAGGCTGCATTGGCAGAGGTATTGCTAGCAGAAGGTGTGAGGTGTTAATGCCACTGCACAGATCCCTGGTCTGGCCTCATTTGGAGTACTGCATGCAGTTCTGGAGGCTGTACCTAAGAAAGGACATAGACCATTTGGAGTCTGTACAGAGATGGGTTACTAAGATGGTACAGGGGCTCCATCATGAATGTTATGGAGCAAGGTTCCAGCAGCTTAACTTGTACTCCATAGAACAAAGGAACAACAGAGGTGACATGATAGAAACTTTTAGATACCTCAAAGAAATAAATGCAGTACAGGCTCAAAGCCTGCTCCAGGAAAGAAAATGCGGGTGCACGGATAAGAGGTCACAGCATGTAAACCAGGAGGTAAGTGGGAAACAGCCTCAGGAAGTTCTTTTTTTCACGGAGAGAGTGTGAAACCCTGGAACAGCGTGACCAAAGAAGTTGTGGCTGCTAAAACAATAGGGGAGTTCAAGCGAGCTTGGGACAGGCACATTGGAAACCCAAAATGAAATGGGGAGCGGGGTAGGAAATCAAGCAGACTAGATGGATCACACGGTCCCCTTCTGCCGACACATTCTTATGTTCTTATGCCCAAAGCAGTAGGAGCATAGGTTCAATTGCCTATGTCATCAGTCTTGCGCAACTCCCTATAAATGAGGTGCACAGTGACCTCCTTGGGGACAATAGCTGTCATCCTCAAAAAGAAGAAAAATCATATTAGCTATGGGCTGAGTAACATACACTGGCTTATTTTTGGGAGCAGTGTATTTATGTCTGCCTGCCTGGGAACAGCTGCTACCAAAGCAGACCTCTGCCAAACCACATCAGATAAAGTATCTAATGTGGTGAAATTGGAGGAACCAAATTAACAGGCATATTAGGCACATTTAGGAATTCCAGTTGGAGGTTCTTAGCCTGGTCAATGGCTGCTGGCTCAAAATTCGATGCTGAGTGCACTTTTCTGAGCAGAGCCTGGAAAGAAAGAGCCTTCTGAGGCACAGATACAGCAGGTGGGTCTGAGGTCTCTAGGCTATAGGTGGGGTCATAATCATTGCCCTCAGAGAAAATGAGGTTGGGGTCTGACTCGTCCCACTCTACATACTCCTGGGAAGGAGGGTAAAGAGAGGGTGGGGTCACAGGCTCGACAACCCAGCGTGCAGCTGTAGCAACTCCAATGACACTGGCCCTAGCCCTGAAGGGTGAGGGACCAGTGCCAGAAGCAGAACCAGAACCAGTATTGCATATGGCACTGGGGAAGCACCTGGTACTGTGAGCCCATGCTGTGCCAGACCTGGCACCACACCTGGCACCACACCTGATGCTGGAACCAGCACCAGAACCAGTGTCCATGACCCAGTCTGTACTGGGGTGACCAGCAGTGGCACCGCACCTGGCAACATCCCTTTGCAGAATGGAGAGGCCAGTGGGATGGACATCAGTGGCGCAGTCACCAGCAAGGACCCTAGGGCTGTTGCTGAAACCAAACACTCTACCTGGCTCAGTGGCCCCACTCCCAGCTCCATTTCCATCGACCCTGAAGGGCAATGAGCTGCCTAGAGGTGGAACTGCTCACCAGAGTCCCCACTTACAGATGGAGGGGGGGAGCTCCAGGCCCAAGACTCCAGCCTCCTAGAATCAGAGGCCTTCAGTGACATTGAGGATATGGTGAAGGTTTCTGACTCCTGGAGACTGAAGATCTGGCAGCAGGCCTCACAGAAGGTGACCTTGACTGGTGCTATTTCTTCCTCTTCCAGTGAGATGAAGAAGAAGTTGAGGCCGAGCGGTGTCACAGCCTTGAAGGAAAACGGGATCAGAGCCGCTTTTTTGTACTTGCAGGAGGACTGTCCCCCCTCCCAATGCACTGGACCACCTGTTGTCAGAACCCTTCCCAGACAGGGAAAGTGGATTAGACACGGCCCATTTTTGAAGCAGCCTGTCTCTTCAGGCACCTACCGTAATCCACAGCCTTCGACCGTTGGCGATCGGTAGGGCTGAGAAGAAACAAAGTAATTTTGTTGCAAAAATTCACTAAACTGACAAAAATAACAAACTCCAGCTTTAAGCACTAAAACTGAGAAGAAGTGAAACACTGTTGTCATATTGATGTGATGTTCTGACTCCCAGCAGACAAGTGAGGAAACTCTGATGTGCACTCAACAGTGGGAAAAAGAACTGAATCAGTTGGGGGATGGCACTGATGTAATCAGGCATCCACATGCGCTCACTCATGGAGCTGCGCATGCATGCTGCTTTCCATGACACCAGTCCTCTGAAATGTTCTGGCTCCCAATGGGTCCTAGTACCTCTTGCTTAGACCCACTAGTGGGAGTCAGGGGTGAAGACTGATTCCTGGAAGATCAACATTACTACAGTGAGCAATTTTTATGTTTGCGCTTGCACAAAGCAAACATACTGCTGTGATACTGGATTTCAGAGGTGTGTCACTGTTGGGTCCAATGCGGCTCAAACTGCAATGCACTGGACCTTGAAAGTCCAATGATCAGTGATGCTGATCATGATGCCGCTCTGCTGGCTGATGGGAGGAACCTTCATGTAGCTGAAAAGAGGTAGCCGCATCTTTGAGACTGCGGCTGCCTTCCTTCATTTGCATGACATCGCCCGCCACCCAGCTGACAGGCGTTTCTGCAGATCATGGGAGAGACTCAAATCCAGCATTATTTATACCCATCAGCACAATATTGCCCCTGTGTGTTTATATTTGTTAAGCCTCACAATGTCGTTGGCAGTGGATTCGTTTCCTAATTGTGACATGATGACTTGTATTGAATTAGGCATGCAGACCCGAATGCTAGAAGTAGTCTGCAGCCTTATTGCAAGGTGAGTGTTGAGTGTTCAAATCTTGGGACCAACTAACATAAAATTCATACATATTTTTTTTAATCCATATTTTATCCCCTTTGTCCCCTCTGGCCTGCCCACTTCAGTCCAGTACCCCCAGCCCTGTCACCCGACTTTCCTGGGACTTACCCTCTCACCTGGCATCCTCCACTTGCAGGACTTGTGGCGAGGAGCCTGGTTGCTGATGCAGGGCTGGCAAAGGCCAAGAAGTCATCCTGTGGCTAGAGGGGTTTTTCCTCCTTGTATTTCTCCCCTAAGCTGCACACGTGCAATGGCATAATGGATGAGCTCTACCTTTGTGAAGACATCCTCAAACGCCCATGATTGACTGTCTTCTAGTGTGCCTGGACTGTGCTGCCACCCAGCCACCTCCAGGTGGCAGACAAGCAGCAGATCACATAGCCCACCCTCCCCTGAGGAAGGAGAGCAGTCTTATGGATGCTCGATCCTCCCTCCTCCGGCCATCCCCAAAATGACCCAACTCCGTTCCCAAACCCAAGTCGGCGGAGCAGCATGAGGTAAGGCACTGAGCCTCTCAGCCCTCCACGTGACTGGGCTGACCCATCAAATTCATATTTGCTTTACAAAAACTAAACAACTTTGAGCAGCAGTGCTGTTAGTTGACTAGTTTAGTGGATCTATCACTCACACTGCAGCATTTCATTTACAAGATGCGCTCTTGTTTTTAGATGGTGCCATGTGTTAAAAAAAACTGAGCAATAAATACGACCTGATGTAGAATCTACTTGCGGAGACACCATCCCCATGACCCCTTTGCTGGGAATTGAACATTCTTTCAGCATCATGCAGATGTGGAAGGTATGCCGAGTGACCCCTACTATAACAGTTATGCACCACCACCACTGCTGCAACCTCCGTGGGATGTCTAGGGCCCAAATACACCATTCCCCTTCCCAACATACACACATGCATAAATCCCCAGAACTCATATACGTCAGGAAGTGTTTGAAGCATGCAGCGCTCACATAAAAAAGTTACATCATCATTGTCGGTGATAAGGCAAGACCATCAATGACATATTCCGCAGCAGCGGTACCTAGATGTATTGCTGTTGGATTTCAGCTGCTCAAGTTTTAAAGTGTGCTGGGGTGGCAAGATAAATGGGAGTGAGCAACACATGTTGGAATTGGTAGCTCTGCCCCACTCCAGTGTAGGATGGAAATGCTGCATACTTTAAAGGCTCACATTTCACATTTAGCAGTTGGGAGTGTTAGAGTGATGGTTTGCCCACACTGCAGACATTTACACACATTATCAATGAAATATAACACCAGTGGAAAAATATTGTTACCAAGAAGACAGATCTGCACATGTAAAAATATGTTAAATACACTTCTTTCATTTCATTGAGTGCTGAGCATTCACATCACATCTGACAGTGTGAGAAAACAACATGGTTGAGTCTTTTGATTTTGAATGATTTGGCATGTACTGGGACTACATCATTCTACCGTGATGTTTAGTCAAATCACATCTCTGAAAGCCCCCTTCCGAACCACCCACAACTCCCCAGGAGACCGTAATTGGCAGAAGTGTGACACAAGATGGCTCAACAGAACTTCTATATAATTGCATTTCCCTAACCACATTACTGACCACATTACTGACACTGAAGATATCGATATGGTATTTTCATTATGTTGACCTGCGCACATATGCAAGCAACATCTTGCGGTAGTAGCACATTTCAGAAGTGTGACAGAGTTGTGACGAATGCGGGGGATGCTTTAGTGGCTGCGTCCCTCAGCCGCCAACCAGTGAGCATGCTACCGATGACAGCAGTTTCAGAGAGAGCCACGGAGTTGAAACAAATCTGCCGCTGCAGTCAGAGACAGGCTTGTCATTGCAGCGGCAGATGGCACACCTCCATTATGTGCCTTTATTGGTGAAACATTTCAATAAATATGGCGGCTCCTGCCATCTGCCACACAATCCCCAGAAAGCCGATATCGGGGTGTCCAATCGATATGTTGTCATGTCCCCCCCCACACACACACACACACAGACATTATATGGCACACCATAACATGGCAGCTCCTGCCACCCATCACACACTCCAGAAAAGCCAACATCGGTGTGCCAAATCCCTGTGTTGGCATCCCCCCCTTAGTGTGTCTTTCCTGGTTATACAGTTTCCCCTTTCCTTTCTGACAGCGGGATGCCCACTTCCGGTGTCAGATACACCCCCCAACCCATCTATATGCCTTGCTGACATCGGGGTGCCCAATCCCCATGTCGGCATCCCCCCCACGAATTGTGGCACACTGGGAGCCCACCCAAGTGTGCCTCTTTTTTTGTGTGTGTGTGTGTAACCTGTAAATAAAGAAAACCTTCCCTCATGGTCTTTTTTCCCCTGCAAACAAGAAAACGGTCCACCATTGTCTCCCATGTCCCCTCCCATCCCCACCCTCCCTCCTCGCACCACCTCCCCTCGCCCCTCACCCATACTTACCCTCTGGAGGTCAGGAGCTGCAATCTTCTCTGAACCAGGACACATCTGCACTCTTCAAAGCCGAACTGCAAACGGAAGAAATGACAGTAAGCATTATACAGTAATGGGAGGCAATAGGGGGTTTAACTTAGGTTGATATATCAGCCATTTTTTGAAATTTTGGCCCCAGATTTTCAACATGGGGTTCTTGGGACCCTACCTCATGAACATGTCACTGTCATTTAGTCCCGAAAGGTGATTTCACAGTAGCTACGCAGAGTCACCTTTCGGGACCGATTAACAATACACTAACATAATAACATACTAAAATGCCAGCAGAATAGGCCTAACGGTCTTTCATGTCTGCTCACTTGGTCAGCCCCCACCCTGGGAGCTGACCTTGCTGCCCCCCCTCTCCCTCTCTGGCTTCTCCCTTCCCAGTCCCGGATATTCTCTCTGCACTGGTTTTTGCTTCCAGAACCTTCTCCTGAACCTGTCCCACCCCCTCTTGAACCCCTCCACTGTCTCTGCCTCCACCAGCCCCCTGGGCAGCGCATTCCATGGCTCCACCACCCTCTCAGTGAAGTAGCACCTCCTCCTTTCTCCCCTGAATCTCCCCCCCTCCAGCTTCCACCCATGCCTCTAGTTGCCTCTGTCTCTTCCTTCGAGCACCCAGACTGCTCCTCCCCTATTTACCCCTTCATGTACCTGAAGATCTCTATCATGTCCCCTGGTCCCTTCTCTCTCAATGTGTACATATTTAGCTCTTTGAGCCTCTCCCCATAGGTCCTATCCCCAAGCCCCAAATCATTTCGGTTGCCCTCCTCTGGACCCTCTCCAGGAGTTCAATGTCCCTCTTTAAATGTGGCCTCCAAAACTGCACGCAGTACTCGAGGTGCGGCCTCACCAAGCAGTTATACAGTGGAAGTATCACTTCCTTCCTTCTGGAGGTGATCCCCCTAGTGATGCATCCAAGCATCCTGTTGGTCTTTGCCGCTGCCCTCCTACAAGTCTCCGAGTTGTTCATGCTGACATCCACCACCCCCAGGTCCCTCTCAGCCATCGAGACTTGTAGCATCCCACCCCCAGGGTGTACACTTGGCCCAGGTTTCTGGCTCCCAGGTACAGTACCTTGCATTGCCCTGCATTGAACCTCAGCTTCCACTTTCTAAACCACCTTTCCAGAGCCTCCAGGTCCCCCTGTAGGGCCACCCTCCCCTCCTCCCCATCCACCACCACCACCCCCAGTTTTGAGTCATCCACAAAGAGACTCATTTCACTCCTGATACCCTTCCTTATGTCAGAGATGTAGGCGTTGAACAGGAGGGACCCAAGAACCGATCCCCGTGGGACTCCACTAATGACCCTCCTTGGGGATGAGACTATCCCACCATTCCTGGAGCCAATTGCCTATCCATCTGATCATCTGTTTCCCCAACCCCATTTCTCCAAGCTTATCCAACAGGCCCCTGTAGAGGAACAGAGTCAAACGCCTTGCTGAAGTCAAGAAAGAGGACATCCACTGATCTACCCGGGTCCAAGGCACTCATCACCCAGTCATAGAACTCCACAAGGTTTGTCTGACACGATTTCCCCGGGACGAATCCATGCTGTCTATCATCCAGGTACCCCAACTTTTCCAGGTCCCCCCCAGTCTCTCCTTGACAATGCCCTCCATCACCTTGCCCACCACCGATGTCAGGCTGACGGGCCTGTAGTTCCCTTTCCACTTCCCTTGATCCCCCCTTGTGGATAGGCACTATATGCACCACCTTCCAGTCCTGGGGCACCCACCCTATCCTCAGAGAGATGCTAAAGAGCTCCACCAGGGATTTCGCCAGGACATCCGCCAGTTCCTTCAGCACACTGGGATGTAATTTATCCAGCCCTGGTGCTTTCTCCATCTTAAGGGACCTGAGGGCTTCCCTCACTCTCTCTGCCATGATTTCCACCTCCGCTACCTCGTCCCCCTGCTTTGCCTTCCCCCCACCTGCCAGTGATGCCCCCTCTCCCCAGACCCGCCCGATTGGTGAGGTCCCCCAGTTTCACCATCTCCTCCCATGTATGATGCAGCCCCCCCCCCATTTTCATTGGTGAAAATTGAGGCAAAGTACTCATTTAGTACCTCAGCCTGCTCCCCCGAGTCTTGTGCCCATCCTTCCCCTGTTTTAATCCTGCTAATCTGCCCCTTCACCCTTCATTTTTCCCCAATGTATCTAAAGAACCTCGTGTTCCATCTCCTAATTTCCCTGGCCAGGTTCTGCTCCTTCCTTGCCTTAGCCACTCTCACCACCCTAGTGGCCCTTCTGGCCATCAGCTTGTACTCCCCTCGGTCCCTTTCACTCCTTGAGCACTTGAATTGCCTATAGGCCGCCTTCTTTCCCCTCACCACCTCCTGAACCTCCCTGTCCACCAGCAGGGTTTTCCGGCCTTACTGCATTTTCGTCTTACTCTTGCGCAGGTGCTGGTAGCATCCTGCACCCCCCTCCTGATGACTTTCCACCTACTGTCAGCGTCCATGTCTGGCCCAATCCCATCCAAGTGCTCCTTAAGGATCCTTCCCATTCCTTAAATTACGCCCCCCTGAAGTCAGTTACCTCCATCTTTGTGCAGCCTTCTACCCCTCCTAGGTTCAGACAGAACCAGACCGTGGCATGGTCGCTCCCCGCCAATGGGTCCCTTACCTCCAGGCCCCCAATCTGGTCACTGTCTGCCAGGACTACATCCAGTATCCACTCCTCCCTGGTTGGTTCCCCCACCTGCTGAGTTAGGAATGCGTCCTGAAAGACATCCAACAACCTCTGTTCCCTGGCCACCGAGGACGTCGTAGTCTCCCAGTCTGTTCCTGGCATGTTTAAGTCCCCCAACACCACCACCCTTCCCCTTTCCAATCTGCAGTGTCTCCCAACATCTGCAACCAGACTCTCCTCCATCTCCTCCGCCAGCGCACGGTGTCTATACGCCACTCCTATTTTTACTCTCTTGCCCCCCCCCCCTTGTTATCAAGGTGACCCAAATCGCCTCCACAGTTCCCTCCACCTCCTCCACTCCTCCTATTGCAATGCAGTTTTTGGCTATTATTGCTACCCCTCCTCCCCTTCCCTCCCCCCTGTCCTTCCTGAACATTGTGTAACCCTCCAGGTTCAGGTCCCAGTCGTGCCCTGAGATGGCCCAGGTCTCAGCGACCACTGCCACATCTACCTCTCCCTCAGTTAGCATCGCCTGGAGCTCAGGCATTTTATTGTCCAAGCTCCTGGCATTTAGCAGGACTACCTTCCACCCTTTCCCTATACTTCCATTTCCCCTGCTTGTGTTCCGTGGGGATTCTGTCTTCCCCTGGTCCGCACCTTACCAGTCGGCCTTTTCCTGCATTCCTCCAGCTCCCCAGGGGGATGGAGACAGAGTCCCTCCTTTGTCAGACCTCCCTCAACAGTCTTTTCTCCCATCCCTCCCCCCTTCACAAGAACAGTGCTACTGTTCATGAGGAGAGATCCCAAAAAGCACATGTTGCAAATTTGGTGAAAAAACTCCAATAAATGACTACGTTACAAGCGTGCGTTGCACAGTTTCTACACACGCTCATAACTTCGCCAATTTTTTATATTTTCTCTCCAGATTTTCAACATTGTCATTTTTTTACACCTCAGTATGAAAAGTATAGCTGTCATTTTTCACATCCTTCCTGAAATGTACTTTCACACCTGTGGCACAGAATTACGTGGTGGCTGTGAGAAATCAACTTTCGGGACAGATTAACAAAATCACAGTGCCACTGTTTATGAGGAGAGGCTCAAAAATGTCCATGTTGAAAATCTGGTGAAAAAAGTCCAAAAAATGATTGCATTACAGGCATGCATAGCACAGTTTCTATGCACATTAGTAACTTTACCAATTTTTTATATTTTCACTCCAGATTTTCAACATTGCCATTTTGTCACACCACCTCGTGAACAGTACAGCTGTCATTTTTCACATCCTGACAGAAATGGGTTTTCACACCTGTGGCGCCAGTTCAATCAGTCTCTGTGCAAAACCACCTTTCGGGATTGAGTAACGAAATGATAGTGCCACTTTTCATGAGGTGGGGTCACAAGAAGCACATTTTGAAAATTTGGAGCAAAAATACCAACAAACGGACGGGGCGTTAGGGTTTCCATCCATAACACCCTACTCTGTAGAGACTGACAGGCGTTGGGGGTGTGACTTGGGATCGTCGGCCATAATGCCCACACCATTCCACCCCCACCCTGCAGCCAGTGACAGGCATTGAGGTGTGCATTGGGGTCTTCAGCCACAACGTTCACCCCATTCTCCTATACCACACCCATCTCAGCATATTTCCTTATGGAATGGAGTGAGTATAAGGCCCGAAGATGCCAAGGCACACCACAACACCTGTCAGTGTCTGCAAGTAGGGTGAGGTGAAATGGCGTGAGCATTATGGCTGACAACCGAAAGCTACACCCCCAATGCCTGTCAGTCTCTGCAGGATGGGGGTGGGGTTGACGTCAGTTCAATACTTCACTGCCATTCCTATTATGCATCTCTCTAAGTCCTGCACTACCAATGCCAATGCCAGCAAGCCAACATTCAGCATTGACAAATGCTTGTTTTTAAACTGTGTCCAATGTCCATGTGTTTTGTAATTAGGTATAATGAACCACTGTCTCTGTCAGGCCAGCTACTGCATGACTTTAGCTGTTGTAACTGGGACTCAGTGTCTCAGGTTCAATTCCCGGCAAGGAGTCAAGTGAATGGTGTCTCCACAAGTAGATTCTACATCAGGTCCTATTTAATGCACTTTTTTAAACACACAGCACTGTCTAAAAATGAGTGGGCATCCTGTAAATGAAATGCTGCAGTGTGAGTGATCGAACCAATGGACTAGCCAACTTGCAGCACTCCTGCTCAAAGTAAATATGAATTTGATATTGACAGGCCCTTGGATTCAAACACTCAACACTCACCATGTGATATAGCTGCAGACTGCTTCTATCATTCAGGTCTGCATGCCTAATCTGATACAAGTCATCATGTCACAATTGGGAAGCTGACCCACTAGCGACTACACCGTGATGCTTAATCAATGACAATATCATGGTGATGAGTATAAATAATGCTGAATGTCAGAATAGATGACCTGACTGTCAATGAGAGAACAGGATATTTAATACAGTCAAGTGTGGGTCTGGCCAAACTCGGCTACAGAAGACATAAGTGTTGCATATTCAAACAACTAGATTATATAAACAGCTATTATAATAAAACAAATTACTTTGATCAGAATGGCAATAGGATGAAAGAAATCTGGCACAGAGGATTACATGTCTGTAACCCCCCTGCAAATGGGGGTTCCCAAAAGACTTCCAGGAGCTTGCTTGAATGCTCCAAGCCTGAATGGTGTTTGGCATTTAAGCCATTTATCAGTGAGTGTTTTTAGAGCCTCTGGTACTGTCTCTTTAAGAGCTGTCTGCTTGCAGACATAATTAGTTTGTATGGGAAGACTGTGTGCTTCTCTGAGTACCACTCAAGCTGCTGTCAATTCACTTCATTTTTGCAGTCACTAGGAGTGCAAAGGGAACCCATCTGAAAGATGTAACTGTTTGCCAGAAATTATTTAGAGTAATAATGAAATTACAGTTTGTCTAACCTGCTTTCTTTGCAGTCAGAACTATGTCTGCTAGTTCCCATTCTAGTTTTGAACTGCTGAACTGGACCAATCAGTGTGGGGTAAGCTAGCTCTAAAATGGTCCCTTGGACGAATCAGAACTTGGACTCATAATCTGAGCCAGCCACAAGAGGATTGTATGAGCAGTGACTCTGGGAGATGTAGTTTAGACTTCAGCACCTTTTGGACCAACAGCAGCAGTCTATTGTGAGTGACAGCCAATCCAGTCAAGAACTGGGAGGAACTCAAAGGAAGTGCCCGGTTTTGTCGGTTGGAGTTTCAGTTGAGCTTGGCAGTGAAGAAGGAAGGAGCCCTGTGCTTTTTCAGTGTGCAGTTTTAGTCAAAAACGTGTGTAAGGCCCAGAGTTCCGGTCTGCAGCTTGTGTAACAGCTTGTTAGGACTGAATCTGTCCCTGTGAAAAGAATCAAAGGATCTCTGAAGAGTAGAAACCAGGCTCACCCTGTAGAAGACTGGAGAAATTGCTGAAAATTGCACTCAGTCTGTCAGGAACTGAATCTGCTGTGTGTTCTCCCGGGTATTGTGCAGTAATTGCGATCGGGATACAGATGCAGCCTGCCTGGTATAGTGCTTTCTTTTATATGGATGTGTGAAGAGGTTTGTGTACCTCAAGTGAGCCCTGCTGACATTGAAGGACCCTATCTTATTTGGAGGTCGTGAGTACTAATTCAGGTCGCTCCTGTTGAATTGCCACATTAAATCCAAATTGAATTACTGTACTGCTGACTGTTTAATTCTCCTTTTCTCTGTGTGAAAGGGCCCCTGCCAGCTGCCACAGTTTGGACTAGCCACTAGGCTTGGGTACCCAGGGACAGTAATTGATAAGGATAGGCCTGTGCACAGAGCCATAGGTAGATTATTGAGTGATAAGCTAATTAACCTGATTTCCCTGTCCTTGTTATATCCCCTAAATAAATCAGAGCTGCTTGTTTCAGCAAAGTTATACTGCCTGAGGTATTTGTCTATGTTAAAGTACTGTACTGTGATTGTTGCACTGTATCTCATTTCACAGGAGGTCCCAGTGCCGGAACCAGACCTGGGGTAAGTGTATACTGTGAAGGTAATTCTGATATATTGTGTGGGCCACTAGTGGGAAGAAAGGGGGGTTGCAGTGTCCCAGAGGGCTGTGACCAAGTTAGTTTAACTATTGCAAACCCTGACCTCTGGGTGGAGGCACCCGCCATTGGATCCAGGCCCCTCAACCTGTTAGTGGCAAATCAGGCAGGGGTAGTAGCCCCTGGGATAGCGCCATCTAGGGGTTACATGTCAATATGCTCAAAACAGGAAGCAGTCACAAAAAAAGCATCCTTGTGTAGAACCATTTATTTTAATAGGCCCATTCATTTCAGAGAGGTTTGTTTGTTTAGTTCATAACTTTTTTTAAATATTTTTACCTACTTCTTTTTGTCAAGGTCTTTTTGTAGTCCCTTTCTGATGAACACTATGGGTGTCAATGTTCAAAATGGGTGTTTGCAGAGTACGCCAGCGTGCGCCGCAAACACCCATTTCAGGGTAGATTTGAGTGTTGACTCCCATAGTATTCATCAGAGTGGGACTAAAAAAGACCGTGACAGAAAAATAGTAGGTCAAAATATTAAAAAACAAAAAATTTATCAACTAAAGAAATTAAATCTTTAATAAAATTTTCTTTACCTGTGCTCTCCCTGATAATCCCCTCCCCCCCTTCCCACGACCCTCCCTTTCCTCCCTCTCCTGATGGCTACTGTCTCCCCCCAGTCTCCCTACTGGAAGTCTTCCAGGTACTGAACTCACTAGACCCCAACAAGTCCAGCCCAGACGGTCTCCACCCTAAACTACTCCACCTCTCTGTTCCGGCTATAGCTGCTCCACTTGTGCACCTCCTCAATCTCTCCTTCTCTATTTGCACTGTAGCTAAAAACTGGAAAGTTACCAATGTATTACCCCTCCACAGAGGGAGTGACCCATCTTCCCTTGGAAACTTCCAGCCCATCTCTCTACGCCCTGCACTTGACAAGCTACAGGAATCCCTCATCTACTCTAGACTCTCGGATTTCTTTACCTCATCTATTGTTGTCTTCCCCTTCCAGTCGGGATTCAGGAAGCACCATTTCACCGTCTCCTCCCATCTGTGACTCACAAACTCCATTCTCACAGCTATGGACCAGGGTCATAGTACCCCCGCAGTTTTCATTGACCTCACCAAGGCCTTTGATTCTGTCTCACACCTGTTTCTGCTGAAAAAGCTCCACACAGTTGGCCTGGCTACCCCCACCATAAACTGGTTCAGCTCCTATCCCATTGGTAGGCAGTAGTCAGTGCTGGTGGGCAACTCCTCTCCCCCCATCCTCACTTGTGTTCTGCAAGGGTCCATATTCAACCCCATACTATTCTCGTTGTTCATAAATGATCTCCCCTCCATCTGCACACACTCCCAAATTCACATGAATGCAGGCGATACTGTTATGTTTGCCTCCAGGCCCTCCCCAGCTGACGTCCAAGCTTCCCTCCAACATGACTTCAGCAACATCCTGGTCTGATTCAAAGCACATGACTTAAAAGCAAACATTAAGAAAATAGTTTCTGTAATGTTCAGCTTCACACAGAAACTAGCCAGACTCCATACCCTACCGATGTTCTCTGCCTAGGACAGCTCCCCCTCTAGAATCAGTTCCTGCCTTCAGATACCTCGGGGTCTAGCTTGACAGCCACCTGGATTTCTCCACCCATAGTGATGCCTTAAGTTCCAAACTCCATCCCAAACTAGGCATTCTTTACTGAAATAAAAACTCCCTCTCCCTTCCCATTCAGCAAGAGCTGATCTATAAAATGATTCTCCCAATCTTCGATTATGCTGATGTGGTCTATGGCACTGCCCCTGCTGCCTCCATCTCTAAACTTGACACCCTACTAAATGTTTCTGCTGTTTGCCACCCATTCCCCTCCCCAAACTCACCACTGCTCCCTTTACTCCACTCTCTCAATCTCACCCCTTTCCCACAGAAGGCATATTCACTCTGTCTTTCATTGATAACTTCTGGTTTGGATTACTCCCTCCCTCCTCTCCTCTGGCTCATACCTTGATACTCCCCCCTCCTATGCACTGTGCTCCTGGAACCCTCACTTATTTTCCATTCCCCATCCCCAGTCTACTGCTGGTCAGTCGGTCTGCTCCTACTACCTCCCTCTCCTTTGAAATCACCTCCTTCCTTACCTTAGAAACGTTACCTCTTTCCACACCTTTAAAAGACTTATTCAATGTCTCCCTGCCTTCCCTTGGTCTTGTGTCCCTTCTCCTCTGTCCTGCTCCCTCCTTATCCTCCCCTGATCTCACTGGCATCCTCTCCAGTTAACAAGAATCTATCATGCAACCATTACTACTTCTTGTGTTGATTGTGTTTCTCTAAGGATCTATGAGCTGTCTGCAACTTATTTAAACATCCAATGTAAGATGGTGATTGTATATGCTTCCTGCTATACTTTGTATAATTTTCCCTG
The DNA here is from genome assembly GCA_016271365.2 of Neoceratodus forsteri. Lineage (NCBI taxonomy): Eukaryota > Metazoa > Chordata > Ceratodontiformes > Ceratodontidae > Neoceratodus > Neoceratodus forsteri. Next base: position 478,801,025 of record CM057459.1, on the reverse strand, counting down.
TCTGTATTGCTCACCTGTACATATTGTATACATATTGTATATTGTATTGACATCTCCCTTGTCTGAATTTTTTTTTTATAAATTGTCTTTAATAATTTTCAAGTAATAAATATTTACAGAGAAAGATACAGCATATCTGACATTTCAATAGTACATGTCTAACACCAGATCATTCATACATTCTAACAAATTTGTGTATGTTCATCTGCGTTAAATAGTGTCTCATGTTGTGGCCAATTCATAAGAATCTTAGTCCTCAAGTAAAACTCATTTAGAATTCAAGAGAAAATCTTATACAGTTATAATTTATTTTTTAGTATCTTAGGTAGTAGGATCCAAGGTCTGTGTTCCTTTTCTTAATTATGTCACTCTAGGTATAACTTGTAGATGACTATGTAGACATTTATTTTTGATGCAGTCAGATCTAGTGGGGAGAATAGGAAGAACAGTGTGCATGGAAGATATCATAGTAAGAGGAGGTAGTATCAGAGAGAAGGGAATAGATGTCTAGATTAGCATATGGAATGTATATCTGGCATATGTGGCGTGTTGTTATATGTGTTACGGGGTTGGTAGTATGCCCATTTCTAGGGCCTAGGGTAGCCTGTAGCCATGTATACATGCCAGTATTATAGGAGCAGTATATTGTTGGGAGGTCAGCATATGCCTATGGCAGATATACAAGAAACAAGAAGAGTGAAGATAGAAAATACTTTTTTCCCCCTTTGAATTCAAGGATGTCGGATAGCAGTACAGTATGTCCAAACCCCCATGGTACAAAATCAGGGTAATGGGTTAGCTGATATAATACCCATTTCCACCATCTAATCTTGAAATGGAAGAGATTATCCTGGAGCATATGTGTCATGCTTTCCATATTGTAAATATCTAACATTGTGTTTCCCCAAGTTCCCAATGTGGGTAGTTTAGTAGTGTGCCAATGCCTGGTAATAGTTTTTTTGGCAGCTATGGCAGATATGAGTATGAGCTTAAGACTAATGCGGTCTATCTTAGTATTGTCTGGTGGGATAGCTAATAGCATTAGGAATGGAGTTATCTCTCCTGGGCAATCAAATATTTCCTCTATTGCTTAAAAATTTCCTGCCAGAAAGACTGGAGATGGGGACAATCCCAAAAAATGTGGGTTGTAGTTGTCTTAGGGTGGCCACAGCTGCTCCAGCACTTTGCCTGTGTCTGGTCTGTATATTAAGCCACTACGTCTGGGGGACAAAGTATCTTGCGTGACACTTCCACGAAAATTCCCTCCAACATGTTGAGGAGGTAAGACGGTAAGTGTGGATAGAAAATTTGGTCCAGGTTTCATAGGTATGATGCATTAAGTTCTGAGTTCTACCTGTGCAGTATTGAAAGGATAGTGTCCTTAGGGGTCTCCTGCAAAAGCGTTATAGGCTCGGCCAATTATATGATCTTGGGTGTGACCCTGTATAAAAGAAATTATCAATTGGAGAAGGGTAAGGAGTGGACGTGGGAGACTTCGTTAGGAGGTGTATTTTTCTCCTATGTAGACTCTTAGCTGTAGGTAACGGAAATGATCTGCCGGACGTAGGGAGTAGTTGGCCTGTAAGGTCCCAAATGGGATGGCTCCATTAGAGTCAAGTATTTGGAACATAAAATGCAGACCTAATTTGGCCCATCTCCTCAGAGCCCCATCCCTATGGTTCGGTCTGTAAGCGGAGTCGTGAGTCAAGACTTGCAAATAAAATCCATGGTTTGGGGAAAGAAATCTGCTTCCACTCTTGAACCATTGTTTCAGGGTTGTAGCTGTGTACTGAGAAAATTTATTTAGTGGAAGGCAGGTGGGAGGATTTCCAAACAGATAAGGGTCGTAGTTTTGTAGGTTGTTTAACACAAATTCAATTTGTTTCCAATAAGGGCTCAGATTTGGGCTGATCCTTGTCATGATGGTATGGAGGTGGGTGGCCAGGGTGTACTTTGTAAGATTTGGGAGGTTCGCTTCTCCTTGTTCTCTTGGTAGCTGGAGGACTGACAGTCGAATCGGTGGACTTTTCCCGTTCCATACAAAACGATATATTACTTTATGCCATGCTCTAAAATAGGCTTTGTCTGGCATTAGCAGTAGGGTTTGGAGATAGTACAGGATTCTAGGAAGGATGTTTGCTGAACAGCTTCTACAAGCTGAAAGAAGCTTAGGTATAGCTGGGACCTCTGAGCTGGGTCTTCTGTTATCTTTTGCGTCAGGGGTTCCGGGTTTAATAATTCAAGGTGTTCCAAGTTTTTGGTAGTTTTTATTCCTAGGTGTGTGAAGGCTATTTTATGCCACTTAAAGGGAAAATTTCATTTGTGTCAAAGAAGGTGAAAAATTATAGAGCAAAACTTCCGTTTTTTAATTGTTAAGTGTGTAGCCTGCTAGCAGCTCGAAGATAATAAAGATATCCCACACTGGTGGTATGGAGCCCTCTGGTGAGGTGACCGTAAGGAAGAGATCAGTGGCAAACAGTGAAAGCTTGTACTCCCTTCCCCCTAGTGGTATGCATGATATTGCATGGGTCTGACAAATTTGGATTGCTAGGGGCTCTAACTATAATGCAAATAACAGGGGTGACAGAGGATAGCCCTGTCGAGTGCCTCATATCATTGGGAAGGAGTTTGACAGAGTGCCATTTAACCTCACATAGACTTGGGAGGAGGAGTAGATATTTGCAAGGATATCACAAAGGTTTCTGAAAAGCCAAAGGCGTTTAATGTGGCCCAAAGATAGGGCCATGCTACTCTGTCAAAGGCCTTTTCAGCGTTGAGGCTTAGTAGGGCCATTGGCATTTTATGGGATATGGCATAATCCACCAACAGAAGTGTTTTTCTTACACTATCATGGGCTTGGCAGCTCCATATGAAGCCCACTTGTTCAGGATCAATTAATCGAGGACGTACAGCCTATAGTCTGTGGGCTAGTATAGGCATGCATATTTTGTAATCATAGTTCAAAAGGGAGATCGGTCTATAAGAGGGAGCATAGCTTGGGTCTTTGTTGGGTTTGGGAAGGGCAGAGATAACCGTATATTGCCAAGATGATGGAGTGGGTTCCCCTTCTTGAGCAGCACGATACACACTTAACAAGAGGGGAATCAGTTTAGATCTAAATCTTTTATAAAATTCCGCCGGGTAGCCATCTAGACCTGGTGATTTGTTTGCCTTTGCTGTTTGCAAGGTTTGATGTATTTCCTCAACCAAGATGGGTGCTTCTAGCCAGAGGACATCATTTTCATCCAATTTGAGTAGTGGGAGAGACTGGAGATAGTTAGTCAACTGGTGGGATGAGGATTACGGATCTGCTGCGTATAGCTTCTTGTAGAAGGTTGCAAGAATATTTTGCACTTTGGTGGGGTGTAAGGCGAGCTGGCCAGTGTCCCGGTCAAACATCTGAGGAATGAAGGCTTTTGCTTTATATGCATGAAGTTTCCACATCAAATTTCATGTGCCCCTTGGGCCCACCTCATACTGGTAATGTTTAAGGTACAGCAGTGTTTGCTCCACCTTGGCATCAAGCAGTTTTTGGAGATCTCGCTTTACCCACAATATTTGGAGGGTGAGAGATGTATCTCATTGCAATATGAAGGTTTGTAATGTTGCAAGCTTAAGTTGCAGTTCATTGGTACATTTGTCTCTCTCCCTCTTTCTGCAAGCAGAGTAAACAATGAGCTCTCCATGAAGAACCACTTTAATTGTGTCCCATAACTGGGTGGGTGAGGTCTGTGAGTCAGTTTTTTCTTGCTGAATGCAGGGGAGCTTTTCTTGTACAAGTATGACAAATTTGAGGTCTTTGAGTAGGACTAGGTTTAGGTGCCAAGGAGCATGGAAGGGTGGTTTACCCAGATTGACCTTGACCAGGACTGGGGTATGATCGGATAACAATATTGGCCCATGGTCGATGTCATGGATAGTGTCCAGGTGCTCTGCTGTGGAGAAGAAATAATCGAGTCTGGCTGATGCACCTGTTCTAGGGGAGGTAAGGGTATAGACTGGGGTGATGGGAAAGAAATGCCACCATAAGTCAATGAAACCCAGGTGGGGTAGGTTAATGTGAAGGTATTTCTATAGACAGGTCACTCTGAGGGATTTTGTGCCTGTGGTATCCTGGGTAGGGGACAGCATGACATTTAGGTCTCCACCAAGGAGTAGTTGCCCTTGGAGCATTGGTAAAAATTTATTGAGGAAACGCTGGGCCATTATTTTGTCACAGCCTGGGGGAAAGTACACACTCGCCAGTGTTACTGGGGCATTATAGAGAGTACCAGCTGCAGTAACAAAACATCCATCAGGATCTGAGTAATGACCCTGCACATGGAAGGGTGTTCTTTGCAGAATCAAAATTGCCACTCCTCTGCATCATCCTGACTTATGGAATGCTGTAAAGATAGTGGGAAAGGCCCCCAATAAGAGTTTTTTATCTTCTGCTTGAGGTAGGTGCGTTTCTTGAAGAAACACCTACTCAGATCTTTTGCGCTTAAGCTGTTGCAGCAATCTTGTTCTTTTGAATGGGTTATGAATGCCATTTATGTTCCAAGAGATAATGTGAGCTAGATTAGCCATAATTTGGGTTTTGAGGGGTTGTGGGATGTCCATGCGGGTGAACCTGTACTTCCCAAAGAGAAAGTTGGAAGAAGTAGATAGTTGGAAGACTTAGGGCACGTTTAGAAGAAAAGAGAAAAAGATAAACAAAGGGATAACATATAGGGTATGTAACCCTGTATATCCAGTAAATCAACCATATATACATGTGTGCCAACTGGGAGACTTCAACCAACATTTTCAATAACATGACAAACTGCTGATCCCACTATCTCTAGTAACATTCTAGAAACGTGAGGAGTAAAAACAGATGGTAGGCTTCTAAGGTAGGGAGAAACTGATATTCTCCTTTCACAGGGCAGTTGTAATGTCCCATGAGGGTTTTTTTTTAATTCAAGTTTATTGCTCATATAGACATAACAGTTCATAACATCAACTGTTTTACAGGCAAGTGTATGCTGCTTACATACAACAATCCATTTTGTATAGGCATAGTACATTCTCATAAGTACAAATAATGATTAATTAATTATAGCCTTTTCCCCCATCTATTCCGACTGACTCAGGTTTCCTTTCCGCCCAAGCCACATGGTCCATCTGGTCCATCTATTTATGTATACTGAAGGTTTGAAGTGTATTTTATGTGTCAGCTCCTCCATATCTTGGATCTCTGAGACCACTTCGATCCAATGTGCCGGGGTCGGGGGAGCTGGCTGAAGCCATTTCCTGGTTATTGCTTTGTGGGCGGCAGTTAGTAAAATATTCCAGAGATATATTTGATCTGTACCTCTCACCCCTCTGGGGAATCAGGCCCAAGACCAAGTGCTTGAGACTTAAGGCTTCTTCTAATGTGAAGATTTTCCCCAGGTCCTCCCCACCCCTTCCCAGAACTGAGTCAGCTCCATACAGAGACCCAAGACATGTAGGTGTGTGGCCCAGTGTTCTCCACACCATCTCTAACATTCTGAACTATGTCCAGGATCCCATTTATTTTGTATTATTGGGGTAATGAAGAACCTGGCCCTTATCCTCCACTCAAAGTCCCTCCATCTTTGGGAGTATGTGGTTCGATGTGCTTGGGGAAAAGACAGCCTCCCATTCTTCCTCCGAAAGCTGCTCTCCCAACTCCTGTTCCCACTTTGTTTTCATGGGGCCACGCACCCTCCTCCTCTATCCCTGAGTGCTCCATATATAGAAGAGATACGTCGTTTTGTTTTTTGGGAGCCTAAAATCTCTCCCACCATACCCTGGAGCCTGGAGTGTTCCACTGTCCTACCACACTTTTTTGAATATTTTGTATGTGGTTTCTGAGTTGTAAATATCTGCAGTGATCAGAATGCCTCAATTGAAATTGCAGTTTTACCTCTGCAAATTCTCTGATTGTGTTCCCATCTAGTAGTTGTCCCAGGGTGTTCAGCCCCAGCCTACTCTGTCTCCGGAAGGTAAGGTCTTGCCTGGCCGGTTCAAACTCACCATCCCAGGCAAACTGTCTGAGTGGCCAGAGTTCCCCTTGACATCTGTGTTTGACCCATAATCTATGGACTGCTGCTAATGTGTTCCTGACTGAGTATAGTATTATATTTGTTTCCCTAGCCAAAGTCAGGAGAGTTAAAACTCTTGCGTCTAAGGGGGCACCCTCAGTGTCCGCCCTTTCTATATCTTTCTACAGAGCGCTATACCCTGCAGTCAACCAGAGGAAGGCATGTCTTAGATGGACAGCTAAATAATACTCCTCTAGATCGGGTACCTCTCTTCCACCATGTGCTTTCTTAATTTGCAGGACTGAACTCTTTATCCTTGCTTTTTTATTGGCCCAAATGAACTTCATTATTATTCTTTGCCATATTTCAAATTGTGCTACCGGTATCTTGACTGGGAGACACTGAAATAAATATAGGTACCTTGGGAGGACATTCATGGTAGTCGATTCTATGTGGGAGTACTGGAGTAAATTCTGAAGCTCCCACTTTCTGATATCTTGTTGAATTTGTGTGTATAAAGGGACAAAATTTTGGACAAAAAGTTGGCTTAGATTCTTTGGGATGTGTGTTCCCAAGTATTTAATTTTGGTGGAGTTCCACTTCAGGGGGAGAAGTTCTTTTACTGAGTCTGAGAGGGTATAAAAATATTTAAGAATTTCAGTCTTGTTTTTGTTGAGGGAGTATCTAGATATTCTGCCGAATCTGTTCAGGAGGTCCCAGATTCTGCGCAGAGACTTGTTCGGGTTTGTCATGTAGAGTAGGATGTCATCTGCATATAATGAAATTTTGTGTTCCTTCTCACACATGACAAAGCCTTTTATGGCGGGGTCTTCTCTTATTGCCTGTGCCAGGGGTTCTATGTAAATGATAAACAGTAGTGGGGACATCGGGTAACTTTGTCTGGTGCCTCTGCCCAATGGTAGCCTCTGGGAAATTCCTCCATTGACTCTGACATAGGCCTGGGGTTGGCGTAGAGGGATTTGAGCACTGCCAGGAAGGGGGTTGTGAAGCCCATCCTCTCCAGAACCACAAACAGAAATCTCCAATCGACTCTATTAAATGCCTTTTCGGCATCTAGTCCAAGAAGGCATGCAGGAGTGCAGTGTTTGTGTATTAAATCAATTATATTGATTGTTTGTCTGGCCCTCTCTTGAGCCTGTCTACCCTCAATGAATTCTGTTTGGTCCATTTTAATTATTTGAGCCAAGAGGCGATTTATTCTGGATGCCAGTATTGAGGTAAATATCTTGTAATCTATGTTTAGAAGAGATATGGGTTTATAGGAATTACAATCTTTAGGGTCTTTCCCTTCTTTTGGTATTACTGTTATGGTGGCATAGTTCCATGACGGTGGCACAGGGTCTCCTTCCAACCAGATAAGGTTGAATGCCCCTCGTAGAAGCGGTGTTATCTCTGGGGCAAAGGTTTTGTAGAACTGCCCACAAAACCCATCAGGGCCTGGACAGATTCTTAATTGCTGTAGTGATTTCAGTTATTGTAATTGGGGCCATCAAGGATTGTGCCTGAGCCGCCCCCAATTTTGGGAGCCCCAGACCCCTCAGGAAATCTGTCATGTCTGCCACAGGGGCAACCTGCTCCGCTTTGTACAGGGTTCTGTAGTATTTGACCAAGGACTCTGATATTTGTTCCCATTTATTCTGGAGTGTGCTCGAAACTGGGTCTTTTATGCTGGTGATGGTTGCTCTGGCTGCCCTTTGATGCAGGCGAAAGGCCAGTTGTTTGACAGCTCTGGCCCCCCCTTCGTAGTATGATTGTTTGAGACAGTGTAAGGCTTTCTCAGTTTCTAAATTATTTAGTTTCTGAATTTTGGCTCTAAAAGTCTTAATTTCATTATCCTGTTCCTTTCTCCAGTGTTGTTTTTGTAGTGTTTTCAGGGATCTCAGGTGCATTATGAGATCCTGTTTTTGTTTTTGCCTCGCTTTCTTTTTATGACAGGCTATGGATATTAGTTTTCCCCTGACCATGGTCTTGACAGTGTCCAAAAGAATGTGGGCAGTAGTTCCCGGTTTATCATTTATAGTGTATGGTAGAACGCTGTTGAGCATGGAAATCCAGGCTCCCAACAGCGTTGTTGTGCTTGCCTCAGTGCGTCATGAACTTGTTGTGCTGCACTGGGTACGTCACCGGTGCAGCACAACAAGATCGAACGCATTCACGCATGCACGATTTAAAAGCCGAGTTGGCGAGGGAGCTAGTAGTGCTGGAGTGAGTCTCAACACGGAAGCCAAGTAAGGCATGATTTTAAAAAATTCTGCTTCCATTCGCTGTTTTGAAATGAATATACTCCCCATACACTATAAAAGATTGTCTATGGAGAGCCATTCACAAACAAGGATCTTCTGATCTCAGGTATCCTTGGATATGATCACGAGCCGCTTCCCAGGCTTCCAACATTGCCAAGAATACCTCTCAATCGAGAATATCCTTGTTGTGAATGACTCCCCATAGACAACCCTCTATATCTCCAAAGTCTGTTTTATTACTTTTTTGATCTCTTTTTTAATTTCTTCATCTTTTAAAAGATTTGTGTTTAATCTCCAGAATGTGGGCTTCTTGGGGAGCTGTAGGTCCAGGTCTATAAACAGGGGCTGGTGATCTGACAGTGTGGCCGTTCCCACCCACAGAGAATGGCAGAGGGGTATGTCCTGCTTACCAACAAAAAACATATCCTGTCTGGAGTATATTTTATATCTGGGGGAGAAATAAGTATAGTCTCTTATTCTCGGGTACTTTTCCCTCCATATGTCTACCATCCCACAGTCAAGTAGCAATCTGGAGAACTGAGTGGCCACCCTGCGCTCTAGAGTGGGGATACCAGTGGTTGAGTCTAACTTCCTGTTCAGGACTAGATTCCAGTCTCCCCCGCTATCAGAATCCCCTTAGCCTTGAGGGCCACCAGTTGCAGCAACTCTGAGTAGAAGTTAATCAGGGAATTAGGTGGGGCGTATACATTAACTAAAGTGACCCATGATTCCTGGATTCTCCCTGCCACAATCAGGTAACAGGCACCCTCATCTGCAATTACCTCCATCTCCTCAAAGGGGAGATGTTCCGATAAACTTATGGCAACCCCTCTTTTCCACCCTTTCTCCAGTGAGGCCTGGTAGAGTACAGGAAAGTCCCTGGTCTTGAGCTTAAGTGCTTCTTTGGGGGAGAGATGCATCTCCTGCAAAAAATTTATGTCACAGTTGTGAGTTCTGATAAATTTCTGAACCTGCTTTCTTTTAATGGGGTGATTAACCCCATTAATGTTACATGATAAAATTTTAGTCCGAGTTGTAGCCATTTTTATAGCTCAAAGGGATTTCCCTGTTTCCCGAGGGCCCTCCATGTCCTTCTGGCTCCATCTTTTGTATCATTTTCTCCATCTTTCTTCCATTGTATCTCCTTATTGTAATGTTGTCAGTTGCACTGGTATTGCCTAACTCTACAAATCGATACTCACTGCCATGATTAAGCGTAAAAAACGTATGCCTTTTTTGGTCTTTGAACATCAAAATACATGAGCATTTAACACCTTTGTATAAAAATAACTTTAAAACCACAAAAAGTAAGCAACTTTCCCCACCAAATGGGGGTATTATCAGAAACCAATTATGTAACAGTATCATAACTGCCAACAACATGGCTATGAGAGTAAACCAACACATCTCTTTTATTTCACTTATTAGGGTCCACTGGGGTGGGCGTCCAGCGGTCCCCTGCAAGACAGTTTGGCTTTTTCTGTTCCAATGTGTAGTGGTTTCCCACTTGTAGGGTAGTGTGGGGTTTGGTGGGAATTAATGCCACCTAAGAAGTGTTGACTTCCTTGGTCGTCAGGGTGGAATAATTCCCTGGCGGGATTGATCTCCTTAGAGATCCATGGCCTTAAGTGTGGAATAAGGCCTTCCCATTGTTTGGGGAGTACCTTGGGTCAGGGCCCAACCCCTAGGAAAATGGCCCACATCAGTGGTATGAGCAAGATCCAGCACATGATTTGCTGATCAGTCAATCCCAGGCTCCATGTTGCCCCTATACATTTATTAAGGGTGTAGGGGAATATTACAGTCTATGTAGGAAGCCATCACATTTTCAGTTCAGTTCCCCCCCACCAGGTTGTGCATCCCAAGCTTGTAAACTGACTAGGTATACTAGGAGTTATTAATATCTTATCCATTTAGTTATGAAGATTCCCAGCTTTGTCTCTCGGCTTTCTCTCCCCAGTTATCTCTGAGCAATGATTTGAAGAAATTATTTACAGGTTTTTGGGCTATATTTTCCTATTCCCTTCCACGCGTCGCAGTCGCGTGTTTTACACTGGTGTACCCCCTCCACCCTCAGGCCCGCATGAGTCTGCAGACAAAGCTTTAAGTATAATGCAGCCCCTCGCAATGTGCGCCTGTCTTTAGTAGCCCAATAGTCTTAATAGAGGGCAGAACAGTCAGGCTGAGGTCCGCAAATGATTTGCCATGAGGTCGTCAGGGGTGAGGGGTATAAAATTTTCACAAGTGTCCAAGTTCCATTAAACCAGTTCTGTCCCCCCCCCCCATCGTTACTCATCACCTCGGAGACAGCCTGCCTGCAGTAGCGCTAAGCTGAGGAGTTAGTAAGTCCTGGATGCTTCAGGGCAGGGGGAGAAAGGATTCCTTGGGACCTTCATCTTCAGCCGCTGCATCGAGTTCAGGGGACTGAGGTAGCTGAGCTGACTCTAACTTCAGGTGAGCTGTGTAGAGTCGACCTCTTTTCCCTTGCCATGATCGCTTCTATCTGCACCACCGATCTGTAGTGTTTAAGGGTGTTACAGACATCTGCTCGCAAAGTAGATGAGGTGTTTTCGGCTCTCTGGTTTGGGGATTTAGATCCTTTTCTGGCCACCGTCCAGGCTGATTTAATTAGTTATTTTTTGAGCTTTTCCTTAGTGAGGTGGGGTACAGTAAGCCCCATACTTTCCAAACATTGTAATGCCGCTGCTAAATCCTCATAAATCCTGGTACATCCCTCCATCTCTATTCTTATGCAGGCTGGATAAAGGATTTGGGCTTTCACATTTTTAGCCCTGAGCTGCTTCATGATGGTCCAGAGTGTTTTTCTGCTTTCCTGAACCAGGGTGGTATAATCATTGTCCGGTTGCAGTCGGTGGCCCTGATACATGATGGTGCTCTTCCTCCATGCTCTCCGAAGTATTTCCTCTTTTGTTGCATATGATGTTAACTTAGCCACGAAGGATCGGGGCTGGGCTCCAGGGTTTGTGGGCTGCCAAACCAACGAGCGATAACCTCTGTCCATGGAGAGATCATAGTCGGGGGAAGGTTTAAGGCCTCCCGGAGAACTGCTTGCAGAAAGGAGATCGGATCTTTAGCCCCCTCCCCGGAGCCCTCTGGCACACCGTAAACTCGGATATTCTGTCAACGGCTACGGCCCTCTAGATCGTCAAGTTTAGCCGTCAGCTCCCTCTCCCTCTCCAGCAAGTACAGGAGCAGGCGGTCGTGATGGTCAGTCTGCTCGTAGATGTTGGTCAGCCCGATTTCCATTAGGTCCACCCGATGTTCTATTTTATTAAGATCCTCTCTCAGTTCATCTAGAGTTCCATCGATCTTTTTAACTGTGTGGGCAGTCTGCATGATCAACGCTATTAGCTGGGAGCATTCTTCTGTCTCTGCACCAGTTATCTCCATCTTCGACTTGTCACTGGCACTCTCAGCAGTCAACCCCTTTTTTTCGATCTGCAGTATGGTTTGCAGCTTCTGGACCAGAGTTTGTGTGTTCCTGTTGAGTAACCCTCTTGAGTGTGTTGTTTTAGCTAGGGATTGCATTCTGTAGGCTTAGCATGTCATTAGATTTGCTTAAGGGCTGTGTGGAGCTCAGGGAGAAGCCACCATTCAGCTGCTGACGTCACCTGAGGTCCCTCTCCCATGAGGGGGTTGATACCAGCAGAGCTGTGGGCCCCCTTAACAGCTAACCGCTACATAGGTGAGGAAGGCTGCAGGTAGTAATCCTCACCTTGCTCCTGCAGGAGTGAGCCAACCAGGGTATAAAGTTAGCCAAAGCTATTGCGCCCAGGATCCCAGACCTTCCACTGTGCGCTGGTCAAACTAAAGGATATGGGACGTCCAGGGTCTGTAGGTGTTCACTTACACCTACCTGAGTGTTAATGGTTATGATCCCCCCCCCGCACAATAGAAGCCCTAATAGGGCTAGACTTAGCCTCAGTTCCAGCAACACACATATTCCCCTCCATCTGCTCCCTCCCCCTTTCCCCCTCCCTGTCTTACTCCCTGGGCCTCATTGGTATGCAAGCAAGAAAAAAAAAACATTCAGGGATCCTATCTACCCCTATGTATTTAAGGGGAAGTAGGACAGTTGTTGGTAGGGTCTGTGGTGCTCCTCTTAGGTAAGCCATTTAAATGTAAGGGCTTGTTCTTATCTTCTATAGTTTATAATGCAAGTACATGTCCTGCAGTGTGTCCCTAAGGACAATAGGTGGCAGCAAAGCATTACTTTTGATGGTAGAACAAAATTTGTCTTCTGAGTATTTAGCAAATCATTTTCTGCAGGGTTACGTCCCCATGTTAAGGTTATGCAGGGGTGAATTTTTCCTCTCCCCATTCCCACTCCTCTCCCCCTCCCCAAGCATCTACCCCCGGAATGCCCAGCGTCCCGGAGAGAGCCATAGTTCTGTTTTTCCCCCCAATGCAGCGTGTACTCGGGAGCAGATGCGTGGGAAAGTCCATGACTGCACTCTCAGTCACCCACCTCATAGACAGTGGTGCCCGTTAATAACTGATCCTGCGGTCTATTCAATGGGAGCAAATGTTTCTCGCTTAGAAGAGTCCTGAATCTATTGCTCCTTTTGGCTGGCTACCATCTCCTAAGGTAACTGCCTGTGCTGAAGTAGGAGTTTAAAAAGGCTCCTGAAATGTCATGTGGTGGGGCCATCGCTCATTCTGATATTTTATAAGGAAGAAGGAGCAGGCTAACAGCGTGTTGTTCACATGCTGCTCTGTTTGTTTGCCTTCCTAGCTAGATTGTGCTAGGATGTGGGGAGAGCACACCTTCCTGTTTATCTCTTCCCCCTTGCACAGAAGAAGCACAGGTTGTAACCTGTGACTGGGTTGGATAGGGATCTAATTGGTGTGTTTTTAACCATGTTTTTTGACCATAGTGTCTGGTCCCAGTGCAGTAGGCAATCTAGTGACATGTTGCCGGCTGCCGGAGAGGAGTTCCGTTGCTTTCCCAAGCCCTACTCGTGCTGCCTACTTTTTGTTTTTAAAAGGCTGCCTGCAAACAGGTCTCAAAGTTGCAGTATGAAAATAACCAGTAGCCGATAATCAGGGTGAAACACCCCTCCCCCTCAATGGGCAGACTAGATGGGCCAAGCGGTCCTTATATGCCGTTAAATTCTATGTTTCTGTGTTTCTATATTAGTTCACTTTAAGGTCTATGCTGTTGCACCCCCATGTAACATATAAAATATAGAAACAAGGAAAAAAAGGTGGAGGGGACCTTTCAATGATAAATCTTCAGCCACTGTAAGGCCATATAGTTCCAGCATATAATCCCTCGGGAAGGGGGGGTAACACAATAAGCTGTAATAGTGGGAAAAAGAGCTAAGTAGCATACCTTAATGTTCCTATTGGCAGGGAAGTTTCTTACAGTTGCATTTAGTAATCATAAGTGCTGTACCTTGGAGAGATCAGATTACAAAGGATGTATTGCAGGCTACATTTGCCCACTCCCTTCTGCACCATGGTGGTCAATTGCCACCTGCCGTGGACTGGGCCAGTTACAAATCTAGGTCAGGTGGAAGGTGGCCTGCTAAAGGACTGCTGGAGGTGGCACACTTCAGCCATTGTAGTTAGGCCTTGGTGCCATCATTCTGAGCCCAGAGCCATTGTATTCCACTTTGAGGAGTGTAAGGCAGAAACCTCTTGGGGTTCAGCTGTGTGTTGTGGAAGAGGGACATCCACTCCTTGTGCTGACAACTTTTTAGCTGCATCTTCTAGTGAGGAGAAGTTCTTTGGACCATCTGGGAACATGACCACCAGTCTTGCCAGGTAGGAGGTTTGGAACTTCAGCTGCTGCGTTCAGAGAAGGGCCTTCAAGATAGGTGCGTACACTCGTCTTTTCGCTGTAACTGCCAGCGAATAGTCATTGTCAAAATAGAGCCTTTTATTTTTATGTAGTATTTGATGCATTTTCCATGCCCTTATTAGGATGTTCTGCTTGGTGGAGAAGCTAAGAAACTTTATGATAAGGGATTGAGGGTGGTCACTCTCAGACTTAGGCTTTGGTTGAAGGGCACGGTGGGCCTCTCTGTATTCCAGAGATATTCAGGGTCCAGTTGGAGGTGATCATGAAGGAGATTTTCAATAAAGGCCCTTTAAAATACATTAAATAAAAAAAAAATAAATAAAGGCCCCTACATCCCTGCCCTCTTTGTCTTCTGTCAGGCAGTAAATTATGAGATTATTATGATGTGAGTGATTTTATAAGTCTTCATATTTTTCTTGTAAAGCTGTGCATTCCTGTAAGACATGAACCATGAGGCATTGAAGACGGCCAGTGCGTGTATCCATGGTTATTTGTAGTTCCTACTCCTGGGCCTTGGATTCAAGTTTTGTAAGGTCCATTTTTAATTCCTCTCTGATCGATCACACCTCTGAGCTGAAATCCTTTAATTCAGCCAGAATTGCTGCATTTGTAGGTTGCATTGTGGTCTGCTGGAACCCTGAGGCAAATGCTGGGTCTTGCAGTAGGTCTGCTAGTGGGTGCAGGTTGTGGTTTTCAGGTGCACCCATTGCAGCTATGGGTTTTTTTCTTTCTGCCATCTACTATGTAATGCTTCTTGGTTATTTTTAAATAGTTTTTGAAGTGCTATGGTAGTATATGAGAAGCTTTTGTTTAAGGTCGGGATCCTATGCTCAGTTCTCGTGTCAAATCTTGCCCATGGCAGGAACAGGAACTGTCTGAAATTTTTACCCATGTTCCCGGGTTGCACCTGGAAATGAGCTTCAGCTCAGTGCACCTTTCCTGGTTGCCACCAACTTAAAAAAGTAAGTAAATATGTAACACCCCTCCACCCAATAGGGGCTTACCTTATTGCCCATTTCTCCCATTCTGCCTCCTCCTGTAGGTGTCCCCGATGTTGTTCCTGTATCTCACTGCCGCTAGCCCAAGTCCATGTTGTGTGCCCTTGATTTCTCGGGCAGCCCCGTGTCCATTTTCAGCCCAAATTGGGCTTAGAGAGTGAGACTGAGAGCCGCCGGTGTTGTGTTTAAACTCTGGTGCAGCCAACGCTCATGCATGCGCTCAAAAGCGCTTTGATGTTGTCGACCATGATCACGGTCAAAGGATGGCTTCTCTGGTTGTCCCAGTCTACGTAAGGTGCAGGGTGGGCCAAAGACTCAGGCTGGACCAGAGGAAGCTGCCAAATATTTTAAATAAAGAGCAGTGTTCGCACCGTGAGTTAGCCTGGTTTCATGAATATTAATTAGGATGCATTAATATTCATGAGTGGGTCTGCTCTGTTGGTGGGGGCAGTAAGTTTCGTCAGCTGCTGCAAGAATAAAATTGTAAATATATGTAAAATAAAAGCAGAGCTGTCCAGGGTGCTAAAGGGGCTAGCAATTAAAGGGGGCCACATAAATAAATAATGTTTATTTGTGCTGCACAAGACCTTAAATGTTGGGACCCTTATAAGCTGCCTGTCTACTGCCTAGGGGCACTGTATTTCAGCAGCAGTGACAGACTAAGGACTGCAGTGAAGTGCTTAATAAGGGCAGCGTTTAAGAGGGCACAGTTACGGCTACCAAACAGTGGGGCACAGAATAAATAAAACCTTTTTATCTGGCTGCACCAGAACTTTAATGTTGGTACTGTGTTAAACTGCAAGGGGACTGTCAACACTAGCAGCCATGTTCTGCAGTCAGCAGCCAATTGGAAGCCAGGATTTCAGTGCAAGGATTGTTGGGACAGTGCCAGAGACACTTGGAACTTTGCAAGAGACTCTTGGGGGAAAAGCAGGGACCTAATTCAGGTGCCAAAATGGGAAGCCTATCCAGCGTCAAAGGATGCTAATGCATACTCATTTTCAGGACTGACAAGGGGATTCAGCCAATCACTTTTAGACTGACAAGGGATTTCAGACAATCAGGAACCCCAGTGGGACTCCATAAAAGCCAGGGATTTTCAGAATGAGCTCAGTTAGAGCAGGAGTCCCTCCACAGGGAGGGGGGCTCAGGCCCACAGCTACACAAAATGGGCCTAGCGTGCTTAGTGAAAGCTCTTCCATGGGGGAGGGGGGCTTCTGCCTCTGCCAGAGAGAAAAAGTGTCTGCCAGCAACAGAAGTTGTTAGCCTGGGGGTTGCCAGAGATTGTCCTCCAGGGCTAGCAGTTCCCTGTCGTATTAGGAAAATGTGGACGAGAAGCCAGCAACCACCTGCAGTTGTGAGAGAACTACAAGAAATGCTTCTGCCTCAGCAGTGAGAGTGCTGATGAAAGCCTGTAACTTCCAGAAAAGGGAACCTATAACATCCAGAAAAGGGAAAGCTTTTGAATCTTTCTGAGTGACTAAATGTCTACTTACAAGTATAAGTACTAGAGAGAGAGATCTGTGTGGGGTAAAGAAGTCCAGCAAGTCTTGAGTTGTGACTGTTTGTCTGCACCTTGCACCTGATCAGCACCTGGATAGGGTAGATGTCTACTGATTAAGTGACCGTGGATGGTCCAGTCTGTGAAATGCTGAATGTGACCGTTGATATGTAACGCCCACCCCAAATGGGGGCTTACCTTATTGCCCTCTGCTACCATTTCCTGGAGTGCCTCCCATCTGCCTCAGGTGCCTGCAGGTGTTCCCTGATGATGTCCCCATTCACACCGCCTGGCCCAGGTCCAAAATATGTGCCCCAGAAGTCCTGATGTGCCCCAAGGGTGAAAGCCTCAATTCCAGCCCCTACATGTTTCTCAAGTTTGATAGGGGTTGGAGGGGCTGGTTCACAAGCCACTGCCTTCTTCGGTCTCTCAAGCTCATGCATGCGCTGATGTGTGCTTCATTTTCAACTGCAGTTGTGGTCAAAGAAATGACTTCTCTGATAGTCTCGGTCCCCATAAGGTGCAGGGCAGGGGCCAGTGACTCAGGTCGAACCGGAGGAAGCCGCCGAATATTTTAAACAAGGAGTGCTGTTCGTGCCGTGAATCAGCCCAACCCTATGAATATTAATGAGGGGGTATTAATATTCCTGAGTGGGTCGGTTCTCCAGGGGGCTGCGAGTTTCGGCAGCTGCTGCCAGTACAAAGTTGCAAAAAAATGTATCGTAAGGGCAGCAAATGAAAGGACACTGAGGGGGATAACAAATGATGGGGCTATGGAAATAAAAATGTATTTACACTGGCTGTTCCAGGCTGTTAATGCTGGGACTCTTATAAGTTGCCTGTCACTGCCTAAGGCAGTGGTTTTCAACCAGGGGTCTGATGCCCAAAAGGGGTCCGCGAGGACATGCAAGGGGGTCTGTGGA
The DNA here is from genome assembly GCA_016271365.2 of Neoceratodus forsteri. Lineage (NCBI taxonomy): Eukaryota > Metazoa > Chordata > Ceratodontiformes > Ceratodontidae > Neoceratodus > Neoceratodus forsteri. The sequence continues at coordinate 478,783,483 of CM057459.1, read as the reverse complement.
ATAGTCAGCAAACTGGAAGTTAATTGCACTAAATTTAAACATTTGTTTGTGCCATAACTGTTCTGTCGTGTAGCCGAGCAAGCGCGATCGAAGCATTACAGTCTGAAACATGCCTTCAATGTTTTTTAATCTACTCCAGCCCGAACATTCGAAATGCAAATGCTCAGCAACAGGTAGCATACTGACTTGATAGGGTTACTGACAGTTATTGCGATCTGCTGCATTATACTCATAAAACCTGCCTTCAACGTTTTTTAATCTACCCCAGCCCGAACATTCAAAATGCAAAAGCTCAGCAACAGGTAGCATACTGACTTGATAGGGTCACTGGCAGCTATTGCAGGTATCTGTTATTAATGTCAGATGTCAGAGAGGTGCGGTTTACGGTCTGATTGTTCAGGCTGACAACTATTCATGGGCAGACAGAAAATTAATTACAGGGACAATTTGCAGCTCGTTTCAGTGAATTGTAAATCAGCTGCATACTATTGTCTCTGATTCGGTGTGATTATAAATTTGTTCTGCGATAATCCAACCACCCGACTGCTCGCTTGTGTGTTTCCTCCTAGTCAATGGTCGAATAATGCTGCCTGCAAAGTTGTACATTTAGTGCTTAGTTTAGATATATATAGCGCCATCTATGTCTTAGTTACAGGGCTGTGTAAGGATAATTATTTGCCCCAAGCAGTCAGCTATCATCAAGATTATATATATAGCCCCATCAATGTAACAGGTACTAGTTCCCTTCTGGATGTAGTCCTTTCCAACCGGCCTCATAAAATAGGGTCTGTGCAAGTCCTTGCGGACTCGCTTAGCGACCACTCCCCTATCATCTGCTCTTGGTCATCCCCCACTCTCAGACCGGTGTACTGCAGGACCCCACGACGCAGTTTTCTCCCCAGAGGTCTTGTGAACCTCAAATGTCACCTGGCCCATGTCAACTGGACCCCAGTGGCCTGCGCACCTGACATCAACTCTGCCCTAACTTTCCTCACCACAGTTTTCAACCATGCTTGTGACCTGTTTGCCCCTTTCTGCACTCCGAAGTTAAAAAAAACGGACTGCTGCATGGATAACCCCTGCACTGATCCTACTACTAAAAAAAAGGGATGACCTCTGGCACATAGCTAATGACTCCGGTAGATTGGCCGATAGGCAAACCTACAGGGCAGCCCGCAAGCAATGTACCTGGACCATCAGGCAGGCTAAAGCTAAATACTACCAGGCAGCCTTGACATCCTCCTGGGGCTCATCCAGAGCTTTCTGGGACAACATAAAAGAACTGAATGGGAATGTCCGCTTCCCCCATCCCAGATTGTCATAAATGGGGCTGTCTCAACTGACCTGCCGTGTATCGCTGACTGTCTTAATAAGACTTTCACAGATTTAAGTGCTGTCCTTCCTGCCCACTTTTTTGACCCGGTTGCCACACCCTCTCCTACTCCAACTCCCTGGCCACAATTCCAATTCCAAATGATCTCACCACATGATGCCAAATCTTTCCTACTAAGATCCCTTGCCTCTCAGAACCCAAGTAGTGACCCTCTCGACTCCAAAATACTCTGCCTCATGCTTGATGTCATGCTTATCCCCTCACGCTTTATCATAACAAATCTTATGCCTAGGCCAATTCCGGAGGCCTGAAGCATGCTGAAATAACTCCCATCCACAAGCCTGGGGACCGTGCTTGCCAAACAACTACAGGCCCATCTCCATCCTCCCCCACCCCTTATCCAAAGCTTTAGAAAAATCGTAAACACACAGCTCACGGAATACCTATCCAAACACGACCTCTTATGTCCGGAGCAACATGGGTTTCGTCCTGGCCACAGCACATCTACTGCCCTCCTGGATTTCTCCCACCACACCAAGACTTGACAATGGGCTCACTGCAGGGGCGGTTTTCATAGACCTTCCAAGGCTTTCTGACACTGTGTGCCACCCCCTGCTCTACTCTCCCTGAGCAAACTGGGCCTCCTCTCCACCCCCCTTAAGTGGTTCACAGCTACCTTCACAACAGGACCCAAAGAGTCAAGCTCAATGGAACCCTCTCCTCCAACCTACCTGTACTCTCTGGGGTCCCTCAAGGCTCCATTCTTGGACCGACTTTTCAGCCTATTCCTGAACACCCTCCTAGTTCCTGTTCCAGCAAAATGCTACTCTATGCAGACGACGCCAGTAGTCCTAGCTACTCACTGATCCTCTCTCCAAGGCGACATAAAACGCGCTCCTTCAAACTGAAAATGGTTCAACAACCATCGTCTAGTCCTTAATCTGAAGAAAACAAAGTCCATGCTATTCTCACATAGGCAAAACAGTGCCAAGGACTTTCCCATCCACATCACCACCAGCATACTCCTCCCAATTGAACAAGTATCATCCTATAAGTACCTGGGCATCACCTTTGACTCTGGCCTTACCTTCCATGTCCACCTCAAAGCCTTGTCATCTGCCATGAACTCCAGGATCGGGCTTCTCTACCGCCACAAAGACTGCCTCCCTGAACCCGCCTTAAAATTAGCCATCGCCTCATCGGTATTATCACTGGCCGACTACGGGCTCCCAATCTGATGCAGCTGCTGACACACTGCCTCATCCAAGGTCCAGACGCATTAACAAAGCCTGTAGGCTCCTTATCGGTGCCCACAGCAGAACCCACACCTGTCTGCTATACTCCAGCACAAATATACTCACTCTTGAGGAAAGACTGAAATATCAAACCTGCCTGCTGGCTAAAAGTCTTTGTCAGGCCTTTGCCCTCCTGGGGTCTCTGGACCCTTGCAACTGGCTACTAGGCCCATGCCCACCATAAGTCCTCCACTGCACACTGCTGTTCCGAGGCCAAGACCTCTCACTGCCAAAGGTCCTTTCATCACTTGGCCCCGCGTTTGTTCAACTCCCTTCCTGAATCTATCTCCAAGATCCCGGGGATTGGCGTTTCAAAACCACCCTCCGTAAGCATATCATTGACAGCTGATGCTGTAGATGCCTGTAGCTAATCCGGTCCCGCCCACCATTTTTTAAGTCTAACTACTAGTTGTGTGATGTATCTATCGCTTTGTTACAATGCGTGTAACCCTACAAATGTTTGTACCAGTATAGCTGCTGCCTGTAATCTTTATTTTAAAGTGTGTATATGTATTTTTTTTCACCCGTGTGTTCATCCCTGTTTCTATTCACTTAATTGTTGTCTCCCCCCCCCCCCCTTACGATGAGGTACCTTTGTAAACGAGTCCATGACTCAAAGGTTGTAAAACTGATTGTCTCCAATAAATAAATAAATAAATAAATGTCTCAGTTACAGGGCTGTGTAAGGATAATTATTTGCCCCCAAGCAGTCAGCTATCATCAAAATATATATATAGCCCCATCAATGTCTCAGGTACAGGGCTGTGTAAGGATAATTATATGCCCCCACCCCAAGCAGTCAGCTATCATCAAGATTATATATATAGCCCCATCAATGTCTCAGTTACAGGGCTGTGTAAGGATAATTATTTGCCCCCCCCAAGCAGTCAGCTATCATCAAGATTATATATATAGCCCCATCAATGTCTCAGTTACAGGGCTGTGTAAGGATAATTATTTGCCCCCTTCCCCAAGCAGTCAGCTATCATCAAGATTATATATATATAGCCCCATCAATGTCTCAGTTACAGGGCTGTGTAAGGATAATTGTTTTATTGAGAGACTTTGCTCATTGCACCAAGCACAAGTGTCACATTAGCATTTCAAAACTGAAAATTATTTGTTGTTAGTTAGTTGTAAATACATTATTAAAAACTACATTGTTTTAATATAATTCGCTTGATGTTGATTTTCACAATGAAGTGTACAAAATGCGTGTTTTTTTGGTAGGGGGTCCCTGAAAAGGCCGGACGTTGCCAGGGGGTCCCCGGACCAAAAAAGGTTGACGACCACTGGCCTAGGGGCACTGTGTTACAACAGCAGTGACAGGCTAAGGACTGCAAACATAAATTTCCTAAGGGCAGCATTTATGAGGGCACAGTTATGGCAACTAAACAGTGGGGTTATGATTTAAATTAAATGCTTAACCTGGCTGCACCAGAACTTTATCGTTGGGACTGTGATAAACTGCAATGGGACTATATACATTAGCAGCCATGTTGGCAGAGCAGCAGCCAATCAGAGAGCCAGGATTTCGGAGCAAGGATTGTTGCTAGAGACTTGTGGGACTTAGCAAAAGACTTGTCGGGGGGGGGGGGGGAGCAAGGACTTAATTCAGGCACCAAAACAAGAAGCCTATCAAGCGTTGAGGGCAGCTAATGAATATTCATTTTGGGGACTGACAGGTGATTTCAGCCAATCATTTTTGGACACACAAGTGGACTCAGCCAATAAGGAGCCCCAGAAGGAGTCCATAAAACCCAGGGATTTTCAGGCTGAGCTGAGTTCCAGAACAAGCCCCTCCACATGAAGGGGGGGGCTCATGCCCCAGTTAGACAAAATGGGCCAGGTTTAGTTCAGTGTGAGCCCCTCCACAGGGGAAGGGGCTTCTGCCTCTGGTAGAGAGAAAGAGTGGCTGCCAGCAACAGAAGTCGCTAGCCTGGGGGTTGCCAGAAATTGCCCTCCAGGGCTAGCAGTTCCTTGCCACATTAGCAAAATGTGGAAAAGAAGCCAGCATCTGCCTGCAGTTGTGAGAGAGCTACAAGAAATGCTTCTGCCTCAGCAGTAAGAGTGCTGAAGAGATCTATAACTTCCAGCAGAGGAAAAGTCTGCTAACTCCTCTGAGTGAGTAAACATCTACTTACAAGTGCAAAGTGCAAGTTTATTGAGAAAACTGTAAAGGGCAGAGAAGCCCAGAAAGCTGAGAGTTGTGACTGTCTGCACCCTGTGTGTAACCAGCACTAAAGAAATGGATGGACACGTATTTCAGTGACCAAAAAAGGATCCAATAATTTGTATGTGCTAAATGTGACTGTTGATAGTACCTTCAGGACTGGAGGGCGGTTCCCTAGCCACACGGAACTGTCCTGACAGTGCCTGGGAGGCTGGTAAATGTTCTAAGAGTCCAAGCTGCAGCTGCTAACACCAGCAAAGCCACAAGGGACTGTGTTTAAAGTGTCATAAACTCAATGAGAACCTGCAGTGACCAGTTGTATTGTCAAGTAAAGCTATCAAGTGGTGGAGAGCCATGTCTCAACAGGGTTTTATTTAACTCCAAAAATGAATTCGTGTTTTGCTCATAAAAGTGCTAAATATTGTGAAAATGCATAGCACTTGTCTCACTGTGTTTAACAAACATAACACTTCCAGAAAACCTATATAAGTGCTTTCTGTACAGTTAGCATTGTCCCAAGAAAAAACTGTTAATCAATCATTTAAAACCCTGCTCAAGCTCCATCTAGTATCAAGTGCCAAGTGGTAGAGAGCCAAGCCTCCATCTCTGTCTGATGTTGTTAGAGATTCAAGCTATCTTGCATGGACTGTGAGAGTCTGGGTCACCCTAGCCTTAGGGAAAGCATCAACGATCAGCAAGGTAAAGGACCATGGTAGCCAGGCCAGCACATGGTTGAATTGATTGCGACTACTGTGAGCTATTGTATAAATGTGCTACTTATAAATATACTGAATGCAATGCGACTGTTTTCAGATCTGACTGGAAGACAGCCTTTCAGTGTGCTGCCTAGGGCACTACCATATGCGCTTCCCCCTGAGGGTATAGCCAGACGTGGGCATTCGAAGCGTGCTGGCCCCGGCACGGTCTGTGCTGATTAAGACTGCAAAGCCCAGAGAGAAGGGGCACCATCTAAAGCTGAGAGAAGTTTCCAGAATTGCAAGCTGTGAAGCCTGTTGTCCAGCGGTCAGCCGCAGCTCCTGCCTTAAGCCTCAGCAATGCTTCTCAACACCAGATGTGACTTCAAAACCATGAGTAAGCAGACCCTGTCTGCCCATGAAAAGGACTGTAAATAGTTATTTCAAGTTCTGCCAAGTTTCAGTATCTAAAGCCCAAGCCAATCAAGTGAGGAAGCTAACTGTTTTGCAGAGTTTGATTTAAAGAATAAGACAGTAGGAGGAAAGCTAAAGGAAAAGAATGCTAACTTGATTTTTCTTCCAAGGGCCCCAACACAGCTGCCACATTAACAGGCCTGCAACATTTAAGAACTTCAGTACTGGGTACCCAGAAACAGGTTAGGATTGCAGGGTTCTAATTCAATCTGGGACTGGTATTGTGTGGGCATTTAATATGGTTTCTGTCATGTAATGCATCTAGCTAGACAGCTAGACCAGATAGGCTAAATACCTCGGAGGTTGGTGAGTGGCAACTCTGATTAATGTTTGAACTTAACTGCAAAAATGATTATCTTGATTGCATTCCAAACCAGCTCTAAATCAACTGTAAATAGCTGGCCTCTACTTCCAATTTCCCTATCCAAACCCTCTCCCCATGTAAATAAATTATTTGCTGTTTTTTCATAATCGTGGTGTGTGAGCATATTATTAGAGAGAGTCAATAATTACCAAATGTTTGAAATGTGGGGTTTTGATTATTGGGCCATGTTTGGGGTGGCACTATGGTATTGTGGGTGGGTACAACATCCCAGAGGGTTGTAACAGGTTTTATTCTAGCCCACTTAAGTAGGTATACTCTGGGTGGAGGCACTGTGCATTTACATTATCTTGGGAAAGAACCAGTTTTAAAGTAAAGTAGGAATCCAGGCCCCTCAACCTTGGTGTGGCCAGCTATGGCAGGGATAGTGTAGCCCTCTAGATACCTAGAGCCAAGGTCACAAATAAAAAGAAAAAAAACATTGAAATGAATGGGCTCATACTTACCATTCATTTCAATAGGGTTTTTTCTCTACTTGATAACTTTTTTGTTTTCTTAATATTTTTACCTACTTTTTTTGTTGACGTCTTATTTAGTCCCACTCAGATGACTACTGTGGGTGTCAATGTTCAAATCCATCCTAAAATGGGTGTTTGCAGAGTACACCGGTAAATGGGTGTTCCAGAGTACACAAGCGTACTCTGCAAATACCCATTTCAAGGTGGATTTGAATGTTAACAGTCAGAGTGTTCATCAGAGTGGGACTGAAAAAGACCTTGACAGAAATAAAATAGGTAAAAATATTAAAAAACCAAAAAGGTATGAACTAAGGGGAAAAAAAATTAAAACGAAAAGGGCTCACACATCCCATTCATTTAAATGAAGTTTTTTTCTTTAGTTAATAACTTTTTAGTTTTTTAATAGTTTTACCTATTTTTTTCTAACATCTTTTATAGTCCCACTCTGATGAATGCTGTGGGTGTCCACATTTAAATCCACCCCCAAAATGAGTGTTTGTGGAGTATGTCAGCATATTCCACAAACACCCACTTCAAGGTGGCTCTGAACACTGACACCCATAATGTTCATCAGAGAGGGACTAAAAAAGCCCTGGACAGAAAAAAATTGGTAAAAATGTTAAAAAACAAAAAATGATGAATTGAAATAAGTGGGCTCACACTTCCCTTTCATTTCAGTGTTTTTTTTTTCTACAGTTGATAACTTTTTTTTAAAATATTTTTACCTACTTTTTTTGTTGAGTTTTTTTTTTACTCCCATTCTGATAAACACTATGGTTGTCAATGTTCAAGTCCACCCTAAAATCGGTGTCTGTGGAGTATGCCAGTGTACTCTGCAACCACCCATTTCGAGGTGAAGTTGAATGTCGACACCCATAGTGTTCAACACAGAGTGATTGAAAAAGACCTTGACAGAAAATAAAATCAGGACCCCATTGCAAATTACATATTTCATCTCATCTGGTGTGTCTTGGGCTAATATATCTAAAGAATTTGTACAAGCAGGACCCAGTGCAACAGCAATACAAGTGGTGAACATTTGGCGTTGATGAATGCTTGTTTCTTCTGTCAAATGGAATCCATCGATGATGCCTACTACAAATGTGCAGACCCACTTGGAGTACTTTGGGAGGATGGGTCAAGGTTCTGCAAAACAGCAGTTTCAAAACTGGCATCCCTCCTGGCCTGAATGTCCAGGCAATATTGCTTTGTGAAGGTGTAGACTGTCTTTCAGGTAGATGCTTCACAAAGAGGGATGCCCCTTGTAGCCCTGCCACACAGGCAGATGTGCCGTGTGTAGAGTGTGTCCTTAGACCTCTGGGAGGTTGCCTACCAGCTTTCTCATAATAGAAGTGGATACAGGAGACTATCAAATGAGAGACAGTCCTTCTGGTTGCGGGTTTACTCTTGCCAATCTCTCTGTAACAAAAAGCAGTGTGCTGTCAGACCTGACATCCTTTGTCCGGTCCATATAGCAGCCCTTTTCACATCAAGGCACTGCATTTTTTTCTTGCCTGTGCTGGAGTGCTCAGGAAAGAGTACAGGTAGGGCCATTGACTGAATGAATTGAAATTCTGAAACCACTTCAGGAAGGAATTTCCTGTTTGTCCTAAGGGTTACCTTGTCACTGTGGAAAATTATGTAGTTTGGATCTGTGCAAAGGGCCTGCAGTTCATTGATATTTCAAGTATGCTGTAGCCTTAGGTTCAAAGGGAGATTCCATCAACTGTGCAAGGCAAATGTTCAAGTCCCATGGGAGGACTGGTTCCCTCACAGGCGGGTGAAGGTGCCTGAGGCCTTTGAAAAACTTTTTAAAAAGAAGTTGTGAGACCAATGATTTATTCTTGCCTGCTAATGTGTAGGCTGAGACAGCTGCCAGGTGCACTTTCAAAGTGGAAGGCCTCAGGCCTAGAGACGGTAAGTGTACCATGTAGTTCAGAACTGCAGACAGCCCTGCATGCATTTGGATTATCTTCCTGAGGGTACACCTTAATGATATTGTTTCCACTTTGAGGCATATGCCTTTCTTGTTGCAGGTTTCCTGGAAACTCTCAGGACATTTAACACCTCTTGTGACAGATTCAAATCAGAAAACTCTAGCTCCTCAAGAACCATGCTCTCAGATGTAATGTTAGGAGGTTCAGAAAGATTACCCTGCCATGAGACTGAGTCAGTAGGTTGTGTCTCAGTGGTAGTATTAGTGAGGGTTTACAGGACAGGATCAGCAGCATTGAATACCATTCTTGCCTGGCCCAGTCTGAGACTATCAGCATCACTGTTGCTGATTCTTTCCTGAGCTTCATGAGTACCCTCTGTAGCCCCTCTCTGGTGCTGCTAGGAGAGGGCCACTACACCTGCCTGCTACCTAGGATACAGGCTAAGGGGCCTGGGTTCCCATAGCTGTTCTACAGGGATCCTTTCCATAAGTTAATAAATAAAATGGCAGTGCCTCCACCCAGAGTGCATATTAGTGGGCCTGATTGCTTGCAGTACAACCCCCTGCGATGTCGTACCAACCCACCTCCCCAACAGTTACCCCAGACATGGACTTACCAAGATTCGAGCCTCCCCACATTCAATTACTATCTACCTTTTTCCATCTCAGCCCATAACACGCTTACTAAAATTAGGCTCTGGATTCATCTTTGCTGCAAAACAATAACATCTGGTTTATTTACAGGAGAAGGGTTAGGAATGGGATAAGTGGAAAAGAGTTCAAACAACCATTTTAATTTGCATCTTAAAGATTCGCTTTTCCCAAAATTAGATTTCCCTTTTTATTTAGGCCCACCTTTTGATCAATGCAGCCACCTGATCTGTCTAACTAGCTAACTGCTGCAGGTGTAACCCCAGCCCAGACATACAGGTCCCAGTCCATTTGAAACCCCAAAGTCCTGATACTGGGTACCCAAATATTAAGTTGCAGGCTTGAAGTGCAGCTGGTAGCTGGCATTGGCATGCTTACTTGAATTAAATAACTTTTTACATTCCTCTCTCAACCCTTGGCTCTCTCTCCTGCCAGGGTGGGCATACAATCCCCAGGTGCAGGACAATTCCTGTGATTTACTCATGGTTCTGCAGAATCAGTTCTTGGATGGCACAGTTCACTGAAAGCCTGGGGGATTGATGGAAACAATAGAAGAACTGGGCTTGATGCTTGAAACAGAGGCACAAAGGCTGCAGCTTGCTTTCTCTTCCCCTTGCTTGTAGATCTTGCAGCTTGTCCCCTTCAGCCCATTACAGGCCCATTGCAGGGCACGTGCGCAAGGCCTGCCACTATAGAGGACCCAGATCCAGGAGTGACCCTACAACCTGGCTCCCTTGATCACAGCATCCTAGCACTTGGGTACAAGACCCGTGATCCCCTGCAGTGGCAGATCCCACTTGATGGGGGTTAGCAAGTTCCCCACCTGGCCCTGGGTGTCAGCAGAAACCATTCAGCACATTCTCTTCTGCTTCTCTTTCTTCTTTATCTTTCTCTTTCCTGCCACAGTGTGTAGCCAAAACAATGTTTCTTTTCTTGAATGTCAGACCCTGGAGGGACTATTCAAAGTCTGAGGATCCAGGATTTATCACAATAGTCTCTTTTCCTCACTGTATCTCAGGAGCACAGAACAGGTACCCAACCCCGAAAGGCACCTCTCCATCCTTCTGCTTTCACAGTCTCTCAACTTCAAGCACAGCCACATTCTCGCTCTGGCTCACACATATTTCTTGCACTCTCAGTCCCTTTTCTCACCATGCAGGTACACAGCAATTCTCCAAGTGAAGAGGTTCACTCTTCCTTTTCTTCGCTCAGCACATTCATATGCTCTTGTTCCTTATCATTCCTCTGTATTCCATTTTTTTCCCAGGCTTAGATACAACCTTTTTCTGATTTCCAGGCTCAGGACACAACCTCTTTTCTCCTCTTCCCACCAATCATGTGCATCTTCAGTTCAACACAGATTCTTGTAAACTGCAGCTTTCCCTTTTCCATTCGAGCTGCCTTTATCTCACCGCTGTGGTGCAATTTCAGAACAACGCAGAACATTCAGCAACCTGCAGTTTTCCTGTTTCTCTTCAAAGCTGCTTCTTCCTTGCTTCTACTTTCCCTTTCCCTTTTCCTGATGGGGCAGGCACTCCCTGTCCTGGGGGACAAATTGCTGGCAGCCCCCAGGCAGGCCCATCTTGCAGCCCCATTCTCTCCAGGGGCCCCTCCTCCTAGAGGAGCTCTCCCCAGACTGACTCAACTCTCAACTGTCCTTAACTTTTTGGAGCCCTTTCCTCACTCCCCATTGGCTGGAGACACTGTACTCAAGAAAAATTAATATGTATGAGGCTCCCTTGACATCTCATTGGTGCAGAAAAATGCACCTAGGCTTTCCCCAGTTTTTGCCCCCAAAAGTCTGTTCACACAGTCCCAGAGTCCTTAGCAAGAATCCTGTCTCAGTGGTTGCCTGGCTGGTGTCACAAGGCTGCCCAACATGGTGGCTGGATGTAAATAGTGTCCACACATTTATCAGTGTCCCAAGTTTAAAGTACTACTGCAGTCAAACCATTTGCTTTCAATTATTTATTTCTCCGCACAGCTATAGCCACCCTTGTGCCCTGCTAAGCAACTGCATCCATTAACACATTTACCTATCCCTCTGCTAGTCACTGTTGCCAATTTACCTTGCCCTTAGGCAGTTACACATGGTCCCAATGCTTAGGCACATATACCCCTGCTTTTCTCCTTAGTGAAACCCCACATAGCCCCACTTAGGTACACACTTTCCCTTCAGAATTACAGGGTCCCATTTTCCCTCGCACACTATCGCAACATTTATAATTTTCATAAGTTCTCCAGCCTGTCATTAGCACTTTCTCTGTGCCCCAGTGATAGACAGGTTCCTGGCTCATTAATATTCATGAGTCAACTCATTAATATTCATGAGGTGGCTCTCCATTCTCAACCGTGGTTGGCGTTCACAAAACTGTCTCTCTCTCCTTTCTGGCTGCCTCTCTGGTTCTGCTAATGGTCCCAGTCTTTCTCTTAACTTTCCCTGAAACCAGGATCACCAGAGAGGACAGTCAAAATGGGCATGGAACGGTCAAAAGAAAATGCTCTTCTGCAAATGTGTGGAGCTCGCCAGCACTGAAGTGCCATTGACAGAACTGGCAGCTCCACGCTACAGCTCCCTCGGCCCCATTCCCTTAGTAAAACAATGTGGGAGATCACAGGAGAATCCAGGAAACACTAGGGGCACAGGGGAAAACCAGGACCCAGCCCCAAAAAGTATGGGTGTGGACCAAAACCCGGGGGGAAAACAAGCCTTTTCTGGGGGGCTTAACAGGTAAACACCCGACAGGGAGGTTACACCTCTTTATGAGGGTAAATGGAGGGAAGACATACAGGAACCTCCTTGTCCATGTCAGGATAGTGCATTGTCTGGGAGTGTGCCCCTGACTGGTGGTCTACAGCAAAACTTCGGGAGCTGGTTGTTGTCCCATGAGGCAAACAGATCTCTCTCCCTCCCTCCCCTGAATATTGAGGCAAGCACTTGCTGATTCAAGGTTCATTTGTGATTTCTCTGACTCATTCTGCTTAGGGAGTCTGCCAGTACATTGTCCTTGCCTGGCAGAGGTACTGCAGAAATGTTGGCATTCAAGGAGTAAGTTAGGTCCCCGATCCTTGCTGCTGCTGTGCACAGCTTTGAGGATCTTATTCCTCCATTTGCTTATGTAGTACATGGCTGTGGTGTTGTCTGTCCATATCTGGACTGACTGACCCTATAACTGGAAAGAAAAGGACTGCATTGACAGCAGTGCCCTGAGCTCAAGGAGGTTTATGTGTTCCTGTTACTCCTGTGTAGTCCAAATGCCACTTACTGAGACATTCCCAAGATAACCACCCCACCCTAGCAGTGAGGCATGTGTTGCCATTGGAGCAGGGTTTGTAAAATGTTTTATGGGGTCAGGGGGCAACACTCTAGCGGGGGTCTATCGGAGAAGAGCCTTCTATACTCATATCCCACTCTAATGCCGTCACCTGTCAGTAGATTTCAGTGAAGCAGTCACATCCCCCCAACATACATACACACACACTCACACACACCTCCTCCACTAAAGCACAGACTGAAAATATTTGTGTTTTCCAGATGAAATCTAGTCACATGGTGTAGTGACGTACCCTACAGGTGCTGGTCGAATGCTTAAGGGGCAGCACTGGAATGCAAACCTACAGCCTTCCACCTCAAACCAAAAGCTATAATGCATGAAAATATCACAAAATAGAGTACATTATATAGGCTTCGTGAATAATTAATTAGACTTATATTTGTTCATATGCTGGGCCGCTGGCTGCAAAACAGTAGTGCCCAGCTGTCTGTGATGTCCTCCAACTACAACCCATGATGCTTCCAGCCTCTGTTTTTAACATCAGCTGTAAGTTTAAAAAATTAATGCTAACAAGTTTATAAACATAAATAATACTTTACAGATAAGAACAATTCCTATTGTATGAGACATACAGAAGAGTAGAAAATTTACAGCCATCTTGAAATAAAAATGTCCATGCTGCTACTGTCTCTGTGGGACTAAATTGAAACAATATAATTAGGTATAGCCAGCTTCTCTACTGGCTGCTATTACATCCAAGGAAGGGACACATGTGGCACTGATAGTTTGTGTTACTGTAACATATTCATATAATATGGACCAATAAAAATGTCAAACTTTTCACCTGTATTTTCTTGGGCTGTATTTTGTGCACACGAATATAATCACCAGACAGGTGTGTTTGTTACAGACACAACCATGCCAATTTTTAAATGTCAAAATTAAACGCACACACTTTTAGCAGCTTCTCAGTTGCTAACAGGAATCAAATTTATTTAGACTCTGCCACCAGGAAAATTACAATATTATATGACTCTAAGCAAGACTACAGGAGGCGTTTGATCTGTTATACTACCCTAACCAAAATGAATGTTTTACAGTGGCCTTCAGCTGGGTTATGCACTGTTCCATGATTATTGCAGGTTAGGGTCCATGATCACCCAAACCGTTATCTAAAATTCTCTGTTATACCCACTTTCTTATACACAAGTGTGAGTAATGAAGAACTATCTCACTCTCAGAGGCAACAGCAGGTGATTTAACAGCCAGGGTGAGATAATAATGCTTTTGTGTTTGACCTGCTCTGCTAGAGCCTGCTGATCACATAAATACCCAACTGTGAGCCGGTAATTATATCAAAAAACTAATAATAAAACTATGAACAGTACCAAAACATTATTTGTTTTTTTTTTACACTTCCTTGGTGTGGGATACCAATATAAACCCCTCAAGCTTTGCTGTTCTTGTTCGTGTCGTTTCACACTCCTTGGGTGCATGAAACAACATTTTTTACACACTGCTGTCCATATATTATCCTCGCAAGCAATAATACCTGACAGGGTGGGTGGTATTGGGCAATACCGGACCACCCAGGGGCATAATGAAGCCCAACGCCGCAGGCGGAGGGCCTTATAGCCCCTGGAATAAGTCTGCATTGCCCATACCGCCCACCCTAGAGGGTATTATTGCGCTTAGAAAATGGGCACTGTAAAAGAAAATAAGTTTAATAAAATAATGTAAAAAAAAATAGTTTAAAATGCATTTTTTTTGATGAAATAGTTCCTCCGCCTGCATAACAGTGGCTGCAGCATCACAACTGGAAAAGACTTCAGAGTAGGGACAATCAAAGCCACGGTGGTGATTTGTTCACATCAAGAAAAACTTGCGATGTGACAGCTCTTTAATGCTCATTTTTTTGTTTGTTTGTTTTTCCTGAAACACTGCAGTTGAACCTTTTTTTGTATACTGTTTCTGGTTGCTACAGAGCACGCATGAAAGTAGCTCGAGCTGGGAGGAAAAAGTAAAAGTGCTAAAAAAGAAGCTGGATGTCACACACACACACACACTACTGCTTACAAAGATTTGCAGGCTATCAGGAACAGCGGAAAATTAGGTAGTGTGCCATTTTATTTTCACATCACTTTCACTTCAGCGGGAGAAAGGGTGCTGGCTTGTGGAGAAATAGCTGCTGCACATCGGGTGAACGAGTTGTAAGAGAGAGCACTACAGGAGCGGTACCTGCTTTCACATAGTGCTAGCACTCTCACTGTTGCTCTTCGCAGTCTGCAGTTTTGCACTCAAGCTGCTTTCTCCCCATTTTCTTTGTCTCTGTGAGGAATGAAAACCGCGACGGCAAAAGGACGTTAACCCCCACTCTCGTTTGTCTGGCAATTGCCTGCCTGTCACTGGGGGTGATCTGTAAGGCAGCTGAAGTTGATAGGAAGAGGGACATCCCAAACGACACTGGGGGAAACAAGAGCATGTTTAAAAAACAAATCGGCAGCAGAACCGAGTGAGAGAGATGAACTAATGCTGGTAATGCCGATGGTACTGCTGGTACCCCGCTTTTGTTTGTTTGATGAAGTGGTTGTCTGGTGGAAGTTGTAAAGTATCAGGTATGTAAGGAGGAGGGCAGGGAGCGGAGCAGGAGGAAAACTAATAGAACAGGCGGCTTCCAACAGAACATAAAACAATGACTGTATTGACAGTCGTCTATGCCCCTCTCTCTCTCTTTTCAAAAAATGTTTTCGGTAGATAGTGTGAATGTTCTGTTTTTAAAATTTGTGGGTGGTATCTGGTCACTCGCTCTCTCGCTAAGTGATAAACAACAATGGCGTCAGTTTGAAATTGTGTACCCAGTGCTGCAGCCAATGGCTGAGCATTCCAGGCACAATGGTACTTTGCTGGGCATGAGGCAGGTTTGGACTGGGACTTTTTATTTGGTGGGCATCTATTGAAAGTTAATGTAACCCTGTGGATTGGGTACCAGCCAATCAGATGCCTCCAAATAAAAAACCCATTTTCTAAAATATCTTAGAACAGGGATACCATTTGGCAAATGCAATTTGTTTTTGAGCATAAGTCCTTTGCCTCCTCCCCTTCCCCATGTCTGAAAAAAATCATCAGAACTCATCAGTTTTCCTAAATGATTTAAAGTGCTTGGCCCTCATCCATAGAAACATAGAAACATAGAAGTTGACGGCAGATAAGGACCGCAAGGCCCATCCAGTCTGCCCATTTCTTTTTCTACCTTATAAATGTGCCATCGGCCTTTGCTCTGTCAGTGACCTATCTATTCATAGTCATTTGTATTGCTCCCTTATGCCTATCCCATGCCTGTTTGAAGCCCTGCACTGTATTCATAGCCACCACTTCTTGTGGTAAGCCATTCCATGCATCTACCACCCTTTCTGTGAAAAGAATTTCCTCCATTCCCCTTAATCGGCCTCCCTCTAATCTCATGCTGTGTCCTCTTGTCCTGCTATTTTCTTATATTTAAACATGTTAGACTCTTTCACCTTGTTTATGCCCTTAAGGTGTTTAAATGTCTGATCATATCACCTCTCTCCCTTTGCTCAAGGGTATACATATTGAGCTCCGTTAATCTGTCCTCATATGTCTTCTGATGCAGTCCCTGCACCATTTTGGTTGCCCTTCTCTGGACTGCCTCAATTTGGTTAATGTCCTTGTGAAGGTGTGGCCTCCAATACTGCACGCAGTACTCAGATGGGGCCTAACCAATGTCTTGTACAGAGGGATTATTACCTCCCTCTTACGACTTGTGATACCCCTACTAATACACCCTAACACCCCCCTAGCCTTACCTACTGCTTTAGAGGTCTGCTTGGATGATTTAGGTCATCAGTGATGATGATGCCCAAGTCTCTTTCTTCCTTTGTGACTGCTAGCAACTCCCCTCCCAGCCTATAAGTGGCTTCAGGGTTTCTCTTCCCTATGTGCATGATTTTGCACTTCTTTGCATTAAATCCCAGTTGCCACTCTTCTGACCATTCTGCTAGTTTATCCAGATCTCTTCTCATTCTGCCCACCCCATCTGGATCATCTACTCTGTTGCAGATCTTGGTGTCATCTGCAAACAGACAAGCCTTACCCTCTAGTCCATCTGCGAGGTCACTAATGAAGATGTTGAATAGGACTGGCCCCAGGACTGATCCTGAGTACCCACTTGTGACTTGCATCTCTTCTGACTGTATACCATTTACCACCACTCTCTGTTTTCTGCCAGTCAACCAGTTTGCCACCCAGTTGACCAACTTCTGACCCACCCGAGCCTACCTAGCTTATTTATCAATCTTCTATGTGGAACAGTGTCAAAGCTTTGCTGAAGTCAAGGTAGGACATCAACTGCTCCCCCTTGGTCCACCACTCTGGTTACCCAGTCAAAGAAATCTATGAGATTAGTTTGACAGGACCTTCCTTTGTAAACCCATGCTGTCTTGGATCTGTGCCCCTATGGATTCCAGGTGTTGCACTATCCCTTTCCTTAAGGTGCCTCCATAATCTGCCCACTACTGAGGTAAGACTGACCGGTCTGTAGTTCCCGCCTCCTCCTGCTACCACTCTTGTGGGTGGGATCACATGAGCCCTTCTCCAGTCTTCTGGGACCTCTCCTGTGCTCAGAGACTCACTAAACAATTCTGCTAACGGCTCTGCTAGTTCCTCCTTTAGCTCCTTAAGTACCCTGGGATGTATGCCATCAGGTCCCATTGCCTTATCCACCCTGAGCTTAGCAAGCTCTTGTAGGACCCTTTCTTTTGTGAAGGGAGTAGTGCTCACCTCCCTCCCCTGTGTCCATGATGCTGAGCTGTGGGCCCTGCCCTACCTTCTCTTCAGTAAATACTGAGCAAAGTATCTATTTAGGATAGATGCCTTTACAGGTCCTCCTCCTCCCATGCTCCCTTTTCTCCATTAAGCTTAGCAATACCCCTCTGGACTTTCTCCTTTCACTAATGTATCTAGAAAGTCTTGTCACCTTCTTTTACTGTTTGTGCTAGTGTTTCCTCAGTTTGGGACTTTGCCTGCCTTACTGCCTTACCTGCTTCCCTTAGGGCAGTTTGGTATGCCTCCCTATCTTCATCCGCTGTGTTCCTTATATTTTCTGAAGGCCAGCCTTTTGGCTCTGACCTTTTCTGCTACTGTATTTGAGAACCAAAGTGGTTTCCTTCTTCTTTTGCACTTCCTTTTCTGTCTAACACAATGGGATGTTGCTTCAAATGTGTATCATTAATGCTTGCCCACTTTGCCTGTACCTCCTCACCTGTGTTTCTTTTGCCAGAGGCTAGCTTAACTCTGTTGGCCATCTTATCAAAGTCAGCTCCTCTGAAGTCCCATATTTTGCTTTGGAATGGGATGATTTAGATGTAGTAGCCAAATTGAACCATACCATGTGATGGTCACTGGCCCCAGGTGACCTTCTACCTGGAGATCTGTGATCCCTTCTTTGTTAGTCAGTACTAGATCTAGGATAGCCCTGTCTCTTGTGGGTTGTTGTACCAGTTGTTTGAGGCCCTCCCCCTGCAGGGAATCCACTATGTGTCTAGTTCTGGCAGATGTTCCTGCTGGTATTGACCAATCTGTATCTGGCATGTTGAAGTCTCCCATTATCAGAACCTCCCCTTTGCTGTCATGTTTTGTATATCTTCTAACAGTAATGTGTCTATGTCCTCCCCCTGGTCTGGGGGCCTGTAGACAACCCCAGTTCTTATGGCTGTCCCATTTCCTGTTTCCAGGGTGACCCACAGTTCTTCTGGCTCCTTATGTATTCTGAATTTCTGTAGCTTTGATTTTTCATTAACATACAAGGCCACCCTCCCCTTTTGCACCTCGGTCTCTTCTGAACAATACATAGCCAGGTACTGAAGTCTCCCAAGTGTGGTTACTGGTAAACCACGTCTCACTAATTGCTACTATGTCCAGTTTAGCCTCTGACATTATTGCCTGCAGGTCTGGGATCTTATTTCCCAGGCTGTGAGCATTTGTGTACATGATTTTCCATTGGCCAGATTTTGGTGTGTTAGTTGTTGGGTGAAGTTTGGCATTACCCTGTGCATCGTGTGGGAGACAAACCTTTTTCTTACCTGGTGATGCAAATGAGCGGCAAACACACTGAATTCCTGTTTGACCACTAGCTGAGGGGAGGTGTTCTTCCCATTCGGACGTATGGGGTGCTGCACCCTCTCCCCATTTGCTAGTTTAAATATTCTGCAAAGGCGTCAAACTTCTGCCCCAATGCACTGACTCCTCTTTAGTCAGATGCAGTCCATCAAATTTAAAGAACTTCGCTCCCAGAACTGTTGCCAGTTCCTACAAATCTGTGTCCTTTTCCTGGCACCAGTCCTTGAGCCACGTGTTTAGCTCCCCTATCTCCCCTTCTCTGACCTTCCGTCCATCTGCTCCCTTCTCCCAGACTGGCAGGATCTCAGAGAAGGAGATGCAGGACGAAATAGATGATAGTTTGTCACCCAGCCTAGTCAGGTGTTCCTTGGTCTCCACAACTGACCGGCTGGCGAGATCATTAGTCCCTATGTGTACTAGGACATCAATGTTTTCTCCTGCTTTGTGAACAATTTTAGCAATGCGGTCAGTGTCTCTCCATGCTGATGTACCTGGGAGACATCTGACCATCACCCCTGGCTGGAGATGGGTATCAACTCCCGAATCATGGAGCTCCTATGATCAGAAGTTTTTTGGATTTCCTTTGTGCTTGTTTAGTTTTGGTTCCTGATTTGGGTGAGTATTGTTGTGCTAGCTTCTGTGCTGCAGTGTCCTGCTCTGCAGTGTCTTCTGCCTCTTTATTTGATTTCAGAGATAGAGGCAGATACCTGTTTGTAGTGTTTATATGGTTTTTGGAGGTAATGTGTTGGAGAGCAGAGAGTGATGGGGCACCTGATTTGCTCCTCCTAACCACCTGCCAACCTCCTGGACCAACTACCCTCTGCGGTCGAGGTTTTTCTGTTGGATGCTGGGGAAATGGCGGTGGTTCTTATTATGTATTTCCTCTTCAATATGAAATTTGAGGCGTGCAATCTCTGCCCATGCTGCCTGGAGCTGAGACCTAAGATCTCCAAAGCCCAGCATGTAGGACAGTGTCCTAAATCCTGTAAGACTGTCCTTCTGAAAATTGTTCCACAGTACCTGCAGTTAATGAAATCCATTCCAAATAAGTTGCTGGGTTTGTAACCTAGTCAGAGTAATTAGAAGGAAAAAAATGCAAGTAATGGTTTAATTGTGCATTTGTTTAACTTGTTATAACAAGTTAAATTACTAGTGCCTGTAAATGAGATCACCTTGTGGAGGCCCCACTGATCCGCCCTTCCTGCTCTGCCACAGGAAATGTCACAACTGTGGTACCCTATAAAAGGAGTGTAGCGTGGGTGGTTGGGATGGGGTGGGTGGCTGGGCCCTTCCCTGCCTAAAAGAAGAACCACGGACTAAAGAACAAGGAGGTAAGAGCAGAAACAATCAGTCAACAACAAATGCAGTAACCCTGAAAGCTTATCCTAATGTTAGATAAAACTGTAAAACCTGTAAAGCACCACCTGTAATAATTTCAGAGAAGATATACCCTGTAAGAAACACTTTGCTCCAGAGAAAATAAAGCAGTAACAGAAGATATACCTTGCAAAAGACAATTTGAATCAGAAGATTACAGCAGTAATCTGTTAGCACACACTGTAGGCACACCTTGTAATAATGCAGAAGAAGGTATACCAGCAACAACAATTTGAATCAGAGAAAAAATAAAGCAATGAAATGTTAGCAACAAACAGTAGCAATCCCTGTGAGTAAAAAATAAAAACACCACCACACAGTAAATCTGCTTAGCCAAACTAAGTCTTAATCCTTCTCCCTTGCTCTGGTAAGTTTCTCTACTCTGCCTTTCAAGCAGTCTTAGAAGGAAAGAGCTCAGGTGAAGCTAGGTGCCTTGGCCAGCAAACCAAGTCTTCTACCAATGCAAATACACTTTTTGGCTAGGCTACCCTTCGTATAAATGGATGGTCATAACTCGTCCTCATCCCTTTGCCATGGCTGAGTGCATATATAAAGCCAGGGGCATCGCAACTCTTTTTCACCTCAGAAAATCCACAAATGTAAAACTGGCCCTACCCCACAATGCTTTAGTTCATCCACACATTAAAGAAACCGAACAGTACTCAACTGTTCTCTGTCACTAATGTGCATGACTGCATGTCAGCTCATAACAACCTTGCTCCATGACACGTGCAATAACAACACCAAAACAACAACAGAAAAGACAAATGATGACACCCATTACTTAGCTTGGCTTTAAGCTGGCAATACTGTTGTTGCACTGCTTTAACAATTTTTTTTTCCTTTTTTACCACATGAAACCAAAAAAGGTGTTTTTTTCTACTAGACCCATAAATTAACAACATTATATTTCCTGAACTTTTAGTGTCTGAATCTCTCTCTCAAATCATAATTAACAGTCTGTCCCAAGACTGGAAAGCTCATGATGGGGTCCCCAAGAAACAGAAATAACCTCCCCTGCTCAGTTATCCAAGAGGCATTTGGACTGTCACAATATTCTCTTACACAGCCACAGCATTCATTTGGAGCACTTCACTTTCATTTTTATATTTGCCATGCATGCTTGCATGCAGAAAGCAAACATCTTCCTAAGATAGTGGCTTTTGAGGGGCGTCATACTGTCCCTCCAATGCAGAGCAGTGTTTAATGAGCAAGTCCATAGCAGATCAATTATCAGCCAGTCTAATTATGCCAGAGTTTTAGCTTGATGGGTGGAAACTGCATGAACTTCAAAACAAAAAAGCCAATCCAATCATGGGTTTGTTGCTCCTTTGATGTAGTTGCACAGTATGTTAACCTCTCCTTATCAGCCAGACTTAGGAATTCAAAACATCCAGAGCCCTGTGCTGTTTCAGACACCAGCTGTTAAAAGTAATGTGTGTATGTGTGTCTTTCTTTCTTTCTCTTTTGGCAAATTATATTTACTCACCTGGTAAAGATGATTATCCCTGCAACCTTTCTGTTTTTACATGCCTTAGTAACATCCATGCTGTATATTTATATTTGTAACAGCATATATGCATTCCAAGCTGTAGGAGTCAATTTTTTTTTTACAATGGAGGTTTGAAGTGGACTGTTCATTTAAAACATATCGAGCTGTTAGATTATCTTTTGGGATAATCAGAAGTCTTTTTAAGCAGCCATAAGGGCTTGTACCAGAAAAGATAATTAAGTACATCAGCTGGGCCAGCAGAAATGTCTGTGGGGCTAATGGATTTTCCAAGTTACTAGCCCTGCTGGCTAGTGGCTGCAAAACATAAAGAGCTAGTGGAGCCAAAGCAGACAGGAAAATGATGCACATTTTAAAAAGTTGTCAGTTGTAACTTTTCACTTCTGAAGCATTTTGTCTTTTTTCTTTTGCTCATTAGAAAGCCTTCTATGTGATAATATTGTGCTGAATGTGTTGAACAGCTCTTAGCCTTTCAACTGACTTATCTATCTGTATCACCCCCATTGCATCATCAGCATGGTGATCTCACTGAAAGCGACATCACAAGTGAATGACCTGGCAGTCATTGAATGGCTGTTCTTAAACAACAGTGATGTCACAGTCAGTGAGGTAACAATGCTGTCTGCTGCTGATGTAGCGGGGAGAGTAGAGCTATATGTCAGCTGCCAGGATAAGAGCTGTTTCAATATCACACCACTAACATCAGGTAAACAATCTTCTAATTAAATAAAGGGAAAAGGAAAAGTACCTCAGATATAAAAGGTAATGGCTAGTTGCTTTTAAAATCTAATATTAGTTTTAGGCAGTATAGCAGCTCTTTAATTTCAACCCTGCAAGGATCAGCTTGAGATGGGATTTCTCTTTTTATTCTATTTATTCTCCCCTAGCTGGCAGTTCTGTGCCACCAGGTCACAGAATACATCAGCCCTCCACACCACTTGATGGGAGATCGTTGTAACCAATCGGTGGACCCCCTATTGGGATCATGACAGGTCATAGAAAGAGTATACATATGTATACAGAGAACAGTGTATTCCAAATCCCTGTCATGTTGGTTGTGCTGTCCATTTCTGTGCCATCATCTTGGTGACTACATGTCGTGATGCAGGAATCAGTATGACAAGTTGATTGTTTTGTTGTTTCCTGTTGTCGATAGGGTGCATCAGGTATGCACAATGATGTTGTGTGTTTGTTGTTTCTTTTTTGTTCCTGTTATTTTTCTGAATTGTCCTTACCAGACAGCCCAGATATACAACAGCCCTTACCTACCAGCCAGTGCTCACCAAGGTTCCCCACCTCCATCAGGGCAGGCATGTTTCCCCAACTCCCATCGGGAATGACTAAACAGAAGCTTGTGGAATTAGGGTGAGAATGTAGTAAAAAAAAATTTGTGAAAACAGCAATTTCATAAGGATATGACAGATGCACATCACTTTTGTTGCATCCCATGTTATATATATTCTTTGTGGTTGTTGGTTTTGCTTCTGTGTGTATTTTAATAGCATGTTTACTTCTTTTCCATTACCTTTTTTTGTTTATATTGGGGCTCCTGCAATCAATATGCTATCAAGGACACAGCACTAGAATGTTTATGCTGCTGCTAGGTGAATGCTATATTGTCCGAATTTGCATGCGAACATAAGAAACTGCCAGCAGAACAATGTATTTTTATTTATTTATTTATTTAAACATTTGTTAACTAGGAAAGGCACACTGAGCTGAGGCTCAATTCCAGGTGCATCTGTAATGGCCTATTGAGTCTACTTGAGTGTGCAGCTCAGTTACTTCCTTGGACCTGCCCACCTCCTCAACTCCACCCACAGTTATCTCTCACCTTCCCATTCTGCTCTCCTAACCCTTCCCAATAGAGCCCCTTCAGTCCTAATCCTCTTCATCACCCTATCCCACCCCTCTTGAAACTAGCCACCATCTTTGCAGCCACCACTTCCTCCCATAGCTGATTCCACTGCTTCACCACCCTTTCAGTGAAATAGTGCCTCACTTCCTTCTTTGAATCTACCCCCACCAATTTAAGGTTATGTCCCCTTGTTATACCTTCCTTTCTTAAGTTAAAGATGCCTCTGTACCAACCCTGTTTATGCCCTTAAGGTACTTGAAGGTTTCGATCATATCCCCTCTCCTTCTGTCTTCCAGGGTGTACATGTTCAGTTATCTCAGCCTCTTCTCACATGTTTGTTTACATACAAATCACCCTGGGCCAAGGAAAGAAACTTACTATAGGCTGTGTCTAACTCCTCAATCCCCCATCCGCTCTCTCCCTCCTTTATTTCCTTTTTGTCTAGCCTCCTCCTTAACTTGGTGTTATGTGGGATTTCAATATCAGTTGGTTGGGATCAGGAGCTGGTACCACTCATACCTCTACACCTGATGCCCACCTATCTCAATTAATAACTGAACCCACCAGGCTCAATGTTACATTTGGCAATCATTCCCTTTTAGACTGGGTCATTACCAATAGCCCGCTAGGAGGAATAAACAGAATAAAAAATCCCATTTCAGGCTGATCCATGCAGGGTCAGATTAAGTTTTAGCTACTAGCCAGCAGGGTAGTGACTTGCAAAATCCATGAGTCCCAAAGACTTTTCTACTGGGCCAGCTAATCTACTTGAAATATTACCTTTTCCAGTACAAGCTCTCATGGCTACTTAAAATGATTTCTGACTATCCTAAAGAAAATCTAACAGCATTTGGCTAGTGGACTGGTGTCACTTTCGACCCTGGCTATGAACATCCACATGTGATCACACAGTTGACAGTACAGGAATGGACAGCCAGGATCACCCTCCCTGTACACAGACACACACACCATGGCAGACATCCGCCATTGACAAATGCTTGTTCCTTTTTTTGTGGTTGTTTCCTTAGCTCCAATGTCTTCCTCACAAAGTTCTCTGGTAAATGTTTTTAATCTTTATAAACTTAGGGTGGTTTGCATTTCTGCCTGTTTTAGGAGGCCCATTCACCTTAATTTGGACTGCCTCCATTTGTGGGGTGTAGCTAATGTTTCATATTTATGCAATAAGAGTTGATCAAGGATTTAAAACAACACAAAGTTGGGTATAATTGCACCATCCCCATGCATTTCAGTTCTAATATGAAAGGAAATAGATAAAACAACCAACAACTTCTATGAGTTTTAGAGAAGGTAAGCAATCCTAAAATGTGTTTTTTCAACTCAAAATAATATGCCGCAAAACGGGTTAAGTGCCCTTTAGCCTTAGCTCAGGAACCCCCGACACAAACATGCATGCTTGCACACATACTTAAGTTAAGCCTGCTGGTGACAGGTGACTTAAGAGCCAGCACCTGGACTTATGAACTTCAGTTCCCCTGATTGCCAGCAAAAAGGTTACAAATGCAAACCACCCTGAGTTTACGAAGAGTAAAAATGTTTACCAGAAAACTTTGTGAGGAAGACAGTGGCACTGCAGAAATGACCACAAGAAAAGGAAAAATGAAAGAAAGTGAGGTGCTCCAAATGAGTGCTGTGGCTGTGTAAGAAAATAGTGGAAGACAGCATTATTAATAATGACCCACAAGCAGCAGTTACAGCGACTAGAGCAGGAGTTTCATATGCCCTTTGATATGGATGAGCCTCCAAGTTATGTACTCGTGTCAAGAGCTTCCCCGATATGTAGTTTCATGAGTTGTGTCTTACTGGGGCTATTTTCAAAGCTTGGAAGTGTTTGTGTGATTTCATTCTACACTGTAGTAGTTTTTAGGGGTTTATTCAGTACAAATAATTCTGGGGTATTCAGGGAAAATTATTTGTAGTGGCTTGAAAACTAAAAGCCAATTTTAACAAACTTCAAGCATTCTCCAAGCAGACTGGGCTAGTTCCATGGTCACCCCTTCTTTAATTCCAGTCATTTCTTACCCTCCACCTCCTCCCCTGTTCTCCCATACATATTGTGCCAGTAGCCAATAACATCTTTTAACCAATCCCCAAGACCCACAATGCAATTTCTTTAGTGTGCCCCCTCCCACCGACCTTGATGCATGGTTGGGAGCACTGGTAGTTGACAATGCCTGCTAGCTAAGTTGTTACTGTCTTTCTCCTACAGTGAGCATTTCCCATAGCAGCTAACACAGTTATCTTACTGTATAAATGCACATAGCTAAGGGGGTGGAGGAGGAGTGTCTGCACAAAGGATGATGCTAGTCAAGGCAAACTGACCAATCAGTCTGCTTAGCATCTTCATTAATACAGAACATTCCTTCTTCTGCCCTCCTGAATATACATAAACAATAACACATGACAGGGTGTTGGCTATGTTCTGATAAACTAATGCCTAGGGGTGGAGTGAGGCGTGAGGCTGCAGAAGTGCATTTATCAGAGTTTAACAAACATCTAGAAGTATGTTACTATACTTACTAAATGGGTATATGTTGAGAAATACTAATACAGTTTAAAAAATAGTAAAATATCAAAAAATGTTTAATTTTGTGGTACATAGTCCCTCCACTTGAGAATTGCCACTAGAGGTGCTGTGTTATGTTCTTCTACAATGAGCGCTGCTGCTGTCATGAGTGCTGCTGTTGTCGTGGTGACTGAGCAAGCAAGATTGCTGGGGCTGGAGGGAGAGTGACCGAGACTGCTGCAGGCTGGGAATGAGCCGGGAAGGAGACAGCAGCATAGCACAGTGTTTTTTTTTTAAATATTTTTATTTGTTGTCTGTCATCTATCTGCTCCAGGAAGGAGAATGTGAACACAGTAAGAGTGAACGCAACAAGTTGTAAGGGACAGCAACAGAGCATGATCATGCTCAACACTGTCAACTTAACTAATTGCTGACTTTAAGACAAATGTTTTGCTCTGTTAAAAATATGCAGTGTTTTACTGAGCAATTGGGT
Organism: Neoceratodus forsteri; assembly: GCA_016271365.2. Taxonomy (NCBI): domain Eukaryota; kingdom Metazoa; phylum Chordata; order Ceratodontiformes; family Ceratodontidae; genus Neoceratodus; species Neoceratodus forsteri. Next base: position 478,756,914 of record CM057459.1, on the reverse strand, counting down.
TCAATGACTGTTCAGATTTGTAGTTGTGCCAGTACAGTCCTTACATGGATGTTGTTACTCTTTAAATTGGTGCACAGTCAATAACCTGCAGATAAATGCTGGCATGTGGTAGGGTGTTAAACGTCAACTCACCTTCCATCAGGTATGAAGTCTTTTTGTCTCTCCCACAGTCTCCTCTCCGAGTCCAGTCATCTTTAGTTCTCAGGGTCACCCCAGTGAAACAGAGCTGCTTCCTGACCGACTGGCGATCGCTCACTCTGCTGTGTTGCCACTCTTACCTCGTTGCCTGCCCACCTTGAGTCCTCTCCTTGCTGCCTGCTGCCCAATCACATTCCCTGCTCTGCTTTCTCTGGCGCATGTGGCCATGTGCATTAAATTGGCTGACTGGTTGCAAAAACAAAAAAGTGGCAATTTCAAAAAACACCACCAATGAGGCGCGGTTGGGGAAGGTCATGGATTGCTCCCTAGTACCTTCACAGTGCCAGTGGGCGAGGAGGGGAGCACAGTGGGTGTGCACACAGCAGCTTGGGAAAAAAACAATAGTGAAGACAAGCATTGATTAAAAGATTATTGGTGGGGCTGGGCCCGCTTCACAGAATATTGCTGGAGCCCATGCCCCATAGGCCCATATAATCTAGTACCTATGTGTGTTTCAAGAATCCTGGTGGGGGATTGCTGGAGAAAGGGAATACCCTCTCTGAGGTTGCCTTTTTCCTTCCACCAATGCAGTGCTTGAATTAAGTTCATTGTGACTGGCACTGGGTACATATGAGCATTCAAATGTGCCAGCAGATAAAGGCCTTACTGTCTATCTAGTCTGCTCAAATGTACAGTTCCCACTGCATTTACAGAGAACCGCTTCCTCACCCTATATCCCCCTTAACCCCTGTTAATACGCCCTTCCTCTCTACCCCATTCTACCTGCAACTTTCCCCTGCACTCTATCCCAACCTCTCTTGAAGCTGTCAACCATTTTTAGGGATACTACCTCCTCCAGCAACTCATTTCACTTAGCCTCCACCCTCTCAGTAGAATAATGCCTCCTCATCTCCCTTCTGAATCCCCTCCCCCCACACTAACTTAAGGCTGTTACCTTTGTGGTCTTGTTTCCACTAAAGCTGAAGATGCCCTCAGTTTTCACCCTGTGTATACCTTTAATGTACTTGAAGGTTTCAGTCATGTCCCTACTCTCCCTTCTGTCTTCAAGAGAATACATGTTGAGACCCCCAAGCCACTCCTCTTAGGTGTTGCCTTGCTGACCCTGGATCATCTTTTGTTGCCCTTCTCTGGACTGTTTCCAACAAGCTGATATCCTTCTGAGATAGGGTACCAGCCTTCCTGCATCGTGCCAGGTGTTTCAGGTCACTCTTAAAAATTATACCCAGGTCCTCTTCCTCTCTGACCTGGTTACCTGCACCTGCCCAGCCAGTATTAGGTCCCTGGGTTTTTGTCCCCAAGTGCATAACTTTATACTTTTTAGCATTGCATCCCGTTGCCAGTGCCAGACCACTTCTCTAGCCTAGCCATATCTTCCTGGGCGCCTGTCTCCCTTCCTCCATGTCCACCATCTCCACAGAACTTTGTGTCATCTGCTAACAGGCATATCTTACCCCTAATCCCATCCATGATGTCACTAATGAATATATTAAACATCGGATGAAGAGAGCCCTGTGGGACCCCACTAGTCCCAGGCCTAGCTTCTGAGAATCCCCACCCCAACTACCATATTTTGGCTTCGGTCCAGTAGCCAACTTCTGACCACCAACTGGCTTAGCCCCACCCAAGGTATCCTAGCTTCCAGATCAGTCTCATTTGAGATATACAGTAAAGACCTTCCTGCGTCCAGGTACAGGATGTCAACCACTTGGCCCTTGTCCACTGCCCTAGTGACTCCATCAAAGCCAGTCAGGTGTGTCTGGCAGGACCTCCCTGACACAAACCCATGTTGTCGCATATACTGGAGCCCATTGTTCTCCAGAAAGTCTACCAATCTCTCTTTCAGGATGGACTCCATCAGCTTGCTCACCATTGTGATCAGACTGACAGGTCTGTAGTTCCCCGGTTCATCCTTTCACCCACTTTTGTGGAGAGGCACCACATGGGCAGTTTTCTAGTCCTGAAGCACAATCCACAACTCCAGAGAGATGTTAAACAGGTCTGCCATGGGACCCACCAGGGGCCTCTGCCAGTTTCTTTAGGACCCTTGGGTGCACACCATCTGACCCTGGGAAAATATCCACTTTTAGGGCCCTTGGGTACCCTGTCAACATGAATGATGCCATCTGTGACTTCCCCCTCCCTATCTCCACCCCCCTGTTCCCCCTCAGTACTGGTCGTACTTCTCTCTAGTGAAGACTGAAAAGAAGTACTTGCTAAGTAACTTCACTTTAACTTCACTACCCTCTGACAAATCACCCTCCTTTTTTCATCTGTTTCATCCTAGGTGTTCCTTTTTTGCCATATGCTGGAAAAGGTCTTCTCCCCTGTTTTTACCCACTGTGCTAGCTGCACTTCCTTTTAGCCTTTGCTACCCTAACCCCTCTGCTCACCTCTCTTGATTTAGCAGAGTATTCTCCCCTATCCTGTACCTTCTGAGTACGTTTGTATTTCTGGGAGGCTGCCTCTTGTTGCCTTCAGCTTTTGCCACCTCCTTTCTGAACCAACTGGGCTTTTTTTGGCTTTAGTTTTCTTACTTTTGATTTTGGCTCACTCACTAGTGGCCTCAATCAGTCCCTCCTTTATTATTGCCCATTTCTGTTCTACATCCATTTCCCTTCTGATCCCAGCAAGGTGACCAACTAGAATCCCTCCCATCCTACCAAAGTCAGCCCCCTTAAAGTCTAACATACTTGTCCTGGTTCTGAAAATCCCCCTGTCCACGTCTAGATGGAACCACACCACATGGTGGTGACTATATGCAAGTGGCTCTTCCACTGTCACATCCTGAACATGCCCACAGTTGTACAGGACCAGGTCCAGTACAGCTCTCTCCCTAGTGGGTTCCAAGACACCCCGGCACAGGAAACCACTCTGAAATGCATCCAGCAGTACTTGCTCCCTAGTGCAGGAGGTAGCCAGGATTTTCCAATCCATCCCAGGTAGACAAATCCCCCATTATTACTACCTCTCCCTTACTGGCCATTTCAGTGATTTGAGACCCTAATATCCTGTATTCCTCTTCCTGAGAAGGTGCCCTGTAGACCCTCCCCCCCCATCCTTAGTTTCTGCCCCTAGTGGATTGTGCTTCAGTCTTACTCTCTACAGCTTTCTCTCTGGCACAAGTTATCCCTTCCTTTTATCCCTTCCTGCATGTACAGAGCCACTCCCCCCATCCTTCCTATACAGTTTATACCCTGGAACTGCGAGGTTGCAATCGTGGTTTAGGGTGGCCCATGTCTCTGTGATGGCTGTTATGTCTACCTCTCCCATCAGTGACTGCAAGTCTACCATCTTGTTTCCCATGCTTTGGCATTCAGTCACCACCCTCCACCGTGACTCAGGACCTCCCTTCCATCTTGATCTGCCCCCATTGCCCCTCCTTCTCCTTCAGTCATCCCCCACTTCCACCCTTATCTACCTCCTCCCCATGCTGTCCTGATTGGGATCAGGTGACTAAGGTGCCTCCCACCTGTCAGTTTAATTTGAGGGTTGTTCCCTACGTATTAGTTATGTCAAGGGATCTGATCTTAGGACCAGTGCCCTCTCAGGTGATACTATATGTCCATCTGAAGGCAAGCCCATGGCACCATAGCTCTGGCTGATAAGATGTGCCCTAAGAGTTGCAGAAAATCCCTTGCAGGCCTTTATTGATCTGGGATGAATGATTCTTCACTGGCTATCAGATTCTCTACTTTGTTTTGTGGAAGGATTGCTCTTCCCTGCATGGTATCCAGCCCTGCTCCTATAAAATCCAGAACCTGAATAGGTTCTGTCTGAGACTTATGCAGGTTTATTAGGAAACCCCATTTTCCAAGGTGCTGCTTGCCAGCTAGATGGAGCACAATGCTTCCTCCTTTGTTTTCCCTGGACTAGCCAGTAGTCTAGGTAAGGGGAAAAACCTTCACCTTGTCTCCTTAGGTGAGCTGGCACCACAGCTAAGCAGTTTGTGAACACTCTTGGTGCTGAGGTGAGGCCAAAAGGTAAGGCTCTGAACTGATACTGGCAGTTTCCTAGCCTGAACCAGAGGCATTTTCTGTGGCTGGGTCTGACTGGAATGTGGAGATAGGCATCCTAAAGATCCAGTGACCCCAACCAATCTCCTGACTACAAGGATGGAATTTCTGTCCCTAGTGTGTAACCATCCTGAATGCTTCCCTTTGATATGTCTGTTCAACTACACTAAGTCTAGAATGGGTGGACATTCTCCATTCCTTTTGTGGGTTAGAAGTACCTTGAGAAAAGACCTTCTCCCATTGTGAAACAGTGACCTTTTCTACTGTCTTTGCTTGCAGTAAATTTCTTTACTTCCAGCTCCAGTAGGATTTTTCTGTTGAGGAATGTACTGGAAAGTTTATGGTCTCTGCAACGTTGGAATTTTCAAATTGTAGGGGCAATCCTGACCCCTACAGTACTTCCAGGACCCATTTGTCTGTGGTAATTTTCCCCTCCTGGAAATAATGAAGCAGTCTTTCCCTAATGGCAATGGTTGATCGGCAACCTTGGCAAAACTATCAAGGTTTTGCTTTGGCTGTTGTTTAGAGTCTGGTGCCCTCCTGCTTCCACTCCTATAGTACCCTCTCTGTGGCTGGTATTCATATCCAGTACAGGGTCTGGGATAGTAACCCTGCTCTTGCCTCCCTTCTATAAAGCCTGTAAGAGGTAAGGCCTTTTCTTTCTCAGCTGGACTTTTATGCAGTATGTGTATTTCTGCTCGTCCACTCCTTTCATGTATGTCGCAGTTCTGTGACCACACAATGAGCTTCCCTCAAAGGGGAAATCAATAGCATTTATCTAGGTACTCTGAGTAAGGACTGTGGTCCTTAGCCAGGCAAACCTTCTCAAGGACACAGAATGTGCCAAGACTCTGGAGGCAGAGTCACTGGCATCTACAGCCATGTGGAATTGTATGTGGCATCCAGGGTTGACCTTGTGGTGGCTGCAGGTCCTGTGCCACTTCACCATCCACTTTTATTGCCCAGTGCCAATATGGCATTTTTATTTATTTATTTATTTTATAGAATCAGAATTACAACTCTTTGAGTCAGGGACTCATTTACAAAGGCTCTTCATCAAAAACAGAAATGCTAAACACATACAAACACAGTAAGCGTACAGAGAATTATAAGGGAATAATTTACATATATGTACATTGTTACAGTGAATGTACACAGTTACAGTGAATAAAGTCCAACATGGGAGAGCCACTCTATGTAGGTCCTATACAATGTGGTAGCTAAATTAAATATATGTACATAGATACAATGAAAAGAGTCCAACATGGGAGAGACATTCCATGAAGTTCCTAAACAATGTGGTAGCTAGAATATCATAAAGCAAGCAAGAGACTACAGTATCAATGCTGTACTACAACTAGCAGACAGCAGGTAGATGCTAAGGACAGACAAGCTGAAACACTTGAGCAGTGGCTATGTGCAGTTACAGCTGTGAGTGCAGATGAGGTGTTGTCTGAGGGCTGATTTGAAAGGCCCTAGTCTCGGTTGAGTGGTGATAAGGGGGGTCATTGCTCCAGGAAGGTGCCCGATAACAGAAGGATCTTTGCGCCCGGGACATCCTGACCCTAAGTACTTGAAATGTGCACTTACTAGCGTTCCAGGTGGAGATAGCTGGGATGAAGGGGGTGAGAATAGTACTTAGACCAGGAGAACCAAGGCCTGCAACAATTTTCTTGGTTAGGAGGCAGGTATGGTAGCACAACCTCTCCTCAAGGTTGAGAAAGTCAGCAAGGTCATATAAGGTGCATGTGTGAGTGAGTCTGCAGGATCCTGTAAGAAAACGGCAAGCTTTGTTCACGGACAGTTTGATTTTATTGAGTGTGGTAATATCAGCGGCACCATACACCAGTATACTGTAGTCAACTAAGGACAGTACAGATGAGGTGATGGCCAGTCTAAGGTCTGCAGGTGGAAGGCAGTTCTTGTGGCAGTACAGTAAGCCAACACGAGTGTTTATGGCTATGGCGAGGTTACAATGTGATCATGACAGGAGAGGAAAGAGTTGAAAGTGATACCCAGGTACTTGTACGTTTTTACCTGCTCTAAGGGAAGGAGGGAGCCAGACAGGATGGTGAGTGTGGCGTCCCTAGATTTGTTTTGCGAGTGTAAGAATAGCATGTGCTTCGTCTTTTTTATATTAATTACTAGTCGTCGGTCCAGAAACCGGGATTCCGCCTGATTAAAAGGGTGTTAAAGGGTACTTTGAAGGAGGGATGTGGTCTGGTGGGATGTGAAAAGAACAGCATCATCCGCATAGAGGAGCATTTTTTCATCGCAGGAGCTGAGGAGCGAATTGAGATACAGACTAAAGAGCAGTGGTCCAAAAATTGAGCCTTGCGGGACACCCGAGCCAACCTCTCACATGCTGGAGAGGGTATTGCTGATTTTTTACACACTGTGACCGGGCAGTGAGGTAGTTGGAGAACTAGGACACAGGGCCATGTGCAAAACCTAGCTGGGAGAGTGAGGTGTGGGTGGCAGATGGTATCAAAGGCTTTCGATAAATCAATGTAGACTGCACCCATGAGGTGACCTTTATCCAGGGCAGTGTGTAAGAAGTTGGAGAACTTGATAAGTGCGGTAGTGGTGCTAGGACCCCTGCAGAACCCATGTTGTTCAGCACAGAGGAGCTCATGCTTATCAATGTATTCAGTAACTTGCCAGCAACAATCTTCTCCAAGGCTTTTAAGAGGGAGCAGTATCGAGATTGGTCTCTAGTTCAGGGTGGTGCATTCCCCTTTGTGTATAAGGGTGACCACTGTGGTCTTCTAAGCATGGGGAATTGGCCATGGCAGAGTGAGTAGTTGAGAAGGGAGTAAGGACTGAATCAAACAGTAAGCGAAGCAGTTTTGGATCAAGAGTGTCACTACCGAACCCAGTACCACTGATGGCTTTTAGAAGGCATGGTTTGGCCTCCAAAGATGTGAGGGCCCCGAAATGGAAAGGGGGTGGTGGAGGTGGGGGGGGGCAGGAACAGGATTGAAGAAATTGGCGGGGAGGACTGTACTGAGGCCCAAGAATGCTTCATTGATTCTATCAGCAATGCTCTGTAGGTTTGTGGAGCGCAAACCATTGACATCTAACTGGGTGTGGGGCGGTGACTTGGACTTTCCATTCAGCTCCTTAATATTATCCCAGAAGTTCCAGACAGATACCCAGGATGAAGCTAGTGTGGATCTGTAATAATCTGATTTTGCTTTGTGGATGGCCCAGGTGCATTTATTGCATGCCGCATTACAGGCTTGCCTATCAGATGGCTTGCCAGAATCAACCGCTCTGTGCCAGAGGTTATCTCTGCTCTGCAGCTGGCTGATTAATGCTGGGGTTATCCATGGGGAGTTATGTTCCTTAATAGTGGATTTGGTAAGGGGGGGGCCAAAATATCACATGCCATTTTGAAATATTGTACGAAGTAACTGAAGGCAGAGTCCATGTCAAGGGCTAGGGATATCAGGGACCAGTCCCAGCTGACCAGGTGCACCTAAATTGTGCTAATCTGCCATGTATGAGTCATTATTGTAGGACTATTTTTGGTACCTTTTTTTCAACTTACAGGACCAGAAAAGGTGACATGAGAGTGGTCACTGAGGGCACTGGGTAGCATGGTAGTGCTGTTGATTTTATGCGGTCTGTTGAGAAGGACAATGTCCAGCAGACTGGCAGCACCTTTGGTAGGTGGTACCGCTGGGAGTGGATACCAGCTGTGTGAGGTTGAGGGCTGCAGTGGCATCCTTGGCTTGGGAAGCAGTGCTGAGAGCCAGTTAATGTTGAGATCACCCATCGTGATCTGCTCAGCCTGAGGGCAGACTGGCGAGGAATGGAGAAGTGACTGTAGTGCAGGGTACTGATGTCGAGGAGGATATAGGCAGCCGTGAATATTAGTGGGGCTCTGGAGGCACCAGTGGTGATTTTTAGGGACATCACCTGGACACCATGTTCCAGTTTTGGCAGTGGGAGGGCAAGCCCTTCCAATGTGTCATGGAGGTAAATCATGCAACCACCCCCACGTTTCCCAATTCTATCCTCCCGAAATAGTGTGTAACCTGGTGGAGTAATAAAGTGATCAGGGGTTTTATTTGATAGCCATGTCTCCACAAGTGCTAGGATGTCTGGTTGGTGTTGGCCAACCCAGCCCTGTAGATCTGCAAATTTTTTAAGAATATTGCATATATTCATCAAGACCATGCATAGGTCAGAAGACGAGGAGGAGTGGTTAGGTCTGACTGCTGTGGGGCCTGGGTTGAGGTGGATGTTGCCCAACAGTAGAAGGGAAACAAGCCTAATGATGGCTGTGTGTTTTCTGCAACAGTTGGACAGTGTAGTATCGTGCCCTTACCTTGCAGGGATATAGGAGGGCGAGGACGGAGGTCTAGGATAGTGATGATGGAGGACCATGGAGCATCAGAGTGCTTTTTGGTACCGAGCTGTGTATGGCAAATAAGGTGCCTGCCTTATTTTTGTAGAGATGCTGTAGTATATACATTTTGGCTATAGTGTTCAGTTTTCTGGAATCCTTCTCAAGAGGCTGTAGAGAGACACCTTGGCCTTCTCACAGGCTACTACTGCCTGTACCACCCTTCACGATCAGGATGGGCATACAGGTATTCAACCCCATTTGTCCACCTGATATTTCCTTTGTATCTTTTATCAATTCCAGCTGCAGAATGTGGTGTCAGCATGATTTTGAAGGTGGCTTTCTTGAGGACTTGTGCACTGGGACCAGCAACCTATTTGAGGAGTTAGTCCCATCATATTCATGAATTCTACATCTTCCTCTGTTTCCTCAGAGAGCATGTTGTGGGTATCCACCATTTGTCTCGTGAAAGAAGAAAAAGAGGTGTTATGAACAACAGCCAGGCCTGATTCACGACGGGAACTAGAGTAAACATATTCATGTCTGCAAACGTGAAAACAATGTTAACAGCATTATTGGTCATGATGAGGTGTCAGGGTTACCTGTGCTAGCTGAGTTAAGCCACAGGGTGGCACTGTTGCACTATGCTAGCTAAACATCAGTTACAACTCTTGAAAGAGGAACAGTCTTCATTAACCCTAGGAGGAGAATCATAATCCTGTTCAGGAGAGGTGTCAGGCTCCATAGGCTCATCCTTTTCATCTTCTTCATAATACATTTCCTCCTCCAGTTTGTCTGTATTTTTGCCATCACTGGAACTGGGCTTCCACCTTTTCGATGCCCTGGTATCTTTACCATCTTTGCCATGCCTTTCAGATGGCTGAGTAGCTTTTTCTTTACTTTCTGTCCCCTTTCACAGGAACTACTGTTTATGAGGTGAAAAACCCTCTGATGGGTACTTTCCATCCTCATTGGGAGCTCCTTCATGTCTTTTGTGTGCTTTGGTGACATACTCTCTGGTTGATACTGCTGACGTGGTCCCCTCCACAAGCAATCCACCTGCCTAGGACAGGCCAAGAAGGCGCCTGCTGCCCATGCTTCTCCTTGGCCCATAAGGCTGATCGGAGCCCACTGGGCTGGTACTGCTGATGCAGTCCCCTCTACAAGCAACCCCCCTGCCTAGGACAGGCCAAGAAGGCACCTGCTGCCCATGCTCTTCCTTGGCCCATAAGGCTGATCAGAGCCCACTGGGCTGGTACAGCTGACGCGGTTCCCACCAGAAGCAACCCGCCTGCCTAGGACAGGCCAGGAAGGTGCCTGCTGCCCATACTCCTCCTTGGCCCATAAGGCTGATCGGAGACCACTGGGCTGGTACCGCTGACATAGAAACATAGAAGTTGATTGCAGATAAGGACCGCAAGGCCCATCCAGTCTGCCCATTTCTTTTTCTGCCTTATGAATGTGCCATCGGCCTTTGCTCTGTCAATGGCCTATCTATTCATACTCATCTGTATTGCTCCCTTATGCCTATCCCATGCCTGTTTGAAGCCCTGCACTGCATTCATATCTACCACTTCCTAGGTAGGCCGTTCCATGCATCCACCACCCTTTCTGTGAAAAAGATATTCCTCACATTACCCTTTAATCGTCCTCCCTCTAATCTCATGCTGTGTCCTCTTGTCCTGCTATTTTTCTTATACTGAAACATGTTAGATTCTTTCACCTTGTTAATGCCCCTAAGGTGGTTAAATGTTTCGATCATATCACCTCTCTCCCTCCTTTGCTCTAGGGTATACATATTGAGCTCCGTTAATCTGACCTCAATTGTTTTCTGATGCAGTCCCTGCACCATTTTGGTTGCCCTTCTCTGGACTGCCTCAATTTGGTTAATGTCCTTGTGAAGGTGTGGCCTCCAGTACTGCACGCAGTACTCCAGATGGGGCCTAACCAATGTCATATAAAGAGGGATTATTACCTCCTCTTCCAACTTGTGATACCCCTACTAATACACCCCAACATCCTCTAGCCTTACCTACTGCTTTAGTGGTCTGCTTGGATGATTTCAGGTCATCGGTGATGATGGACGCCCAAGTCTCTTTCTTCCCTTGTGACTGCCAGCAATTCTCCTCCCAGCCTGTAGATGGCTTCTGGGTTTCTCTTTCCTATGTGCATGATCTTGCACTTCTTTATGTTAAACTCCAGTTGCCACTCTTCCGACCATTTTGCTAGTTTATCCAGATCTCTTCTCATTCTGCCCACCCCATCTGGATCATCTACTCTGTTGCAGATCTTGGTGTCATCTGCAAACAGACAAAAATTACCCTCCAGTCCATCTGCAATGTCACTAATGAAGATACTGAAGAGGACTGGCCCCAGGACTGATCCTTGAGGTACCCCACTTATGGCTTGCATCTCTTCTGACTGTACACCGTTTACCACCACTCTCTGTTTGCCATCCAGTTGACCAACTTCTGACCCACCCCGTTGACCAACTTCTGACCCACCCCAAGCCTACCCAGCTTATTAATCAATCTTCTATGTGGAACAGTATTGAAAGCTTTGCTGAAGTCAAGGTAGGCAACATCAACTGCTCCCCTGGTCCACCACTCTGGTCACCCAGTCAAAGGAATCTATGAGATTAGTTTGACAGGACCTTCCTTTTGTAAACCCACGCTATTTTGGATCCTGTGCTCCTATGGATTCCAGGTGTTGCACTATCCTTTCCTTATGAGTACCTCCATAATCTTGCCCAATACTGAGGTAAGACTGACTGGTCTGTAGTTCCCTGCCTCCTTTCTGCTACCACTCTTGTGGAGTGGGATCATGTGAGTCCTTCTCCAGTCTTTTGGGACCTCTCCTGTGCTCAGAGACTCACTAAGCTGTTCTGATAATGGCTCTGCTAGTTCCACCCTTAGCTCCTTTAGTACCCTGGGATGCATGCCATCAGGTCCCATTGCCTTGTCCACCCTGAGCTTAATCGAGCTCTTGTAGGACCCTTTATTTTGTGAAGGGACTAGTGCACACCTCCCTCACCCGTGTCCATGGTGCTGAGCTGTGGGCCCTACCCTACCTTCTCTCTCAGTAAATACTGAGCAGAAGTATCTATTTAGGATAGACGCCTTTATATGGCCCTCCCTCCCTACATGCCCCTTATCCCCTTTGATCTTAGTAATACCACCTCTGGACTTTATCCTTTCACTAATGTATCTATAGAAAGTCTTGTTACCTTATTTTACTGTTTGTGCTAGTGTTTCCTCAGTTTGGGTTTCCTGCTATGCCTCCTATCTTCGTCCTGCTGCATTCCTTATATTTCCTGAAGGTCAGCCTTTTGGCTCTGACCTTTTCTGCTACTGTTTTTGAGAACCAAAGTGGTTTCCTTCTTCGTTTGCACTTCCTTTTCTCTCTAACACAATGGAATGTTGCTTCAAGTATTACATCTTTAATGCTTGCCCACTTTGCCTGTACCCCCTCACCTGTATTTCTTTTTGCCAGGGCTAGCTTAACTCTGTTGGCCATCTTATTAAAGTCAGCTCCAATGAAAAGTCCCATATTTTTTCCTTGGAATGGGATGATTTAGTTCTAGTGGCCGAACTAAACCATACCATGTGATGGTCACTGGCCCCCAGGTGACCCGTCCCCTCTACAAGTAACCCACCTACCTAGGACAGGCCGAGAAGGCGCCTGCTGCCCATGCGCCTCCTTGGCCCATAAGGTAACATCTGATCCTGGATCCAGAACAAGAGGAAGAGGATTTTTGAGCCTTCCTCCCAGTGGGAACTGAAAGGTTCCAGACGGCCCAGAGCACTGACATTGGTTTCCTGCCCAATGCTGTAGCCAGTGCTGAAATCATTGGACTAGGGCATAAGACTGCAGAGAAACACTGACCTTTGATGTTTCTTCCGTTTAGCAGTTGTGTAGTGAAGTCCTGATCTTTTTGCTTGCCACTTCACTCAGTTGCACACTTCTGTGAGTTCAGTGTAGAGCAGCATTTGCGTAACCTGCACTTGCCTGTTAGTGATTTTCTTTTTTATTTTATTGTCTACTTTTCCATTTGCAAATTATACTATAAAGCCACTAGAGGGCAACAACATGTGGTTGCAATCCTCTTCCCACTGCTCTCCCTAACACTTCTAGTCCTGGGTCATTCATACCTAAAGCAAATTATTAATGTCTTAACATTCAGTGGTGTGATCTGAATCTGTAAGCCTGTACACAAAGCCTCTACTACCCTACCCAGAATGGTTTCCATCTCCCTCCTACTCACACCCTTCCTGATTCTTACCCTTATCCCAGTCTCCCCCCTAACACCCATTGCCACTTCTCTCTCCCTTTCCCTTCCAGATACCTCCTTCATTCTGTCAATCACCCCCCACAACTCCCCTTGTAAACAGACCCCACTTTCCCTACTACCCTCCAGCCTCTCTGTTTTCCCTTCCGAGTCACTTTGCCTTTCTTCATTTCCTTATCTCCTTCTCTCCACTCCTCCCTCCCTCTTCCTCTTCCTCACGTATTTTCTACTCCAATTACAAAAGTCCTAAACTTCACTATTTCATCCTTGCTCTCCTCCTTCTTTCATCAGGGAACATCCACCCCAACCCTGGCCCTATTTCTTTTCCTACCCAGACTACTTACCCAAATAACATGTCTCCAAACCCCACTTCCACTACAACCCTCCCTAATGGGTTGAAGCTCCTCTACCTGAACATCTGCAGCCTGCTACCTAAAATCAACCTCCTACAAACTCTTATGATTTCACACACCCCTGACATCCTAATTATTACCAAGACATGGCTCAAAAAAAGCACCCTGACAGTGCCATTGCTATCCCTGGGTATTCCATCTCCAGACAAGATCAAGCAGGTCACAGAGGGGGAGTGGCCATGTATATCTTGTCCTCACTGCAGTTTACTACCACCCTGTCTACCTCCATCCCAGCTACTTATGAAGCCCTTATCACCAGCATTACCCTTCCTTGCTCAATCCCAATCTTTGTGGCTGGCATCTATTGCCGCCCAAGCATTCAACCCTCTGTTACGACTGAACTCTTAGCCAATATCGCCTCCCCCTTGCAATCTGATGAACTTTTCATAATGGGTGACGTGAATCTAAATTGGTTGTCTCCCAAGTTAAACAAGCTGCGCAATGATGTCACTGCTCTAAACCTCGCTCAACTTGTACTTGAGCCCACATGCCCTAATCCCAAAACACAAAATTACACCCTGCTTGACTGGGCACTCACAACCCACCCACACCATATCATTAAATCTGGTCTCTTCCCCGATGCCCTTAGTGACCACAACCCCATTTTCATTGTATGTAAGGTTCATCGCCCCAAACCTCCCCCTAAATTTATACAGCTCTGGTCCTTAAATCCTTAGACCTTACCCCAATCAGCTCTGCACTTGCTTCCACCGACTGGGCCCCCCTCTCCACTGCCATTTCTGTCGACCAAGCAATTGACTATTTTAAGGATAAATTCATTGCCATCTGGAATGCCTTTGCTCCTTTCAGAAGGACCAGAGTCTGTGGGCTTCACCTCCCCTGGATCATCCCTGAACTACTGGCCTGCTTCAGGGAGCATGACTGGGCCTGGAGAAAACACAAATCTACTAAACATCCAAATGACTATGCTCAGCACAGAATGCTAAGTAATTCATGTACTAAAGCTACTAGACTGGCTAAGTCTGATTATTTCAACTCCTCATTCCTGACTAACATTAACTCTCCATCTAAATTCTAGAGGGTAGTTCATGCTCTGTTCTCTCCCCCCTCCCCCCGTTCTCAAAATAAATAACTCCCTAGTTTCCAACCCTGGCTTTGTGGCCAATGAATTTAATGCCTACTACACCTTCTTCTAAATTCGCTCTCCCCATTGCCACTTACTAACTTCAGCCCTTTGCCTCAGCCAGTGCCTAACCCTCCCCCATTTTCCTTTTCTACTATCTTCTCTGATGAAGCTCTTAATGCTCTCCTATCCCTCAACCCATCTAAAGGCTCACCAGATGAGCTTGATCCTAAACTTCTCTACCTTTCTGCTCCTGCAATTGCTTATCCTATCTCCCTAATCTTTAACCTGTCCTTTATTTCTGCCCAAGTACCCTCATCCTGGAAACACGCTGTAGTCCTTCCTCTCCCCAAGGGTGGTGACACATCCACTCCTGGCAACTATTGCCCCATTTCCCTCCTTCCTACCCTTGCCTAACTTCAAGAACATTTAGTTCTCTCACAATTATCACACTTCCTCTTTGATTTCTCCTTCTTCACCCCCTTCCAATCTGGTTTTTGGAAGAACCACTCAACAACCACCTCCCTCCTCAGGCTTACTGACTCCATCCTTTCAGAGATGGATGATGGCCTGATCACCTCGGTCATCTTTGTCGACTTAACCAAAATGTTCAACACTGTTTCCCATCCCCTGCTTCTTGATTCACTCTCCTCAGTTGGCCTTGCTCCGTCAGCCACCAACTCATTTAAATCCTACCTCATTGGCAGGACCCAATTGGTGAGAATCCTTGATTCCATCTCCCCCCCACTCCCCATCAACACTGGTGTCCCTCAGGGCTCAGTGCTTGGTCTCCTACTCTTCCCCATTTTCCTTAATGATCTTCCCACAGCCTGCTCATCCTCTTCTATCCACATGTATGCTGACGATACTGTTTTGTACAGTTCCGGCAAAACCCTGCCGTGCAAACCAGCTACGCATGACTTCAACCAAGTTCAGCTCTGGTTTGCTTCTCACCAGCTTTTCTAAACACCAAGAAGAGTCTCAATGACCTTGGCACCAGGCAGAGATTCTCTAGGCTCCGGCCCCACCCACGTTCCACACCCTTGATGGGACCATCTTGGAGGACACCTCTCATTTAGACATCTGGGGTTTGGCTGGACCAGCACCTCAACTTCTCTGTGCATATTGATGCTATCCTGAAGAAACTACACCCAAGCTTGGTGCTCTGTACAGGAATCTTAGTTGCATCCCGCTGACTGTGAGGCTGAAATTGTCTAGAAAATGATACTTGCCATCTTTGACTACTGTGACGTGAGTGCATGGTGCTGCTCCCAAATCTTCCCTGACCAAGTTGGATACTCTAACTCCTTCTGCCACTTTGCTGTCGACTCCCTTCCCACTCCCACCACTGTGAACTCTATTGCTCTCTAACCTCCCTTCCACTCTCTCACAGACGCATCTCTCACTGTGCCAAACTAACCTCCAAATTCTGGCTCGGGGGCTCCCCTCCTATCTCTCATCCTCTCTTTCTCTACTCCACCTCCCCCCACCCACACTCTCAGATCAAATGATGCCCGCACCTTGACGGTCCCTCGCCGCTCCACCCTCCTCAGTCAGACTGGTTTCGCCCATCGTTTCCCTAAAATTTGGAAATTCCTCCCCCCTGAAATATGATACTCCTCCTCCTCCAACTACTCCCTTACCTCTGCCCTACACAATTACCTTTCCCTCAGCTGTTCCTGCTTCAACCCACATTAATACCTATCCCCAGTTTCTGACTTCCTACCATGCCCCCCCCCAAGCAGGGTTTTCAACATCTTGAAGGGGGAATCAGGAAATGGCTACCCCTTCTCATATTCAGTTCTTGCCTCTCCCCCTCTCTTCTCCACCTGCCCTTCTGGGTCACCCATGTGCATAACCTAACCCCATCCTTTTTACTCCAACAGCACTTGCATACTACATTGAGCCTGCTCGTGGTACACTCATGCACTATAAATGGTTCTATCGCATTATTACTGTTTTGTACGTTTATATGTTCTTTTGTATGATTTTGAATATGTATTGTAATTTACCCAATGTTCCACTACTGTTTATTGTACAATACCCTGTATTCCAACTGTTGCACAATCTTACAATGTTGTATTGTTTGTTCTACCCACATACTATTGTAACTGATCATCCTTCAAAACCCTATGTAACCCCTCCCCCAAGGCCACACCGGGAGATGAGCAACTTGTTGTTCAGTGTGCCCTTCTGGTGAAACATTTCAATAAATAAATAAATCAAATAAAAAGAGGCAGACTGAGAAGCCATAACAGCTTCCATTTTTTCAGCCCTTTTCTTTTGTGTTTTAGGGCAAAACTCCAAGCAGAGTTCACAATGTTTTAAGTCATGAACCGGAGTCAGTCAGTTTAAACAGAGCTTGTGGCAGTTGCCAACTTGAAACAGGATGTAGAGTTTTTAAATCTTGTGGTCCTTGTTCTCTTTTTGGGACTATCAGTTGTCAGGAGGTCTAAACCTCACTCTCAAGTTCTTGGCAATGTTGGGAATGCAGGAAATCATAGATATGTTGCATAAGAGTAATAAACTTGTTTATTACTACAAAAAGGGATAAATCACAATTGCCTTAAGCAGTTCTTACCAATAGGAACCAGGAGCCAATGCTAAGCGTTCCCTATACCTCAAGGTTTCTTCGTGTCTCTTGGGGTCTCCGAGGTATAAGACTCAGTGTCTCACATTATATACCTATGAAAATTACTATGGTTACTGTAAGACAGAAACATTTCTAATTACAGAGATGAGCCCTATTGGCTAAATTAGAGGTGGCTCCATGGTCCAAGATAACATTATATAATTTTTAGTAGTCATCACTTTGTGAAACAAAGAGTACAGTTCTTACACAAATCAGTGTAGTAGTACAAATCACCAAAAGGTGGCAATGCCAACTCATATATCATAATCATTACAAGGACACAGGTATCCTAACATCTTATGAGTAAGAATTACATAGAAATATATATGTATTAGAAAGCAAAGTGTATAACAATAATATGCATACATATCCTGACATCTACTCTTGTATGGTGATGCCCTTAGCCCTATGTGTTAGTATAACATATGTCAAGCACTAGCTGTCTATGGTGTACCCTGGGGTACCAATATGGGTGCAGGAACCTTGTCTCAACATTCTCCCCTGCTGCCTCCAAGGGCAACACAGGCGAAAATATGGAAAAGTCAGGAGCAGGGTCGTTACAAACCTGACGCTCGAGCCTTGTAAAGGAACTCCAGCTGCTCACGGTGTTGGCACATCGTCGCTGTAGGCAGCATAGCATAATAACCAAGAAAAATATCAAAAATGCTTGTATAATAACAAAACCTTTAAAAGTAATCTCTAACCAAGTGCTAGTTAATGCATCATTCATGTCACCATCATTAATTAATGAAAGGATAGCTTCACTAGCCTTAGTGATATTATTGCTGATGTGGATGAGGTGTGCATCTTTCTCTCTAAAAGTGATTTAAATGTGAGGACAGTGGGTCTATGTGTACATTAAAATTTAGTAGATATTCAGAGAGGGTGAGCAGATAATCAGGTACCATCAATGATGTCCGCATCCATAAAGGGACAGGGTAATAACGGTATGTCCAATAACAGCTTTCTGGTGGGAACAAAACAAAAATTGGGGTTATCAATAACACAAGTTTCAGTGCTATATGTATAACTTTTATAATTGGTTACCACACAGTACTCCCCATCAGAATTATACAGTATTTTAACAGCGGGGAGGCACCATTTTTGCAACTGTACCAGGCAGGTTTAGGTCGTCTTGGAAATCTGTGTTGACAGGCGATGAACCTCCTCTCTGTAAGACTGGTAAAGTTTATCTGGAGCCAATGTTGAGTCCGAAAAGTATGTCCCATTAGTGCTGATGTCATCATCCATGGAAAAGGACCAATTAATACTGTCAGGAGAATAACCACATACAGGTTTAATAACATCAAATACATCACATCGACACAAGTAGATATATTGTTTTCTTAACAGCAGTCTGTATGCGGAGTGACCCAGACATCCAGGAAAGGATGGAAGACCAATGGGGGCAAGTCCAGGCATTCTCTGTAGATGTAGTCATCAAGGTGCCCAATGGAGTGTACAGAAGCCAGCTTGTCGAACAAGGCTGTAGTGGGATCAAAACGTGGTAAGAGACAGTAAAAGAAATAAACATAGTATCTTTGATAGAACATTTCTGAGAAGTAAAACAGGGACCAATGTTAGGGTGTCTGGTCACAAAACCCAAATTCCTAGCTGTAGAAAGAGGAATAGTTAAGGATTGTTGCATACACATAGCAACAGAGCCAGGGGTTTTACATAGTGGATAATATCATTTAGAAATACATCTGTCATGTATGATATCAGGGATTCTTCCAGATTCTAGATCACTGAAGAGATTATTGATGGTAGTAATAATGTAGGAGCCATAGGCTGAGCATAGAATCTCTCAGGCAATATATTGCTTATCTGCTTCTTTGTTGTTCTGTGCAATGAGTGCGTTAATCTTACCTTTGGAATCTGTAAATGCCTTAGCAATATCGTGCATATTATATACAGTGTCTCTTTCTTCCTGACTAAGGCCATCCACACCATGCAATAATGGGGTAGTATATTATTTATCAAACTAGTTTGAAATTTGGCAGAATGAAATTTGATAGCAGCAACGTTTGCTTTATTCCAGATAGACATAGCTGTACCAAAGGGACCTGTGACAGTGCCTGTTGCACCAGTGACATCAGAACTGTCAACTTCATGTGTATTATGTTTATGACTTTGATCATCAGGATTGGGTTTTCTCCTGAAGTTGCCTCTATGCTTGGTGGTATGTACCCCGGCAATAGGGTCTTGAGTATGAATCTGAAACACTGCTAAACTGTCAAGCAATAAAGGACTGTAAAATGCTGAAGTGTTAGTATTCTGACACATACCAAATTATTTCATATTCCAGTAAGTTAAACAAAACAGGTATATGCATAAATTGCAAATTGTTAATCAGTGTACCAGGTAAAGCAGTGGCTGTTAGACCACTATGAGGACCAGAGGTGTGCTTTGGACATTCCAAAAGCTGTTTGTCAGTGGGTGGTAACACAGATAGAAACATGGCAGCAGAGGCCATGTTGTGTACACACAAAATTTTCGAGCAGAGTCCTTAGACAAAGAATTACAATATGAGGGATGAATTACAGCAGTAATATTGTATAAACCAGAATGTCTAAGAGCAGTTGTAGCAAGGACAGAGAACCATTTGGGGATAATTTAGCATTAGGCCAACCCTGGAAAGTTCCTTTAGAAAGCTTGGCCACAGGGAGAATTTATCCTTTGCTATGCAGTTTGCCACTCAATCTGAAGGGTAGATTTATCAGGAGCAACAACTGAGGCAGTGAGGTATGCATCGGAACCTTCCTGGACAGTAATCAAACTATCGGGTATTTTGATGGATACTCCCTCTGGGGCAGATGCTGGAGGATTAAGGTGAGGTAGGAGATCCGGTACCGTGCCTTGGATGCAGGGGATAACTCCTGAGATGAGGAGAAAATGGAACAAGATAGCCATCTTGTCAATGTTTCTGAAAAGGAAAATCAAACATTAGTAGATTAGTACTATTCTGCCCAATGGGGTGAGGAAAAGTAATTATACTCCTTTATACAGTTTCAGTTGGTTTGCATGTAACCACGTGTCAGTCAATTTATTGTTGTGCAGAAGTCTAACTTGATAGACTGTCGGACTGAGCTTGTTGACAATAGGGTAAGGGCCTTCCCACTTATTGGAGAAGGAGTGTGTGGGATGTGCAAATCGGAGAACCATTACCTGATCTCCAACCTGCCAATCCACTTCTTGTGCATGTTTGTCGAACTGTATCTTGGACTGTTGCTGGGCCTTGCCCATGCAATTGGCAGCATACAAGTGTGTGTGTTTGAGGTCTTTTCTGAGTTTTTCCACATATTGGTCTACAGACACATGGTCCACAGTGGGGGTGTGCAGGTCAAACAACAGGTGTTCAGGTAATCTCATCTGTCTTCCAGTCATCACCTCAAAGGGTGTCAACTGGATGGTGGCTGAGGGTGTGCCCCTGATTGCAATAAGGAGTAACGGCAACAGGGAATCACAGGTTTTGGGATTGTCCTCAATGAATTTGGAAAGCATTTGCTTAATCCATCTGTTGGCTCTTTCTACTTGACCTGAAGATTGAGGGTGGTAAGGTATGTGGAACTTCTGTTGAACTCCAAGGAGCTCAAGGGATTCTTTCATCAACACACCTGTAAAACTGGTTCCTTTGTCGGAGTCCACCTTAAGAGGTAGGCCCCACCTGAAGAAAATTTGTTTCAACAGGATTTTGGCAGTGGTTTTAGCAGTGCATGTCTTAGTGGGGAAAGCTTTGACCCACTTAGAGAAGAGATCAGTTACCACAAGAGCATACTTGTTGTTTTTGCTGGTATTGGTCAGGGGACCAATAAAATCAATCTGTATGGCATGCCAAGGACCAGAGTGTCTTTGTGGTAGAAGTTTGGCATTTCACTTGTTGGGGATAGGATTGTTTTGTGCACAAACAAGGCCATTGTCTATGTACTGTTTGATATCTTTGGTGACACCAGGCCACCAAGTGGTGGTCTTGAGCCTCTGGAGGGTGTTTCTACTCCCTGGTGTCCACCAGTGGGGGTATCATGCACTTGGTGCAAGAATTCAGACCTAAGATGTCTGGGGACCACCCGCAACTTGGTGGTGGAATCATCTGGTTGGTACCAGATGAGCTTGTCATCTGGGGACAAGTGTAACTTACCTTCATGCCTCCGGTAGGGATTGTGTGTGGGAAGTTTTTCTTCGGTACCCTTATCAAGGAATCTGAACACTTCTTTGAGTTCAATATCAACATGTTGGGTTGCTGAAAGGTCCAAGGGGGAGAAAGGTTCAGGTTTCTTTCTGACTGCTGCGATATGTACAGCCACATTGGCCTCTGGATGATCCATCATCCAGGTGTCCCCCCCTCGGGCCCCTTCCTTGGCAAGGGTGTCTGCTGTGTCACTGAATGCATGGTAGTGGTCATGTATGCAGTGAGCTTTAACTTTGTGTACATAGCGTTTGTGTGCAACGTTTTTTGCTAGTGAGTGTATGTATATTACCAGTTCTTTGTACTTCACTGGGCTGCCATCAGAAGAGAGGAAGGAGTTCTTCTGCCAGAAAGGAAGAAATTCTGTAAGAGAACATCAAACCCAATTAGAGTCTGTAAAAATGATGGTATCCTTGGTTCCATGCTGAATGAACTCGAGGGCACAGGCCACCGCTGAAATCTCGGCATACTATGAAGATGTCACACTGCAATGCTTAGAAATTTGAACAGTGTTAGCATAGGGGTAAATCACTAAGATACCCATCCCTGCAATCTGTTCTCCCTGATAGTAGGAAGCTGAACCATCTGTGAAAATACAACACAATGAGGTGCTCTCAAGCAATTGTGGCATGGCAGGGAGGAAAGGACCTGGATCTGGTAGATCAGGTGGTTGCAGTGTACAGTCATGGGGTTCTCCTTGGAAAAGGAGTCCATGTGCCAGCATGGATGGCATTTTGGTTGGGTGTACCTGTATGTCTCTATCCTGGAGAAGAAGTGACCAATGTGTCAGTAAGGTGTTAGAGACTGACCCATCCTTCACTCCGTCTGATAGCAGAAAGGTAGTTGGGGTGTGGTTCATGTTAATGATCAATGGAGAGTACCCAATGAAATACAGAAAGTGCTTGACAGCCCAGTAGGTGGCCAGAAGGTTCCTTTCACAAAGGCTGTACTTCTGTTCCACTGGGGTCAAAAGCTGTGATGCATATGCAGTGGGTCTCAGAGTACCATGAACTTTCTGAGCCAGCACTTCTGACATAGCAATGTGAGAGGTGGCACACTCCAGATGGAATGGTAGTGCTGGATTGGGGTGGACCAGAGCTGGAGCCGAGGCCATGGCCTGCTTCAGTGATGTCACAGCCTGGGTGTGTATGGGGCCCCAAGGCCAGGGAATGTCCTTTTTCAGTAGCTCATACAGAGGAGCAGACTTCTGAGCAAAATCACAAATAAAATCTCTAGAATAGTTCACCATACTGAGAAACCAGGGTTTGAGGGCTTGATGTTTCACAGTCCTCCCCAGCCCCTCACTGCAAGCCGCTGAAAGCTGCCATTACGGAAGGGTTTGAGGGCTTGATGTTTCACAGCCCTTCCCAGTCCCTCACTGCAAGCCGCCAAAAACTGCCATTACAGAAGATACGGGACTCGGAGCATCAGACTGCAGACGAGTCTATTTTATAAAACTTGGCACCTTTTTCAAGCAGTGCTGTAATTTAAATCAGGGAGCTTCTTGTTTAAGCCTCTATCTGCTTGATTTTTAGTAATATAGATTTTAAGGTCTCCTATATGACCCTGTTTGTAGTATTGCACAGAATTTCTGATTTATTTTGTTTTGGGTTCCTCCTGGCTTTGTAAACTGAACTGTAGTTACAACAGCCCAGCCTAGCTTGTCCATCTCCCTTCCCCAGTGCTAGCTCCCTATTCTCTAAATCCCTCCCCTTGCAATTCCCTGCCTCTAGTGTGCTTTCCCTCTTACTTTAATGCTGACCCTGTTGTTTCTTTTGCATTCCGGGGTTTGAGGGCTTGATGTTTCACAGCCCTCCCCAGCACCTCACTGCAAGCTGCCGAAAAATGCCATTACGGAAGGTACGAGACTCGGAGCATCAGACTGCAGACGAGACTTTATTTTTTAAAACTTGGCACCTTTTTCAAGCATTGCTGTAATTTAAATCAGGGAGCTTCTTGTTTAAGCTCCTACCTGCTTGATTTTTTTTGCCCACCCACCCCTTCCTTAATTAAATACTCTGTGGCTCCACTCCTGCTCTTCTCTGACTGGCCTCTTTACTAGTAGGGGAGTAGCTGAGTGGCTCTCTACCAACTTTATTCCTTATGAACTCACATTACCCACTGACAACCATAGGCCTCTTCCTAAGACCAAATCTATCAGTCCCTCTACTGGTTCTAGCAGTCTTTATTCCCCACCTTTGTCCGTTACCAACGTCAACTGCTAATAACCCTGAGGTTTTCCCCACCCCTCTATACACCCTCCCACCCACTGAGGTTCTCCCTACCCCTCATCCACTCTCCCACCCAGTCCACCACCATCAGCCTCCCCCACCCCACCCTGCCCAGCTCCATCCACAACACACCATTGCCGATGCTTTACCATGCTATCCCCACCATGTGTGCTCTGCCCATCCCATGCTCTCTTCCTGTTAGCTCAGCTTACTACTGACATGGCTCACACAAACGATGCATGTCCTCTCTCCTCAAGTTTGTCTCCCTGCTCCTACTCCTATCTGGCAACATTCATCCAAACCCTAGCCCATCTCCTCCCTGCCAAACTCAGACCCTCCCTTCATCGGGGATACGCATAGCCTCTATGAACATCTGTAGCCTCTTAAAAAAAGCGCTGCCTTCCAGTGCTGGATGGCACAACATCAGCCTGACATTCTGGCAATCGTGGAAACCTGGCTGTCCAAATCTATGCCGGATTCTGCGGTCACTGTCCCTGGCTACTCCCTTTTTAGAGAAGACAGAGTTGGTAAACGTGGGGGCGGCTGCGCCTATATATGCATGACTGCTTAATGGGCCATGCTTCACACCCCAAGCTCGACCATGGTACCCAAGCCATCTCACTTAGAATCACCCCAGACCCTGCAGGGCCCCTCTGACTATCTCGGTAGCCTACATTCCCCACTGAACAAACCCAAGCAATCCAATCCCTAACTGACTACCTGTCCAGCCTCCTGCATGAGGGTGAGCAGATACTAGTGGGTGACCTCAACACCAACTGGCTTGCCAGTTCATCTGCTCTTGCCAAGGATGCTTTTGCAGCCCTGGACCTAACACAGCTGGTAACCCAGCCTACCGTCTGAACCCATCCAATGGCTCTTACACATTACTGGACATCATCCTTGCCAACTGCCCAAGACAGAATTGTGGACATCATTGTCCATCCAAACCCCCTGAGTGATCACTCGCCAGTAACTTTCACATGGTCCTGCCGTCTACCAAAACCTGTGCCCAGCATGGTCTCCCACCGACTTATCCAACCAAGTAACCTCGCTAGGCTTAAGCAGTATCTTGCCCAGTGGGACTGGTCACCAATCAACCGGCCCCTAGTACTGATGAAGCACTCGACTACTTTACCCACTCCTTCAATAAGGCCTGAGACATCTTTACTCCGCTGGTCAAAACCCGGACTAAGCAACATAGTGCACCATGGATCACAACATCACTGCTCAAACAACTCCACCACAGAGACAATCTCTGGCATAGAGCCAATTCCTCAGGCAAGCCTGGGGACAGGCAGTCCTCCAATGCTGAGCGCAACAGATGTATGTGGGCCACTCATAAGGCTAAAGCAGAGTACTACAGATCCACACTAGCCTCCTCCTGGGGGTCTACCTGGAATTTCTGGGACAACATAAAGGAGCTAAATGGAAATTCTCACTCCCCACCCCCGTCTTCACTCAACTTTAATGGAACTGCTATCACTGACCCTGCTAATATTGCAGACTGCCTAAACATCGCCTTCTCAGATCTCAGCACAGTTCTCCCTAGTAACTTCTTCGACCCTACCTCCCCCCCCCAGCCACAGTCCCTCCCTCACCCACCCACCTTTCTACCTGAGGACCATCTCACCACAAAACTCTTGGTACTATCTAACAAAAGCCCTCAGTGTTACCAGCCTTTCCTCTGACCCCCTGGATACTAGGATCCTACGGCAGGTCCTTGACGTAGTACTTAACACTCTGACTGATTTACTCAACCGCTTTCTCTTCCTGGGCCAGTTCCCTTTAGCTTGGAAAAAGGCTGTGATCACCCCCATCTTCAAAAGTGGTGACACCTCCTCTCCTGGAAACTATCTGCCAATCTCTATTTTTCCTCCTCTCTCTAAAGCCCTGGAAAAAATAGTGGCAGGCCAATTATCTGAATATCTTGCCTCCCACAATCTCCTATGCAGACAGCAGCATGGCTTCCATCCAGGTCATAGCATGACCACTGCTCTCATGGAGTTTTCTAACTTCCTTCACGAAACCCTTGACAAAGGCCACCTTGCAGGGGCTGTCTACATCAACCTCTCCAAGGCCTTTGATACGGTGTGTCACCCACTCCTACTGGACACTCTTCTTCAACTAGGCTTTTCCCAAGGCCCACTGGTCTGGTTCTCTAGCTATCTCTCTTCAAGGTCCCAGTGTGTCAAAATAAACAGCACCCTCTCCAGCAGCCGCCCCATCTGCTCTGGGGTCCCACAGGGCTCCATCCTGGGCCCTCTTCATTTTAGTCTCTATGTAAATGCCCTATCCAACTCCTGCTCCAGCAAGGTCCTGCTATATGCAGATGATGCAGTTCTCCTCTCCTCCCACCCTGACCCCTCCTCTCTTCAGGCCTCCCTCCAGCACTCTTTCAGTCAAACTGGAAACTGGTTCAACGACCGCAGGCTGGTCATTAACATTAAAAAAACAAAAGCCATGTTATTTGCCCATCATCAAAATAAGCCAAAAAAACTCGCCCCTCCATATACTATCCAGCTCACTCCACCCACTAGAACAAGTTAGCAGCTACAGATACCTGGGCATTATCTTTGACTCTGCCCTCTCCTTTCACTCGCATATCGACCTGCTCACCTCAGCAATTAACATGCGCATAGGCCTTCTCTACTGTTATAAGGACTGCCTCCCACCGGATGCCCTCAGATTGGCTGTCTCCTCCTCTGTCCTGTCTCTTGTAGACTACGGCCTCCCTGTCTATGCTGCTGCTGATGCCACCGCCCACAGAAGAATTCAACTATCCCTAAATAAGGCCTGTAGGCTCCTCACTGATGCAGACAAATGGACTCATGTATGCACTCTATACTCGCTGGCCAACATACTCAACTTATAAGAGCGGTTACAATATCAGACCTGCCTCCTGGTTAAAAAAAACACTTCTAGGTCTCCCCCCACAGGAGTGTCTGTCTCCCTCCACCCTGCTTCCCTCTCTGCCTCCACCCGTGGCTCCACTAAGGCTGCTCTCAGAGTCCCAAGGGTGCAGACATCATTCGCCCAGAGATCCTTTTGTTACAGGGCCCCACACTGGCTCAACGCCCTTCCCTCCTCGATCTCCTCACTCACTAAAATAAGTCCTTTTAAGGCAGCTCTCAAGAGCCTAATTTTCTCCAACCACAGCTGCGAATGCGCTCCACAAGCGGGATCCTAGCCCACAGGTGCCCCACTCCCTCCCCGGCCCCTTTTTCTAGACTCTTGACGACAATTGCCTTATCTCAGGCTGCAATTCTGAATTTACAGTATTTGTCCTTGGAGCCTAGCTTTCACACTGTATAGACCTCTGTACTGCTATTGTATACTATAACTCTTATCTGGGCACTGGATGGCTCGGGATTCTATGTTGTTTGTTCTGACACCTGCAAATATATGAATACTGTTTGCTATTCGCTGTTTGGTATGTAACAAAAAACTTCTGTAACCTCCTGTCTATCATATTGCATTTGTGTTGCTGTCTATGTGTTGAATCCACTGGAACTGATGTGGAGCCTTTGGAAATGAGTCCTTGACTCAAAGGGTTATAATTCCAATATGTATAATAAATAAACCTTCTAAGAATTGCCACACTGGTAGGCAATGGCAAGTCTCGTAATCCTTGTATCTTCTTCCAGGTAGGGCTGCGGCCTTGGTCAGTTATTCTCAGGCCCAGAAAGAGTACCTCTTTCTGACATAGTTGTGCTTTTTCTGGATTGCACTTGAGGCCTGCTCTCTGGATGAGAGTCAATAGTTCATCCAAGAGATTCAAGTGTTGTTCCTGTGTGGCTGTTGCCAACAGCAGGTTGTCTACATACTGCAAGAAACACTGAGGAATAGAGAAACCCTCAAGGGCATCCATCATGTGCAGATGGAACAGGGACGGGCTGTTATGGAATCCCTGTGGTAAGCACGTCCACATGTACTGTCTACCTTCAAAGGTGAAGGCAAACTTATATTGACTCTTAGGGGCCAATGGCAGTGACCAGAAACCATTGGAGATATCCAGGGTACTGAACCATTTTAGGTCAGGGGTCAAGAGTTGTAGCACATCAGGTACGGAAGCCACAGTTGGAGCACAACTGGGGGTAACCTGGTTCCGTTTCCTGTAGTCAATAGTAAGTCTCCAGGCACCTGTAGGTTTCTTCACAGGCCACACTGGGGAGTTGGAAGTAGAAACACATGTTCTGATTACCCCTTGGTTGAGGAGTGATTTTATTGTTTCCCTAAGAGAAGGCAAGGCCTCAGATGGGAAAGGATATTGCCTTTGCCTCTCATGGGCTGGACCTGGCACTTCGATGATGGTGTGCATTCTGCCACAGTCATGTTTATTGATAGTAAATGCTTCTAAGTGTCTTTGTAGAATGGGAAGGAGCTTTGGGAAAAGCTCATGGCTCTTGAATAAATCTATGACATCATATTCTTTATTGTTGCCACAATGTGTGAATCAGGGATCAAAATAGTATGATATTAGCCCTGAATCTGTATCAATAGCATGTTAGCTAGATCCACCACATAGCCGTGTGGCGTGAGGAAGTCATTCCCAATGATACTAGGATAATCATGCAATACCATCAGTTGGAAGGTGTGTGAGGCCTTCAGGTGTCCCAACTCTACAGGTAGTGGTAGGGAGCGTTATGCAGGTAACCTAGTACCATCTACTCCTAACATGTTGGTCCTCCATCCGGTGGACCAAGGAGATGTATCCAGGTGGTCATCATGTAATACAGACACAGCCGCACCTGTATCCAATAACACTGTAAGTAGGCGGCCCCCGACCTGGCCTCAGTGCAGGGCCTTCTGTTTGTATCCAAGACCAGCTTGTTTACAATCCAGACTGGGGCCTGTAATTGTCAATCTGTACTGGAAGAAGCATAGAGAGTTTGGGCCCAGCTCCTTTGAACCACTTCACCATGCTGCACTGATGCCATATATGGAGGTGCTTCTGGGTTCAGGCCTGTATGGGTCTGAGGGCTTGTACTTCCGGTATCACCATGGCCCATTGGGGCCTGGGTTTCTGGTTGTGTGGCTGCAAGGGACTGAGCAGGAACAGCATCCGCTACAGAAAGCACTTGCCCCAGGAGCTCTCTAAACTTCTGATTCTCTTCAGCTATCTCCCTATACGAAGGGCCTGGTCTTTGTTGTTGTTTATCCTTATGATTCTTATGGTGCTTCTTATTCTTATGATAGTTCCAGTTCCCACCCCATTGTTGTTGTTGCTGGGCCTGTTAAGGGTGTTGGTTGTCCGCGGGGAGGGGCTGTTTGTGTTGGGCCTGCCCTTCCACGTGTAGTGCGTCACAGCCACTTGAGTAGGCTCCACAGCGGCTACTTTTTTGGAACCAGAGCCTTAGATCACGGATGTAAAGTTGGTAA
Source organism: Neoceratodus forsteri (assembly GCA_016271365.2). Classification (NCBI taxonomy): domain Eukaryota; kingdom Metazoa; phylum Chordata; order Ceratodontiformes; family Ceratodontidae; genus Neoceratodus; species Neoceratodus forsteri. The sequence goes on along the minus strand of CM057459.1, from coordinate 478,728,175 downwards.
ACTCTCTCGGTTTTCCGAAGGATGTCGGCAAACCTTTATGTGGTGGGATAGGTGGTTGGCTCTACCTTCTCTCTTACTGCAGGAATCATGTTCCTAAGGAACAAGGTCTTATATTCAATAAGATCTACATCCGCAGCTTCTTGTGCGAGTTGTTTTCCTGCTTGGTAGGCCATCCAGAGTCTCTGGTGGTAAGTCGCTGGACTTTCTTTGGCATTCTGCTTCACAGGATATGCAAGCATCACTCCTGCTACACCTAGGCTATGTGCAGAAATGAGTTCAGCTGCGGCCTCATCAAAGGTGGCGTTGCCAGCCTGGCGAATGGCATCGGGGAGTTTGGCCCACAGTCCAGGCTCGATGGTCTGGCATAGTATTTGGACCTGATTGTCTGCAGCGAGGCTAAGCATCTCACATTTGGAACATGCCTTTTCCAAGTGGCAGCTGAGGTTGTCAGATGGGCTCATCCGCCAATACTGTCAACTATTTGCTGAACAGAGTAGGCCATTTGTTGGGGATTATTGGGCCGATCAGGCTGGGGTAGGTTGCTTCGGGTGCCATCCAGGGCTGCCTGGGCTGCAGCCTCAGCCACAGTACAAACCATGCCTTCCTGAGTACCAGCCTCTTGCAGAAGCTGCCTAATCTGGGTTTTAAGGACCCGCTTATTTCTCTCAGAGATAGGCACATTACCTATTGCATTCTCAATCATTGTTTCTATCTCCTGCCTGTCTTCCACATTAATAATGGCCACCAGTGGTGCCTTCAGGACCAGGCTTGGGCCTGCTTCCCCCCATCATGGGGGCCGCCATGTTGGCATTGCCCATGATGTGTATCACGACATCGACGACGTATGACAAGGTGTGGGTGGAGTGGGGACCTGCCATGCTGTGGATGGCAGGCTGGGGTCTCTGGACCATAGTAGGGGCGTGACTGGGTGCTGTACTGCGAGATGTCATCATCTGAGACCTCCCCTTCAGATGACATGGTTAAGGCAGGGGCTACGCCTCCCATTGCCTTAACATGTCCAGCCAGAGTCTCCCACTGATGGCGAAGTTTCGCCATCTTAGATTCACATTCTGCATGACCAGGGGTCAAATTTAATTTTTTTTTGCACTAGCCAGCCAGGCAAGTTAATTAAAAATTGCACTAGCCCACAGTAATAATGGTCAATTTTGATTGGTTATACAGGGAAAATGCAAGCTAAGAAATACTCAGATTGTTGCATATTTATCCTGTTCCCACATTGCTTCCTGCCCCAGCAAAAAAAAAAAAGTCTGCAGTCCAGTCACATGCAGTGTGTACCCCCATTGGTTTTTTACCATGTGCCCCTTGCTTCCTCTTTCTTCACCCCCTCCCCACCAAACCAGAGAATATCATAAGAGCAAATGTTCAATCAGGCAGTTCTAGCTCTGCACACACAATAGCCAACATCATCATGCACGTCACCACAGTCCCACCCTGACCTGCAGGGCAATGTACAGAATCAGGCAGAGAAAGACACTCTCATCCACCACCATGTGATTAACCAGAACTGCACTTCTGGAAGTTTTCTTACACTGCTAAGTGAGCCAGTGACAGTTCTAGGATTTCTTTGGAGAGAGTTAAAGAAACACAGGGGGCTGGGATATAAGAAACTTTGACGTATCTGTTTATATATACCAGGCACAACAATATTGATTTAACATGCTCTGCCCTAACAAAAACATATTTTTCATAACAGTGTCCTTTCATCAGTCAAAGGGGAGCAGTATACAGGCATGATGCTGTACTACCTCTCTTTCTATATAGGATGATCTGTGCACACCAGGAATACCTATTTTTAACCTTTCAAATTATATATTTTACTAAGGTTTTGCTTTGTACCATACATGCTCCAAAACATTGTTTTTAGGATGAAATGACATGCTAGGTGGTATAAGGGTGGGACTACATGGATGGCATTGATTGGTGTGATCCATTAAAGGCAGCTGTGAACCCTACACCAGTCAGTAATGGCAGCTATGGGTCTATGGATGGCCACTTCAGAGACTGCAGTGGTGTCCAGAGAAAGTATAGAGTTGACAGACCACCTGGCTGGGCAGTACACATCATAGCATTCTGTCACTGCAATATGTTGGATACAGGCACTCAAAAGGTTGGGAAATGAGGCACACTGGTCTTAATATTGTGGGATAAATCAAAGACAAGTTCAGCAAACTGGAAGCTAGTGACTTAACAGCGCTCTACCCTTGATCACAGCATGCACACTAGCTGAATGTCCTAACAATTGAGTGATAATGACTCACATTGAGTCTTTTGTTGGCTCCCCCTCTTGAACTGCCAGAAAATTGCAGATCTTAATGAGATGCTAATCACACCAGGCCACCTGGAACACTGAGGGAGAGTAGCATGAGGACTAAAGCCTGCTAAAGTAGGGACTTTTTCAATTTCATTAACTGCCATGAAAAACCTGCACTAGTCAAGACGGACAAGTAGAGAGTTAGCTGAACTAGCCCTGAACAGTTTGCACTAGGTTCAGGGCTAGTAAAACAATGTTAAGGTCGAACCCTGTGCATGACTCACATTTGTAACATTCACATCAACCTCATCTTGCATTTGTTTCTGCAATACTCTGTACACGGTGCTCAATTCGTGATTGTCCCTAGTAGCCACTTCTAAGTCATTACGTACATGGTTTATCTCGTCATGTAGCTCTCCCAAATCCTCACTCAACTGTTCATTCGCTCTACTTAACAAGTCATTCATATTCAAAGCCTGACCCTTATCCTGTCTTAAACTTTCACATTCCTGCTTCAACATACAAATTTCTTGCTCTCCAACCTGTGCAGAATGATGCAAAAGTGAATCATTTTCATTGCACAGTGTTTGAAGTTCAGACTCCAAATTCTGCTGCAGTCTAACACATTCTGTTTCCTGTAAACCCATCTCTTGCTTAAGAGATGAAATCTGCAGGTCAAGGGTTTGAAACCTCGCTTTGGAGGCTTCTAGAGCAGCATAGACAGCCGCGACCAACAGCCCTTTGGCATAACACTTATTGGCTGATTGTCTCATCTCACAGTACTGGGTTAAAATCCCCAGTATAGGGTTTTCGGTTTGACTTGTGTCCCGTGCGAAGTCAGCCCATCCTCCATGGGAGGCAAGGAAGTTAGAGACATCGAGTCTCAGTTCTGTGCAGATATTTGATATGATGGCCATTGTGTGGGAGGGAACGAAAAATCAAACTGTGAAAAAGGCACCGTGCTATGTATCAATCCACAGCAGGAACAATTTACACACAGTTGGGATACTGTATCTTTGTATGCTTGCAATTCAAAGCTGCTGTGAAGTGGGTTGAATCGGCATTGACCACACCCAGGAAAATCAGCCAGACTTTGCAAGTGACTACAAAGTGGTCAGAAAAATGGGAGAGGTGGTGCGGGAATGCCCACCTACAGTCCCCGTTGGGAAGGGAAAAGTTTCAAGCAACAAGTAAAATCTCACAAACACCAAATATTGCCTGCACGCGGTCATCAATTGTCAGGCAGTCTAAACCTCACTCTCAGGCTCTTGGCAATATTGGGAATGCAAGAAATCATAGATACGTTGCATAAGAGTAATAAACTTGTTTATTACTACAAAAAGGGATAAATTACAGTTGCCCTAAGCAGCTCTTACCAATAGGAACCGGGAGCCAATGATAAGCGTCCCCTATACCTCGAGGTTTCTTCGTGTCTTTTGGGGTCTCCGAGGTATAAGACTCAGTGTCTCACATTATATACCAATGATAATTACTATGGTTACTGTAAGATAGAAACATTTCTAGTTACAGAGCTGAGCCCTATTCGCTAAATTAGAGGTGGCTCCACGGTCCAAGATAACATTATACAATTTTTGTAGTAGTCATCACTTTGTGAAACAAAAGAGTACAGTTCTTACACAAATCAGTGTAGCAGTACAAATCACCAAAAGGTGGCAATGCCGACTTATATATCATACTCATTACAAGGACGCAGGTGTCCTAACATCTTATGAGTAAGAAATACATAGAAAATATATATATATTAGAAAGCAAAGTGTATAACAATAATATGCATACATATCCTGACATCTACTCTTGTATGGTAGATGCCCTTAGCCCTATGTGTTAGTATAACACATGTCTAAACACTAGCTGTCTATGGTGTACATCTGGGGTGCCAATAAGGGTGCAGGGACCTCGTGTAACACAGTCATACCAATTATTGATAGTACCTAGATTAAGATTATTTCATTAATCTTGTTAAAAAACAGTAAAAACTGATATTTATTAACTAAAAATAAAAGTGGTTTGTTTTTAATCTATTTAGAAATAATTGGTTCCTGCGTTTAGCGTGTGCTTCCCCAATTCCTGGGCATCAATCGGGAACTGTAAAGACCACAACTTTAGAAACATAGAAACATAGACAATGATGTCAAAAAAAGATCAGTGGTCCAGCCAGTCTGTCTGAGTTCCCTATTTAGCCCTGGCACTTACTGTTCCTCCAGGGTCCTAGCCCTCCCCATCCACCCCCCCATTGTCCTCCCAGTGTCTGCCGCCCTGAGCCCTCTCTATACCTTTCATTCTGTCCCAAGTGAGCATGAAACCACCAACAGTTTTAGCACCCATGACTTCAGCTGGAAGACTGTTCCATGGCTCCACCACCTTTTCTGTAAAATAATAAATACTTTCTCATGTCCATTCTGAACCTCCCTCCTGTCAGTTTCCTCTCATGTTCACATGACTGCAAACCAGTATTCAGGCTAAATAGTTCCTCACAGTTAACCTTATTAATTCCCTTCAGAAACTTGAAGGTCTCTGTCATATCTCCCTTCTCGCTTAAGGTCCAGCGAGTACATGTTCAGTGCCTTGAGGCACTCCTCGTAGGACCTGCCCTGTTGGTCCTGAATCATTTTTGTTACCCTACACTGCACTGTCTCCAGCCTATCCCTGTAATTCCTGAGGTGAGGGCTCCAGAACTGGGCACAGTGCTCCAGGTGTGGCCTCACTAGGGATCTACATAGGGACCGCCAGCAACAGAGCTTTTAGTGTCGCCGGCCCCATCCTGTGGAATTCATTGCCACCATCTGTAAGGGAGGCCCCCTCAGTGGAGGAAAATATTTAAGGCCCGCCTCAAGCCCTCCTGTTTAGCAAAGCTTTCCCAGACACTGTCTGGTAGTATTTATTTTTGGGATTGCCTCATATTTTATGGCTAAATTATCAGTATTTTAGATATGTACATGTTTGTAGTTTTATAATTAATTACTTGTTTGTATGGTGCCCGGAGCCTCTGGGATTAGGCACTCTGAAAAATGAACTTTGCCTTGCCTTGCCTATATAGGGGAAGTATTACCTCTTCCCTTCTGCTAACAATACCCCTCTCAATACATCCCAGTATCCTACTCACGTTGCTATATGTTTTATTGCACTGACTCAATTGTTTGAGGGAGTCTTTGATGATAACTCCCAAGGTCACATTTCTCAGCTGTACTGTTAACCCTAGCCATCCAGTACTCTCTCCTGGGGTTCTTATTCCCTAGGAGCTTTACCTTGCACTTCTTGACATTGAATTTCAACTGCCAAACATTATACCACCCCTCTAGCTTTTGTAAGTCACTAAGCATTTTCCTTGATTCCCTCATCTCTATCCACCCCCCACAGAGCTTAGTGTCATCTCTAAAGAGACACAACGTGCCCTGGATTCCCTCACCAATGTCATTCATGAACATATTCAAGAGGACCGGACCTAGGCCAAATCCCTGTAGTACCCCACTTGTGTTCTCCCTCTCTTCTGATTTGACCCCACCAACCACAACCCTCTGTTGCCTCCCCTTTAGCCAGTTACCTACCCAGTTTACTATGACCTTAGCTGCACCCAGGTCTTCCATCTTCTTCAGCAAATGTCTGTGAGGCACTGAGTCAAAAGCCTTGCTGAAGTTGAAGTACAGCAAATAATAATAATAATAATAAATAATAAAAAGCATGGCTCCCATTCAATTCCCTTATCAACCAGTCAAAGAAAATGATCAGGTTAGTCTTCTCTCAGATGCACATCCTGTTCACTCAGGAGTTCCTCAAGGCTCCATTCTTGGGCCACTTCTTTTTAGCCTCTTTCTGAATAATCTTCCATAATCATGTCCAGCACAAATCCTCCTCTATGCTGATGACGCCGTCATCCTCTCCACTCACAAGGATCCGGGCCACCTACAAAAGAATCTACAGCTTGCCTTCACCTCAATTGAAACTTGGTTTAATACACGAGTTGGTTCTCAACTACAAAAAAAACAAGTCAATGCTCTTCTGCAGTCCACACAACAAACACAGACTCAATCCCATCATGATCAAAAACTGCCTTGGTGCAACCCTTGAACAGGTTCAATCCTTTAAATATCTATGTATTACCATCAATTGTAACCTATCATTTGCTACACACATTAACAACATTGCCAAGGCTGCCAACACTCACAATGGCCTACTCTTCAGGCACAGGCAATGCCTTACCTCAGATACCAGTACAGAGCTCAGTAATCTCAATAATCGACTATGGCCTGATCATCTACGGCTCTGCCTCTGCCACCACCCTCAGGCGTACATCCATTGCACTAAACAAAGCTTGCCATCTCATAACCAGCACCCATCGCCTCACCCACACATGATCTCTATGCACAGACTGGGTGGCTTCAACATTCAAACTGGATCAAGTACCAAACCTGTCTTATGACAAAGAAAATAACACTAGGCCTTGCTCCCCAGGTGTCCAAGCTCTCCTCTGCCCAGCGTGGACTACTCGAATCACCAGGGGCTCTGAATCACAGCTTCTGCACATCCTGTGTTTCTGCACCACACAAGGGAAAATATCATTTGCACACAGAGCTCCCAGCTGGTTCAATGGTCTCAACATTAACTGTCTCAATGCCAAAGCTTGGTCTGTTCAAATCCAGTCTCTGTCACATCTTGTCTGCATCTAGCTCCTGTGATTGTCCTTCCTAATAGTTCTCCCCTCTCCTCTTTGCTCTTTCCACCTAACACTTAACCCTCTCCCCCCAACTCCCTCTCCCATACACCCATTCATCCTCCCCCTCTCTCCCCCTTCCCTACCCCCCGTAGCACTTTAATTGATATTTGACAAGTGCCTATGGCTGCACCCCACTAGTGTGTCTCTCCTCCGTACTATGTCAACCCTGTTACCAGACCTCCTTCTGGCATTTTTGCCACTGTATTTTTGATTTATTTTTTTTTAACTTTCTTTCTACACCTACACCCCTGGGCATCCTTCAGGAGTACCCACTCAGAATCAGCTCTACTCCCAAACTGAACCCTCACTTCTCCCTCGATCCCCTCCCCGAATGACCCCAGACAAGCCCGACCCCTGGCACCATCTCCGGGGCTGATTCCACCCTTCCTCGGTGGCTACCATCTAAGTGTGAAGTGCCTAGCTGTCATTGCCGGTTCGGGGTGGAGGAGGATCCCAGGTGCGTTGGGCCAGCACTTGAGATGTGAGTGAACTCCCCTGGGCCACCGTCATCTCACCGATGGTGCAGGAGGCTTTTCTACTTTTTCCTCCCCCCCTCCGTTGATGCAACATGCAATGGATGTGGCGCAGGTCCCTCCCACAAGCATCCTGCCGACGTCAACCCCTCTTCTGACCTCGCTACTGAGCGATGTACCCCTGCTTCTGCTGGGTGCCGCTATTGAGCTCGGTAACCCCTGGATCCCACCCCAGGAGAAGAGAGCAGTCCTCTGGATGCTCAATCTTCTCCTTCCCCACCGACCCCCAGTGGCCCTGGCTTGTTCCCGAACCCGGGTCGCCAACGTGGTGCGAGGTGTGGCATCCAGCACCTCAACCCTCAGTGCCACCGGGCCAGCTTATTTTTTGCCACTGTATTGAATGTATAAAACTGTATGTAACTACCTATAACCCACTGTTATACTGTTATTCAATGTCTTGTTTGAATTGTATCTCAACTGACATGGAACCTTTGTAAAAGAGCCTTGGCTCAAAGGTACTTGTAATCCTAGATTCAAATAAAAAAATAAATAAAAAGTCTGACAGGACCTCCTGGCCATGCATCCATTCTTTAAAAATTAAAAACGAGGACCTGACCAAATAGCAAAATAATAAAGTTCTTAGAGAAATTCCTAATTAAACTAACCAGAAAACTGGAGATGTCTTTGCAGTGACTGATCTTTTCACATGGAGAAACAAATCTGGTGTTAAGCCAGTAGGGGGGACGTGATCACACTGCAGAGTTTGAACTGCATTCTGAGTTCCAAAATTAGAATACAGTTCTATTCTCCAGGGCACAAAGTGTAGTATGTACTGCATCTACTTCATATTTTTTGCCCAAAATACGTACTGCTAGTGTATAGCATAGGGGATATATCACTTAGAACTATTGTAGAATACACTGAAGTAACTGATGTAAATGCTGACAAAAATACAGTGAGTATCAGACTTTGGGTTCATAGGTATATCCTTATGAGAAACCCCTGTTCACTTGCAGCTGCAACGGGACTCTGAATTTTGGTATGCCTCTGATTTTGGCATGTAATGCTTAAGTTGTCTATGACCCCTCTAATGCCATTTGTGAGAGCTGCTGCATCAAAGACCTCCATAGAGGCTTTAAGCTGAAGACTGTTAGATTCAATACCCTGTTTAATAATAAGCAGCACTTCTTGTTTTTCCTCTGTATGTGGCAGGGCCTCTTCCAGAGACTTTAGCTTGCACCAGAGGGTATGCTTGTACATACAGAAATGGCCCTGGTAGCTAGCTATCCTCATGCCAAGGGTTGCCGAGGCACAGACCTGCTTAACCATGTTATCTACCTTACTCGACTCCTTGTTAGTGGGGTGCATAGTGACCTCCTTAGGTACTATGGTTTTGTCATTCTCAGCCAAAATGACAATGGCATCTGCTATCGGTTGACTGAAATACGTGGGCCTAGATTTAGGTGCGACGTATTTTCTGGATGCCTGTTTGGGGACAACTGCCACAGTAGCAGGCCTCCTCCAAGCTTCCTCAGAGAGGGCCTTTAAGGTTGGCTGGATGTGAGAAACTAGGGAGACTGGGATATTAGGCACCTTTAGGAATGCTAGTTGACTGTGGCTAGCTTGATCTATGGCTGTTGGCTCAAAATTTAGGGCTGTATGCATATTTCTGAGCAGAGCCTACAAGGAGACATTCTCCTAAAGTACAGGAACTAGTTCCAGGTTCTCTGGACTGTTGCATGAGTCCTCATCCTCCCCATCGATAATAATGAGGTCCAGACCTGACATCTCCCTTCACACCAAGGGGGAAGTAGAGAAGAGGGAGTCAAAAGGGCGACAACACAGGCAACACCAGACCCAATCCTGGGTAGGGTCTTAGGAATAATGATTGCATCAGCATCAAGGACAGCCCTGGGCCTAGCCCTGAAGGGAATGATAATAGCACTAAAGGCCCATACGGCACTTCTGGTAGTGCTGCCACTGAGGCAGGTCCTGAAGGACCAAACTGCAGCACTGGACGTGGCACCACCAATAGTGTTAGTGACCCTGCTGGTCCCAAAAGAACTAGCAGCAGCATTGTGGTTGCCCAGTCTCTAGATGGGTTGGAGGTGACACCACTGGGCATTGGTGGCACTGATAATCATCGTAACTCAGAGGATGCAGTTGACAATGGTCACCAAAGATGGTGCTGGCTCAACCAACTCTGAAGGGCAGGGAGCCATCACTAACAATGGCATTGCTTCACTTATATGCTCCACCAACCACTCCATAAAAGCTGCCCAGTGGTCAAACTGCCACTGAAGTCCCCAAAGTCCCCCATATTGGATGGGGGGGTCGCTAGAATGGAGACCTTGACCTCGCAGGCTCAGGTATCCTCAGTGTCATCAGTGATGGTGGTGTCCTCGGTTCCACAGAAGTCGAGTGTCTCACAGCAGAATGAACTACAGGACAACCTTTACCAGTACCTTTTCTTTTTTTTTTGCGCCAATGGCCACCTAGTACTCCGCCCATAGCCTCCCCGGATCTGCCCACCCACCGGACCACTTTCTTCCTCTAATGCCTAAGAAAAAAAAACCACAGGACAGATTACTGGAAGGGAGGAGCAAAACCGAGCACTACAGTAGGAGAAAGAGACCTAGAAGTCATCATAAGTGACTCTGTTAATCAATCAAGCCAGTTTAACAGGCTTATTGTAAGACTATTAGGATGCTGGGGTGTATTAGAAGGGGTATTGGCAGCAGGAAGAAAAAAATGACTCAATGAAGTAATGTTGCTTCTTCCAAGGGATCCCTCACTATTTTTATAACTGCAATCATGCACCTGGAATGAGCTGCCCAGGAGCATAGAATTTTATGCCAATTATGGAATCTTACAATGAAAATCAAAAGTCTGCTTTGTGGTCATGCTCACCTCTGCCCACTAATGTCAGATATTTTTCTGAAGCTAGGATGAGCAGTGGCCACCAAACTAGCTAAATGACTACCAAAAAATGATTTAAAAGAAGAGAGTCTTAGAAATCTCTTAAATATGGCAGAATAAATTTAAAAAGATTAGATCACTGAGTATCAATTGTTGTAAGACACTGTAAGAAGTAATGCTCAAGCAAACTGAAAAGAACTGATTATTGTGAGAACCTTTTCCAGATTCTGGAAGGGGAGGTAGGGATGAAATTGTTATGCATAGTAAGGGATCCCTTGGAAGAAACAACATTACTATGGTGAGTAATTTTTTCTTCAAGACCCAGGAATCCCTCACTATGCTTAAAAACTGCAGACTACTAAGCAGTACCTTAGGAGGCTGGGTATAGAACTTCTTTAGGGAAAAGATTCTGAATGACAGTAGTGCCAAAGCTGGCATCCCTTCTGGACTGTGCCTCCAGACAAAAGTGCTTTGTGAAAGTGTGTATTGTTTTCCAGATAGTTGCTTTACAGATTTTCTGTAAGGAAATACCTCTTGATGCCCTTGGGTGGCAGCTTGTCAGCTTTGCCATAACAGAACTGTATGCAGGAGACTATCCAACAAGAAATTGTTCTCTTGGATACTGGTTTACCTTTACCCACTTCACCATAGGTGACAAACAATCGAGTATTAGTGGACCTTACCTCCTTTGTGTAGTACTTTAGTGCTTTCTGTAACATCCAAACTGTGGAACTTTTGCTCTCCTGAACTGGGTTTTGCTGCAAAGAACACAGGGAAGTGCAGTTGATTGATTCAGATGAAATGTAGACACCACTTTAGGGAGGAATTTTCATTTGGTTCTTAAGACTATCCGTAGAAAATGATACAGTTGGGGTCTGTGCACAACTTGTAGCTTGCTCAACATTCTGGTAGATGTCGCAACCACCAAGGAAACTGCTTTCCAGGTGACATACTTCATAACAGCAGTTGCCATGGACTCAAAGGGAGGTTCCACAAGCAGGGCAATGCACAGATTCAGATTCCATGGTGACACTGGATCCCTGACTAGAGGATACAGGTGGGTAAGGCCTTTAAAGAACTTTTTGAAAATGGGCTGTGAGGCCACTGACCTGTCCTTGCCAGCTGAAACACAGACTGACACTGCTGCCAAATGCACCTTCAGGGTAGAAAGCCTGAGACCCAGGGACTGAAGATGGACCAGGTAGTCCAGGATTGTAGGAAGATCTGCTTGAAGTGGGCTGAGCTTCCTGGAGGAGTACTACAGTGAAAATGCTTTCCACTTAGAGTCATATGTTTTCCTTGTTGCTGGTTTTCTGGAAACCTTAAACACTTCCAAAACCTTTTCAGAAAGGTTTAGTCAAGAGAACTCTAGCTCTTCAGGTACCATACCCTGAGACTCAGGGTCCTCTGGTCTGGAAATATTATCTTGCCCTGGAACAAGGTTAGCAGATTGCATCTCAGGGGAAGGCTGACAGAATGCTTGGTGAAAAGGGACAGGAGCAGTGAGTATCAAGTCTACCTGGCCCAGTCTGGAGCTACTAAGATCATGGTTGCAGACTCTTCCCTCGGCTTCAGCAGCACCCTCAGTAAGAGTTGAAATGGAAGGAAGGCATAGAGAAACTTCCCTGGCCAACCAAGGATTAAGGCATCCACTGGGGCTGTCCCCACCGAGAGGGTGTGCAACAGAACTGGGGGAGCTGGTAGTTTTCCCAGGATGCGAACATGTCTATCCCTGGTGTACCCCACCTTCTGAACACTGCAGCCAACACCTGCTTGTTCAGGGTCCATTTGTGATGTCCCTGGTTGATTCTGCTCAGGGAATCTAGCAAGACACTGTCTTTCCCTAGCAGGTGAACTACTGATAGTTGCACCTGTAGGGAATAAGCTAAATTCCAAATCTTCATTGCTTCTGTGCACAGCTTTGAAGATCTTGTTCTTCCCTGTTTGTTGATGTATCGTATGATAGTGGTATTGTCTGTTCTGACCTGGATGGATTGACCTCTGATGTGGTAGGAGAAAGCCTGCATTGCCAGATATACCACTGCCCTGAGCTCCAGGAGGTTTACATGCTCCTGAGACTCTAGTGGCCTCCACACCCTGCTTATGGTTAAATCCTCCAGATGGGCACCCCAGTCCAGGAGGGAAGCAGCTGTAGTGAGCACAACCATGTATGACTGTTAGAGGAAAGAAACACCCTCTCTGAGGCTGTCTTCTTCCTTCCACCACTCCAATGCTCTTAATAGGCACTTTGACACAGGTACTAGTTTTGACAGTGGATCACGCCTTTGGGACAATGGGACCCCAAGTGGCACTGGATGTCTTTCATTCGGAATGTGGCATCTGGAACTGCTGCTGCAGATGAAGCCATGTGCCCCAGCAGCTGGAGAAAGTCCCTTGCTGATCTGGGTTGCCCTGCCTTGAAAGATCTTGCAAGCACCATCAGGTTTTCCACTTTTCTTGAAGGAGGGATGCCTTCCCTTGGTGGGCATCCAGTTCTGCATCTATAAAATCCAGAACATGCACTGGTTCTGTCTGGGACTTTGGGGGATTTAGTAGGAAGCCCAGGTCCTTCAGGGTGTGCTGGGTAACAAGGATGGAGGACTTGGCTTCTTGGTGTGACCTTCCTGAGACTAACCAGCCATCTAGGTAGGGAAAGACCACCAGCCTTTGCCTCCTCAAATGTGCTGCCACTACAGCTAGGAACTTTGTGAACAGTCTGGAAGCTGAGGATAGGCCAAAGGGTAGGGCTGCAAACTGTTAGTGGCAGCTCCCTACCCTGAATCTGAAACATTTTCTGTAAGTGGGCATGGCTGAGATGTGAAAATAGGCATCTTTTCAGATCCAGTGGCCCCAACCAGTCTTCCTGTTGCAAAGATGGGATTACTGATCCCAAAGTTGCCATCTTGAACTTTTTTAGGTGTTTGTTCAGGTATCTCAAGTCTAAAATGGGTTGTCACTCCCCATTTTTCTTGTGGGTCAGGAAGTATCAGGAGTAAAGCCCTTTCCCTCACTGCGAGGAGGGGGCCTTTCTCCACTGCATTTGCTGGTATCAACTTCTTTACCTCTAACTCTAACAGGAGTTTTTCTGTTGGAGTAGAAGATGTAAAGTTTTCGTGAGCCTGCAGTTTGGGGAATTTTGTGAACTGCAGAGTCAGACCCTAACTCACTATTTCCAGGACCCACCTGTACGTAATAGTTTTTTCCCATGCCTGGAAATAATGAATCAGTCTTCTCCTCCACTGGCAATGAATGGGCAACCGGTGCAAGCTTGTCAGGAGTTCTGTTTCACCTGGCCCTTGGGTGCTGGAGCTGTGACTGCATGGCTGGGACCCCTTCTGCCTCTACCTCTGAAGGCATCCCTATTGTCTAGCAGTGTATTTTTCTCCATTTATGTATGAAATACTATTTTCAACTGATTGCTACAATTGATCTCTGTGAATTTGTGCTTGTTATTTGTACTTCTCTTTGTTATACCAGGGGTAAGTTTAGGGGTAACATCAGGAAATACTTCTTTACTGAGAGGGTGGTAGACATCTGGAATGGGCTGCCTAAAGAAGTGGTGGGCAAGAATACAGTGGGGGGATTCAAGAGGGCTTGGGATAGACATAGAGGGCTGTTGAAGGGAGGGGGAAGGAAATCACAGCAAGCCTAGAGGATGCTAGGCAAATGGGCAGACTAGGTGGGCCTGGTGGTCCTTTTCTGCCGTCACTTTCCTATGTTCCTATACCTTGTATTACTGTCCACTGATGAACTGTATCAGACTTGTACTTTCTGCCAGCCATTGTTGCACTGTGCCCACTGTTGATGTTTTGTATTCCAACTTCTACCCTCCTGGGTCATGCCTGAAAATAGGCATTTCTATGTCTAGTACACTTACCTGGTTACCAAAAACAAAATAAAAATAAAAAAATAAATAAAAAAAGAATCCCCTCTGTTGGGAGTAGTCAACAGTAAATAAAGTACGGGGAAAGTATCCCCTAACCCTTCCCCCTCTTCCAGAAGGCCTTCTGGAAGTGGAAGCATTTTCCTGCTCAGTGTAGCTCTTGTAGGTGCTTTGTCTTTATCCACCATCTTCATATAAGCCTGTCTTGTCACCAAACAGGAATTTCCCTCACAAGGGAAATCCAGTACTTTTGTCAGGTTGGCCTGAGAGGTCTGTGATACTGAGCCATGCCAAGTGCCATGATCTAAAAGCAGTTCCACTGGCATCCACTGCCATGTAGAACTGATACTTGGCGGCATCCAAGGCACTGTTTGCTGTATCTGTCAGACACTGTGTCAAGTCACCAGTGTTTTTTTCACTCATAGCCAAAACAGAGCTCCAAAGTGCTTTTTGCTACTGAGCTGTGTAAGGCATGTTGGCTGCCTAACTTAACAACAGGGAAGCTGAGGTCTAGACTTTTTGGCTATACTGTCCAGTTTCTAAAGCTGCAGTATTTGTTAGCAAAAAAAAATCCTCATATATTTTTTTTTAGTAATAATTCATTTCTGGCAAACATCAATATATCCATTTTTCCTTTCACTGTATTTCATTTCTGAACTGAGATACTGGTACGTGGTTTCTGAAGTTTTAAAATTCCCTGCTGTCTGGTCATGTCCACTATGAATGAATTGTACATTTTGGTGTGGTGTTGTGCCGTTTACCATCAGAAATGTGTGCTAGCAGCATCCTAATACATCCACAGTATGAATCCAGCATGTAATATCAAACAAAAACCGCAAGGGACAGGATTCTTAAAAATTGCTAGTGGTAGCCGTCTTTAGAGACTTGAGCCATTAGTTATAAAACATAGTAAGAAAATTGGTTTTAAGAGCATCTGAAATAAATAGAAATATACTGATGATTAATCTAATTATACCAAAAATATATTATTGCTAAAAAATTATATGATGACATTTTCTGTTATGTAACAAACACTGCTGCTTTAAGCTAGTAGGGGGGAAAAATCCAAAAATTAACATATTTTGTTTCTGGCCTTAGGGATAACTGTTTTTTTTTTTCCAGTACATTTTCCTATTTATTTATTCAGGATAGAGCAACTGGAAAGCAACATATTATCAGTCAGCTTCTGCTTCTACCCCTTTAAATAGACCACACTGCATCCTTAATTGATTCTAAAATACTTCAATCCCCCCCCCCCCACTGCCACTGCCACTGCCACTGCCAATTTTGCAGGTCCAAAGTTTAAAATATCCATTTAACAAATATTGGTGGGGGTGGGCACTAGAGGGTTTCACTGCAGAAAGACCTGCATTGTGTAAGCTTCTGCACTGAAGTAACCAATTTTTCTCTATGCCTGCCCTTGCTTGACTACTGCTGTGGCCACAACAATGCTGAGTGGGCCTGTGAAAAACAATCTGCAGTCGCAGCCCTGTGCCCTGTTGGAACACTCAGAAACACTCCAAAAAATATTTCCAGAAGCAACAGGTGCTTTTTGTGATGTGACGATGTCATGGGAAAACTATGGCACGTGCATGCACTTCAGTGCCAATGCAAACACTGCTCATAGGTTATTTAAAAAGATGCAAAAAACACTGCAGTTCATGAAGGAGTCCAAGCCAGCCTTGCTTGAATCAAGTTTTACCTGACACAATCCCAAAAATTATAAATCATTGTATTACGCCAGCCCGGTGACATGGAGGGTTGAGGCACTGGACACCACACTTGCTTCATGCTGATGACCCACGTTAGAGAAATGAGCACAGATTGCTGGGAGTTGGCTGGGGGAGGGGAAAGGATCAAGCATCCGAGGGACTGTTCACTTGCTCTGATGCCTGGTGATAATACAGGATGGGAGTGGCAGAAGTGGGTCGTGCTGCAGGACTCCACAGTGTACGTGTGCCTCCTCGCATGCACACTGGCGTGCACACCCCTGCATGGGAAGGAGGAAAATGGTGGCAGGACAGGCTTGTATGGAGCCTGCCTGCCGATCCCTCACCTGCCATATTGCCAGGACTTGGAGGTCAAAAGCTGGATTTGTACTTCAGGAAGTGGGACAGTCCTCCCCCTCCTGACCCATGGGGGGGGGATCGGTGGGGTATTCAGGCCACTAGGAAAGTCTTGGGGAGATATAGTATGGTGGGGGTCAGGGAGACAGGGCTGAAGAGGGCCCAGCTCATCCTGGCCAAATAAGTACTGTATAAACAGAATATGGAAAATAAATCATTATATCAGCCATTATGTATGTTACCTTGTGGAAAAAAGAACAGTCACAAAAGCAGGCAGCACTAGCAGTGGGCAATAATAACAAGCATTTGTCAATGCCGAATGTTTGCTTGCTGGCATTGGCAGTGGTAGTGTAGAAGTTACAGAGCTGCGTAATAGGAATGGCAGTGAAGTATTGAACTGAAGCCAACCCCACCACCACCCTGCAGAGAGTGACAGGCATTGGGGTGTGCCTTTGGGTCGTCAGGCATAACGGCCACGCCATTTCACCAAACCCCATCCTGCAGACACTGACAAGTGTCACGGTGTTCCTTGGAGTCTTTGGCTTTTATGCGCACCCCCATTCCATTAGGAAATACGTGAGATGTGTATATAGGAGAATGGGGTGAACACTGGGGCTGAAGAGTCCAAGGCATACCTCGATGCCTCTCACTGGCTGCAGGGTGTGGAATGGTATGAGCATTACAGGCAAGAATCCCAAGTCACACCCTGATGCCTGTCATTCTCTACAGGGTTAGGCGTTATGGTTGGAAACCCTAATACCTCAGGCATTCGTTGGTATTTTCACTCCAAATGTTCAACATGGTTTTTTTGTGACCCCACCTCATGAACAGGGGGAATATCAGTTTGTTAGCCGAAAGCTGCTTATGCACAGCGACTACGGCATTTAGCACCACAGGTGCAAAAACATTCTGAACAGGATGTAAAAAATGACAGCTGTACTGTTCATGGGGAGGTGTAAAAAATGGCAATGTTGCAAATCTGCAGTAAAAATATTTAAAAAAATGGTGAAGTCACGAGCGTACATAGAAACTGTGCAACGCACACCCGTAATATAATTAGGTTGGGGATTTTTTTACAGCAGATTGTCAACTCAGGCATTTTGGTGCCTCCGATCATGAACAGTGTCACTGTGGTTTTCTTTATCTGTCCCAACAATGATTTCCCACAGCGACCATGCATCTCTGCGCTGAAAGTGTGAAAACACACTTCGACCATGTTGTGAAAAATGACAGCTGTACTGTAAATAAGGAAGTGTGGAAAAATGCCACTGGTGAAAATCTGGACTTAAAATATTACAAAGTCATGAACTTACGAGTGCGTGAAACCGCAAAGCTCACCTGTAACACAATCATTTATGGACTTTTGTCACCAAATTTTCAACATAGCCATTTTAAGACCTCTGCTCATGAACAGTGTAACTGTGATTTTCTTAATCTGTCCCAAACATTGCTTTCGCACACCAACAGCACCATTGTGCACTACATGTGCCAAAACACATTTTGGGTGGCATATGAAAAATGGCAGCTGTGCTGTTCATAAGGAAGTGTAATAAAATGGCAATGTTGAAAATCTGGAGTGAAAATATTAAATTCGCAAACTTATGAGCATGCATAGGAACTGCGCAACGCACGCTCATAAAACAGTCATTTTTAGGAATTTTTTCACCAAATTTTCAACATAGCCATTTTAAGACCTCTGCTCATGAACAGTGTCACTGTGATTTTCTTAATGTGTCCCATACATTGATTTCGCACATCGACTGCGCCATTGCGCGCTACATGGGCGGAAACACATTTTGGGCAAGATGTGAAAAATGACAGCTGTAGTACTCATAAGAAGGTGTGGTAAAATGGCAATGTTGAAAATCTGGAGTGAAAATATTGAAAATTCAGCGAACTTACGAGCATGCATAGGAACTGTACAACGCACGCTCATAAAACAGTCATTTTTAGGAATTTTTTCACCAAATTTTCAACATAGCCATTTTAAGACCTCTGCTCATGAACAGTGTCACTGTGGTTTTCTTAATTGTCCTTACATTGGTTTTGCATTAATCGACCGCGCCATTGTGCGCTACATGGGCGGAAACACATTTTGGGTGAGATGTCAAAAATGACAGCTGTACTACTCATAAGAAGGTGTGGTAAAATGGCATGCAGTTTGATCCAGCTCTAGAACTGCCCCGGAGTGAAATGGTTAAAACCATTCCAAAATAGAATTTTGGCACGAGAGCAGCTCTATCTGTGTCATTTCAAACTTGAACTGTCAGATCTTTACAAGCCAAACTCACTAAGGTCTGTGTGGAAGTTGTAACCTACACTAGCCAAATGGCTACCTAAATAATAACAACCATTGATAGTCCCAACACCCAAGACTCAAGTCAGGGACCAGAAATACTAACACCATTCTAATAATATGAAAATGGAACATAAGTATAATAAAACACACACACGCGCATACACACACATACCCAAAGTCCCAAAGGGGACAAAATGCTAACAGGACATAAGTAGTACACACTAAGTTGCCCGCACCCCACCAAGTAGAGGTTCTGAGAGGGGCAGGTTGGGGGGGAGGTCATAATATAGCAAGACTCCATTAGAAGAAACAACATTACTAAGGTGAGTAATTTTTCTTCAAACAACATGAAGTCTTGCTATATTATAGACATTAGCAGAATACACAGCAGTACCTCCATGGAGGAGGGGCAGAACCTACTTAGGGAATAGGCTCTGAAGAACAGCTGTGCCAAACCGAGCATCTCTCCTGGCCTGGACATCCAGGGGTAATGCTTAGTAAAAGTGTACCGTTTTCCAAGTAGCAGCCTGGCAAATCTCTAATAAAGGGATATCTCTGGCAGCAGCTAGAGACGAGCTGTACCCCTGGTAGAATGAGCCTCAAACGGGGGCTCTGCCCACTTTCTGATAACAAAATTGGATACAAGAGACAATCCACCTGGCTACTGATCTCTTAGTGGCAGGTTTGCCTTTCCCAACTTCACCATAGGTAAGGAAAAGTTGGAGGATTCGAACCAGACCTTTGGTACGCTCTATATAATAACTAAGAGCTCTCAACATCCAGGCTGTGCAACCTCCTCTCACCAAGAGGAGTGATCAGTGAAAAATACTGGAAGGGAGATAGATTGATTAAGATGAAATCTGAAACCACCTTAGGCAAAACTTCCTACTAGTCCTAAGGACTACCTTATCCCTGTGGAAAGAAATAAAGTCAGTCTCCACTGACAAGGCTTGCAATTCACTTATGCTCTGGCAGAAGTGATAGCCACTAGAAAAACAGTTTTCCAAGTTAGGTACTTAAGCTCTGCAGAAGACAGAGGTTCAAAAGGGTTGCATTAACTGGGCAATGCAAACATTAAGGTCCCAAGCAGGGGCGGTTCCCAAGAGGAGGATCAGTATGGAGTAATCCCTTAAAAAACTTGGAAAACACAGGATAAGAGGAAAGAGGGGATGACTTTCCTGCTGACACAAAAGCAGACACAGCTGCCAAATGAACTCTCAGGGTAGCTGGTCTGAGACCCAAAGAATTAAGATGTACCATGTAATCTAACAAAATGGGCAATTCAGCAGATTCTGGGGAAATATTTTCCCAGCACACCAAATGGAAAACCTTTTCCATTTAGAACTATAAGTAGCCCTAGTGGAAGGCTTTCTGGAAGCCTTTAGGATCTCAAGAACACCCTGAGAGAGGTGTAAATCAGCAAACTCTAACTCCTCAAGAGCCAGGCCTTGAGGTTGAGGGATTGAGGTCCGGATACCAAACCCTTCCCTGGGCACAAGTCAACAGATTGTGATTCCTGGGAGGCACAGGGAAGATGGACTGTCAGAGACAGAAGAAGTGGGTACCAGGGCTGCCTGGCCCAATCCGGGGCAATCAGAATCACCCTGCAAGACTGAGATCTAATTTTGACTAGTACTTTGAATAGGAGAGGAAAGAGGGGAAACATAGAGGAACATCCCCTTCCAATCCAGAAGAAGGGCATCCAGGGGAACTGAGCCCAGCACTGGAGGCCTGCAACAAAACAGAGGAAGTTTGTGATTGTCTGGGGCTGCAAAAGATCTATCTGAGGGATGCCCCACCTGGCAAAAACTATCCCCAGCACTTGAGGATCCAGGGACCATTCGTGATGGCCCTGGGAAATCCTGCTGAGGGCATCCGCTAGGACATTGTCCTTCCCTGGAAGATGAACTGCTATGAGGGAAGTGTTCAGGAATAGGCCAGAGACCACAACTTCATTGCCTCGTGCACAAGACCCAAGACCGAGTGCCCCCCTGTTTGTTGATGTACCACATTGTTGTGGTGTTGTCTGTTCTGACTTGTATCACCTTGTCGTGGACAGATGCAGAAAAAGCTTAAAGAGCTAAAAAGACAGCTCTGAGTTCCAGCAAATTGATGTGGAGCAGAGATTCCTGGGGGGACCAAACTCCCTGAGTGGAAAGGTCGCCCATGTGGGCTCCCCAACCCAGAAGGGAAGCATCTGTAGTGAGAGTCAAGTCGTGAGAAGGGGAAATGAAGGGGACCCCCGCTCTTAAATTGCTCTGATCCTGCCACCACTGGAGAGCTAGGATCAAGGTTCGAGTCACTGGGACCAACTTGGAAAGGGGGTCTCTTCTCTGAGACCAAAAGGTTCTCAAGTGAAACTGAATGTCTCTCATCTGAAATCTGGCTCCTGCACAACTGCTGTGGATGCAGCCATGTGCCCCAGGAGCTGCAGAAGTGTCTTGCTGGTCGAGAGACCTGCAGAGTGAAGGAAGAGGCCAGAGCCACTAAATTCCTTACCCTTTCTGGGGGAAGAAAGGCTCTGGCTAGCTTTGTGTCCAATTCTACCCCTATAAAGGTGAGTACCTGGACTGGTTCCAGAACCGACTTTGGTAGGTTTAGCAGAAAACCCAGGGAGGTAAGAAGCTGCTGGGTGACCTGCAGGTGAGATTTTACCTGTTCTGGGGACTGGCTTACAATGAGCCAGTCGTCTAGATAGGGAAAAACAGCAATCCTCTGCCTCCTTAAGTGGGCCACTGCCACTGCTAGACACTTTGTGAATACTCTTGGAGCAGAGGTAAGGCCGAAGGGCATTGCTCTGAACTGGTAATGACCTGAGGGCAGTTCGAATCTGAGGTACTTTCAATGGGATCTTCTGATTAGGACATGGAAATAGGTATCCTTGAGGTCCAGGGAGGCTAGCCAGTCCCCTGGCCTTAGGGAAGGTAAAATCATTGCCAGAGTTACCATTTTGAACTTTGGTTTCAAAAGATGCTTGTTCAAATATCTGAGATCTAAAATGGGCCGCCACTCTCCTGTCTTTTTTGGGGTAAGGAAGTATCTGGAATACAGACTCCTGCCCTGATGCAGGGGAGGAACCCTTTCTACTGCTCTGAGAGCTAACAGGGATGAGACCTCTGTTTCCAGAGCGAGGGTCTCTGAAGCACTTGCAGGTAGAAAAAGTCTGCTTCTCAACTTGGGAAACTTTTTGAAGCTGAGAACCAGACCCTGGCTTACTACTTCCAGAACCCACTTGTCTGAGGTTAAACAAGCCCAATTCTGACTGAAGTAAGCCAGCCTGCCCCCCACTGGTACAGGAGAATCGGCCCTGGGCACCCCATCAGGGTGCCTGTTTCGCAGGAGCTTTAGGCTGGGGGGTGGGAGCAGGTCTGCCCACCCCTCGTCTGCCCCTGCCTCTAAAGAAGCCCCTCTGAGCATAGGCAGAGGAGGCCTGAGTCTGGTAGAAAGGTCGTGAAAAGGCCTCCACCCCTACCCCTGGGGCATGCCTTTGAGGAGTGGCTTGCCGCCTTAGCCTGGGCACCTTGTAAGTAGTCCCATATTCATCCATCTTCTTCATGTAGTTCTCTGTCTGCTCTCCAAACAGAGAATTTCCCACCACAGGAAAATCCATAGCCTTAGTCTGGGTATCCTGTGACAAACTAGTACACCTGAGCCAGGCCAACCCACGAAAAGCTACAGATGTGGCCATGACCCTAGAGGAAACATCATTAACATCCACAGCAGCATGAAACTGAACCTTAGAGGCTTCAATGCCATCAGCAGCCACCTGTTCTAGTTCACTAGCCAGCTGGCCATGGGCCTGTTGGCCAATTGCATAACAGTATCCCATCTAGATTTCTGATACCTAGCTACATAAGCCATATAATTTGCTTGCCTGAGTCCCAGAGAGGCTGCCATATACTGTTTTTGCCATGGCATCAATCTTCCTGGAATCCTTGTCAGGAGGATGTGAAGCCAAGGGAATATTAGCTTTATCACAGGCAGCAGCCTGAACTACCCCAACATGACTGCATTGCTGAGAAAGGAATTCTGTATCAGGGCCTGACAATGTATACCTTCTGTCCATCTTTTTATCTACAGGAGGCACAGAATTAGGAGCTTTTAAAATTTTAATTGTTTGTTTCCTATAAGACTTATGTAGAGGACTAGACAATCTCCTAGACTCTGGAATATCCATCATTTCTACAAAATCAGGCTCCTCTTGCTCATCCACAGCCTCTTCTAAAGGAAGCTGGAGGGTTTCAGCAACTTTTTTATAAAACATAAAATGAGATGGGGACTCAGACAGCATAGGGGGAGATTCTAAAGATCTGTCTGGGGAGATGTCCGGTTCAATGGGCACACCCAGACCTTCCCAGCCACATTCATACTGTTCATAATCCTCCTCCCCCTCCTCTGGTTCATAAAATTCCTCAATATCATAATCCTGAACCATTGGGACCGGACAAACCGACCTTTTACCATATAGTGGTGGTTCGGACGGACCCTGAGACAGTGACTGGACAATTTGTATGGCTTTTGCTATCTCTGCAGCAGTTGGAGAAGGAATTTTTGACTCCAGACCTGCTGATTTTCTTGTTTTCTAATGTCTATAATATAGCAAGACTTCATGTTGTTTGAATACAGTGGGGGGATTCAAGAGGGCTTGGGATAGACATAGAGGGCTGTTGAAGGGAAGGGGAGGGAAATCACAGCAAGCCTAGAGGATGCTAGGCAAATGGGCAGACTAGGTGGGCCTGGTGGTCCTTTTCTGCCGTCACTTTCCTATGTTCCTATACCTTGTATTACTGTCCACTGATGAACTGTATCAGACTTGTACTTTCTGCCAGCCATTGTTGCACTGTGCCCACTGTTGATGTTTTGTATTCCAACTTCTACCCTCCTGGGTCATGCCTGAAAATAGGCATTTCTATGTCTAGTACACTTGCCTGGTTACCAAAACAAAATAAAAATAAAAAATAAATAAAAAAGAATCCTTCTGTTGGGAGTAGTCAATAGTAATAAAGTACGGGAAAGTATCCCTCACCCTTCCCCCTCTTCCAGAAGGCCTTCTGGAAGTGGAAGCATTTTCCTGCTCAGTGTAGCTCTTGTAGGTGCTTTGTCTTTATCCACCATCTTCATATAAGCCTGTCTTGTCACCAAACAGGAATTTCCCTCACAAGGGAAATCCAGTACTTTTGTCAGGTTGGCCTGAGAGGTCTGTGATACTGAGCCATGCAAACCTCCTCAGGGAAACTGCAAGTGCCATGATCTAAAAGCAGTGCCACTGGCATCCACTGCCATGTAGAACTGATACTTGGCGGCATCCAAGGCACTGTTTGCTGTATCTGTCAGACACTGTGTCAAGTCACCAGTGTTTTTTTCACTCATAGCCAAAACAGCGCTCCAAAGTGCTTTTTGCTACTGAGCTGTGTAAGCCATGTTGGCTGCCTAACTTAAGAACAGGGAAGCTGAGGTCTAGACTTTTTGGCTATACTGTCCAGTTTCTAAAGCTGCAGTATTTGTTAGCGTAAAAAAAAAATCCTCATATATTTTTTTTTAGTAATAATTCATTTCTGGCAAACATCAATATATCCATTTTCCTTTCACTGTATTTCATTTCTGAACTGAGATACTGGCATGGTTTCTGAAGTTTTAAAATTCCCTGCTGTCTGGTCATGTCCACTATGAATGAATTGCACATTTTGGTGTGGTGTTGTGCCGCTTTACTATCAGAAATGTGTGCTAGCAGCATCCTAATACATCCACAGTATGAATCCAGCATGTAATATCAAACAAAAACCGTAAGGGACAGGATTCTTAAAATTGCTAGTGGTAGCTGCCTTTAGAGACTTGAGCCAGTAGTTATAAAACATAGTAAGAAAATTGGTTTTAGGAGCATCTGAAATAAATAGAAATATACTGATGATTAATCTAATTATACCAAAATATATTATTGCTAAAAAATTATATGATGACATTTTCTGTTATGTAACAAACACTGCTGCTTTAAGCTAGTAGGGGGGAAAAATCCAAAAATTAACATATTTTGTTTCTGGCCTTAGGGATAACTGTTTTTTTTTTCCAGTACATTTTCCTATTTATTTATTCAGGATAGAGCAACTGGAAAGCAACATATTATCAGTCAGCTTCTGCTTCTACCCCTTTAAATAGACCACACTGCATCCTTAATTGATTCTAAAATACTTCAATCCCCCCCCCCACTGCCACTGCCACTGCCAATTTTGCAGGTCCAAAGTTTAAAATATCCATTTAACAAATATTGGTGGGGGTTGGCACTAGAGGGTTTCACTGCAGAAAGACCTGCATTGTGTAAGCTTCTGCACTGAAGTAACCAATTTTTCTCTATGCCTGCCCTTGCTTGACTACTGCTGTGGCCACAACAATGCTGAGTGGGCCTGTGAAAAACAATCTGCAGTCGCAGCCCTGTGCCCTGTTGGAACACTCAGAAACACTCCAAAAAATATTTCCAGAAGCAACAGGGTGCTCTTTGTGATGTGACGATGTCATGGGAAAACTATGGCACGTGCATGCACTTCAGTGCCAATGCAAACACTGCTCATAGGTTATTTAAAAAGATGCAAAAAACACTGCAGTTCATGAAGGAGTCCAAGCCAGCCTTGCTTGAATCAAGTTTTACCTGACACAATCCCAAAAAGTATAAATCATTGTATTACGCCAGCCCGGTGACATGGAGGGTTGAGGCACTGGACACCACACTTGCTTCATGCTGATGACCCACGTTCAGAAATGAGCACAGATTGCTGGGAGTTGGCTGGGGGAAGGGAAAGGATCAAGCATCCGAGGGACTGTTCACTTGCTCTGATGCCTGGTGATAGTACAGGATGGCAGTGGCAGAAGTGGGTTGTGCTGCAGGACTCCACAGTGTACGTGTGCCTCCTCGCATGCACACTGGCGTGCACACCCCTGCATGGGGAAGGGAGGAAAATGGTGGCAGGACAGGCTTGTATGAACGCCTGCCTGCCGATCCCTCACCTGCCACATTGCCAGGACTTGGAGGTCAAAAGCTGGATTTGTACTTCAGGAAGTGGGACAGTCCTCCCCCTCCTGACCCATGGGGGGGGGAATCGGTGGGGTATTCAGGCCACTAGGAAAGTCTTGGGGAGATATAGTATGGTGGGGGTCAGGGAGACAGGGCTGAAGAGGGCCCAGCTCATCCTGGCCAAATAAGTACTGTATAAACAGAATATGCAAAATAAATCATTATATCAGCCATTATGTATGTTACCTTGTGGAAAAAAGAACAGTCACAAAAGCAGGCAGCACTAGCAGTGGGCAATAATAACAAGCATTTGTCAATGCCGAATGTTTGCTTGCTGGCATTGGCAGTGATAGTGTAGAAGTTACAGAGCTGCGTAATAGGAATGGCAGTGAAGTATTGAACTGAAGCCAACCCCACCACCACCCCCCAGAGAGTGACAGGCATTGGGGTGTGCCTTTGGGTCGTCAGGCATAACAGCCATGCCATTTCACCACACCCCATCCTGCAGACACTGACAAGTGTCACGGTGTTCCTTGGGGTCTTTGGCCCTTATGCGCACCCCATTCCATTAGGAAATACGGTGAGATGGGTGCGATATAGGAGAATGGGGTGAACACTGGGGCTGAAGAGTCCAAGGCATACCTCGATGCCTCTCACTGGCTGCAGGGTGTGGAATGGTATGAGCATTACAGGCAAGAATCCCAAGTCACATCCCTGATGCCTGTCATTCTCTACAGGGTTGGGCGTTATGGTTGGAAACCCTAATACCTCAGGCATTCGTTGGTATTTTCACTCCAAATGTTCAACATGGTTTTTGTGACCCCACCTCATGAACAGGGGGAATATCAGTTTGTTAGCCGAAAGCTGCTTATGCACAGCGACTACGGCATTTAGCACCACAGGTGCAAAAACATTCTGAACAGGATGTAAAAAATGACAGCTGTACTGTTCATGGGGAGGTGTAAAAAATGGCAATGTTGCAAATCTGCAGTAAAAATATTTAAAAAAATGGTGAAGTCCTGGCGTACATAGAAACTGTGCAACGCACACCCGTAATATAATTAGGTTGGGGATTTTTTACAGCAGATTGTCAACTCAGGCATTTTGGTGCCTCCGATCATGAACAGTGTCACTGTGGTTTTCTTTATCTGTCCCGAACAATGATTTCCACAGCGACCGCGGCATCTCTGGCGCTGAAAGTGTGAAAACACACTTCGACCATGTTGTGAAAAATGACAGCTGTACTGTAAATAAGGAAGTGTGGAAAAATGCCACTGGTGAAAATCTGGACTTAAAATATTACAAAGTCATGAACTTACGAGGGTGCGTGGAAACTGCGCAAAGCTCACTCGTAACACAGTCATTTTATGGACTTTTGTCACCAAATTTTCAACATAGCCATTTTAAGACCTCTGCTCATGAACAGTGTAACTGTGATTTTCTTAATCTGTCCCAAACATTGCTTTCGCACACCAACAGCACCATTGTGCACTACATGTGCAAAACACATGTTGGGTGGCATATGAAAAATGGCAGCTGTGCTGTTCATAAGGAAGTGTAATAAAATGGCAATGTTGAAAATCTGGAGTGAAAATATTAAATTCGCAAACTTATGAGCATGCATAGGAACTGCGCAACGCACGCTCGTAAAACAGTCATTTTTAGGAATTTTTTCACCAAATTTTCAACATAGCCATTTTAAGACCTCTGCTCATGAACAGTGTCACTGTGATTTTCTTAATGTGTCCCATACATTGATTTCGCACATCGACTGCGCCATTGCGCGCTACATGGGCGGAAACACATTTTGGGCAAGATGTGAAAAATGACAGCTGTAGTACTCATAAGAAGGTGTGGTAAAATGGCAATGTTGAAAATCTGGAGTGAAAATATTGAAAATTCGCGAACTTACGAGCGTGCGAAGGAACTGTACAACGCACGCTCATAAAACAGTCATTTTTTGTAATTTTTTCACCAAATTTTCAACATAGCCATTTTAAGACCTCTGCTCATGAACAGTGTCACTGTGGTTTTCTTAATTTGTCCCGTACATTGGTTTTGCACACCGACTGCGCCATTGTGCGCTACATGGGCGGAAACACATTTTGGGTGAGATGTGAAAAATGACAGCTGTACTACTCATAAGAAGGTGTGGTAAAATGGCAAGGTTGAAAATCTGGAGTGAAAATATTGAAAATTCGCGAACTTACGATGCGAGGAACTGTACAACGACGCCATAAAACAGTAATTTTAGAAATTTTTTCACCAAATTTTCAACATAGCCATTTTAAGACCTCTGCTCATGAACAGTGTCACTGTGGTTTTCTTAATTTGTCCCATACATTGGTTTCGCACACCGACTGGAATTTTTCCACCAAATTTTCAAAATAGGCTTCTTGAGAGCCCACCTTATGAACACTGCAGTGTCGTTTCATTAATCGGTCCCGAAAGGTGATTTTGTGCAGTGACCACTCAGTGACTGTGAAATCACCCTTTGGGCCAGAATAACGCCATGACAGTGGCATCATTCATGAGAAGGGGTCTCAAAAACCCCATGTTGAAAATTTGGTGCAAAAATTCCAAAAAATGCCTGAGATATGCAACAAAGTTGAAAAAAACCCTATCTAGCCCATTATACAGCTTACCAGCATTTCCTCAGTTCACGGTTGGCTTGAAGAGTGCAGATGTGTTCCTGGTCCACCGTAGATCGTCGTGCCAAGTCTGGAGGTATGGGGTAAGGGGTGTGGGAGGCAGGGTGCGAGGGTGGGTTTGGGTTGCGGTGGGCAGGAAGACTATGGGACCGCTTTTGCTTTGACTAGGTAAAAAAAAAAAGACGATGCGGGGCGTTTGCCACGCTGGGTGGGCTCCAGCATAGCAGAAGGATGGCTGCGGGGGAGTGGAGCCGACGGATTCGGCACCCCTGGCCGGCTTATGGCATTTGTTGCCATGCTGGGGTGGGCTCTGTGTGGCACCTTGTACCTCGGGGGAGAGAATGAAGCCGACGGGATTGGGCACCCCCATCAGCGATAACATGTGGGGGAGAGACAGTGAAGCCGACCAGGGGTTAGGCTTACGTCAGCTATACCATCAGCACCCACGCTGGGTGGGCACTTAGCGTGGTATGTGGAAAGCTTTGGGGGAAGCGCAGCACAGCTGATGAGAGTTAGGCACCCCATGGCTATCTGTCGCAGGGGAGGGCAGCCACAGATCATGCGTTGCTTTCTGTGTGTGTGTGTGTGTGTAGGGGAGCTGCCATGACAGGCGACATTTTATTGCTGCTCACTGAAGCGTGTAGCTCCTTTCAACTGTAATGCCACTGCAATTTGGAGCTTGTCATAGACAGCTCCAGCATGCATTGGCTTACAGGTCGCTCCACAACACACTGACTGAATTGGAAGAGGGGTGACACACCTCAAATCTGGATGATGGTGATTATGTTTCTGCACATGCGTGCAAGCAAACATAAAAAAACGTTGGTCAGAGCGAAAATGGCTGCTAATGCATTCATCTGATAGAGGTATAGAATAATGTATGACTTAGTTGTATTATTCTGATGTAAAAATCTCATATTTACTGGAAAACATGAAAAAAGTTTATTGGACATGGATTCAACTACTACCCTCCAGGAACTAACTGAAGTGTGTGTGTGTGTGTGTGTGTGTGTGTGTCAAGCAGCTGATGTGCAATGGCATATATTCCTACACAGTCTATAGCATTGCATGGAAGCTCTGCTGTGGTTGACATCCTGCTGAAGTTTTCTCCTGGAGGGGTTAAAACAGCAAAGTTAAATGGTTTTGGCCAAGCCCAGCAGAATGCTAACTAGAAGTCTGCTTTCAGTGTTGGAAATGTAAAGATTCAATGAGGGAACCCATCACCTGTGATCTAGTATTGAACATATCTGACAGAGGTCTGGGAATATGTTTCTTTAGCTCATGTTGCATTTTTACCATTTATTTATTTATTTACTAGGATTACAAATACCTTTGAACCAAGGTTTCTTTTACAAAGGTTCAGCATCAGCAATGGGTGCAAGCAAAACAGCAGTAAGATACAATACAAGGTCAGGACATTAACATAGAAGCAAGCAGAGGTAAGATACAATACAGGTCAGGAGGTTAACTTAGTAGCAAAAGACAGTACACGTGTATAGACTAGCACAGTAGCAAACAGTGGCAAATAATGCACAATTAAGAATAGAGGTGTATATATAGCAAGACACAGATACAAATGAAAACAATCCTGGGGTGACATAAGTGGATTAAGGGGTGGGGGATAAGAGGTGGAAGGGTGGTGAAAAGAGGAGTAGGCAGTCAAGGATTTGACACTGTCATAAGTGCAAGAACAGAAAGATAAGTGCTAGGTAGCCTGGGGTGGAGCAACAAGAGATAGGGTGATAGAGAGGGAAGACAGGAGGAGAGGAGGGAGAGGGATGGAATGTAGGTGGGAGGTGAGGGGGTAGAATGGGAGGTGGGGTGGAGAGAGATGGGGAGTAGCAAGGGATGGAGGGCAGAGAGAAGTGGGAGTGTAGCAAGGAAGCAGAGAAGAGGAGGGAGAGGTAAAACAAAGCCACAAGCTTTAGGCAGAGCACTCACAACTGCAGAGGTTAGTGAGGTGCTGGCAGAGTTTACGCTTAAATGGGCCAAGCTTGTTTTCAGCTGCAATTTCTAGGAGAATGTTGTTTACCAGCCGGGGCTGGGTGGAAAGCATGTTGAGCTTGGTTGGTATGCAGAATGGTACAATAAACGTTAGTTTGAGGAACTGCACGTAAATGTGCAGTGACTGTGGGCAGTTTTATGCCATTAGAGTGTATATTTGACATAAAAGCAGTCCTGTCTGTGACAAGGTTGAATACGGCCCTGTCCCAGTTGTTACATAGAAAGAGTTATAATGCAAGGATCTGTTCTGTTCTCTTTTTCTGTCTCTTCTCTGTCTGGTTGCGCTACCAAATTTTCTCCTGAGACCTAGGATTTGATCACCCCAACAGTCTTGCAATTCTCTGTCTCTCGCTCTCTCTCTACTCTCACTTGATGTTCTGTCTTTTCTCCCCCCTTGCATATCTGCTGGCATAAAACTATATGTGAATCATTTTGTGGAAATGTAATTGATACTGGGATCCCTTTATTTAAAACTGTATATAGTTATACTGTTGAAATGATTGCAAAAAGCTATTTGGAACTCAAAGGATTAACCTGAAATTCAGTTTTTAAGCCTTTGCAGAGATGTAAATAAGAGGTCAGTTCTGGGCAGCAGGCTGTTTTCTTAATGAGCTTCTGCAATGATGTAAAAAAGAGCTGCAATGTTTTGCAAAAGACAGAGACAGACTGAGATTTGAAATTGAGAAAAAAAGGCCTCTGCATTCTATGTTTGTACTGCTATTGTAAGTAGTTATTCTGAACAAGTTTAGTTTATTTTACTGTTATTAATAATAAAACACTTTTTGCGAATTTTACAACTGCTCCTGGTTTTTCTATGCTTCCTGATCTGTGCCTCCACGACACTGCCTCATTTAACTCCTGGAAGTAACACAGCCTTTTAATTCTACTCCTAGAACTGAGTTTCTCAGGTTTCCTCCCATTTCCACTACTGTCTGCTTTAACCTTCACTAAGTAGCCTTAATAATTTGACAGAGGTGGTATTGAGGTCCAGTGGTTAGATCACTGGCTTGGGAACCAGAAAGTTCAGTTTCAAATCCTACTGGAGCCACTTACTCACTGTTATCCCGAGCCAGCTGCAGTAGCTAAGTGTAGGAGCAAGGTTCCTGAGATATCAGGAATTAGAGTACAGTGTTTTGCAATAGGTTAAATTGGGGTTTGCTCTGCTTCTATTAAGAAGCATGTGCTTAAGTGCATTTTCACAACATAAGTATTGCACTCATGTTTTCATCCTTTCTTGTCCTCCCCCCTGCCACTGGTTTCTGCAGAAGACATTACATATAACAATGTGGCTCTAGTTTGGTCTATTCTGATAAAGAAATGTGGCAGCCATGTTAATCCAGTCTATGATGTAGAAAAAGAAAAAAAAACATATGTTGCAGGTGATACCTTTCATTGGACTAACAAAATGTTTTTGACACTGGCTTTTAAGAATTCAAAGTCCAATAAAAAGATATCGCCCACCTTTAGCACGTGTTGTTTTCCCCCCCCTCTATTTTGATGCAAAACAGTGTAATTACTTGTATTATGGACTTGGGTTACTAAAATTATTTGTTGATAGGGATCTGACATAGTTGTAAACTGGTAGAGTTCCTTGGTGATCAGATAGGCAGCAGAGGAATGAGAACTCAGATTTCAGTCTACATTGCTACTCTCTGCA
The DNA here is from genome assembly GCA_016271365.2 of Neoceratodus forsteri. Taxonomy (NCBI): domain Eukaryota; kingdom Metazoa; phylum Chordata; order Ceratodontiformes; family Ceratodontidae; genus Neoceratodus; species Neoceratodus forsteri. The sequence goes on along the minus strand of CM057459.1, from coordinate 478,696,216 downwards.
TACCCATGTAAACTGGAGTCATCATCATTATAGCCTGACAAACGTGTCATTCTCTTCACCATTTGTCTGTTCTCTTAGTACAGTGCAGTACAGTACATACTATGAAGGTAAAAAAAACTGTTTCTGGTATGTCAGATCTACATTAGCTGATGACAGAATTGTTCTTCAGTCACTTACACTTACCCTTGCCATGATACATATTGTTTGTACTCAGCAGCATTCTTCCAGCTGCAGAGGTGGCAGAGAAAACAGAAAAAAGTGCCACAACCATAGATTCATGAATAAAGTAGATCTGGATGGAGGAGGGGGAGGGGGATAGGTCACAGACAAACACAGAAGAGCAGGGATCTTATAAATACCAATAAAGTGATGAAACTTTACAGTGAAAGTAGAAGGTAATATATGTTGGTTCCTGTTCCTGTCTGCTCTGCTGCCTCTTCTCTTGTTAGCAATACTATTAACATATGTTATAACCGTAGAATGTGACCAGTGGTGAAAGTTTTATATAAGTTTACTAAAGGCAACATTTTTATGTAGTTGGCAGATCAAAATGTTGAGAAGGTAGAAAATGTGTAAGAGGGGTCGCAAAGAGCTAATAAATAACTAAATGATACCACCATGTAAGTTAATATGCAAGTATAAATAGTTTAAAGGGAAATTGCTGAAACCATGTAAATGGCACTTGTAACAATAAGATGTAGAGAGATAGGTGCAAGAGCATAAACGATGTTTAAAACAGACGTCTTAAGCAAAATTAATTGGATCTGTTCACTTTGTACAAAACACGTCTTTCTGTAACTTAAAAGGTCATGGTCAAGATAAAGATGCAGCTGTCCTGAGTAACCGTGTCAGCAAGAACAAGACTGTATGTGACTAGCCACTGTCTGGTTCAATTCCCTATCTCATGATGACTTGTGTTTAAAAATATGTGTAACAAAGAGCTGATAAGAAATAACATAGTATGCTTGCTTTAGCAATTATCTATTATGAGATTACTTTGTAATGACAAATCTTGCATTTTTAAGCAAGTTATTTTAACAGAGTGAAATTCCCCTTACTTGTTTTTCTGTTTCCTAAACATGTTATTTTTGATAATGTAAAATCCCCTGACCCCTTGTTTTTCCATCCAAGGATGATGATAAACAAAACTCCCTTATCTCAGCAAAGTGTCAGATGTATCTTATGACCAATGTATTTTCAAACCCGTCTCATGATTTATTAGATGACATAGTGTCTGGGCTAAAATCTGCTGTAATGGTTTTTGGAAAATTCCAACCATGCATCTTTGTTGTAAACAACTTGGGTATAAGTATAGGACATAGATTATATGTCCAGTGTCTCTTCGAGAGGAAAGAAATCTAAGACCAGACCATTCATAGAGGCTCAAGGACCCAGAGAGAAGGGTATTATCGCTTAATATTCTCTGAAAATCTGTAGCCCTGTACTAGCTGTTTAGATTGCATGTTAAAAACACCCCAATGGGACTGCCCCATTGACTGTCTAGAATTTAATTATAGTAGATACACCGGGAGAGTAGCAGGCTATCCGATGCCTAGAAGTAATGTTAGAATGCATTCCTCTTTGTAAATTAGGATAATTAATCATGACAGGATGTATTCTTATTTTTTAAAATAGGGTTTTTCTGGTTTCTCTTTCTATTTTGGATAAATAGCAGTTAAACTTAGCCTTAAACTTAAGTATTTCTAAGGTTTACAAATTATCTTAAAATGCACCTCTTTCTGTGAATTAGGACTACTAATCCTGTCAGGGTGCGTCTCTATTGTTACAATAGAAATTTTTGGTTAGTCTTTTTGATACTATACTAATAAATTACAACTAATTTGGCAAACAACACAGTGTTGTGGCTTTATCAAATTACTGAGAATTACCAACCAGGAACCTGTATAATGTGTAATCTCACTGTTTCAGTGAGGCATATTTAAATAATGTACAATACACTGCATAGCTATTGCTATTCAGCCATAAAAGAATTATGTGGCTCATTAGTATCACAAAGCAAACCTCTTGTACAAATTCCTTTAAGAAACACACTGTACAAACAACAATATTAGATTCCTTGTAGCCACCAATCACTGTTCTTTCTTGGACAAAACCTTCCTGTCACTCCAACAGTAGGCAGCACTGAAGCATGTCCCCTCATGAGATTCCTACAGTTGGACTACTGCCTTCACTAAAACTGCCTGAACGTCAGCTCTCAAAAAAAAAAAACTGTCTAATAACACAATTTCAAGTAAGTGACATCCACAAAACACCCAAGAGCCCAACTAGATCCTGGTTACTATAATATTATACTAACTGTGGCGATCATACCATGCTGCAGCACAATGCAAGACAGCAAACACTAGCTGTTGACATTTAAATGACTCCTCAACTTTCGTAAGGCATCAGGCTACACTAGCATCGAACCCAAGTAACATATTTTATACCCCAATGAGTAGCAGAGTAGTAGAACCCAAATACAGAGTACGAGGGGAGCTAGGTTGGCCACAACATCTGAAGAAAGGGACCTTGGGGTCACCATTAGTGACTTGCTCAAACAATCCAGTCAGGATAACAAAGCAAACAGCAAAGCAACAAGGATGCTGGGATGCACAAAGAGAGGGTTGCTAGCTGGAGGAAGGAGGTGATGTTGCCCCCATACAGGTAACTGGTAAGGCCTCACCTGAAGTACTGTGTCCAGTTTTGAGTCTGCACATGAGAATGGACAGGGATAGGTTAGAGACTGTGCACAGCAGGGTCATCAGGATGGTCCCATGCCCATGGGACAGATCTTATGAGGAATGGCTGAAGGCCCTGAACATATACTCACTGGAGGCCAGAAGGGAGAGGGCAACATGATAGAGATGTACAAGTCCCTGAGGGGAATTAATTGAGTGAACAGTGAAGACCTGGTCACCAGGAACAGTAGTTCAATCACAAGGGGACATGAATGAAAGCTAGTCAGTGGAAACTTCAGGAGGGACATGAGGAAGTTCTATTTCACTGAGAGTAGATCACTGAACTCTGTTCAACAAAGATAGAGCAGGTAAGAAAGGAGGAAAGGTTATATTAAATGTGAGGGAGGGTATCCAGGTCATGGAGGTACAGGTGCACAAAGAGGAAAATGAGAGGTTGTAATTAATATGAATCAACCTGGAGGCAGGTTCTGGGTCCACTATCCACACTGGAGTAGTGTACTGACCTTCAGCACAGGGCAAGGAGGTTGATAAGGCACTTGGGGAAGCCATCATAAGAATGGTAAATAAGGGGCAGGTGCTGTTAGTTGGTGACTTCAGTCTGCCAGATGTGGAGTGGAGTCTTCCAGCTGAGGATTCAGCAAGGAGCAGGGCCATCCTTGACTCCCTGCAAGTGATTTTTCTCAGGCAGTTAGTCAAAGAACCCACTAGGTACGGGGCAGTGTTGGACTTGGTGCTTATTAACAGGGACAGCATTGAAGATGTCACAGTTGGCAGTTGCCTTGGTACCAGTAATCACTGTGCAGTATGGTTCAACATAAAGACAAGAGCATAGGCAAACCAAGTGAAAAGGAGGTTTCTGAACTTTAAGCATGGCAATTTAAAAGAAATGGGTTAATGCCTCAAAACAGCCTAAGAGAGGTGGAGGAGTGCCAGGGAAGGGGTAGAGGCACAGTGGGGGAAAAATTAGGAAGGACATATCTAAAGCAACCAACCTATGTGTAAAGGAAGTAAGCAAAAGTAGAAAGAAAAAGAGACCATTATGGTTATCCAAGGAAGTGGCAAGGACAATAAAAGAAAAAAAGGGTTGCATTCAAGAGGTATAAAGAAATGCAGAGGGAGGAGGATGGATATATACCTAGAAAAGCAGAAGGAAGTCAGTATGGCGGTAAAGGGAAGCAAAGGCACAGACAGAAGAAAGAATTCCCAAAGGGGTTGCTACAGGAGATAAGACTTCTGTCAGGTACATAAGTGAGAAGAGCAAAGTATGGGTAGGGATATTAAGAATTAGAAGGGTAGAAGTGGGAGACTGCAGGAGACCAAGAAAAAGGTGATATCTTAAACAGATGCTTCTGCGTAGTCTTCAGCGTGGATGGACTTATAGCCATAAAGGTGGGCAAGGCTATGGGACCAGACGGGATTCACCCCAGAGTACTAAAAGAATTTAGGGAAGTTAGGGCTTCCCCACTGACAGCCTTGTTCAACAACTCACCAAATACAAGAGTGGTTCCAGAGGACTGGAGAGGGGTTGATGAAAACTACTGAAAGAAAGGATGACAGAGTATCTTGAATCCAGTGAGTTGCAAGACCACAGACAACATGGATTCATGTGGGGTGGGGGATGGGGGAGCTTGCCAAATAAATCTAATCTGACAGGGTGACCAGGGAAATTGATCAGGGGAGAGCAGTGGATGTGACCTATTTAGACTTTAGCAAGACCTTTGATGCGGTGCCACATAGAAGGTTGATTAGGAAGTTGACCAACACAAGAGTGGGATCCATAGTGGTAAATTGTGTTAGAAACTGGTTAAAGGATAGGAGACAGAAGGTGGTGGTTAACAGCATGCACTCTAAAGAGGGAGTCGTAAAAAGTGGGGTACCACTGGGCTTAGTACTGGAAGCAGTCCATGTCAATATTTTTTAAAGGGGACATTGCAGAAGAGCTGGAAGGGAAAGTATATATTTTTGCAAATGATACCAAAATCTGCAACAGGATGGGCACTCAGGAAGGAGTGGAAAAAATGTGCAGGGATCTTGGGAATCACAAGGAATGGTCAAAAACATGGCAGTTGGATTTCAATGCCAAAAGTGCAAAGTATTGTACTTAGAGTACATAAATGGTCACTCAGCAATTCTATATTGTAAGGAGAGCTAAAGGCACTTAGCACTAATAAACTAGTAAATCATTACTTACACTAATACTGTGTATAGCCACACATCTATTCCTATCAGTAATAGTTATACACAAAAGAAATGTATATACTGTATGAATGTGTGAAGTAGACAGATCTCAAAGAATATGCTGACAGTCCCCTTTTGATACCTTTGCAAAGTAGTATCACAATAAATAAGGAGTTAGCAGGTTAAGCATCATTTAAATCATGAGCATAGTGTAACATCCTCAATTCGCTATAGTGTCATCTCAAAAGATGTCTGAGGCAGCACAGCACTGAAAATACAATAAGGACTAGAATAACTTGTACATGTTTAACAGTTTAACAATTTAATTTGTATCCATGTGTTTGAAACAAAGATCAAAATCACCATCATGTAGTAGAGCATTTAAAGACTGTTCAGCATGTGCCTTGCAGTTGCTGAGTCATATCAGATGTTCATCTTTATGATTTAGCAAAAGCTATAAGTCTAAGGACAGTGGAGCAATATGTGCATTGAAGATTGAATGTATCTTGTGACATCATCTTGATGACTAGGTTCACAGAGAACATATTGTTCATCATGAAGTGGTACTGGTAATGTAACTGTTTGACCCATGACAGTGTGTGCAACGAACATAAAGCAGAAATTTGGAGTAGTAGAGATGTTGCGAAATAAAATTTTGCCAGCGAAATTGCCACGAAATCAACTATTTCGCCAAGCAAAACAAAATGGCTAAGGTTTGCCCACAATTGTATCCCCGCAAATGGGCACCACATGATCATGTTCTCCCTGGTATCTAGTGGTCACCCCCCAGCCAATCACTGGCTGAAATTGAATAAAGACAACCCCAGTTATCCTCATCATGTCCCGACTCCTGATGTGAAAAAAAAAATCAATTCCCTGGTGTCTAGTGTCCCCCAGCCGATCACTGGCCAAAACTGAATAAGGTAAGGACCCCCAGGCTACCTTCATCATGTCCCGACTCTTTGTAGTGGAAAATAAATAAATAAATGAATACAATCTTCAACTCCCTGGTGTCTAGTGGACCCTGGCCTGTCATAAGATAGCACCCACCTCCCCAGTACCCTGATCAGGCCACTGTGAAACCCTCATTCACCTCCCAGTCTGGCAGCCCGACTGAGCACTTCAGTGAATGAGCACATGTATGTACAGCATGTGCTCATTCATTGACAGATTCAGACACCAGCACTCCTCACTACACCTCACACTCACGCAGTAGTAGTGAGAGGGCTGGCTGTCTGAATCCAGTGAATGAGTGTGCTTGTACAAACATGCGCTTATTCATTGAAGTGCTCAGTTGGGCTGGCCGGGAGGTGAGTGGAGGGCTGCTGGTGGCCTGATTGGGGTACTAGGGAGGAGTAGGGTGTGCTCTTTTATGACAGGGTGGGGGTCCACTAGACACCAAAGAGTTGAGATTTTTTCCCCACAACAAGGAGTCGGGCATGATGAGGATAACTTGGGGGGCATGCCTTTATTCAGTTTTGGCCAGTGATCAGTCAGGGTGGGATCAATAGACACCAGGAGTTGGAGAGTTTATTTATTTATTTTCCACAACAAGGAGTAGGGACATGATGAGGGTAACTTGGGAGGGGGCTTGCATTTATTCAATTTTGGCCAGTGATCGACTGGGGGACCACTAGATACCAGGGAGAATTATTTTTTTAGTCTGTTGATTGACCGGGGAACCACTAGACACCAGGGAGGAGACATTTTAATGGTGTAAAGTGCGAATTTTACCCAGTGGTGAAATTTGGCCTGTGAGCAGTGAATTTCACCAGATCGCGGACAAAATTTTGCTCACTCCGCAGATGAAGTTTTGCATTTTGCCTAGCGAAATATTTTGTGACATGTGTGAATTTCACAAAATATTTTGTGAGACAAATATCTAAATTTGCACAACACTATGGAGCAGTCACTGATCATACCAATTTCCCATAAGTCAATGATTTATGATAAGTGGCTATGCAGTAATGACCATCCATGTTGTAGGTCACAGTCTCCATGGGGAGGTGCCATTTTGTTAGCTGCACTAGGCAGGCAAAGTTTGGGTGGTATTTTGGTTCAGAACCCCATCAAGTCCACATACAGGTACAGTCACATCAAAAACATCACACTGACATACATACCTATATCCCTTCACTGAACAACATGCTGTGTGTGGTACCTGACATGCTGTAGTGATGGTGTAAACCAACAGGGACAGTATGTTCACCCTCTCTTTATAAATGTGTCCCTCTAAGTAGCCTGCTTAATGGACTGTAGCTGGTTTGTCAAAAACACCTTCAGCTGGGTCAAACACTGGTAGGAAACAGTGAAAGACATGTACAAAGTATCTTGTATAGAACAGGACCCACTGGTGTATCACTTTCCCTGGTTAGGTGAAAGGTAACATACCTCAAGTTTCTAGCTGTCACAAATGAAAACTTCTGACAGGCTTTCATGCATCCTGAATGGATGTCCTGTGTATTGATAAGATAAGCTGTGCAATACCATTTGGTCGAATAGCTATCTAAAATGAGGTCAGGGATGTACCCTGCTTCCACATCTCTGAGCAAATCAGAAATAATTGTGAGAATATAGTTCCCATAGGCTATGTATGTTACTTTTCTGCCTTATATATGTCTCTGTTCAACTTCTGCATTACTAGCTGAAGCTGACTCATTAATTTTAGCCTGTGTTTCAGTAAACAAATGTATAATATTATACATATTATACACTGTACACTTTTCTTCAATAGCCAAACACTCAGTTCCTGTAGTGCAGGGTTCAAATGGACTCGGAAGATTGGTGTTCAGAATAACTGACATGTCTCCTAATGGTTTCTAGGTCTGCTGATTCCAGATTGACGTGCCAGACCCAAACAATCTTGAGGACGGACTGGTTCCATGTCAGTTCAGCAAAGTTATAATCGAATAACAATTTCAGCAGATACATTGTAGCGACTACATACAGTGGAGTCAGACACAATGAAGCCAGTAACTTGCAGTTATGACATGCCACAAAATTCTGCATGACAAAAGGGCTTAATTGCCATTGACATACAATGGCCCCTGCAGTAAACTGCAGCAATCTGTGATATTCTGCAGCATTTCTGCATTGCATCCTGGCTGTCACAGCTCTATATTGTGAATGCAAATTACAATGATTAGACATATAAGTGACTTTCAGCAACTACATTTCACACTTGCATTTGAAAAATTATAGACATGACAGAAAAAGCTGCTTTATACTTTTACATGTGCCTCTGTGTGAGGTTGCTATACTAGCTGTGTCATATACTATTTTACTGCTCTAAAGTGCTTGTGTTGCCTGTTCCAGGGTACCTTCCCTTTGCTGCAACTCATCAGCAAGCAGCAAGGGATTGTGGGGTTTGGAGGACTTAGTCTTGAGCCTCCAATGCTCCCCCTTTAACACTGGCATTTAAAACATTGTTGTGTACCTTTTAGGTACTTTAGCACAATTTCTCAGCCCTTAGATCCAGGCAAGCCTTTTTAAGGCTTTTTGAAACGCTACACTAAGAATTGAAGCACGAAACTGAAAGTAGCAGCGATTAGCACTTCCGGTTTTGGCTCCATATAAGACCTGCTTCTAGTGAGCGGGCCACGGTGGAGACATTGCGAGACAGCGCTTCTTGCACGTGTCTCATCGTGTCCATCAGGAAAAGAGGGATAAGGTGGTAAATGCTGGGACCAGTTTCTTTCACTAAACATAACAGGTAAACTATTACTTGTACTTTCAGACAGTATTTTGCAGTATCCACTGTATTAAAAATGAAAAAAGCTAATAAATACTGTTCTACATGCAAGATGTATGCAATTGGTAAAGTTATACCTAATTACACCTGTGAAAAATGTGTTTTGGTAGACGAGTTACAAACAGAAATCACTCGATTACAGCCCAAATATCTTCCAAATCAGAAATAACAGCTTTAGAAGACTATATTGACCAAATGTGTATTCTGGTAGAAACAAATTAATCTCCAACAAAAATGTGGATGAAGCTAATTATCAAGAGCCTTATTTAGATACACCACTAGCCCTGTATTAAAACATTAAATCATTACTTCTACACCTTTAACTGCAGCCCCTAGTTGGCAACAGTTAAAACAAGTAAAGTTGACTCCTGGACTGCGGTACCCCAATCAGGGCCGAAAAAAATTACAAAGGCCACCCTTCCTTTCAACAACATTCCAGATTCCAACTCACAATTCTTTTGAACAATTATCACAAGTGGTAAATGAAACTGTGTCTAGGAGTCCAGCCCATGTTAAGAACAATGATAATAAAGTAAATTCTATCCATATATCGAGCAGGCAATCATTGATTCCCAGACCCATTCTCATACTTTCCATCCTGTATCTATCATTGAGACAGCACCTAAAAAGAAGTATTTGTATTGGGTAACTCAATCATTAAATACATCGAACGATGCGTTTGTAACCCTGATAAAGAACATCGTACTTGTTCCAGCTATCGGGGCAAGGATTTCAGATGTCACATCTATGTTGACACCTATCCTTCAATCAGCCGGTACCAATCCACTAGTGGTTATACATGCAGGAACCAATGCTATCACTAAACAATCATTGCAGCAAATAAAACAAGACTATGTATCCTTGTGCAACTTACTAGTTGAAAAAGGCTGTGACATTTGTTTATCTGAAATTTTACCAGTTCCATGAGCTTCAGAATACATTACAGTTAAAATAAAGCCCTAAATGAATGGCTTCACAAATGGTGTCTCAGACAAAATATTCCTTGTCTGACACACTGGGAAGAATTCCATCAAAATCCACCACTCTTTTGTTGGGATGGATTACACCTTAGTAGGCGAGGAAGTACAATACTGGGCTGCAAAGTTGCTACTTTTATTCAATCCCATTTAAACTAATAATAAAGGGGAGATTGGGACTCATATCAATTCTCTTATTACTGGTACTCACTATTCAAATCAACAACAACTAAAAATATTGTCTCTTAATGCTCGCTCTCTAAATATTGCCAAATTAGCAGAGTTGGAGCTTAATGCTCAAAATATTGATTTATCTGTAATAGCTATAACAGAAACTTGGGGCAATTCAGATAAAACCTGGATAACTGAAATCCCAGGTTTTAACCGTTATTTCAAAAATAGACCAGATAATAAAATGGGTGGTGGAGTCTGCCTCTATGTCAGAGACAGCATCCCTTCTTTTCAATCTTCTATGACTATCCTGTAGGAAAGTGTATGGGTATATATACAACCTAAAGGTTCCTCCCAGATTTTGATTGGGACTTGCTATCGTCCACCGTCATCAGACTTCAACCAAAATTTACAGCTGACCAACGAAATATCTCAGCTAGCAAAAAGTGGCTCAGTTATAATTCTAGGTGATTTCAATTTTCCCAGCATAAACTGAGATACTTTAACAGGTTTGAGCCATCAGGACCAAAATTTCTCGAAACCATTATCGATCTGGGACATTACCAACTAGTCAAAGAGCCAACAAGGAGTAATAACATCTTAGACTTAGTTATTACCAACATAGAAATTCCAGTAAACAATTTATCATTATTAGAACCACTTGGGAATAGCGACAATCTGTCCTTATTCCTTACTATTCCTTTTCCCAACCACTTATAAGGAATATGTATAAAACTAAACATTATGACCGGGCTGATTTTCAAAATAAACCAGTGCCTAGGAGCACTAAATTGGGATGATATTCTTTCCTCTCACCATCAATGAAGCATGGGAATTCTTAAAAACAAATTCAAGATCTTGAACATCAGTTTGTTCCAGTAAAACATAAATGCAACAATAAAGGTAAAATCCCCTTGGTTTAATAGTACTATAAAAAGCAAATTACCCATAAACAAAAATTATTTTTACTATTAAAATAATGTTCACCAACACATAAGATGAAATACTAATTAAATATAGGGATTAGGTTAGAACATTAAAAAATTCAATTTTGTTAGCAAAGCGCAATCTAGAATTTCAGTGCACATACTAAAGATTCCCATAAAGCTTTTATGCTTACCTAAACAGTAAAAAGGAACAACAGAAAATTGGCCCATTAATTATAAATAATACAACAATCACCTCAGACTACAACATTGCCACAGCTTTAAATAATTATTTTTCATCAGTTTTAATTCAGGATCCCCTCAAATTGTTCCTGTTAGTTGTTTTCCTACTCAAATAACTCCTTCAATTACAAGTAATGAGGTCTATGATTTATTATTATCTTTAAAGGAACTACCAGTCCTGGTCCAGATGACATATGTGCTAAATTTCTACTAGGAGTTAAAGAAACTATAGTCTTACCACTTACTATAATCTTTAATAAATCACTTCACGAATCTAGGGTACCTTCTGATTGGTTAACAGCAATAGTGACACCCATTTTAAACAAGGTTCCTACCTAGAGTAGATAATTATTGTCCAATCAGTTTAACTTCTATTCCTTGCAAATTAATGGAAAGATCAATTAAAACTCTTCTTGAAATAGAAATGGAATCTCTGAAAATATTCGATACAACCCAGCTTGGATTTAAAACTGGTTTCTCTTGTACTACAAACCTACTTTCATTTTATAATTATATTAGCATGAAGCTCGATTTAAACATACCAACTGATGTTATTCTTTTGGACTACAGTAAAGCATTTGACAGAGTGTCACATGATATTCTGATTAAAAACTTATTAGCCTAGGTTTCACTACCATTAGTTTCTTGGATTAATAGCTGGCTTAGTAACCACACTCAAAGGTGCAAGTTAATGGTGCCTTGTCAGACTTGGGAAGGGTAGTGAGCAGAGTTCCTCAGGGTTCTGTCTTGGGCCCCACACTTTTAACTTATTCATCAGTGATATGAAAATTTGTTCCCCAAATACACTTATAAAATTTGCTGATGATACCAAATTAGGTGGTGCGGTAAACAATGCTGGTAATATCCAAACACTACTATCAGATCTTGCATCCATCGAACACTGGGCTGCTATAAATAAAATGGACTTCAATGTAAAAAATGTGCAGTTTTACATATGGGAAAAATAACCCCAGACAGGTATATACCTTAAATAACACAACCATCAGAGTATCTTCTCTGGAAAAAGATCTCGGGTACTAGTAAATAATAAACTTTCGTCATCTTCCCATTGTAATAAATAGCAATCCAAACCAATGCCCTTCTACGTGAGGATTAAAAGTACATTTGTTTCAAAGTCCGAACAGTGTATTATGACCTTGTACAGATCCCATGTCAGACCTCACCTGGATTATGGCTCCTCCTTCTGGAGTCCTTACTTAGCATCTGATATTAATAGAATTGAACAAGTTCAACATAGGGCGACAAAATTATTCCACATTATGCACATCTAGATTACGACACCAGAATACAGAATACAGGCCTATACTCACTAAAACAAAGAAGAATAAGAGTTGATCTCTTACAGATATATAAAATTATGAAATCTCCTATTCAAATGGAACAATGTGGCTTAACATTATCCAACAGAAAAATTGTTGCTAGGAAACATAATAAACAAATTGACATTAAAAGTGTAATACCAATAAAAGACAAAATGTCTTTACTATCAGGACCCCAATGTTATGGAATTCATTACCACACGATATTGTTGATTCTTCCACTATTATGACCTTCAAAAATAAAATTGATATGTGGTTATTAGGATAGTCCCAATTACAATGATCCACATTTGTGGAGGACAATCTCGATGGGCTACTGCCTTCTTTTGTCCATTCTACCAAGTAACCAAGTAAGACCAAGCAGGTAGTTCACATGAGGATGAGATGCATATTCACCAACCACCTGCACGAGACACTCCAACAAGGTCCTGATACAGGAAGCCTACATACACCAGCATTGGCATACCTCTCTGGTTTCTCATGAACTCTGCCTCCATGATTCAGGTATGTTCTGGCCAGAGAACTCACCCTATTTATTCATCACTGCACTGTTCCTCATTACCCACAGGTGAAGTCACTAGTACCTCCTTGTTATGCAGGAGGCTATTCCCCTACACCCCAGGGGCTGTGCCCCTCATTTCTATGATTCCTACACCATGCTGTACTTGGACCCAGGGGTATTTTGCATCTTTAGGGTCATTGTATAGTTGCTGTGATTGACAGTCACTGTATTGTACAGTCGTTAAATTGCCTTGTTCGCTGTACTGTGCCAGTCACCATACTTGTAGTCACTATACTTGACTCGCTGAAATGTCTTCACCTAATTTACTTCACTCAATTGATGTGCTACCGACAGAGCCCACCATTCCATCCAGGCTATGCAGTTGTATGGATTGGAAGGTCTCCCTCCATTAGCAGTGTCTTGGCCTGCTGTTGGATCTTGGGCCTTTGCCTGATGAGTGGCAATTATTTCTAAAAGCAAGGAGACCTAGACAAATGACATATTTGTTCCACACAAGGCCCATATTCCATCATATCCCAATGTGAAAGATTAAAAACAACAGGTATATGTATGAACTGTACATTATTTATCAATGTCCCCAGGATAGAAGTAACAGTAGGTCCACTAGGTGGTCCGGTCCCACCATAGAACAATATTCAGTCTCTACAAGACTGTCTGGTACAGATGATTGCATAATGTTGGAAGCCAGTAGTAGCAGTCTAAGAACCCTCCAAGCAATACTTTTCACCATTTCAGGTCCTGGATTTTGGTTGTTCCTGAGTCTGTAACAGTCACTCTATTAATGCCTGCATCAGATTAGTGTGCTGGATATGATCAGCAATGATGTATTATTTTATAAAGAACTATGTGCCCCTGGTAGTGTGATTCGATGGAGGTGATGCTGAACTGAAACTTGGTGTCTTCTGGGTATGAGTCAGCAAGGCACTGATAATAATTTCATTATTGTCAGACACCCAAATCAGGAACATTGCTGTCAGTTTCTGAAAACAAAAGAGAAACATAGAGGAGGGCTTCAGCCCCTCCTTCATTGAGTAGGTTAGTTCTGACCTTTAAACAGTGTTAACTGATTTGCATGAAATCACTTGTCTGTGTTTTTTGACCAGTAGTCCTCAGACCTTGCTCTCTGAGGAGTTACTATGAATGGTCTTATCTGCCCCTGATGGCTTCACATGGGCACATCAGGTATTGATGAACTCAATTCCTGTTTAAGGTGCTGTAAGATCACCCAGACTGTTTGTGTCCCTGTTTCTGCACACAGCAGAATTTGGGTATCTGGTAACAGTTGTTACCATGGTCAAATATGCATTTTCCCTGTAGTCAGCAATTTGGTACTAGAAACAGAACTAGTAAATCTCTAACAATGGATTGCACTAAAACTTAACCTATAACAGTAAATAGTTAAATGGTCACTCTTCAACTCTATACTGCAAGGAGAGTTAAAAGGCACTTAGCACTAGTAAACTAGTAAATCATTACTAATACATAGTAGCACATCTATTCCTATCAGTAATATTTACACATAAAAAAATGTATTTACTGTATGAATGTGTGAAGTAGACTGATCCCAAAGTGTATACTAACAGCATGGTATGATAAAGGGGTATCCACAGCACGTCATTTGATCTTTAAGTTATATTGGCCACTTTTGATCAACTGTAACCTAAGCTCCAGTTATGAAACAAAGATGTGTTTTCCTTCTTACAAGTCAAACATGTCATTACCTCAGCCATAGGCTGGTCACCAGATAAACAGTCTTCCTTCCATGCCCTGCTGCAGCTGCAATAGCTGACAACAGTACCACACCTCATACTGCAGCTTTGTAGAGCCATCAGAGTCCTAATGCCACATACAGTAGGTTTGACCTTCCAGCCTCCTATTGGCATGAGGCTTTGCCCTGGACCCCAACAGATAAAATCTGGGAAACAGTGTGGAATAATACCCACAATTTTATAAAATTTGATAACTACTGGTATACAGGCAAAAATACTATAGTACATATACTGTGTCCCAGTGAAATTCTATGAATGCCACGTCCTAGACTTCCATTATGCACAAATTGTAAGCTAGAGGTGGGTGCACTGAAACATGTCTCATGGGATTACACCCAAACCTGCCCACTCTGACAACAAGTACATGATGCCCTGAATCCCATGCTGGGACTAAAGAACATCTTCACACCTGAAAGGTGCATCACAGGACAAGGGTTGAAACTATTGGGTTACAGGAAACATCATTTCACACTAATAATAACGTCACATTTAAAGAATCATTTTGCACCACTGCTTGGATCAGGAGACCCCAACACTTACACAATGGCACTAAGAAATCATGCAGACACTTTGCATGGAGAAAAGGCTAGCCTCAAAGAGGCATCAATACAAGGATTCAGGAAACAAAATGGGAAAGTCCATATGCTCTCAGGGGATTTTAATTTATAGATTTATAAAGGGAATGAGTAAGAAATGTAGATGGCTGGGTTTGTCAGATATATTAAGGTAATACCAAGTATCCTTTTCCATCATTACTAGTAAAATGTACTGTCTCTGAGTTGTATGAGGAAGGGCCCTGTATTTTTCATGATGTCATTATATTTGCATTGTCCTGTATATTATATGTACAAGCAAACTCTTCAGTAAAATATACTTATTAAAAAAAGAAAAACAGGGTCCTTTGGGAGGTGGCATAACAGTGCCAAAGTTGACCACCCACTGCTGGTGCTATTGAAACACTGGGTTGGGCTGGAGGTGGTGCTGTGCTGGCTGAGGATTTTCATGAATGGATGCCACTGTACTGCAATAGGTGCAGCTACATCCTTTCATGTGTGAGAAGGTTCTGGCATCAGACAGCAAAGTAGTAGCATCATGAGCCTTGCCAGTATTGGGTGTTCACTCGCACACCTCTTGTAGACTCAGCTGCAGTGGCTGCACACACTTCCCTGGCCCCAGTACTGTCGGAGTGGCCCCAAGATGTTTGTTTTGTGCATACAAGCAAACAAACATAAACCCATTGAAATTAATTGGTCCTTTCATTTCAACAAATAATTTTTTTTCAATTGTTTAACCAGGAGTGGCAAACTAAGCTGAAAGCTTGTTTACAGGTGCAACCTGGGAGCACAGGACAGTTAAGTCACTTGCTCAGAGTCACACAGTATGCAAGTGGGGACTGCTGAGATTCAAACTCAGGTCTCCAGAGTTGCAGCTCAGAGCCTTAAACCACTGTGCTATACTGCCTTCTGCAATGTTTTTTCTTCAGCTCATAACTTTTGTTTTTGACCTACTTTTTCTGTCAAGGTCTCTTTTTGCCCACTTTCATGAACCCTATGGGTGTCAACTTTCAACTAACCTTCCAAAATGGTAGTTTCTGGTGGATGACAACATACGCTGTGTTCATAAGGGTGGAGCTAAAAGGCCTTGACTAGAAAAATAGTTCAAGAGGGCAGTATCTTTCAGAAAGGAGATATGCAAGAACAAGGGGCCAAAATATGAGGCTGGAGGTGGGAGGACTCGGGCAATGTGAGGAAGTATTTTTCACAGAAAGGGTGGTGGATGCATAGAACAGCCTCATGAAGCAGACTGTGGGCAAAACAGTTTTCAAATTCAAGAATGCATGTGACTGGCAGAAGGCAAAACTAGTGGTAGGAAGGAGGAGGTAGGCTGCAGATCAAATAAGATCTGGAGCTTATACAGTAGGTAGAGAAATTGGCAGACTAGGTAGGCCAGGTGGCCCTTATCTGCAGTCAAGTTTATGTTTCTTCTTTTTCTATGCAGGTAAAGATATTAAAAACAAAAAATTGTATGAATTAATGGAAACAAAACATTGAAATGAATAGACTGTTGAAATGAATGGGCCCTATTCATTTAAGTTAAATTAGCCAACAGAGGAACAGTATGTCAAGAATTCAGCATTAAGGATCGAGAGGACCTGTGATGAGGGACTAAGGGAGGTGTCATTGGAGGAGGAGGTGGATGGTAGGATGCATGCCTGGTGGGAAAGGGTGGTGGGTTAATTTTTAACAGTGTAGAAGTACTTGGGATAACCATGGACTTTGAGGGAGAACAGTACTGCCTAGCAGTTGTGAGGTTGGGCACCTGACCACTGGACGTTTAGGAAGGACAGTATTTCTTACAGGTGGCAAGATTGGAAATGTGGCCACCTGACTTTGAGGGGGACAGTACTACTTTCCAGTGGTAGGGTTGAGCACCTGACCACCAGACATTAAGGAGGGGCAGTACTAATTATTGGTGATGAGGTTCGCAGCAGACCACTGGTCTTTGAGAAATGGGTTATGCTCTGTGGGACATTACATAAGCTGCTGCAGGCACTCATTGACAGAAGCAGCCACTGGAGGAGTTGCGCAACCATTGATAGGAAGTCATGTCGCAGCAGAAGGAAGAAAAAAAGTCAGACAGGAAACACTGCATAGTATGAAAAATCCAGCACTTTAATTGAGTGGTGAAACAATTTTGAAAAGCTTGCTTTCCAGTGGCACACCTTTATCATCGGCCAGGTCAAACAACATTGACTGTACTCTGGTTTCTAGCCACATCATTACCTCACAGGCTGACACACCTCTAGAACCTGCTTTTTCCACTGAAGCTATAACAATATGTTTGATTTGCATTCTGCACTTAAACATAAATGGGCTTAGAAGCAGAAGGGTAATACAATGGTTGTTTCCAAAAGCAGGAAAGAAGGCACTCTAAACCAATTATATTTTTCTGAATTATTTATTTAGGTTCAGTGTATCAGACCTTTAAAGCATGCTATTTCACCAGGAAAGCCCAGCTGGTGCAAGGTACCAGTCTCTATATTTAAATAAAATAAAAGCATATTACATCACAATGTATATTTCACAATGGATGGTCAGTCTATTTTAGAATACTAGAGAGCCTTATGCACTCAGAGAATGAAGCATACTTGAACCACATATCATTAACCTTTTATCTGAAAGCAGTTTTGTGTGTATATTATCTATAACAGACCTAATTAAAATATGTTAGAAATAAAGTAACTCATAATTTATAAAACATATTTACATGAAAGCAGCCATTGCATTTAAACTTAGTTGAGTGCTGCGTCTCTTTATTAGTAAAATATTGTCTTTTAATTAACAAACCTGATACACTGAACCTAAATGAATAACTTAGAAAAATATAATTGCTTGAGAGGTTTACTTTCCTAATTTTTGGAGTATCTCCTGGACACTTGTAGGAACTGGACTCCTCACATTCTGATTTTACCTTCAGGTTGGGTAGTTAGGATGGCAGCACTTGTCAATATACTGGATGCTGCAGAGCAGGAGTGAGGACTTGGGAGTATTGCAGACTCATCCTTGAAACTGTCTGAACAGTGCTCAACAGCAGACAGCAAAGCCAGCAGAATACCTTGTTGCAATGAAGGGAGAGCACTAGTAGATAAAAGGAATGAATATTGCCATTATGTAAGTGTAACCAGCCAGTCCCTGGGGTTACTAGAATCCCATCAGTTTTAGAGTAGGAGAATAGTCTGAGCAGTGTTCAGAGGGATTAAATGCAGTTTATAAAACATCACATCATCATTTGCCTGGCTCTGCTGGACAGAGGATGAGGTGATGCTGCTCAGAACTCTTGCAGCAGCATCAGCAGCATTTGGCTAACAGCTGTGCTGGAGCTGTCTGAGGTTCTTCTGAAGTTGGAGGTTAAAGGAAGAGGAGCTCACAGAGTTCTGAGGACAACAGGGCCTGCTGGCACTCTTGTTTGAGACGGAAGGACCCTCTGTTTGTGTTTCTGCCATAGTACAGAGATCCAAAGGCTGGTTTCCTAGGAAGTGGTGGCTACTAGATCCTGTGAAGCACCAGTGGGGTGAGATTTTCACACAAAAAAGTGGAATAGGACTGAGAAGTCAGTGATTCTTTGGAGCAATCCCTTGAAAGACTGAAAGATGATCAGAGCTGCCCAGAGTGATGAGACTGTGTGTTTTCACTTTAAAAGCTATGGATTTGTGAGAGAATTGTGGACTGAAGTGTTCTTTCAAATGCCTTAAAAGGGAATACCAAACCATGAGTACAAGGTTCATTTGAAGATAGACTGTGGGTTGTCTGTTAACTTTGTATGTGCCATCAGCTGGCTAGATTACAAGTACTCAGAACCTCTTTTCACCACAAAAATGTGCTGTTAATGTGCGGAATGTATAGATGTCTCTAGCAGCCAAGTGGAGTTGGAGAATCCCATTGTTCTGTATGGTAATGGCAGAGAGTCTGACTTTGGCCAGAGTGAGCAGCCCTCATTCATGGTTCAGAGTGGATCTAACTGGTTACAAGATACAGGTGGTAACAGTTTTCCTGCATGTGTTAACACATGTCATCTCATCAGGTGTGTTTAAGTTTAAGTGCATGGCAAGTTGGCAACCCCACAATGTGTGAACTTGTTACAGATCCAGAAATCCCTCAGCACAGGCATGGATAAGTCATTTGGGAAAAGTGTGCATGTTGGATTTACAGTACTGCCAGAGTGTACAGTGTTTCTGCCTGCAAAGTTGTCATCAGTCCAGAACAGTTGACATCTGTCCAGAACAGTAAAGCCTTATAGTAGAGCTTTGGAAGATCACCATTCTTTTGTCCATCTTATAAGAAATAAAGCCATACAATACAATCCCAAAGTTTATGATTGTGAACAATCCATCTTTGTGTGACTTGTGAAATATTATTGGTGCCCCACAGATAGAGACACACCATCCCTGCCTACCTCTCTCTCAGACCTGGGTTAAATAGAAATGTTACTTTTGTACCACCCTCACCTCCTAAATGCCCAAGCCAAGTATTTACCCTAATATGAGGGTGATACTTATTTTCTGCCTTACAAAAGTTGGGGTGTGTGGGTTACATAAGGCACTGGCTAACTCTGTCAAGAGTATTGCTTGCAGTGCTGGACACCACATTACAATAGGGGCATATCGAGCTGAAAAAAGTAAAATGAAGAATGACAAATATGATTAGGCAGTTAGAAAACATGACATATAAGGAGAGGTTGAGGTACTTGTGGTTGTTTCTGATAGAAAAAAGGAGACTGAGAGGAGATAGGATTGAGGGGTTCAACATTATGGAAGGCCATACAAATATAAATCAGGACTGACTGGTAAGCCAAATCCAGGATAGCAAAAAATGGGCATGAGTACCACGTGTGTGGGTGGGGTGGGGGGAGGATGGAAGTAAAGAAACTTCTTTTCTCATCCAAAAGTTAAGTTGTGGAGAGGATAAATGTAAACAGTGTAGATAGGTATCTGAAGTGAAAAGGTATTCTAGATTGCTAGGATAACAGGGAGGAGAATGTACTGGTCTACAAAGCCTTTCTTTCTCTCTCTCTTTCACTCTCTCTACATTTGTGTGAACAGTATATGCACCTGGAGTACTATATCCACATCTAGTTACTGCAGAACAAAAAGGAAATCAAGAGGGCCAAGCACGAGGCCACTAAAATGATTAGCATTTTAGGAGGACAAGAACTATGAGGAGATGGGGAATATTTAGCTTACAGAAGAGACAGCTAAGAGAGGGCATAATCACAGTGTTCTGAACACTAAGTGGAATTGATAAAGCAAAGTATATAAAAATATGTGTTTGTTTATTAGTAAATTGGTTACTGGGAGGCACACAGAATTAAGATTAATTTCAAGGTGTATCCCTGGGGATGGGGCACAGAGTAAATGGGAGAAAAGGTCAAACAATACATTCAAAAACAATAGACAAGATGGCACGAAGCAATAGCTGGTTTCAGGATTCAAATATTTGAACTGGTGAGGGAAGTGGAATTAAACGACATACACTAAACCTGAGTCAGCAAGAAATGGCAACAATCGATTGAGCGATTGACTGACAGACTGACGGATTGATTGGTGATTGGTTGATTAATTGATTGATTGACTGATTGATCTGAAACATATTTTACCTGGGAAGAACAAAGCCTAAGAGAAGCTCATTTCTGGTTCTGACGGGTGGTGGTAGAGGGTGTGGAGGGACATGTCAGAAATCAGGGAAGAAGGAGAGCAATTTACTGGAGCTGTGTGGAATATTAAGTTCTGCTTGAAGAATGCCTATGGAATTACCATTCTGATTCTGTGGAATTTTGTGGAATTTGCATAAAATTCAGCAGAATTTGTCAAATTGAAATTTCATTTATTTTCCATTCATTTTAAAGGTCACCTTCCAATTGACACTAAATTTGGTAAGTAGATAGTTAATAAATGCTTACATAAGTGTACCAAATGTCAGAGTCATAAGTTGGACAGGGCAGAGGTATGGGTCTCATCTTTTGATCAAACTTTTGTTTTTGGTTATTTAGATCTAATTTTAAATGTTCTTATCTAAATTCGCTACAATTTAAGGATTTAGCTAAACATAAAACATGGGTGTGTGCACCACATTTTAAATCTCAAGCTTCAAAGGGGATGAGTTATAGGTAGCCAAACAGTTTGCCAATGTTTAGAATTCTGTTATTTTAGCATAATTTTGACAGTATTCATTGAAATGTTATAACATTTTACAGGTTTACAGGTTATTATCACTACATTTATTTATGTGCATAGGTTCAAATTTCCAGCTTCAAATAGGACTGAGGTATATCCTGCCAAACATGTTGCCAAAATTTAAATTTCAGTTATTTCCCACTACTTTTGAAACAACATATCCATTGAAAAAAATAACATTGCCAAATGTAACCAGATTTGAAACATTTAAACTGCTATACCATGTGGTCATTTATGACAAAGTTCATATTTACAGCTTTACATTTGACTGAATTAAAAGTAGGCAAACTTTCCCAACATTTTAAAATTACATTTTGCAAGAATGTAAACTGCAAATTTATACACCCATAAACTTTAAAACTAGAAGATGCAATGTTATTACAGTCATAGCCAAAGACATAGATAGATATTTCCTGAAATTTCTGTGACATTTCTAGAGAAATCTCCTGCTTTCTCCCTTTACACAGTAGGAGTAGCAGAGAGAAACTATTTTGAAATTTCCTAAATATCTGAAAATATCTGGCCATGTCTGTGCTACTACTATAAATTTGGTAGGTTCTTAGACCTCACAAAGAGACTGTGTTTGACAATTTTATTAATTGTTTGCTGCCAGAAAGTGCAAAATAACATACATACTTAAAGTCAAATTCCATGAGTCTTTGTGAAAACTGTGGAATTTCATGAAAGGTCCATATAATTGGAATTTACTAATTTCACTAACATTATCTGAGGATTTGAATTAAAGGATAGGGGTATGAGAGGCAGGTAATGCAGGGGGTCACCAGCTTCAGGAGTTAGAGGCATAGTTTTACCAAGAAATGGACAGCTGAGCTGGGTAGCACACCAGTGATAGACCCTCCCCAGTTGGAGAAAGGAAGCAAAGAGTGCCAACATTTGTAACCTGAATGCAGGATTTATAAAGCTCACACTAAGCAAATTGATGATCTAGAGCCTGATATACATACAAGTCTGGGACATAAAGGTGCTCAAAAAATGTAGAGGGAAGACAATGTCTGGGGCACCAGGAAGGAAGAATTCTTGCTATTCCAACAGGATAGTTTGACAGCAGTAGAGTACGTGACTCTTGTTTTAAGGGATTTTGTCACTGTAAGAACAAAGAAGATATCAGTGGGATCAGTAGTTCTACTGAGTCAATCTGGTTATGCTAAGTGAGAAGGGAGGGCAAAATAGTCACCCAAAGAGGAACAGCAGGACTGCAAAAGCTAGGCCCATCTTATCAAATGAAGTAGTAATACATACATTGTGAATGTTAAATTGCACCAAAGAATGCTGGATGCTTCATCAATATGCTACCATAAATGTTTGAGAAAATACTACCAGTATTTTTTTCCATGATAAATGTAAAACTTTTAAACTAATAAGACACCAGGATACACTGACATTGGATATGCATCCCAAATCTTAAGTCTATACCTGCAAGAGCAGAGAAATTAAAAACATCCCAATTTTTGAGAGTTTTCACAAAATTTTGCAAATATTTACATAGTACAATGTTGACCCCTGTAACTTAAAAGTCTCTAATCCAATTTTCTATATTTAGAAGATTCCATGACCATTACAAAAACATTATGTGTACTAATTTGCACATGTCTAGCACCAAATGTGCCTGAGTTATACAGTATCCAGATAAACTTTTCATAAAATTTCCCACAAAAAATAAAATGACAGACTTTGGGTACCTATAATTTTGAGATAATGCATCCTAATGTCATGAAATCTGGCACATTTTAGAATACCTATCATCAAGTAATCATACTATATTTAAGATCTGTGGCCCAACAGACAGCTGAGGTATATGTAGATAAAATTGTCATGAAATTTCCACAAAAAATAAAATGATATTCTTTGAGCACCTATAATTTTGAGACAATCCATCCTAATCTCATGATATTTTGCATGTCATTAGAGATCCCCACAGAAAGTAAGCATGCCATATTCAGAGCTCTAGCTCAATATACGGCTGAGGTATTGCCAAATTAATAAATTTTAAAATTCCACAAAATTTCACAGAATTTAATTAAATGTCTTCACAATTCCACAAATTCAGATTTTCTCATTCTGTGCAGCACTACACTTTACAATACAGCATCCAGCATTTATACAGACAGATATCTATAAAATGCAGTGAGGATATACAATAGGGATTAAATACAAAGCAAGTGAAGCAGAGGAAAATGAGTGTTGGTAATGATTTGTTTAGTTTGCTTAGTTT
Source organism: Neoceratodus forsteri (assembly GCA_016271365.2). NCBI lineage: Eukaryota > Metazoa > Chordata > Ceratodontiformes > Ceratodontidae > Neoceratodus > Neoceratodus forsteri. Next base: position 478,672,676 of record CM057459.1, on the reverse strand, counting down.
ATTATGAAATGAACTTTAGATAACAAGTGTCTTTTTTCAAAGGTGTCCCAGAACAATCATTTTTATACAATATACTTGGTGCACATACAGTATATAATACCATATCAGGGTACACAATAAAACATAATTGTTATTAAAGTACAACATACTTATAGTATAGAATAGCATGTCATATTCATACAGCGACACTAAACATGCTTATCAATAGCCAGTGTGACAATTATCTAAAACAACTGCCACTCTTAAAACCATCAAATACATTCTAATACTGCTCTTAAACTGATACAATGTTTGACTATTAGGGACCACCAGGGATAGAATTCCACACTTTGATTGCCCTATAGCTAAAAAATGTCTGTCCTGTAGTTTTACAATACAGTAAGTCCAGCTGCAAGTTCTTTATTGACCTGGGGTTATAAGAATTTGAACATGTTGATACAATTATGTTCAAATACCTTGTACTCAGGCCATGTAACAGTTTCAAACACAAAATTTCAGAGTACTGAACTCACAAGTCTATAGGTAGCCATCCCACCCAAGCATAGAGTTCACAATGATGAACCCTCTGTTTTGTATCCAGCACAAATCTACATGTCCAATTAAATGCTATCTCTAGTCTGGGCAGCACTGCTGAAGCATAGACAGCTAAACCGTAGTCTATAATTGAGTATTAAACTCCAAGCAACCACTCTACACATTTCTTGATCAAATGTATCTTATTTATATACAGCAAGCTCAATCTTACATTTTGTATTATATAGTCAACATGTTTAGCATAGGACAGTGTGGATATACACTCCTAGATATTTAAACATAACTGTACCTGCTCTAACACATCCCCAGTTACAGTTTTATTTACAGTTGACAACCTTGCCCAATCTTCTTAGAACTGCTGAAGATAATACATTTGTTTCTTGTTTCACATTTAATACAAATTTGCTTTCTAGAATCAAACCCTGGACTCCAGCAAACTCCATTTGTAACAGGCTGGTTAGAGCAGGTACAGTTTTCCCTCTGGTAGCCAGGACTGCATCAGCATAAACTATACCTTTGTGGTCCTGGCAGTCCAAGGATGTCCATCAAAAAAGACTGACTAGTAGCAGTCCAGTATTGATCCTTGTAGGACTCCAACACTAACAGGCTTTAAAGATGAGGTGGTATTTCCTAGTTTTACTTTTGCATCCTACCACTCTGGTAATTCTCAAACCATCCACATGCAATTTGTGGCAGATCTACTTCAGAAAACCTTTTGACTATCAGCTTATAATTCATAAAATCGAAGGCTTTGGTAGGTCAATATAGACTGCCTAGCCAAGTCCCCACTGTCAAGGCATCACTCAGAAAGTCAATATAATCTAACAAAGTTGTTGTAGTGCTTCTCCTTTTCTTGAAACAATATTGTATTTCTGTTAAAATACTGAATTCCTCAATACGAACCACAATTTGGGCATAAACTATTCTTTCCAATATCTTAGACAGTGGGGACAGGACAGGTCTATAACTACAAGTAATGTGACACATCCCCATTGTACACACTGGGATACTGTAGCTCATTTCCACAGTGATGGGACCTCCTGTGTACACAAAGACAAATTTATTATTTTAAATGGGACTCAACTAATCAGCAGCCAATTTCAGTAATTGTATGTGTATTCCATTGCTGCTCACTTTTATTTTTAGAGTAATTTTATTCAAACATTTGATAATTTCATTTCTAGTCACCTTTCTAAAATAAAAGTTCCTAGTTATATTTTTGTCTGATGCATCTGTGTTTACTTTACTAGCAATTATATCAGGTATGTGTTCTGTCATTTTACTGAAAAAGTTATTAATTTCATTTCTGACCTCAACAAGATCTGTCAATAGTCCATGATTCCTGTTCAGTGCTTGTGGTATGATTTTCTTGTCCTTTCTGAATACTTGGTTAATAACTTTCCCAAAATTTCTCAGGGCTTTTTGCCTCCTCCTTCTGTTTATTACAAAAAATTCAGCTCTAGTACTCATCATAAGCCAGTTGCAGCTATTTCTCAATTGTTTATATGCCATTTTATTTGTCTGTGTACCACTATCTTTGAATGTAAGTCATGTGTTGTCCCTCTTTTCATTGTGTTCTTATGTTCACTTGTTATACAGGCCTGCACTTCACACTTCTTTCTAATTCTGCCAATTGGCGTATATCTGTCAGATAGTCATATTGACTTATAAAATAATCTAAGGCCAAATCCAATGTCAGAATGCAACCTAAAATGTCCTATCAGTTTCAGCTAATCACTATTTAGAAACATCTATGTTATAATTAGGAGTTTCCTGATGTTAATCAAGACTGGTTTGGGTTTTCCCACCTAGCTGACCAGCAGCACAATACAGACAAATGATCATATAATATGTGGGGATGCACCTAAACCTTTTAATTCTTTCACATTTGAAACCAAAATCCAATCTAGAATGTCTTAGTATCCTTTTTAAGTAAATCTTGTTATATTTTTTACTACCTGTATTAAATTTAGACTAGCAATTTTATCCCATATAACTTTTTTCTTCATCCAGTCATTCTTAAAACCCTCCTGGATGATTTTTTTTCACAACTGAAATTTAACTGGGCAATATACTCACTAAAATAGTTAATCCTTAAATCACTATCAACTGGAAGGATGTATGTAGCTAGCACAAGTAACTGCTTTGCCCCTGCCAGAACAGCTGTAAACTCACATTCTGGTCTGCTTCGCTTAATATTGATTCTTCTTCTGCTACAAATAGTCTCTAAAATCGATAGCACAGCCACCTCCCTTTTCCCAAGTCTATCCAATAAAGACAATTTATCTAATGCTACTATGGAGCCATCTGTTTAATGATATGGCCCAGTAAAATAATAAAATGCAGGAGATGCCCAATGATGACAAGTAGGGATAATCATCTTAAGGTAAGTTCCCTTCCCAAGAAGACTGCTATATTAATAGTAGATTAGTATTCAGATGACCTTCTGACTGCAAAATAGAATTCCTTACAAGTATTTTACCAGTCAGTTAATTTAACCTTCAGTTTAGCAGTCATTCTGACCTGATACTAATGTTAAATACTGCTAACATATTTAATAACAGTCATTAGCAATCAGAAGCAGTATAAAGATTTCACAGAACAATGGTAGCAGTGCACAAACAGCAACCTAAAATAAATACAAGAGTTACTGAAGATTGTGACATATGATTCCACAAAATCTTCAACTGGACCATAAAACACACATAGTTTTGCAAGAACCTTGTTTTCATTAAGCAAACAATTTATTGATACCCATGTTGACAGACTTTCACAGAGTTGAAAAATATCTAGCATACTCCATGAGCACCTGTGCAGAACACAACTCAATCAGTAAAAGTTGCTGAAATCATAGAATCATAGAAATTGGCAGCAGAAAAGGACCCTTCAGCCCATTGAGTCTGCCCTCCTGTTCCCTCTTAGTCCACCTTCCTCCCACTTCAGTTCCTCCCAGTAATGCCATGTGTCTGTCCCATGCTTTTGAAGCCTGTCACAGTATCAGCCCCCACCAATTCCTATGGCAGCCTTTTCCAGGATTCCACCTCTCTCTCAGTCAAGAGGTTTATAAACATTTTTAAAATTACTTTTTGCTATGCTTAAGAATAATTCAGAACAGTTTAGAACAGATTATATTTAGCTTACAGAAGAGACAGCTAAGAGATGGCATAATCACAGTGTTCTGAACACTAAATGGAATTGATAAAGCAAAGTATATAAAAATATGTGTTTGTTTATGAGTAAATTGGTTACTGGGAGAGGCACACAGAATTAAGATTAATTTCAAGGTGTATCCCTGGGGACGGGGCACAGAGTAAATGGGAGAAAAGGTCAAACAATACATTCAAAAACAACAGACAAGATGGCACGAAGCAATAGCAATTTTTGAATATTTAAATGATTAAATGCAAACATTATAACAAGACTGAACACATCAGCCCACTGGTGCAGAGGCATGGTGACCATCTGTATCACTGATGACCTGGGTTAGAAGGGACCCAGGATGTCAGAGAGCTGGCTGGGGAGGGAAAGGATTGAGCATCCTGAGGACAGTTCTCCTTCTCTGGGATGAGGGTGGGTAGCATGACTGGCACTTGCTGTCCTTTGGCAGAGGTCAGGAGGATGGTTGTAGTGGGCACTGACATAGTTCAGAGGCGAGGGATAGATGTAAGTGTCAGCTTGTGACATCTTTGTATGTATTTTCCCTTGGGGAGCATAGCAGTAAAAATCATTCACCAACTAAATGAAGTCACCCAGACCTTGCTGCATGCCCCTGACCCTCACCTTCAATACTGCTTAAGCCCTGCCAGGAAGCCAACAGCCCTGCATGGGGGTAATCTGAGATGTTGGAAACCTCCACCTCTGCCATAGTAGCAGTTCTGCCATGGAGCACTGCAGGGGTGAATGAGCCACAGTGCTCAGGTGGAAAGGGAGCTGGTGGGATGCTTGGTGGAGTAGCAGTAGGGTGGTGGGGCACTAAGTGGGTCAGGTAGAACCCCTCCAAATCAAATTATAAGATTGAACTACTTTACAAGGTTTAACAATGTGGGCCAGCATGCCAGCCGCAGTGGTAGTGACTGCTTGCAACACTGATGATATGAGTTCGGTAGTGAACTCAGGCCATTGGAAGACTGGGCATGGGGTGTGGAGAAGGATAAGCATCCCAAAGACTGCTCTCTTTATCTGGAGTGCAGCAGGCACGGCATGTGGCAGACACTGACCTCTGGTAGTGGATATCTGACTAGCAGCTCTTTACAATTGCTGTCACAGAACTGATACTGGAACACTGTGGCCATGCTTGAGGCATGGTGACATCACTGGAGACAGTTCTGCTGCAGATAGAGAAAGGATGAGGACCTTCCTAGATCACAGTCAGGCTCTGAAGAAGATGATACAGGGGATAGCCTGCCGGTACAGTGGCAAGGCATCCCGGTTTGAGAATGGACACAGGCAGCAGAGGGCTGGCTAGGTGAAAAGAACTGTGCATCCAAGGGCTGGCTCTCCTTCTTCAGGGAGGGAAGGCTAGTGCCCAGCACAACAAAGACTCCTGGCAGAGGCAAACCTGCAGCATTATAATAAGATTGGACTACTTTACAAAGTTTAACATTGTGGGCCAACACACCAGTGCAGTGGTAGCGACCACTTGTAACACTGATGATATGGATTCAGTAGTGAATTCAGGGCATTAGATGACTGGGTAGGTGTGCAGAAGGGTGAGCATCCCAAAGATTGCTCTTCTTCTCTGGAGTGCAGCAGGCACTGGCACCGGTAGACACCGACCCTAGTACTGTACCCGACTAGCGGCTCTCTATAACTTGCCATTGCAGAACTGTTATGGGAACACAGTAGTGGAGCTTCAAGGCAGGGTGATGTCACTGGAGACAGTTCAGCTGCAGATGGAGGATAGGTCAGAGACCTTCTTAGGTCAGTGTCATGCTCTGAAAAAGCTGGTCCAGTGCACTGGGCCACTGGCACAGAGGAAAGGCATCTGAATGCAATGCCAAAATGTGGCTATGGGAACAGACTCAGATATCAGAAGACTGGCTGGGTGAAGAAGGATTGAGCATCCAAGAGACTGCTCTCCTCCAAGGGAAGGGAGGGCTAGTGCCTGGCATGATAGAGACCCCGATGGAGGCAAACACACAACATTATAATAAGGCCACGGGATCTACTGCAACTGGTGCCTAGATGTCAGGAGGTGGAACAGACTTTGGGCATGTCCCATGGATGTCATTGCACATCCACCTCCATGGAGTACTGCAGTAGCAAACATCTGGTCCCCAGGCTTGATGCCTCTGCTTTGCTGCTGTTTTCACTGCCCTTTTGCCCACTGTGGAGTCCACTCCCATGGTCCCATCCTGGGGGTGCCATTTCTTGTCCATTGGAGGGGTGCCCACCTGGCACCTGAACAGGGGATAAGCCAGGGTATGATGGGATGGTGCAGATTGGGGCTAAGCTCCCATGGCAGGGATTTGGGGCATGGGCCAGAACAAAAGCTGGTTCAGGCAACAAGGCAAAGCTGGATGTCATCTCCATTGCACTGCCAGCTGTGGTCACCTAGGTGGTCACTTAGGTGGCAGTAGTGCAGCAGAAGCAGTGACCCACCCTCTGGTATGCTCAGTTCTCCTTCTCCCAGCTGACTCATAATGATCTGGGCTCACTTCAAACCTGAGTCACTGGCATTGTGAGTGGTAGCATTACTGCTGTGCCAATGGGCTGGTCCTGAGACCATTTTTATAATTTATTTTGTTGTAGTAGGTTCATATATCTGGCAACAGCATTCCTCTTTTCTCCCATGACAGAGAAGTCCTGGGAGGGGCAATAGAGGGTAAAAAGGTAGCATGCATTATCAGCTTTGCTCTGCAAAGTAAGCATTTACACTTTGGGGCATTGCAAAAGTGAAAGGTACAGGTATCCCGTGAAATGAATAAGTGCAAAACAGCAAGGAAACAAGAACACTTCCAAAATAGCAAATTTAGCCAGCCTGGTGGCACTGAGGTTGAGTGCTGGATGCCACACCTTGTATCATGCCTGTGACCTGGGTTCAGGAATAGCTTGGGCTGCTGAGGTCAGCAGGGGAGGAGAAGATTGAGCATCCGGGGACTGCTCTCCTTCTGGGGTGGGTTCGGGAACTCCTCACTCAGCGGCGGCACCTGGCAGAGGCTGGGGCATTCATCCAAGTGAGGAACAAGCAGTTGGGAACTGGTAATGGCCAGCTATCCATGGGGTCCTGTGCTGATGCCATTGCACACTGCACCAGGGGCATGACAAAAGAAAATCTGTGGAATACTGAGGAGGTGATGAGGACCTCAGGACCAACCCTCACATCCCCAACACTAGGCTTCACCGGTGATCCCCAGGCACCACCCATGAAGATGAACCCTTTAATTACAGACAGATGCTGCCAAGGTAGGGGTGAGGCCTTCCCCCAGGGGGTGATCGGGGGCTGGGAAAACTCTCTGTGAGAGAGGATCACTATGAGGTGTCACAGTGGGGACATAGCAGGGGCAGTGTTGACTGGGCACCTCTGAGAGATGCTTGATGCAACAGAATACAAAATAATTCAGGGGAAAAATAGCAAATTTCATTTTGATGACCTTATACTACCAGTGATACCAATCAAGAGAGGTTTGCGTGAGGTGTCTGGTCAGGGGCCTAGAGGGAATGCAGCAGCAGGAGGAAGTCAGACAGGGCAGTTTGGCTACTGATTGGTGGTCAACTAGAGGGATGCTGGACTTAGAGCTGGTCTAGTTGCAGGAGTTTGGGAAGTAGAGGTGGTTAAGCTGTAGAGTGGTGGTTCAGCTACAGGAGGGTGGTAGGGAGGTTAGACCAGCTGCATGGATGGTAGCTGGCTATGAAGGGAAGGTGGTGTTGTGGAAGGAGTAGAGCATGCAAAGTGAAAAAGAACTCACTAAAACCCATGGTTTGTTGCCATGACAACCATCATAGAAATAATGTTGTCATACCAGTCTTATGCTCTTAAGACAAATGTCACCTCAGTGATGGCATGTTTACTCAGTCACTACTATTTACAGCTCAGGATTTATATCTAGGCCATTTGCAATCATTTGATCTCCTAGGGCCTATTCATCTTCTGAAGAATTGTATTTATTTATTTATTGATTTACTTGTTTACTGGGTAGGGTGCACTGGTCGAGTCGACCATTTAGAGGCATGACCGGCCTAGTAGGCACAATAACAAAAACAAAAATTATAATATCAAAAAGTATAACAGTAGCACTGGATGAGAAACAATTGAGCAGAAAAAGCAGGACTTCACAGAAAATGAGATCCTTCATCTTCATTTGACAACCCTAGGTAGGTAAATGGTTAAATAAAGTTAGTCTTCTAAGATGCACCCTCATGTATTCATCCTTATGACCCAAATATTTTGCATAAATAATCTGGAACCTCTTGAGAAACTGACAGATTGCACTTGTCTGATGCTTTAAAATCTAAAAAACAGCCTTCATTTCCCATAACCCTGGCTTCTTGGCAGGATATGATGCTGCCAGAGTAATTCACTTCCTAGTCTTTTGCTGTTCTCAAAGCAGGTTTGACCAGTTAGAACTGGTTTGTGATCTGAGCTGGATGCTTCTTAGAGAGCCTGCCTAGAAAAACATAAACATTTTCAGATACTGTTCTACAGTTTTTAAAACTTTAACTCAGTAAAGAACTTCTTATTCTAGGAAGAGTTGCAGACAGAGAGTCTTTTAGCTTGAATACATTGGCCTGGATATTCAAAGAGGTTGCACCTGGCACAACAAGTTGCACGGCGCAACTCTGCATTGTGCCCCAGCGGGATATTGGAAAGGCTGCCTAGTGCAGCACAAATCCCTTCACCAGGGTGCAATGTAATCGTATGTGGCACAGATGCAGTGGGTGTGTCCATGCATATGCAGCACATCCCGATATTCAGCCTGGGATGTGCGGCACATATGCTGGTGCAACCATGCATTGTGCCACATAGAGACTCAAAGCTGAGCCTGTGCAGAGTAAGAACAAATCCCTGCCACCCACAGGTGGGCTTTAGTATTGCAGGGTGCAACACAGCAGCCAGCCATAGGTGGCCATCCGCCACCAGAACACCATCCACAAGCACACACTGAACCCGGTGGTGAGTGAGATCCTCCACCCGTAGCTGCGATCATGCAGTATATGTTTAAAGATAAATCCTGGTAGTCTAGTGGCCCCTGTGTGTTCTATTTCCTGATAAATATAGTACATGATCATCCCTGGTGGTCTAGTGGTTCCTCCCACCCGAGTCCCCGATTCCTCAATATATGCCAGTATATGACCATCCCTGGTGGTCTAGTGGGACACCCCACCCATTACCACAATCATGGTAAACCTCATAATTAAATGCCCTGGTGATCAGTGGCACCCCCCCTCCACCCACAAAGAACTCCTTGCCCACCCCACTCTCCCCATCATCGGCAGAGCAGTTGCATCCCACCTGCATACCATCCAGCCACCTGCGGATGACAGATACAGTATAGACTCTAAGCCCATCAGTCCCAGTGTGGACCAATGGGCTTGCAGGGCATACTGTACTAGACAGCCCCAAATGTGAATGACTTCATTCACATATTTGGGACTGTCTAGCAGCCAGCATGCCCTGCAAACTCATTGGTCTGCATCAGGACCAATGGGCTTATAGCCCATACTGTACCTGTCATTTGGCAGGCAGCTGCAGTGGTATGCAGAGAGGCAGCCACCCACCGATAATGGGGGACCGGGTGAGAAAGGGGTTCTGTGTGGGTGGAGGGTGGGGTGCCACTCAGATAACCATGGTATCTAATTACAGAGGTTTACTGTGATCACTGCAATGGTGGAGGGTTCCACTAGACCACCAGGGATGGTCATATTGACATATAGAAAATTAGGGACTTGGGTGGAGGAGGGACCCCAGACCACCAGTGATGGTCATGTATCATATTTATCGGGGAATCGGGACTCAGGGGACCACTAGACTACTAGGATTTATTCAAAATATATACTGTGCGCATCGTATACAGGGCGGGATACCTCGATCCCCACTGCACATATCATGCTGTGCAGGGCACCAGGCACAAGTCACTGCTGCTCTCAGGTAGCAGCATGTGCAAATGAGGCCATAATGACATGCAAACGGCCCCATTTGTGCCTTGCATATATTATGCGGCTTCATTTGCATGCCCCTGCTGAAAATCGTGGGCAATGCACCAGTGCAACTGCACTTGTGCTGGTGCACCTGTGCTCCCTATCTGTGGCTTGCACCAGTGCAGTGCCACTGCACCATGCACAGTATGTGCGCTGATGTGCCATATTCAATGGTGCTGCCCATGGTGCATCCTTGTTGAATATCACCTGGACCTGGCTCCCGCATCACAGTTGCACTGTGCCCATGCTTGCACCACTGCCTGGCACAGTCTGAATATCCGGGCCATTGTGTTTTGGAGCAGGCTTCCTGCTGTTCTGGGTCAGACTTTATTTATACTTCCTTGCTGTAAATACGATTGCATTATTTGTTTTACAGCATGTATAACTTTGTCTGACAGAAAATAGCTTTTCAGACTAAGAAATGGGTACATTCCTTGTTTTTACAGCATTTTAAAGTTGTGTTTGACAGAAAATGGCATTTCAGACTAAAAATGTGCAGCTGCAATTACTACAATGTGTTTGGGAGAGGAGCTGGTTTGCATTCAGTTGCAGTGTTTCTAGCTGCTGTGGGTATCATGTTGCAAGCTGCAAGCTGATTGTTAGCTGAAGTGAGTGTGACTCTGTATGAATAACCTGTAGTCCACTCAGCTGTAGGAATGAGTGTTTAGAAACAAGATCACACTAGAAATTAAATAGGTCCTGGGTAAAATGAGTTACAGTATAAACTAAAATATTTAAAATGCATAATATTCAGTAGGAGGAAGTGTAGATTTTTTTCATCTGTTCTTTGTAAACTCCACCTCCTAGCCCAACACCTTATTGGCCTAGTCACTTTGCAACTTCTTAGATTTCACTATACAGCTGAAGTAATTTGGAAGCATTTGCAAGTGATGGGTTATATTGCCATCGACACAAATATAGCTGGTGTAACCTCCCCAACGATGGTAGTCTGTACCCCTCCAACAATCAAGGCTGCTAGGATATCAGTTCATATCCAATTTCTTTGCTTTCAAGAACTTTTGTGCTAACATATGTCTCACTCTTTTTCTTTTTTTCTTTAACAGGTCTACAGAGCACCCTACAACCCATCAGATAAGTAGTATTTAAATGTTTTCACCTGTCCTAGCTGTAGTCTTATCTTTCTCAAGAACTATGGATCCTTTTAATCATTCTCTATTCTTATTTTACAGGTGCCCATCTACAGTATGTTTTCTGGATCTCTCCTTAAGTTCACCCAGAAGCAGGTGAGCGCTACCTTTAATTACTGCCTTTTCTAAACTGGGGTGAACTATATTGTGGAGATTTCTTCCTCAGGCCCTACTTATACTGCCTTGTTGATCCTCAAACCATTCTGCTCATACAAAGGGCAACCCTTTACAGGTCTTACATTCATGTCTTACCTATTAGGTAAGTACAGTCTGATTTGGGTGTACTGGGGTTATGTGTGTGTAATTTATTTTTAAGGATATAAGGAACTCTAGGTCCCTCATGTCCCTGTAACTATCACTTCAGAGCTGAATAACAATGATATGAAAATGTGTATTTTAAGGCCTTCCTTAGGCAAGGCATTTTTATTTCTAAGGCACCCAGGCCCAGGCCCTCTGGGCACCAACATGATAAGAAAAATGTATAAAATACAAAACACAATTATGACAGCAGCAGGAAAGTTAAAATCAATGCTCCACAAATTGAATTACATATAAAGTTAACTTTAATATAATAAAAGATAAAGCCACTTATTCACTGAAAGCCTGGAGGAAGAGGTGGGCCGTAAGTCTCTGCTTAAAGACACCAATCGAGGGGCCTCCAGGACTGCAGATGGAAGTGCATTCCACAGGGTTGACCCATTGACCCTAAACGCTTGGTCACCAGAGGTCTTGAGCTGAACCCTGGGGATGTCCAGGAGGCCCTTGAGGAGGAGTGGAGGTATGGGAAGAGGTCACAGCAGAAAGAGGTCACAGGCATCAGGAGCTCAGACAGGTACCACACTACTACCCAGCAGGTGTGCTCTGATTTTTGGGAATCCATTTCGTCAGTACCTCAGATTTTAGAATTTCCAGTTTAGAGTCTGATTCTAGTTTGCCTCCAGTTAAGGCATAGGAATGAAATGTGTGGTGGTATTCACAGTCAGTCTTTGGAGTTGATTTGATTAAGCAGCATGTAATCTGTATTTGATCCATTTTTTGGCGCCATGGATTTTTTTACTTTTGGAACTTGTACTCTCTGTTATTAAGCCAAAGTTGAATGTGTACACACCTCTTCAGTGTTGTGAGTGGTTGAGTGTAAGGGTATCTGCCACTAGTCAGATAATGAAAACTGGTTTTACAGTTTCCCTAGTAGATCCTTTCAGCGTGCCAGTCTTATGGTTTGATAGCCCCATGGCCATTTGACCCTCACTTATCGTATGCTTGGGTTGGCAAGTAACCTGCAGGCATCCTAAAGCTGTTTGGAAGTTGTTGCCCAGCCAGTGTTGCCCCTGGTGTGCCATTTAGCAGGTCTAGTGGCTGAATTAAATAAAACAGTTGTTGTTTTAAAAGGCAGTCAGGAACACACTAACCAGTATTGAAAACACAGCTGCCATCAGCAGATTAGCCTCAGTGCTGTCCCTGACAAAAATGTAACCTGGCTGTGTCTATATGAATTAATAGTGAACGTTGTCTGGAAAATGCCTTCATTTGAAAAGTCAGAAATGTAGCATGAACTTTCCTACTTTTGCAGGGTGGGGGCTTCACACGAAACAAATCTGAGGCTCTCTTGTTGCTTTCTGTGTGACCAGCGTTTGAGTAGAAGGGCTAGCCAGGGCAAGTTGCAGAGGAAGGAGTTGATGTGCTCTCTGAAAATGTCTGAGGTCTGTGATTCTGTCCACAGAGAAAGTTGGGGAAGTTAATGTTACCCACCATCTTGCACTGGGACACATAGATAAAGACAGTCCCTCAAACGTGGTTCAAAGACACATCAATACAAACTTTTCTCCCAACTGCCCCTGGTCAGTATGTAAAACAAACTCTCTCCACCCCACATTTTCTGTGGGGAAAACAAAAGCAACACAGGGCCTCAGATTTTGCAGGAGGGGAGCTTTGGGCACTATGTGTCCTTGAATAAGTCCAAAGGTCTCTAGGTTTTTGCATAGAGAATGGCAAATTGAGTGGTGGGGTTGCATGATGCACTAATCAAGTTGGGGGTTGGTTCTTGAGCAAATCTGAGGACCTCAGACCAAGCTATGGGCATGTGGTGTCACATCCTATATTGCCTACACAGTGTATGATCCTGTAAACTTGCTCTGTGGAAGCAGGCAGAGACCCTCAGACTTGCTCAGGAACCCAGCCATGCCACTCCCCAAACTTGTCTGGGGCAAGCAACAGAAACCCACAGGTTTGTTCAGGGATATACAGGATGTGAGCCCACCCCAATGCAGACTTGCTCTAGGGATGCAGTCATTTGTTTACCTCAAACACAAGTTTGCAGGTGTTTTCAGGGATCATCTGACTTGTCTCATCCCTACAGGTCCATGGGTGGCTGTCTTTGGTGCAGTAGGGAGGACTGTCTGTGTTGGTAGTATGGGCACACAGTTGCTGTGGGTTTGGTGGGGCGGGGAGGCTGTCTTGCTGGTGGGGCAGGAAGACTGTCTGTGTCTGGTTGGGTTGTGAGACTGTCCATGTTTGGTGGGTCAGAGTGGGGAATGGCCAGCTGGTGTGGTGGGGATAGTGGCAGTGATGGTGGGTCAGGGTGGGGAGAGTGCCCACACTAGTGGGGTGTGGACACTGGTCATGCTGCTGGGGTGGGGATGGTGGGCATGCTGGTAGGATGAGGTGGGGAGGTGGCCGTTCTGGTGGTTTGGTATTGGGAGAGTGGGCGTGCTGGTGGGATGGGATGGGGTGGGGAGAGTAGGTGCGCTGGTGGGATGGCGTGGGGAGAGTGGCCGTGCTGGTGGGATGGGAAAAGAGTGGTCATGCTGTAAGATTCTACATTTAAATACATAGTTACTCAGCTCACATTCCATTTATGTCCACCCCATTCCATAAATTTATTTATATTTATAGCTCATCAGGGCTCTTTCTATTTACTGCTCTGTGTTTTTAATTATAGACTATCCTGGCCCATATGCTATTCTTTTCCTCCCCAAGTCTTTAGTAGCCCTTAGTGCTCTGAAATTAGCTGCTGTGCAGCTGTGTTTATGTCAGATTCTTGCTGTTTCCATGACTTCTTAGGGAGACCAAATATTCCTCCCTGCCTGCCTCCCACCACTACTTTTAAGCTCACTTCAAGCATTGGCCTTTGGTTGCAGTGCGGCTTTTCCTTTGTGGCGCCTATCCTGTGTGTCTGCTCTCCAAGTCTCTTCATACCAGGCCCCTAAGGGCACTTACACTAGCCACCATGAGGCTTAGCTGGCAGTTCCTGCCACCTACTGCTGGCGTGCCACCCCTCTGGATCCTCTTAACCATCCCTCCTCCAGACCCTCTTATCCAGCCTCGGGAGTCTTCACATAGCTGCTTGTGGCCGATTGGTAGAGGAAGGTAAATATCTCCATCTTCTTTCCAACCCACATGGAGTAGGTTAAAGCATGAACTCCATACAGGCTGAGACTGGGAATTAAAACTGCCTGCCAGCACTGTCACTCTAATACAGTAGTGCTAAACTGATGGTTGCATAGCAACAGCAACAGCATTTCTGATCGGCAGGTTTCTGACCAGCCTACCTGTCTACTACATGCAGTCAGAGCCCAGGACACCCCAGATGCCAGGAAAGGTTAAATAGAATAACAAAAAAACACTTTGCCACTAGCCACGAGGGAGTTGGCCCACTACACCACCAGGGCTATACATTTAAAACACTGGCCTCCTGGGACAACTCAAGACCCCTGAATCACGGTGTCTCTTTAAATGATGCAGGGACCACAAGCTCAGAGTACCCCCACTAGCCCATTAGGGCTACTACTTAAATCTGCTGGTCACCAGCAGCACAACTTATGGCGCTAAGGGGTTTTGTTGTGCCCTCAATATCTCTTTATTATTTTCTTAGCTGTCTGTATTTCCTATCTATGTTTTCCTTACTATGACTTCAAGTGTAGTTTTCCTCTAAAACTCCCTTCCTTTACTCCTGTGCTGTACTGTACCCTTTGTTTTGTTATTTAGTATACATTTTGGTCATGGACACCCAGACCCACTGCTCTTCATCACACGCCTCTCTCTGTCACTGCTATGTGTTCCCCATAGTAATCTGTTTTTTCACTTTATTTCTACAGGTTTGGCCAGACTCTATACCAATAAGATAATTATCTTTGTTTAACTATCCCCAATCTCTCTTTTAGTACATCTGACCCTTTCTGTTTCCTCAACCTTCTCTGTTCTTCCCTTTCAGATCATGTCAGAATTCTCTAAACCCAGGGCACTCCAACTCTGGCTTCCCTTACTGATGGGGCAGGTAAGTCCAATTTAATTATCTAACTGACCTGTCGGGTGTGTGGCATATAACAAGGTACTCATTCCATTGTAATGTGTATCAACTTGAGTAGTGTATTTTGTGGCCTGTAAGGGGAGCTATTTCAGCTTTGTCCCCACCTGGTGTTTGTTAGAGGTATCTACTTACCAAATCAGACCTTGCTTACTCATGAGATTTGATAGTAGAAGGCTCCAAGGTGGTAAGGCTGCAGGCATGGGTGAGACTACTGAACATTACTCCATGCAGAACAAACTGTTAACCTCACATTGACCACACAAGATGTGAGGTTACCAGTGCATTCAGCAAGATGACGGCTTTGTTACATATAATGATATGGCAGGTTGTTTCTAAAACATACAGGTGACAGGCAAACCCCTCATCAGTGCTGATTTCAAAACAGCACCTGGCACTTTAAAAAAATATATTTTACTGGATGTTTTTTGAAATCTGCACTCATCTGTGCATATGAGTCATGCTGGAATTCAGCACAATTAATGAGCCATTAAAACACATTTGGGTCATATGAAAGTTGCCAGCAGTAGTGAAAGACCAACCTAGTCTATCTAGGCTGCTCAAATTGCAGCTAGCTCCTACTCAGCAGCATCCCCACCCTTGCCCTGTTCCACCCCTTCTTGAAACATTCCACTGTGATATATGCCACCACCTCAGCCAGTAGTGCATTCCACTTTGCCAACACCCTCTCTGTAAAGAAGTGCCTCCTCACCTCTCTCCTGAATCTACCCCCCAATCTCAAAATTCTGGTGGGTTGTGGAATTCGGGATGGGGAAAAAGTCCGAGCAAGAAAGTAGTGCATTCTGCAATAAAAAAAACATCTGGCAGCAGGAAGGGGACCTGGCGGGAATCAAACTGCGGTTCCAGGCCTCCTACCACACCATGTGCTGGTGCCCTAGTCACTCCACCACAGGAGCGGCTCAGCCAGCCACCCCAGCACATGGCAACATCAGCCCTCTTCAGGTGATACAGAGAATGACAAGGGTAGCGTAATAGTTTATCACTATTATATCCCTGTCACTGTAAATCCTTTCACACTTTTCACAGTGGGGTTCTTCCAGCATTATTCTTGCTGTGCTGTTTTGACCAGTACCCTCATCTTGCTGCATGGGTCATGGCTCCCCTGCTGTTGTGGGTCAGAAACTCTTTAATAGCCTGTAAAATTAATTCTCTATAGGCACTGTCCTTAAACAATGTGGACACAGCACCACTGTTTAGGCTGTGAGCTACTTCTGTCTATACTCAGGGTGAGGGTCAGGGAGCATGGTCAGTGACTAGCATGGAGGATGTGCCATATAGGAATCTCTGTTGAGCAGATGAGAAAGACTAACACTCTGTCTGTCCTGGCATATGACTGGTGTGTGTGTCTGAATACAAACTATACTAGCGGCATGATGAATTCCAGTGTCAGCAGGCATTGTGCATGATTAACGGGCCATTAACATACATAAAATACCATTAAAGAAAATTAGCCATTAAGGGAAGGAACATTGTTTAACCAGGAGTAGCACACTAAGCTGAAGCTTGTTTCCAGTTGTGACCTGGGAGTACAAGGAAGTTAAGTGACTTGCTCAGGATCTCACAGTATGCACCTAGGTGGCTGTGGGATTCAAACCCAGGTCTCCAGATTTGTAGCTCAGACCTTAACCACTGCACTATACTGCCTCCTAAAGGTGATCAAAATATAACAGTGCCATTATTTATGTACTGATTAAGGGGATAGCGTATTGGGTGCTGTTCATGGTTGCATGGCAAGAAATCTGAATTTAGAGTAGCGTGCCATCAGATGGCATGAAGAAATTTCACATTTACTCAGTTATTGATTTCAGAAGCAAACCATCTGCACGGGTGACAAACTGTAAACATTTGCCTTGATCATGATTTGTGCTTAAAGAATATTTTGCAAAACAGGTAGTACAAAGACTGTCTCAAAGCAATCCATATGATCCCTGGAGACTAGGACGAACTGGGGGCTATGATAATACCTGCCGTTTCATAAAGTGGATTAACTGGTAACTATGGGTGAGTGTAGAACTATTCAGATTGGTACATCAGGTAATATGTACATGTGGGAAACTTGGAGGTAGACTGGGAGGTATATTTAACAAAGGGAGTGGATCCATTAAAATCTGCCACTCACAAGTAGGAGGTTTAACAGATACATCAGGAAGTCTATTAAACAGACGGTGGCGAATCCATTGCAAAATCTTACAGGCATCGGACGGTGGATCCGTTGAAAAAAATAGGCCAGATGATACAGTGATAACAATTAATTGTTCCAAGTAGAGATGCAGCTAATTTAAACTTAGCCGTGAAGTCATGGCGAACTGGTCAATTTAGTCACACAGAGTAATCCACAAAATTTCCTGCATTTGGTGAAATTTCACCTTCAAGGTGAAATTTCGCCTGTAAAGCAAATTTTGTTACCAAGGCAACATTTCACCTTTCCACAGGCAAAATGTCTCCATCCATGGTGAAATTTCACATTTCACCCCATGAAATGGGTGAAATTGCAGATTACTCCATGTAGCAAAGTTTTGTCACTTCGCCCACCACTAGTTCTAAGCAGAGAGGCACATGCAAGGGCACCAAAACCAGGCATTGGATGGTGGATCCATTGAAAAATATGCCAGGTGATGCAGTGATAATTAGTTGTTCCAAGCAGAGACACATGGAAGGGCACCATATGAACATACGAACATACAAATGTGCCAGCAAAACAGACCACCCAGTCTACCTAAGTCTGCTTGAGTGTGCAGCCAACACCCCTAGTTTGCAGCTGCCCACCTCCCCTTTCTCATCCCTGCCACCTCCACCTCCCCACCCTCACTCTCCCTGTTTCCTGTCCCATGCCCTTTGAAGCTGTTCACAGATTTACATGTACCACCCATTCTGGTAAGGTGTTCTATTTTGCTACCACCCTCTCTGTGAAATAGTGTCCCTCATTTCCTTCCTAAATCTTCCCCTCTATTCTTAGCCCATGTCCCTGGTGACTCTCCACCTCCATAACTTAAAGACCCCATCTGCCCCATCATTATTGACTCCCCTCAGATGCTTGAATGTCTCTATCATATCCCCTGTCCTTCTATCCTCCAGGGTGTACATATTCAGATCTCCCAGCCTGCTCTCATAGTCTCTCCCTCCATTCCACATATCATCTTTGTTGCCCTCCTCTGCACCTCCAGTAGCCTGATATCACGCTTTAGGTATGGCCTCCAAAACTGCACACAATACTCTAAGTGTGTCCTTACCAGCGACCTGTAGAGGGCAAGATCACTCTCTTTGCCTGGATGAAAACCCACTTGCTATGCACCCCAGATGCACCCCAGCATTTTGTTTGCTTTTGCAGCTGCTCTCCTGAACTGGGCAGTGTTGTTCATGGTCCCTGTTACCATTACCCCTAGGTCCTTCTCCTCAGTGATCCCCAGCTTAACCCCACTCAGCCAGTATTCTCTCCTGGGTTCTTCACCCCAAAGTGCATAACCTTATACTTCTTTGCATTGAACCCCAGCTGCCACCTCTTTGACCACTCCTCTAGCTTGCTTAGGTCCCCTGCAGTAGCTTCCATCCTCCTCTCCATCCACCACTGCTTCGATTTTGGTGTTGTCAGCAAACAGACTTACCTTGCTCACCACCCCATGTGCAATGTCTGATATGAAGAGCCCAAACAAGACTGGCCCCAACACAGAGCCCTGTGGCACCCCTCATCACCGGCCTTGGAGTTGAGCTCCCCTCTCACCACCACCCATTGCAGCCTGCCACTCAGCCAGCTTGTAATCCAGTTAATCATTTTGCCCCTACCCTATACCAGTTGCTTCCCCAAGCTGGCCATGAGGCACTGAATCAAAGGCCTTGCTGCAGTCCAAGTAAAGAACATCCACCACATGCCCTTATCCAGGTCACCTGTCAACCAGTCACAATATTATATGAGGTTGGTTTGACAAGACTTCCCGTTCTATTTTCCTCCTGATATGACACAAGTCTTTCCTTTAGTATCATTTCCATGAGTTTGCACACTATGGAGGCTTACTGCGCGATAATTACCCAGTTCATCCCTTGGCCTGCTCTTGTGTAATGGTACTACATGTGCCATCCTCCAGTCCAGTGGCACACATCCCAACTCCAGTGAGGTGCTGTACAGATCCACCAGTGGCTCACCAACACCTCCGCCATCTCTCTTAGCACCCTGGGTGGATACCATCCGGTCCTGGTGCCTTGTCTACCTTCAGTGCCTCATGCCTCTGGACTCTACTTGCCTCAGTTCTTCCATCTGTCACCTCCTCTCCCCGTCCACCCTCCCAGCCCATGCTGGTAGCGGTCCCTCCTTTTCTTCCATGAACACTGAGCAAAAGTATTCATTCAGTGCTTCTGCCTCGCTCCTCCCCTTTCCGTCCACTCCCCACCCTTTTTATCCTCACTATTGCCTCTTGCACTTCCTTTTCTCCCTGATGTATCTGAAAAAGTCTCCCTCCCATTAATTCCTGTACTAATCTCAACTCCCTTTGATCCTTGGCTTCTCTCCTTTTCTGGTCACCTCCCTGGACCATCTTGCATATTCCTCCCTGTCCACTTCCTTCCCTGTCCTCCTAAACCTCTGGTGCACCACTCATTTTCCCTCACCACCTCCACAACCTCGCTGTTCAACCAGCATGGTTTCTTGCTCTGCTCCTCTTACTTTATGCCATGGTGCAGGCTTCTGTTGCCTCTGTAACCCCCGTTTAATAATATCCCATTTCTGCTCAATGTCCATCTCCTGCCTTATGCCCTCAGTTTCCCTTTTAGTACTTCCTGCATCCTCCCAAATTCCACCCCTGAAGTTTACCACCCAAGTAACTGATTTCTCTGGCTCCCTGCACATCGTGATATTAAACCACACCGTTTGGTGATCGCTGTCAACTAGTGGGTCCTCTACCTTTACTTCCCTCATTGCCTCCCCATTTGACAATACCAGATCTAAAGTGTTCCTTAGCCTAGTAGGTACAGTATCCAACTGTGTCAGGAGACCCTCCTGGATCGCATCCAGGAGCACTTGCTCCCTAGCACTGGAGGTGACCGGAATGCTCCAGTCAACCCGGCAAGTTGAAATCCCCATGATGACCACCTTCCCTTTTCTACTACCTTTTGATTTGTCCCACTAACTCCCTGTCAAGCTTCTCAGACTGGGACGGTGGCATGTATACCACCCAAACCTCAGTTTCCTACCCCTTGAGTCTAGATGCTGCAGCCAGATTGCCTCTGTTCTCCTTTCTTCTCCCTTGTCCCTTGTGCATTAGATCCATCCTCACATAGACTGCCATCCCCCCTTACGGTCCTGCCTGTATAATTTGTATCCTGGGATTGCCAGATCCCAGTCCTGGTGCTCAGTTGCCTACATTTCTGTGACAGCTGCAATATCCACCATCCACACTGCTAAGAGTTCCTGTAGCTCAGCGGATTTGTTTCCTAGGCTTCTTGCATTCAGTGAGACCACCCTCCATAATGCCCCTTCCTTCACTAGCCTCCATCTCCTCCCTTCTACTCCTTCCTTTTTGGCCTCCCTGAATCCTTCCCTGCTAGCAGGGGGTGACTGTGACTCCACTCTATCGAATCCTGCCTACCTGCTGTCCACTTGCCACCCCTCTATCTAGTTTAAATCCACCCTTGATGCAATATACCTCCCCAGTCTTTACTTTAATACCTCCTTCCCTCCCCACTCAGGTGCAGCCTATCCCTTGCAAACAGATTGTTATTATCTCAGGTACTGCCCCAGCCGCCCCCAAACCCCCCATACACCTTAGTTCGGCAGCCATTCTACCAACCATGTGTTCAACTCTTTAACCCTCTCCTTTCTCACTGTGCTTGTGCTGGGTACTTTGAGCACTTTGGAGAAGGCCTGAGACTCCCAGTCTCCTCACACAACCTTCCCACCTCCTCAGTCCTCTCCTTGTTACCTCCACCATTTCTCCCAGTAGGTCATTTGTCCCCACATGTACCACAATGTGTGGTTTCCTCCTACCCTCTTTGCACCTTAGGATTGCCTGTCCTGCCATGTCTGCCTTTAATCCTGGTATGGACTCACCCATATCCGACTGTGCCTCTCCTCCTTGCTGCCCTATCTGATTCCTTGAGTATGGTCCCCCAACACCAGTACACCCCTTCCTCTTTCCTTGTGCTCATTGCCACCCCCAGGTTCTCATTTTGGAGCCTCTCAAGACTGTGTTTTACAATGTGCCCCAGTGTCTTCCCCCTGTCCCTCCCAATTCCCCCTCCTCCCGTTTGACTGCCAACCTCCCTCTCCCTCCCTCACCTCTCTGAGTATTTTCCCTTCCCCTGTCACCCCATGCTCAATGACAAACACAATGGGAGATCTGGAACATCAATATCATTGCTCTTGAACAAAGATATGCACATTTTGTAATCTTTGCTTACAGTAATAAGAATGTGCAGATAAGCAGGATACTATGGGTTTTATGTACACTTGTTTTCATTTTAAGTAACATGCAGGAAATTTCTATGCAGATATAGAAGTTTAAGACTGACCAAATAATGTAATTTTCAGTTTAGTTCTAAAGTGTTATAATTTGGCCATTCCTTATTCACACTTCTGCATTTTGGCAGATCGAGGTCTGTGATAACACCCTTTAAGAAGACAACTTTTTTTTTGCTTGGCCGATGACAGTTAGTTTCTGCTTGCGATACCAGTGACCGGGTTCAGGAACAAGCCCGGGAGCTGGAGAGCCGGCCAGGAGGGGAGGACTTGTGTGTCCCAAGGACTGCTCATCCTCTCCGGGGGGGGTACCAGAGCACGGCTCTTGTCTGACCCCGGTGGAGACCCAAGGTACAGAAAGCCTGATGCTCCAACAGAGGGGCAACATGCCAGATGTTGGTGCTTCAGTGCCTTGATGTCCGGGGACCTGACACATCAAGAGAACATCAGGGAAAAACCTTGCAGCCTCCTGGTAGACGGCACCAGGCCCCGACCTTCAATGCCCCTACCTGCCCGGAGACAGTGTGCTGATGAAACACAGAGAAGCATTGGTGTGTAAAGGCTCCCACTCTGTACCCGTCTAGGAGTACAACCATGGCTCCATGGGGCACGGACTGCACCGGTCACCAGGTAGGTGAGCGAGGCTGATAAGGCCGTAGGTGTCTCCCGAAGAGGGGAGAGCTGCGAGGAGGGGAGAATAAAGAGGAAAGTTAAAAAAGAAGACAACTTTTAACATCCTTCAAGAACACTGAAAAGGTATGAGAACATAGAATTTATGCATGGACTTACCATGACTTTGGACACAGTAGGTGAACGTTTTATTTTCTTAATGTTGGATAATTTCTTGGGAGATGCAAAACCACTTTGAGGTATGGGTTTACTGCCTGATAACAGCACTTCTTGCTCAACGAAGAATTCCAGTTGCAAAAGGTATCACTCTAGCCATGTATAATAGATCACAAGATCTGCCATCATGGTGCCAAGATCAGGCAAAACACTTTTATTTATTATTGATGCATTATTTATATGGACATTGGACAACATTTCACAAGATAAGGCTGTGTCATGATACAGGTTTTCAGACACTATTTGTGTACAAGTTGAAGGTAAAATGTACTCCATACTTTTCAAGCCTATAAATGACTCTACATATTTAAGGTTAAAAATTCTGCATCGGACTGGGATGTGATTATTTAAGGTTAAACATATTGCTTCTGATTGGGATGGGACTAAGTGAGTTGTAATGTTAAATGTCACTTAACAATAAAAGCCCAGTCCTAAGCAATATTTTTAACCTTACATATCCATTCAGTAGCAGTAATGTTAACCTTAAATATATAAGAATCATGAGTAGCAGTAAGGTATACTGCTCAAAAGCAGCCCTTGACCATCATCCAGACTACTACAAGCATTCATAAGCAGTAAAGTATACTGCTAAAAGCAGTCCTTGATCATCATCCAGACTGCTAAGACTGCTATGAAAACTGCTATCTTAGGCTTCTGATTTAAATATTTTGTGCTATTGGCAGACTAACTTAAGGCTTTAGACTGTGAAGCCTATCAAGATAACTAATATATTCTTGTTAACATGGCAAAACAGTTTGAAGGCTAATTTCATGCTAATATACTGCTAAGGTGAAAATAGTCTGACTGCTATTCGAAGGTTAGGGGAATGCCTTCCATTTGGGTAAGGGTTAGACCATGTCAAAAAGTCAAGTCAGAGGAGCCTTAGGATATTTCTTAAGCAAAGCCTTCAGAAGTAGCAGCTGGGGAGGTGGTTGTGGTAAGACCTAAATTCTACTTAAAAGCTACTACACCAAAAGAAGTGTTAAAATTTCTGAGGCAAATAAAACCTGATAGTTCAGGAGGGTGTGATAATCTTGCTCTAAACTTAGTAAGAGATGCTGCTGTTGCATTATCCTACCCTATTAGTATTATTTTAATTTATCCTTTTCTGTGGGATATGTGCCTGATTTGTGGAAACATTCTTTAGTAGTACCAATACACAAATCGGGTTTTGTCCATGATTTAGAAACTATAGGCCAATATCTGTATTGTCTACTTTGTCAAAGGTCCGGAAAAAGATGTTTTATGAACAGCTTACAGATTATACAGAAAAATATGGTTTATTGTCTCAGAACCAGCATGGGGTTTAGAAAAGGTCGTGGGACAGAGGCTGCCTTGGTTGAGTTCATGAGCATAGTCCTGGGGGTTTGGAGAGGGGTATGACTGGGGCCACATTCGTGGACTTGATTAAGGCATTCGACTTGGCTGACCATGAGCTCGTGAGTAAAGGTTAGGTTTATTTGGAGTAGGTCAGTCTGTGTAGGGGTGGTTTGCTGATTATCTTAAAGACAGAGTATCAGGCCGGTTAAGTATGGTGGAAGTGTTTCTGATAAGGCATTAGTAAGTATGGAGTCCCACAGGACTCCATACTAGAACTTATGTTATCTATTGTTTGACAGGACATCTACAGTTATGAAGGATGAACATCTTACATTGTATGATGAGATGCCATAATTTAAGCACATGGATCATCAGTTATTGAGTTACTGTAAATGGGATCTTGATGGAAGCAAAGGGTACCTTACACGATGATTGACACATAATAGTATGGTTCTAAATAAAGTAAAACAAAAACAATGGTTTTGGTATGTCAACTAGGCTTAGGGAGAGGACAAAACATTCAGGCTACTGCACCTGATGATATAACTTATGAAAATGTTGATACATTTCAATATCTGGGAGTTATAGTAACACGCGTCCTGAGTTTTGAATCTCATATAGCAAAGTGGCATCAAAATTCATGCCATGGTGGCATTATTGTATAGGTTATGAGCTTTCTTTGCTGTAGAATCTAGAATGGCCATAGCAAATCAGTGTTTAACCCCAATTGTTAATTATTCAGCACTTGTAACTGTTAAAGCCTCAATTAACATAATATCTAAAAATCTTCATTACTACAGAAAATTGGAAAATGTTGCCGTGTCAGTTCCACATAGTTCACATGACTTTAAAGCAGATGGACTGGTTATCAGCCCACCTGTTTTTAAATTTCTGATGGCTAGGTTTACTTGTGGGATAATAAAATCTGGGACTCCTCTAGCTTGTGTAAATATCTGCAGAAGTTTAATTTAAACTACTGTTCTAGATCCCAGGAAGACAGTACAGCCTGAAACTCCCTCTGATGCAAAATTCTAGTAGGCAGCGAGCCTTTGTTTATGTTGCCACGTAACACTTAGAATAATAAACCTCCCATGATAAGGAATATAACAAACTATAAATCATTTCCAAGCACTCTGCTATAGCATTTTAGAACCTCATCTGATTGTAAGTGTTTTTAAGTTGAATTTTATTATTATGTAAAGGCGTGGAATGTTGTATTCCTATACATATGTATGTCAATGTCACTGTATAATGTGTTGAAGTGCATTTGTGTGTATTTATTGTGGACCACACCTGTAAAAGGAATTAATTTCAGTGTGTTCACCCATTAAACAAAAAAAAGCAAACAAGATAGTCATTCCAAATGCTTGTGAGTCTATATCTTCAGAGGCTTAGCACACATTGTGCCTGCAGCATGAGATTTGGAACCTAGTACCCTCTTTGAAACTAAGGTACTAAGAAGAATTGTAGGTGGGAATAAAGATGCCATTTAGTTATAGTACTCAGGGACTGTACCTAACCACCTTTTGGCACCAAGACAATACAAGGAGAGTGTCTCACTGAAGATGGGTCCCAGCCTAACTCTGTATACATTGTGCAGAGATGGGCATGATGGGGTAGACCAAGGTGAATCTGCATAGGGCATTAACTAGGGTAGTGAGTTCAGAGATGACCAAGTTGCAGGTGCCACAGAAAATCACATAACCATAAGCTAGTAAAGGAAAGAGCATACATTCAACAACATTCCCGAGTGCTAAGGGAAGGCAGCTGTTTACTCTGTAGAGCCCCAAGTTTAACTAGGATCTATGTCATAATGGTGAATGCCAAAAGTCGATTGCCGTTAGGTGACGGTACATCGCCAAAAACATTCTGCAATGTACCCCAGCACACAGTAAAAGGCATGGGACTTCAATTTACCATATCCCTCGTGGGGGCTTCACCACCACACCCCCTACTAAAGGATTCTCAACTCTAGGGGGTGCAAAACCAAAATATTCGGCTGAGCGCAACAAAATGTACCTGCGCCCAGACCTGAACCCAGCACCATTCGCACTCCCAGCCCTGAACCCACCAACCCACCATGCCATGGGACCAGCTTGGCAGCTCATCACAGCACCACCCCTCACAATCCCTCCCTCCCCTCCCACCCTACAGAGTGTTCCACCCACCCCATGTGAATATACATGTAGGGACAACCTGTCACTATATGCATGAAACCCCATCCGGTCACCTCCCATGGTTGGTCACCCCAATGACATGTGCTATGATTGAGTCGCCATTTTGTAGGCACTAAATCGCAGTCATCCATGTCATGGGATACTGTTTAACTAAGCACTGGGACACAGTGCTATTGATATGGTCAGAGTAGTCAACATGTTGGATGAGCAACAGACTGAAATATTTGCAGGATGTTACAGGCTCAAAGAGGCCACTTGTCTGGAAATGTATCTTTAAGAAGAGTGGAACTGCTTAACATTTGTTTGGTACCAAACAAGATAGATGCAGTTTTCTTATGGTTCATAGCTAGTTGGTTGGTGAAGAGCCAGTTTGGGGCATTGAGGAAGTTGATCTATATAGATACTGTGTATGGTATACTTGTCATGGGTCATACCTGTAACATTGTTGGGAAATATTTCTGACACATTTCTCGCAGGTGGTCAGAAAAGGTTAACTCATTTTCAAAAAGACACAGGCATTCAGATCCACTGCAAAGGACCCCGTGATGGGCAGATATCTCTCTAGGAGTGAACACAGGATTAACATTAATTGGTAGCTTGAGAGCTCCTCCTTATCATGTAAAAAGGACTATCATCAAAATCCATGCTTCTGAAGGGTCCTTTCATGGTGTTGGGGTCTTGTACAAACAATAGAGGCAGCTGGGATTGTTGTAGGTAGCCTCAAATACACAACTATCATTAGGGGTTATGTGTATCAGACTTAGTACCAGTTTTGTCCTTTTCTAAAATGGGACAAAACATACTGACCGTTGTGACTGACTTGATGATACATACTGATGGGCTGACTCAGGAAGGATTATCTTTTAACTCTCAAGAGTGCAAATGACAGATTTTACTCAGCACATGAGAATATCAAAGGCCCACAGGAAAGGAAACATGAGCAGAAATCCCACCTTCTGTGTGTGCAGCATAAAGTCCTGTGAGTGGGTAAGGTACTATAGGTCTTATTGTGAGACTAGAGGTTTTTCTTTTGCAAACTGTTTAAACAGTTTTACTTTGCATTCTCTAGTGTGCTTGATCTCATTTGTATCTTACTGCATATTCTGTAATTTAGTAATGAAAATATTAAAAATGTATATAGTTAATATTCTCTGACTGTCAGGTAAAATCCATTTCTATTGAGCAGTCTGGTGTTTGCTCCAAACAGCATGACTAATAAGTATAAAATGAACCTCTGTCTAATACAGAGCAGGTGAGAGGTTCCTGAAAGGACTAAATGGGTAGTTCTGTAGCCTTAATTAAAAGTCTTGCACTGGGCAAGCACGGCCAGTAGTGGGATGAGAATTAGATAAGAGATATCCTAATAGTCAGTCAGGTGGTGTCAGCATTGAACAAGTAGCTGTCCAAGAATATGGTGGCTGTTGTCTGTGAGGCTGTGACATGTGCTGTAAGGCTTGCTGAATGACAAAGAGTGAAGGTTCTGAGGAGAAGACTATAGAGTCATCTGTATACATTAGAAAGCATTACTTCACACAGAGTGTTTAACATGTAAGATATCACCCAGTGAAGTGGTGGAATCAAGCACTATTTAGGATTTCAAAGCAGGACCAGACAAATTTCTGAGGAGAAAAGATTAAAGGTTACACAGAACGAGTAGAATGAACAGGGTAACATGCCAGCTGATTAGCATGGATGTGTACTTATTGTCAAATATGGCATAGTCACTGTCATACAACTGACACGGCAGACAAGATAGACCCTAAGTCCTTTCCATCACCACATTAATGTGTTACAATGAAATGTGCCTATTAGTGGGAAAGTCCCCTCAACCTATTTTCTGTGTGCTTGTGTAGTTTTGAGGTATGAACAATGATTCCCTCTCTTGCATCCCCTAATGTCATCATATTTTAAATATAAATGAGGTTGCTTTACTTTGTTTTGCCCTGATGTGAAAACCAGTTTGTCTCCATTCCAAAGGCCATGACCCCACTCAAGCAAGGCATTATTGGAGATGATAATGCATATATGCACAAGCCAGCAGAAGTTATGTTCTTATTCAGTTCTGTTACATGTATTGTGAAGTCTCTGTACTCTCCAAAAACATTTTTTCTAACTCAAATACAGTTTAAACTACAGAAAACAGCAGGGCATTTACTATGCCTTGAAAAGTTTCATGGCCAGCATAAGACAAGAACATAGGGACTGCAGAACACAGCAACAGCCCTGACTAATGCAGTGTAACTATGCAGGATTTACACAACACATCATAAAATTCCAGGATGCCTTACATTAGTCAGGTCATGACCTTTGCACTGAAGTCAGGCAGGTTTCACCTGACTGAAGTACCTTCATTTACATTTAAATCCTGATGAAATTAGGAGGCGCAATACAGCAACCATTGTGCATGCCTACAAATTACACAGGAAACAGAAAAAACAAGGCTGAGGGACTCTCCTTTAAGGACACTGCACATTAAGGATGCAGTGACATTTCTTATAGTCCAGACAGCAGTTTTTCAGTAATGTGCAAACTGCATTTTATGGACACACTGATATCAAGGAGGTGTTTTGATCCCAGAGATACTTCATAGACAAGTTCCACTGTTCAGTATTTTGCAATATTCCAAAACTATAATGACCACCGTATTCAAAAGTTTCACTCAGATGTCTCTAATTTGAAAGGGACTATTTTATACTCTGACGAACAGAACAAGGGTCTCAAAAATAACAACTATATTAGCATTTCTGTCATTTTACTTTATGCATTCCAAACAATACATACTGTATTGTGCCTTGTAAGTGCATTACTTACTTTGATAATTTATTTTAATGTATACATAATAAGCAACCTTAAATTGCAGTTCAGTAAACATTTTAACATAACAGGGATTTTAAGTGCTGTTCAGTGTAAAACCATTTGAAGCCTTTTAACGGATGATAGTTAAATAAAAGCTATTTTGCTCTTTTAGTTAAACAGGTGATATGAGTACTGAAAATTTGAACACTTGCTGTAATATCTTGTTTGGTTGAGTACACACACACACACACACACACACACACACACACACACACATGCACATATTACTACCTCCCCAACGCGCACACACACACACACGGGTGTAACACTCCATACTCATCAAATGTAGCAAGATGCCGGTGAAGGTAACCTTTCCACAGTGTTCCCTACTATCTAGAGCTGACAAGGATGTGCATCCTGTGGAAACCATTTTCTGTGTGACATGCAGATTAATTAGCATGAATTATATGATGAGCACAGCCTGAGTGAGGCCTGGTGGTGTTGAGGGGTGAATACTCTGGGTTCAAAATCTGCAGGCACTGAAGCTGGCAAAAGATGCTCTTGTGCTTGTTTGTGCTGTACATTACCTTTCTGTTCTGCATGGTGTTTCTACATTTTCCAAGCTGGAAGCCTCACTACACCCCTAGGATCCAATGGTATGGATGACCCAACTAGGTGTGTACATCCTTCGGATAGTGTCGCTCCATTCAAAACAAAGCTCCAGTGTTGGACTATGCTTTTTCTCCTCAGCATAGTTGGCAAAAGATGTTTGTGTGTTTTTTTTGGGGAGACTATAGGACACTGGAATAGATTAAGCCCAACTATAGCAGTGCGTGTGGTTCAGCTGCTAGCCTCTCTCACCTCTGGTCCTAGAGGTCTTGAGTTTAGGTCCCAAATTGGGGACTTGAACTTATCACAATGCTGACACTGCTGTACAACACTGGGAGGCTTCACAGAAACATAAAACGTAGAATTTGTCGTTAGAAATGACCAACTGGCCCAGCACCTGCCCGGATGCTCCCTGCCTAATCTGTCTCTTCAGACCCTACTTGGTCTGCAGCAACCCTTCCTCCTCTCTACCTATGTTCGTCCCATCCATGTTTGAAGCCCCACTGTTTTTACCTCCACCTCTTCTGCTGGCAGTCTGTTCCAGGTGTCTAGCACCCTTTCAGTGAAGAAGTATTTTCCCACATCTCTTAGTTCCTCCCTCCACCCAGCTTCAGTGCATACCCTCTGATCCTGGTGCTCTTACTCATTTGAAAGAGATTCACTCCTGCACCCTGTTCACCCTGTGAGGTACTTGTGAGTCTCTATCATATTGCCTTTCACTCTTTTCTCTTCCAGGGTGTGCATATTGAGATCCTCAGTCTCTCCTCATAGGGCTTTTTGTGCAACCTAGCACCATTTGACTTGCCCTGGTCTAAACTGCTCCCACCCTCTTATGTTCTTTCTGAGATCGGCCAACAAAACTGCACACAGTACTCCAAGTGAGGTCTGACCAGTGAGCGATGCACTGATGGAGATGCAGTCTTTTGGATGACATCATATATGATTACTTCTGCTTGTCTGTAAATCATGTCATGCTTATTTTTTATTTTTTATCGGCACCTTTCATGCAAGTGTTCCATCATCACACTGTCTCACAAACACCATTTTGGGGATTGATATGACTACTTGTAAGCAAGCAGAGAGTGCCCCTGCTGAATTACCTACCACTACCTCTTTCTGCAATACCTGCTGTTCACTGGAGGTCTCAGTCCAATGTCTGCCAGTCCTGACTGTGCATATGTAACCCCCTGCAAATGGGGGTTCCCAAAAGACTTCAGGAGATTGCTTGAATGCTCCAAGCCTGAATGGTGTTTGGCGTTTAAGCCATTTATCAGTGAGTGTTTTAGAACCTCTGGTACTGTCTCTTTAAGAGCTGTCTGCTTGCAGACATAATTAGTTGTATGGGGGACTGTGTGTTTCTTTGATTGAGTACCACTCAAGCTGCTGCAATTCACTTCATTTTGCAGTCACTAGGAGTGCAAAGGGAACCTATCTGAAAGATGTAACTGTTTGCCAGAAATTATTTAGAGTAATAATGAAATTACAGTTTGTCTAACCTGCTTTCTTTGCAGTCAGAGCGGTGTCTGCTAGTTCCCATTCTAGTTTTGAACTGCTGAACTGGACCAATCAGTGTGGGGTAAGCTAGCTCTAAAATGGTGCCTTGGACGAATCAGAACTTGGACTCATAATCTGAGCCAGCCACAAGAGGATTGTATGGGCAGTGACTCTGGGAGATGTAGTTTAGACTTCAGCACCTTTTTGGACCAACAGCAGCAGTCTATTGTGAGTGACAGCCAATCCAGTCAAGAACTGGGAGGAACTCAAAGGAAGTGCCTGGTTTTGTCAGTTGGAGTTTCAGTTGAGCTTTGGCAGTGAAGAAGGAAGGAGCCCTGTGCTTTTCAGTGTGCAGTTTAGTCAAAAGCATGTGTAAGGCCCAGAGTTCCGGTCTGCAGCTTGTGTAACAGCTTGTTGGGACTGAATCCGTCCTGTGAAAAGAATCAAAGGATCTCTGAAGAGTAGAAACCAGGCTCACCCTGTAGAAGACTGGAGGAATTGCTGAAAATTGTACTCGGTCTGTCAGGAACTGAATCTGCTGTGTGTTCTCCCGGGTATTGTGCAGTAATTGCGATCGGGATACAGATGCAGCCTGCCTGGTATAGTGCTTTCTTTATATGGATGTGTGAAGAGGTTTGTGTACCTCAAGTGAGCCCTGCTGACATTGAAGGACCCTATCTTATTTGGAGGTCGTGAGTACTAATTCAGGGTCGCTCCTGTTGAATTGCCACATTAAATCCAAATGGAATTACTGTACTGCTGACTGTTTAATTTTCCTTTTCTCTGTGTGAAAGGGCCCCTACCAGCTGCCACGGTTTGGACTAGCCACTAGGGCTTGGGTACCCAGGGACAGTAACTGATAGGGATAGGCCTGTGCACAGAGCCATAGGTAGATGAGTAGAGTGATAAGCTAATTAACCTGATTTCTCCCTGTCCTTGTTATATCCCCTAAATAAATCAGAGCTGCTTGTTTCAGCAAAGTTATACTGCCTGAGGTATTTGTCTATGTTAAAGTACTGTACTGTGATTGTTGCACTGTATCTTATTTCTGGGAGGTCCCAGTGCCGGAACCAGTCCTGGGGTAAGTGTATACTGTAAAGGTAATTCTGATGTATTGTGTGGGCCACTAGTGGGAAGAAAGGGGTTGCAGTGTCCCAGAGGGCTGTGACCAAGTTAGTTTAACTATTGTAAACCCTGACCTCTGGGTGGAGGCACCGCCATTGGATCCAGGCCCCTCAACCTGTTAGTGGCAAATCAGGCAGGGGTAGTAGCCCCTGGGATAGCGCCATCTAGGGGTTACACATAGCTTCTGGAGATCTGGAGGGATTGGACTTAGAAATGGTAAAGCTGCAAGTTATGCTTCACTGATTGAGGTGCTAGCTTTTGAATGACATCTACGTGTCCCTTCTGCCTCTGTCTCTCCTATAATCCCATTTTAATAAAATAGGCCCATGCAGTTGCCTATGCCTATGTGTAAGAAGTTGCTTGTTGCACAATTGTTTTGTGTTTGTCTGTACAGTCTCTGTATTATATCATACCGTGCACTGTAGCTACATTATATGGGAGGTGGGTTCTTCTCTTCTCGATTGGTTCCAGCGAGCAGCAAGATGACTGTGCTGCTGCTGAGGGTATAAAACCTAAAACCTATGATTACTGCTGGATCAACTTATTTATAAGAATAATCCCAGGGATGTCTTACCTAATATATTGATAACTAAGTCTATTGTTATGTACTGTTTTTAATGGTGTTTTACTGATACAGTATATTTTAGATGTTCTGTTAAATTGTAATGCCTAAATGGCGAACAATAAAATCAAACTAACTAACCTACATTATATGCGTGTTTGATTTTTTTTAGATCTACTATAATTAAAAAAATCCCTTTCTTCATGCCATGGCATCTCTAACATCCAAATGAACAACCAGCAGAACAGGCACACAGGAATTTGGTTTAATGTCTCATCCCAATGACAGTCCTGCTCAACAACACAGTGTCCCCAGATACCTTTATGGGTGTTGGTACCATGTAGTTACTTGTAACTAAGGAAGTACCCCTACAGAGCCACCTGCCAACAGAACTACCTGCAACTCCTGCTGTTCAATAAACACAAAATTAGCAGCTCAACCCTTGCTCATTCACAAATATTTAAACAGCTCTTCTCATTAGGGTGCTACTGGCATGGCACAAAACAGTAAAAGAGAATTTAGTGCACACCTCCTGACCCTCATGTCAAATCTTTAAAATATTACAATTTTCTGTCTGCCTGAATAGGCTACTTATTTGTTTCATCTCCTTGAGCGGGGGTTCTCTTAGTGTTCATTTCAGAGCTCTGATATAAATAAAGCCCAGCCACCAAACATCAGGGTGGACTACCCGTCAGTGGGAAAAAAAAGGATCATTATTCTAAAATGTAAGTACCTGAATTGGCTTCTTTTAAATTAGATGCACTGCCTAAATTGTGTTCCTTTAAATAATGTGCCATAACTAACAAATTTGCTAATTTAGGTAATACATCTCATTTAAACGGCGTCGATACAGGCCACGATAATACTGTCATTGGCTCACAACAGGTGCTAGTGCATGCAGAGCTGGAAGTCGGAGGGGAAGCAGATGCTGTCTGACATGCTAACAGCACACTTGTGTGCAAACACATTCACAGCTCTGACAGCATCCGGGAAGGGGAACAAAATGGTGTAAAATCCCAGCTAAAACAATTCTTCTGGCTCCTGCACTAGGCAATCCAACAGTCAGGTTTGCTCAGACCGCAGACAGATTTGGTGCCCTCTGAAGTAGCCACTTCCAATGTCAAAACTGCAACACATTGAGGGCATTAAAAAAACAGCACAGACACAATGCAACAAAACCTCTTAAGGCATTTCCATTTTCAGCTTATTTCAGCAACCAGTCCAGTACTTACTGACATAACAGCAGAAAAACTCACAGCAGCTATCCCCAGCGGCTTTAAGCCACACTGAGTGTTCCTTGGGGTCAAGTTTGGCTGCATCACATCTCTTAAATACTGGCAATTTAAAGGCAAACTCTTCAGTTGCAATTTTGCTAAAAATTTAAAGGAGGCCAGTATTGGTGCTTTAATTTAGTACAGTAATGGCAGTAATAAATAACACTGACACTGCAAGCTAGTGTCAGTAAACACAAAAGCCCAGATATTCAAAAGGGTTGCACCATGCACAATAGGGTTGCACCAGCGCAAGTCCAAAATCGCCATTCTGTGATATTTAGCGGAGGCAGTTGCACCCCAAAATCACGCCTGGAGCAATAGCGCAATTATAATGAATGTATGCACAACTGAAGGGGAGGAACCATGCATAAATGGCACAGTCAGATATTCAACAACATGCACCATGCGCAATAGGGGAGCAAGCAGAAGTTGTGCGAGAGGTGGAAATGAGCCAAAATAAAAGGAACAAGGGAGAGGTGCAAGAACGCTACAGGGAAGGCACATGTTGCTGAACTATAGCCAGCCACACAGGCAACACACACACACAGGGCAGGACAGAGAAAGGGCACCTGGAACCCACAGGCTCAGGGAAGGTGTGGGGAGCCACAGCCACAGCCACAGTGCAGAAGGGAAATGCCACACAGCACTGAGGCCACCACAGTTAGGTGTTCCTGGTGCAGGGAAGTAGCAGCCAGGACAGCTGGGGAACACAGAAACAGCTGCCAGGGGGTGAACACAAGTCAGAGACATGGCCAGTGCCACCATCCAGATGGAGGCAGTAATGAGGGAGGTGAGAAGGTAGGCAGCAGGGGCATGCGGCTGTAGAAGGGCCCGTCAGCGGTATGCCCCAACAAGCAGTGCTGAGCCCACACCAGCTTCGAGCTGTACAGTGATACTGAGATAGTGGGCTGGTATCACCTGAATTGGGCAATTCTGAGGTGGCTCTGAGAGCTGTGCAGTGATGTGATGCAGGCATCCACACGACGGAGCCATGCTCGGTAAGTGGAGACTAAAGTGACAGCTTGCATGTGCTTGCTCACCACGGTACCTTCCAGAGACCAACAGGGAACACCACAGGCATAACCCAGTCGGCTGCGTCACGCCACCTCACCCAATTCCTCAGTGCACTGCTGCCACATGCTGCAGAGTACATCCATTTCCCAGCACACCGGCAGAGCACACAGCAAACATACAGGAGTTCCACAGGGTAGCACATATGCCTGGCATGCTAGGGGTAATAGACTGCACATATGTGGCCATCCACACACCACCTGGCCCCGAGGGGCCACATACATTAATCACAAGGGCTATGCTAGCATCAACTGCCAGGTGGTGTGCGTGCCAGGGCACATAATCAATGTCTGTGCCATGCACCGGGGAGCACATGATGCCTTCATCTGGCACCAGTCAGCACTGTGCAACAGATTCAAGTGGGGACATCCCCACTGGCCACTTAGTGGGTGAGTATGCAAACCACACGGACAAACTTAGGGCTTGGGAGGGCATGGTCAGAGGTGACATGGGTAGTGGCCTACATGGCCTGGGGCAGGGTGATGCTGATCACCAAACTAACCTCCACACTCTACACACAGGTGACAGTGGATACCCACTCCATCCCTGGCTGCTCACACCATACCGGCATCCTTTGACCCCATCGCAGCAATGCTACAATGAGACACATGCCACCACAAGTAATGTCATCGAGTGGGCGTTCAGTATGCTGAAGGCAAGTTTCTGTTGCCTGGACACCTCCGGTGGTGCCCTACAGTACAGCCCCTCAAAGGCCTGTGGGCTATTCCTGGCCTGTTGCATCCTGCACAACATGGCCAATGAATGAGGGATAGCCATACAGGTCAAAGAGGGGACAGCGATAGGGACGATGAGGATGCCAGTGACAATATTGATGGGCAGCCCCACTTGGGCAATGGGACCTCGACTGCTCTGGCTGGCACAGCTGCACTAGGACACCATCATGGAGGAGCACTTCGCCAACCCAGGTAAGTCATGGGGCCATGTGCAACCACCAGTGGCAAAGGCACAACCCACAAACATGCATGGACACACACCAGGGTGCATGCTGTCAAGGTAAATGGCCAGGCACACACATACCGCCAGGGATGGTGAAGTCTAATATGCGCGAGGTCAGACACACACCAGCACGCACACAGCACACACACAAAACTCACCAGACATGCACAAAGGTTAGGAGGCACGCCGACCCAGAACGCCACCCCTAGCCACATACATGTCCACAGACCACCACACCCACTGCCTGTCATTGTGCATGTGTCAGACACTGGCACCATTGCACACTGGCGTGCAACACAATGCAGGCATCATCATGCACACGCAACTGCGGACAGCAGCCAGGAAGGTGTGCAGATGAACTGTGTGTGTGTGCAGGCTGGTACCCACCCATGCATTGCCCACTGAATGACACAATGCACACAGGGCGGCATCAAACAGTAGCTGCACTGGAAGACAAGTCAGTCACGCACCACAGTGCCCGCCACCACGGATGAATGGGCGGCCCTGCCAAGACCCACCAGCAGTGACAGGCTGACCACTAGCCTCATGGGGTGGCACCTATGGTCCCCAGGGTTCTACTGCGTGAACACGACCGTGCTCATGCAGGGGTCTGCAGCACACCAAACATGCCTGCACCAGGCATGCTCTGGATGCCCACAGCTGAACCCGGTGTCAACAAGGATGGCATCACACGATGCCAGGAATGGGGTGGACATTGCACTGCCACGGTGTCTGTGATGCATGGGCAAATAACTGTGTGCTCCCTCTGGCCATGGCAGCTGTGATTGTCTGTGTCAGCCTGTCAATGGCAGCGGTCACATCCTCCAGCATCCAGTCCAGCCCTGCCAGGAGCAGACCAGTTTCTCTGCTGCGACGCTTCTCTGCCTGGTGCAGATCCGTACTCAGTGCATCCATCATTGTCACAAGCTGCATCTGCTGATTGACTGATGCTTGCAGTATGCGGGCATGCTCATCCAAGAGGTCATCTACCTGATCAGCATGCTGTCCCTCAGGGTGTTCGTGGCCCTGATGCTCATCACCCCTTGAGTGGGCGCTGCACACCAGGATCAGGCCTGGGCATGTCCACAGGTGGTGCACTGACGCGCCCCTGACACTGTACCCCTAAGCCCATTGTCTGACTGCTCTTGCTGCCCTCTGGCTGCCACTCCCAGGGCCAATGGTGCCACCGCAGTGGCTGCAACAGTCCCACTGTCCTGTACACACACCAGTGCTGCCCCACCGGTGCTGACAGGCACAGGCTGGGACTGTGATGACACGCAGGCCTCCATGGCAGCACCACCCACAGCCATGGCAGCGATGTTACCTGCTGTGTGGTCATCTTGTGGCACACATGTGTCACTGCCCATCATGTTAGCAACATCATCATCAGTGACAGATCCAGCACCAGCCCGAGTCCCAGCATGCTGGCATCCGTGGACGCTGGCATGCTGGGACACGGGCAGGGCCTCCTCCTCATCTGCTCCACCAACAACAGTCTGGATGTCCAGGCAGGCCCACTGTCACCCTGAGCCGCGTATTCCTGTGGAGGTGGATGGTTCCTCCTCCATCTCATCTGACCAGCCTCAGTGGAGAAGCCCACCACCGCTGACCCATGCAGATGCTCAGGAGCTGTAAGGGAAAACAAAGTCATGTTACTGCATGTGACCTACCCTGTCCCCCAATAGACAGACCATGACCTACCATGGCTACCACCCATCTGGAATCCACCACCGGAACACCCTCAATGGCACAACGCTGCATGCTGCCAGCAACCCTCTCCTCCTGTGGGGTCAGGCATAGCACCTCCGGCTGTCCCAAACCTGTCACAGACCATGCTGCTCTGATGGCAGTCACCTTCTCCTTAATTCTCCACCTGTATGTGCCCATCTTCTTCTTGCACTCCTGCACGGAGTGCTGGTGGCTGCCATGCAGGTTTACAGCATGCACCACCTCCTCCCATGCAGCAGCATGGGCCTGTGTGTTCCCTGGCATCTACTGAGAAGCAGCTCCTGGTCTAGGTAGGCCTCAAACAGGGCATCCATCTCAGCCTTCATGAAATTTGGCCTCTTCCTCCTCCCACGACTCTGCTCCTCTTCCCCACAACATGCTTGGTCATGATTCAGCCTGTGAGAATGACAGGTGTTACCTGTGACTGTGCAGTCCCATGCATGTCCCAAATCCACAGTCCACACTCCCAAATAGCATGCAACTCACCAACAGACTGCAGTAACTGACTATGGCCAGTGCAGCCCAATGTCACACTTTTATAGCGCAACCCATGCAAATGAGGCGGGCGCACCTTTAAGTGGATGCAAATGCAGTGACTGCGCTATTGAATGGCTGATTAGCTGATTTGCATATGCTGGCTGAATATTGCGCTGTTGCGCTTTGTGCAGTGTGTGTTGAATGTGCTGCGCCAGGGTGCAGTTCTGTGACATGCGCGGTACACACCTAACTGCGCATGCCCGGGTTGATGACACAGGTGCCTGCTGCGCTGCAGATGTGCTGTGCATGGGAGGCAATGCAGGGCATGGCCACCATTGTGCCAGTGGCTTTACAGCACTGTTCACCTATATGGCGTTGTGGCACTGGGGCGTCATAGGCGCACTGAGGCAACAGCCACGGTAGGCCGCTACAGGAGGTGGCACACAGGCACCCAATTGCACTAGACACATTGGGTTCCAATCGCTTGTGGCTGTCCATGCACCAGAGACCCTTGACCCTGTGCCTGACCTTTGCCCCTAGGTGCCATGCGTCAGGCATGGGTGCACCACTATTCGCAGTTCAGTGACAGCATGATAGGAATGGCAGTGCTGTACCACGCAGCATCTGCATGTTGCAGAACCACGCTGCAGAGCACCATTTTGGCTTAACTGAGCAGCAGAGATGGCACGGAGGAGAGCTGTGCAGTGGAGCCAGGTGGAGCTGGCAAACCTGGTTGCCATTGTGGAGCCACATGTTGGCCCACTATTTGGGAGGCACCCTGGACAGGGCCAGGAGTCAGGTGTGGCAGGAGGTGGCCGACGCCCTGGAGGAGGCCATCGGTATGGGGCGGATGGCAGAGCAGTGCTGCCACCGATATGGGGACCTGAGGCAGAGGGACCCAGACCTGCTTGCCTGCCTGCAGGCACATGCCAGGAGGGAACAGTGCCACGGCCAGGTAGGTGCAACACACATACACTTTTATCTTCCATATGGGTATCATGGTTGCATGTGTCCAGCACATGGGGGGCCGTCTAGTGTTGGCCGTGGTGGTGTTATCAGGGAGTGGGGTGGGTGGGTCTGGCTGTGTGGGATTGCACACACATGGGGGCGGGAGACTTTGCTACAGGATTGTACTGATGCTCCTCTCTCCATGCTTGCACCTTAGGCCCAGATGAGTGCAGGCTGGTGAGGGAGAGGAGGCACTGCCAGGAGGACCATCAGGCCAGGAGGGGCGAAGGTCCGCAGAGGCACAGGGACCAGCCTGATGATGGTGAGTGCCTTATATCCATGATTACTATTGCATGCTGTGTAACAGGGCGGGCAGTGGGGCATGGCCACCATCCATTACACCACTGCCATGCACAACTTTTTACAGTCAGCTCTGTCCAGTGGCACTGCATGTCTGGGAGTGCGTCAATGGCGGTCCATGCATGCACCAGGCATGGCTGTGCCACTGCCTTCACACCGCATAGCCAAGTCACTGTATGGCCACGGTGGTGCTGTGCAGGACATGGGCAGTGGGTGTGTGCAGTGGCCCACATGGCTGTGGCTGCCTGGGTAGGCAGGTCTTGTGGACATGGTCACTGTGGGTGGTCGCACACCATCACAGGGGCATGGCACATGGCTGTATGCCATGCACAATGGGTTTGCTGCAGGGGACTGGACAGTCACACGTATTGACTCTGCTCCCTTGTCCTAGGTGGAAACATTGGATGGCCCTGGAATGGGCCACAAGAAATACTGCAGCTGGCACAGGTGTCCCTGCAGCATTGGAGAGGTTGGAGCAACATGGGGTCGGAGGAGGAGAACCCGGAGCGCTACAGGAGTGGAGATAAGGGCAGAGAATAGGTCCTCCATGACCCCTGACACCCATACCCCTGGACTCACCTTCACACCCCTTCTTCCTCTCCCATTTGTACACCTTGCCCCATGCCCACCCCACCTGGTTTGTGGCCCTTTCCCCCACCCTTCTATACATTTGTAAATATGTTTCATAGTTCTTATATTTTAATACATACATTTTGTTATAACAACTGTGGTGGTCTCTGATTTGCAGCGGGCTACATGTGCTCAGCTGCAGTGGTGTCATGGCATCGGGGTGGTGCACGGATGGGCGTGTGTGTGTGTGTACAGAGGTGAACCGCCTATGGTGTGGGCAGGTGGATCAGTCACTGTCTGTGGTTTGTGTGTTGTACTCTGTGCACTAGATGCCTGTGTGCAGTGGTCCATGGGGTCTGCACTGTGTGCATGGCACCCTGTCAGACTGTCCATGGCCTGTGCAGTTGACACCCTTGCATGTCTGTGATATGCACGGTCTGCTGGCATGTCACTGGTGGCTGCTGTGACCAGTGCTGGGATG
This sequence comes from Neoceratodus forsteri, assembly GCA_016271365.2. NCBI lineage: Eukaryota > Metazoa > Chordata > Ceratodontiformes > Ceratodontidae > Neoceratodus > Neoceratodus forsteri. The sequence goes on along the minus strand of CM057459.1, from coordinate 478,632,292 downwards.
GGATGTGTTCTTGGGAGGGTGTGCAGGGTGCTGTACCACTGGAGGTGGGATCTGGGGCATGCCCTGTCGCATGTGGGGTACCTCATGTGCTGACACATGGTCGGTCTCTCAGCTGTACCTCAGGGAGACATGCAGGGTGGCACTGTGTATGCATCTGTTGCATCACTGTCTACTGCTGCCCGCTGCAGGGTGTCCCAGTGGGGCTGCCTTGCATGGCTCCATGGTGCACAGGTTGCATTGTCACAGTGGGGGTGTGGTGGCATGCATGGGGTGTCCTGCAATGTTGGGTGCTACTCCTGGGCAGGGTGTGTTCTGCATTTGTGGGATGGTGTGATGCCGGGTGGTCAGCCATCCTTGTGTGCCGATCACAGCTTGCCAGGGGTGTGATGGGGCACCATGGCCCGGCTGTGGGTTGGTTGCTGGTCTCCATGGGCCAGTGGTTATTCCAGTCCTCCCCAGTTGTGCAGTGCATGGGGTGGGGGACAATGTCTGTTCTGCTGTGTGTTCCTCTGCCCATCTGTGGCATGGGTGGTGGGCCCCTGCATCCTGGTTGTGCTGTTGCATTGCTGCCCTGCTGCTGGGGGCATCCCTGGTTGTGCTATGGTGCATCTGGACTGCTCAGCTGAACATCCTTGTTGCGCTATGGCACATCAGATATGCTCAGCTTCACCTACCTAGTTGCGCTATGGCACAGGTGGTGCGATATTCAGTCGTTGGCCGTAGGCGCATCTTGGCCTGCGTGGTTTTGAATATCACGCTTCTTGTGCATGGGCGCAGTGGACTTGCATTTGTTCCTGCTGTAGCGCACTTTTGGGTGCAGTTTGAATATCTGGGCCAAAACATTACCAACTATTGATCTAAAAGAACAGGAGATTTAAACAAGTTCAGAGCCAGTTCACGGAAGATGCTGCGGTCACTATTTAAAACAAGAAACTATCACAAAAATAATATTAATTTTGTTATCAAAATAGAGGTTCATAACAAGCTATGCCACATGATTATGCAGTATCAAAAAATACCAAGCTCATAGGAAGGCCTAAGGTCCCAAACCGCATTTAGTTGATTTGGTGCCAGACTATTCAAGTAGAAATCCACCTTGCTTGTTTTTCAGCATGTCCTGAATCTGGTCTCTGCCCCACCTCCAGTATGGCTTCACAAATTCTATCCCTCTGAATTTAAGTAGATTACCATCCCCATTGTATGTCTAGCTAAAGTGCACTCCAAGTGGAGTATCTTTGTTCTTATTTTGTATAGAGCTTAGGCGTTCTTGAATTCTCTTTGAAAGCTCTAATTGTCATACCAGTGTACACTCTCATGCAAGGATACCATAACATATAAGTTACACACTCTGTTACACAACTGATAAATTCCCTAATTTCCATACTTATATTTGGATCAGAGGGATGTGCATATATCCAGAGAAGGTGTTAGGCACAAGTGAACCAAGTGACCACTTGGGGCACTAGCACAGAAGGGTGCACTAAAGTAGAAGGTATAAGTAGAGATCAGACTGAAATGCAAAAAGTGTCAATATAAAAACAAAATTGTTGTTGTCACCCGTGTATTCATAGAATTTTACTGGTTTTGGATGTGGGTTGGGACAGTAGGGAGAGAGGGGGAGGTGGGAGTGGTGAATGGGGAACAGAAAGTATTTCTGTTTGAGGTACAATTAGGTCTAAACTGTATATATTATGCCTGGTATTTAAAGTTTACCAGTAGAATAGTTTCCAAACCTAAAATATCCTGACAGTAGTTGTGTTAACCAAGCATTGTGTCTTGGTTTTGTTTTCAGTAGTGATTGTAGTACCAATCTATCGGAGACATTTTTTCCCCTTGAGAATGTGACTGTAGGTTCATTGTCCACTACTTCAGAAAGCAGTGACTCAGCAGACAAGACTGGCCAATGCTTACTGATGATACCTATTTTCTCACCTAAGGATTATACTCTGTGACAAATGCCACTTCTGAATCCTCCTCCTCTTTCTTTTTGAATCAAAAGGTCACCTCTTATTCAGTTTAAGTACCCACTGTTTAGAATCTTCCAATTCACTCAAATTGTAACCACGCTTGACAAATTATCACTTAGTTCATTAACATGCTGCCGCCACTATTAAAATATAAATACCAACTTTTGTGGTGTGAAATATCATCAAATAAAATCTGTTGTATTGAATAGGGTGAAGTTAATTTATCACTTGATTATTTTAATAAAAACTGGATGTTCAAGTATACAGTATATGGATTGTACTTAAAAATGATGATTGACGGTGACTGTGAGGTGAGCAATCTGCAGTCATTTATTACTTTTAAGCACTGTGTGCATCAGGATAGCCCATCTTGGTGCATTGCACTGTGTTGCTCCATAATGTGCACTGTGGGACTGTGGAGGTAGCCCAGTCCTGTGTTCCTGTCCAAGCACTCAGTAGCCTTGGCGTGCATCCTGGGATTGTGGAAGACTAGCAGAGCTTCCACACATATTACAGCAAATTTCAGCTCAGTAGAGTTGTGTGACAGGAGTAGCAATTCACTTGTAAGCAGCTACAAGGGCTCAATCCACCTTCTGGTGGTATATTTTCTTTAATTAAACATTTTTAAGAAGTTTGGGAATTTCAGACCAGAAGTAGTAGGCCAAGGCACTTCTGGTTCCCCATTTTAAAAGCACTGCCTCTAGTGAGCATCACTGAGTGCTAAGCAGAGGTGACACTGGCAGAGGCAGGCATGTTTGCCAGTGGCAGACAGAAAATTCTGCTGGTTTTGTGAGTGTGAAGGTACTAATTAGTATAGCCCATATCTAACTACTTTTATATTCAGTAATGGACCAGGGCACTGTCACTCTAGCTAGTGGAGAACTACGGATTAAATGTGTGCTGTGTGGTAAATTTAGCATGGAACATAGCACTGAGTACATTGTCTTTGTTGTTGTTGTTGGGGCTGGAAGTATAGCCTAGTGGTTAGAGTAATGAGCTGTGAATGAGCTTGGTACATCCAGCAGACCTAGGTTTGATTCCCACAGCCTTGACTTGCATACTGTGTGACTCTGAGCAAGTCACTTAATCACCTCCATGCTCCCAGGTCACCCCTGAAAACAGACACTTGTGCCTAGTGGGCCTTACCCAGTTACCAAAGACTAAAATAAAAAATAAATAAACAATGTATGGAACAAAAGAACTTAAAATACAAATTGCAAAGTTGGAGTTAGAAGTTGAAAGCCTTAGAAATCATTTGTTTGGTAATACTACTGAAACAAGTGGAAGGACATGCCATGAAATCCTGAGCAAAGTAAAGGGAGAACAGCAGAGGAGACTGAGGATGGGGATGAATGGTGCCTAGTAGAAACAGAATAAGAAAAATAAAAAATCAAAGAGTTATGAACTTCAACCTGGAACTGGAAGACCAATTCTCACCACTACTTATGGAGGAGGGAGGAGTTGTAGTGATAAGGGAGATCAGGTGTGGGGGGTGAATGGCACAATCAGATATGGGTGGAACCTGTGCTGGACTTGACAGAGGACAGGGCAGGCAGGCTCTGATTAGGAGTGTTGGGGAGAGAAACCTCACATGGTGGTGCATGTAGGCACTAATGACCTGGGAGGGGGCTGCACAGTGGAATCAGTTAGGGAGTTTGAGGAACTGGGGAAGTTGTGTTCGGAGATTGGGAGCTCAGTGATCTTCTTGAAAGTGCTACCAGTTCTGAGGGTGAGCAGAGTGTGGAAGGAAAGGAAAGTGGAGTTCAACTCCTGGCTGGGAGGGTGGTGTAGCTCTCATGGGTATGGGTTGGTAGGAGGTTGGAAGAATACTTGGGACAATAGCAAACTGTACACAAAGGATGGATTACACTTGAGTAGAGTGGGGCAGGGGTTGAAACGTACTGTAAGTTGGAGGAATACTTAGCATTAAGGTTTATTTTGAAACTAGATAGGGAGAGGTTAATGTGCAACTAGTATGCAGGGTCACCAGAAAGGAGAGCCATATACACTGACCCCCACAACTACAGGAACTGCTATGAGGGGTGGGCCATGGGGGTGGGTAGGTCAAGGGGCATGGGGTGGAGGAAGGATGGAAGTGGGTGAGGGTGATCTCCTGGATGCGAGGACCCTAGGGCAACAAAACAGCTGAACTTCCAGATTCTCTTAGCTGAAGGGATGGTGGATGTCACAGCCATTACAGAGACTTGGGTCAGCCAACACCAGGATTGAGTTCTGGCAATCCCAAGGTATAGAAGTTACAGGAAGGACAGAGAGGTGGGGAGGTGGCAGTTTATGTAAGGGATGGGATTAGATGAACAAGGGATGAAGGGAGGAAGGGAGGACAGAGGCACTATGGATGCAGCTCCTGGACTCAAGGGGTTGAAAACTGAGGCTGGGATAGTGTATAGACTGCCAGCCCAGTCCGAGGAGTGGGTAAGGAGTTAGCAGAGCAGATTAGGTGGGTAAGTAGGAAGAGGATGTGGTGATCGTGGAGGACTCCAATCTGCCTGGGGTGGATTGAGTACCCAGCCACCTCCAGCGCCAGGAGCAGGTCCTTCTGGATACATTTCAAGATAGTCTTCTGACACAGTTGGTCAACATGCCAACTCAGCTAGGTAATACATTGGATCTGGTACTATCAAATGGGGAGGTGGTGAGGGAACTAAGGGTGGAGGACCCACTAGCTGGGAATGACCACCAATCACTGTGGTGCATGCTCAGTTTGAGTAGGGAGTTTGTAGGCTCAGAAACAAGGGTGATGGACTTCAGGCGGGCAGACTTTGGAACGATGGGGAAATACTGAAGGGCAGCTAGAGGATTATGCCAGAGATGGAGCACAACAAAAGTGAGATATTATTAAGCATGGCCTGTAAGAGGAAACTGAGGCCTGCACTAGATCTCTAAGTAAGAAGAGCAGAGCTAAGAAGCCATGTTGGCTAAACAGGAAGGTGTTGTAGAGGGTGAGGGAAAAGAGAGCTGCCTATCAGAGATTTAATAGGACCGGGAAGGGGAAGGACAGGGAAGTGTAGGCGAGTTGGTCCAAGGAGGTAACAAGCTTGTAAGGAAGGCCAAGGCCTCCAGGAGCTAAGGCTGGCTCTGGGCATTAAGGGAGGGAGAAGGATTTTTTAGATACATGAGGAAAAAAGGAAGTGCAGGGACCTTATAGTGCGGATCAGGAGGATGGGATGGGTGGAAAGGGAGCGGGACAGGCAGAAGCACTGAATGAGTACTTCTGCTCTGTGTTCACCCAGGAGGAGGGTGGTCCACTCCTCCATGTACTGGAAAGGTGGGGTCGGGGAGAAGGGATGACTGGCAGGATGATTGTGACAGTAGAGTAGAGTAGAGTACTAGAGGGTCTGAAGACACTAAGGGTGGACAAGGTGCCAGGTTCCAATGGCTTTCACCCCAGGGTGCTAAGGGGAGATGGCAGAGGTGTTGGCCACACCACTGGCAGAACTGTTCAACACCTCCCTGGACATGGGATACATGCCACAGGACTGGAAGATGGCCCATGTGGTGCCTATACACAAGAGTAGTCCAAGGCACGAGCCAGGCAACTACATACCTATCAGTCTCATTTCCATAGTGGGTAAACTTATGGAAGTGATACTGAAGGAGAGACTGATGTCATTTCTCAAGGCTACTGGCCTCCAGGATGGACAGCAGTATGGGTTTGTCTAGGAGAAATCTTGTCAGACCAATCTAATAGAGTATTATGATTAGATATCAAGAGAGCTGGATAGGAGCCATGTAGTAGATGTCCCACACTTGAACTTCAGTAAGGCCTTCGATTCAGTGCCTCATGGGCTATTGGAGGGCAAACTGAAATCTATGGGGTGGGGCAAAGCTGGTTAAATGGATCAGGAACTGGCTGAAGGAGGCAGCAACAGGTGGTGGTGGGGGACTCTCTACACCTAGACTGGTGATGAGTGGAGTGCCACAAGGCTCTGTGCTGGGTCTGGCATTGTTTGGGCTATTCATATCAGATATCTTACATGAAGATGGGAACAGATTAATCTGTTCATAGATGATACTAAGATGGGCAGTAGTGGATGATGTTGAGGGTGGAATGAACTAGAGGGATCTAATCAAACTGGAGGAGTGGTCGGCAAAGTGGCAGCTGGGCTTCAATGCAAAGAAATGCAAGGTAATACACTTGGGGCCAAGAACCCAAGGAGGAATATTGGATAGGGGGTGAGGCTGGGGTCACTGAGGAAGAGAAGGACTTTGGGGTGATGGTAAGAGCATATAAACAACTCTGCTCAATGCAGGAAAGCTGATGCTAAGGCTAACAGGATGCTGGGGTTTATTGTAAGGGATTCTCACCCAGACATAAGGAAGTGATCCTGACCTCTATAGGTCTTTGGTCAGGCAACACTTGGAGACTGTGTGCAGTACTGGCATCGATAAGAAGGATATTAGACTGCTAGAGGGGTGCAGCATAAGGCAACAGAACTGATACAGGGAAGGAAGGCAAATCCTATGAGGACAGACTTGGGATCTGAGTTTGTATACCCTGGAAGAAAGGAGGGATGAGGGATATGATTGAAATGTTCAAGTACTCAAGGGGATCAACAAATCTGGCACTGATGGGTTATTTAGGCTGAGTAAGGGATGTGACATGAGAGGGCATGGGCTGAGATTAGAAAGAGGCAGATTTAGGAGGGAGATGAGGAGACATTATTTCATGGAAAGGATGGTGTTAAAATGGGATGCCCTACCAGAGGAGGTGGTATCATGCAAGACAGTGGGCAGTTTCAAAGGGCATGGGACAGAACAAAGGGGAATCTGGGTAAGTAGTGCTGAGAATATTCTGGAGGTGAGGGGAGGGTGGGGCAGCTGCAATCTAGGGGTGCTAGCTGCTCACTCCGAGCAGACCTGATAGACCATGAGGCCTGTTGCTGCTGGCAGATTTGTATGTTCTTATGTTCATATTAATCTTATTGAAAACATAGAGGATCAAACACAGAAACAGAGGATCAAACCCAGGAACTTCTCGTTACAGCAAGGGGCAATGAGGCCATAGTAATGAAGCCACATCAGAAGGCATGGTAAAAAATGACAACAGCAGAAGACATGGTAAAAATGACAGTGAAGAAGAGACACCAAAACAAAATAACATACCAGGGACTCAATTACCAAATATACGATAGGTATACCACAAAGGGTAACAAAACAATGTTACCAGCAACAGCTTTTCAGGGCAGGGCTAAGTGGTATCAGAACATGTTACCTAGAATAATAAAATCATCAAAGTATAAACTCTTGTTGTAGTACATGCAGGCATAAATAACACTGGAAAACAAACAGGAGAAAAAATTGACTTTAAGGCCTTAAATGTATCCTCCAAGAAAAAACTGTGATGTAATTTTTTTCCAAAATTCTACCTGTGCCCAGGGCAAACACTAGAAGGACTAGAAAAATGATTTTTATTTATTTAGGTTTTGTTGACGGGTAAGTGCACTAGACAAATCCTGCCTATTTTCAGGCATGACCCGGGGAGGGGATACAGATGAATGCCAACTGACCTTAAACCAGATTAAGCTGTTGGTGGTATTTTAGTGAATGAGGGAAATTTGGCCAGGACACCGGGAAATTTCCTACTCTTTCGATAAGTGCCATGGGATCTTTAACATCCGCCTGAACTACCACCAATCCAGGCAGATGGGACCTCGGTTTAACGTCTCATCCAAAGACAGCACCTCAAGAAGTGCCGCACCCTCTCATGCTGCACTACAGTGTCATTACTGGGATATTAACCCAAGTGCCAGATGGGAACTAAACCCACAGCCCTCTGATCTCCCGGCCTCAGAGGTGAGTGTGCTACCTACTGAGCCACTGACACTGCCTGATTAGGTTGAATAATTTTCTAAGACAATGGTGCTTGAAGAAAGAAATTAAATGTACTAAGAGTTTGGGAATCTTTTTAGAAGACACAACCTATTCAGCCAAGATGGTTTGCATCAAGTAGAAACGTCAGTAAACCTTTGGGCAATATTATTTATGAAACTATAAATGCAAATAATGTAAACTAGTAAATGAGGAAGAGGGGCCACAAAATATAGATATGGAAGAAAGTGAAGAAGACAATGACATTACTGAGTGTGAGAACATAGTTCACAACACAAATTATAAACAAACCAATAATATATGCATGAATACTTTGGCAAATTATATTTACTCACCTGGTAAAGATGATTATCCCTGCAACCTTTCTGTTTTTACATGCCTTAGTAACATCCATGCTGTATATTTATATTTGTAACAGCATATATGCATTCCAAGCTGTAGGAGTCAATTTTTTTTTACAATGGAGGTTTGAAGTGGACTGTTCATTTAAAACATATCGAGCTGTTAGATTATCTTTTGGGATAATCAGAAGTCTTTAAGCAGCCATAAGGGCTTGTACCAGAAAAGATAATTAAGTACATCAGCTGGGCCAGCAGAAATGTCTGTGGGGCTAATGGATTTTCCAAGTTACTAGCCCTGCTGCTAGTGGCTGCAAAACATAAAGAGCTAGTGGAGCCAAAGCAGACAGGAAAATGATGCACATTTTAAAAGTTGTCAGTTGTAACTTTTCACTTCTGAAGCATTTTGTCTTTTTCTTTTGCTCATTAGAAAGCCTTCTATGTGATAATATTGTGCTGAATGTGTTGAACAGCTCTTAGCCTTTCAACTGACTTATCTATCTGTATCACCCTATTGCATCATCAGCATGGTGATCTCACTGAAAGCGACATCACAAGTGAATGACCTGGCAGTCATTGAATGGCTGTTCTTAAACAACAGTGATGTCACAGTCAGTGAGGTAACAATGCTGTCTGCTGCTGATGGAGCGGGGAGAGTAGAGCTATATATGTCAGCTGCCAGGATAAGAGCTGTTTCACATATCACACCACTAACATCAGGTAAACAATCTTCTAATTAAATAAAGGGAAAAGGAAAAGTACCTCAGATATAAAAGGTAATGGCTAGTTGCTTTTAAAATCTAATATTAGTTTTAGGCAGTATAGCAGCTCTTTAATTTCAACCCTGCAAGGATCAGCTTGAGATGGGATTTCTCTTTTTATTCTATTTATTCTCCCCTAGCTGGCAGTTCTGTGCCACCAGGTCCGCAGATCACATCAGCCCTCCACACCACTTGATGGGAGACGTTGTAACCAATACGGTGGACCCTCTATTGGGATCATGACAGGTCATAGAAAGAGTATACATATGTATACAGAGAACAGTGTATTCCAAATCCCTGTCATGTTGGTTGTGCTGTCCATTTCTGTGCCATCATCTTGGTGACTACATGTCGTGATGCAGGAATCAGTATGACAAGTTGATTGTTTTGTTGTTTCCTGTTGTCGATAGGGTGCATCAGGTATGCACAATGATGTTGTGTGTTTGTTGTTTCTTTTTGTTCTTGTTATTTTCTTGAATTGTCCTTACCAGACAGCCCAGATATACAACAGCCCTTACCTACCAAGCCAGTGCTCACCAAGGTTCCCCACCTCCATCAGGGCAGGCATGTTTCCCAACTCCCATCGGGAATGACTAAACAGAAGCTTGTGGAATTAGGGTGAGAATGTAGTAAAAAAATTTGTGAAAACAGCAATTTCATAAGGATATGACAGATGCACATCACTTTTGTTGCATCCCATGTTATATATATTCTTTGTGGTTGTTGGTTTTGCTTCTGTGTGTATTTTAATAGCATGTTTACTTCTTTTCCATTACCTTTTTTGTTTATATTGGGGCTCCTGCAATCAATATGCTATCAAGGACACAGCACTAGAATGTTTATGCTGCTGCTAGGTGAATGCTATATTGTCCTAATTTGCATGCTAACATAAGAAACTGCCAGCAGAACAATGTATTTTTATTTATTTATTTATTTAAACATTTGTTAACTAGAAAGGCACACTGAGCTGAGGCTCAATTCCAGGTGCATCTGTAATGGCCTATTGAGTCTACTTGAGTGTGCAGCTCAGTTACTTCCTTGGACCTGCCCACCTCCTCAACTCCACCCACAGTTATCTCTCACCTTCCCATTCTGCTCTCCTAACCCCTTCCCAATAGAGCCCCCTTCAGTCCTAATCCTCTTCATCACCCTATCCCACCCCCTCTTGAAACTAGCCACCATCTTTGCAGCCACCACTTCCTCCCATAGCTGATTCCACTGCTTCACCACCCTTTCAGTGAAATAGTGCCTCACTTCCTTCTTGAATCTACCCCCACCAATTTAAGGTTATGTCCCCTTGTTATACCTTCCTTTCTTAAGTTAAAGATGCCCTCTGTACCAACCCTGTTTATGCCCTTAAGGTACTTGAAGGTTTCGATCATATCCCCCTCCCTTCTGTCTTCCAGGTGTACATGTTCAGTTATCTCAGCCTCTTCTCACATGTTTGTTTACATACAAATCACCCTGGGCCAAGGAAAGAAACTTACTATAGGCTGTGTCTAACTCCCTCAATCCCCCATCCGTCTCTCTCCCTCCTTTATTTCCTTTTTGTCTAGCCTCCTCCTTAACTTGGTGTTATGTGGGGATTTCAATATCAGTTGGTTGGGATCAGGAGCTGGTACCACTCATACCCTCTACACCTGATGCCCACCTATCTCAATTAATAACTGAACCCACCAGGCTCAATGTTACATTTGGCAATCATTCCCTTTTAGACTGGGTCATTACCAATAGCCCGCTAGGGAGAATAAACAGAATAAAAAATCCCATTTCAGGCTGATCCATGCAGGGGTCAGATTAAGTTTTGTAGCTACTAGCCAGCAGGGTAGTGACTTGCAAAATCCATGAGTCCCAAAGACTTTTCTACTGGGCCAGCTAATCTACTTGAAATATTACCTTTTCCAGTACAAGCTCTCATGGCTACTTAAAATGATTTCTGACTATCCTAAAAGAAAATCTAACAGCATTTGGCTAGTGGACTGGTGTCACTTTCGACCCTGGCTATGAACATCCACATGTGATCACACAGTTGACAGTACAGGAATGGACAGCCAGGATCACCCTCCTGTACACAGACACACACACCATGGCAGACATCCGCCATTGACAAATGCTTGTTCCTTTTTTGTGGTTGTTTCTTAGCTCCAATGTCTTCCTCACAAAGTTCTCTGGTAAATGTTTTAATCTTTATAAACTTAGGTGGTTTGCATTTCTGCCTGTTTTAGGAGGCCCATTCACCTTAATTTGGACTGCCTCCATTTGTGGGGTGTAGCTAATGTTTCATATTTATGCAATAAGAGTTGATCAAGGATTTAAAACAACACAAAGTTGGGTATAATTGCACCATCCCCATGCATTTCAGTTCTAATATGAAAGGAAATAGATAAAACAACCAACAACTTCTATGAGTTTTAGAGAAGGTAAGCAATCCTAAAATGTGTTTTTCAACTCAAAATAATATGCCATAAAAGCGGTTAAGTGCCCTTTAGCCTTAGCTCAGGAACCCCCGACACAAACATGCATGCTTGCACACATACTTGTTAAGCCTGCTGGTGACAGGTGACTTAAGAGCCAGCACCTGGACTTATGAACTTCAGTTCCCTGATTGCCAGCAAAAGGTTACAAATGCAAACCACCCTGAGTTACTTAAGAGTAAAAATGTTTACTAGAAAACTTTGTGAGGAAGACAGTGGCACTGCAGAAATGACCACAAGAAAAGGAAAATGAAAGAAAGTGAGGTGCTCCAAATGAGTGCTGTGGCTGTGTAAGAAAATAGTGGAAGACAGCATTATTAATAATGACCCACAAGCAGCAGTTACAGCGACTAGAGCAGGAGTTTCATATGCCCTTTGATATGGATGAGCCTCCAAGTTATGTACTCGTGTCAAGGCTTCCCGATATGTAGTTTCATGAGTTGTGTCTTACTGGGGCTATTTTCAAAGCTTGGAAGTGTTTGTGTGATTTCATTCTACACTGTAGTAGTTTTAGGGGTTTATTCAGTACAAATAATTCTGGGGTATTCAGGAAAATTATTTGTAGTGGCTTGAAAACTAAAAGCCAATTTTAACAAACTTCAAGCATTCTCCAAGCAGACTGGGCTAGTTCCATGGTCACCCCTTCTTTAATTCCAGTCATTTCTTACCCTCCACCTCCTCCTGTTCTCCCATACATATTGTGCCAGTAGCCAATAACATCTTTTAACCAATCCCCAAGACCCACAATGCAATTTCTTTAGTGTGCCCCTCCCCCGACCTTGATGCATGGTTGGGAGCACTGGTAGTTGACAATGCCTGCTAGCTAAGTTGTTACTGTCTTTCTCCTACAGTGAGCATTTCCCATAGCAGCTAACACAGTTATCTTACTGTATAAATGCACATAGCTAAGGGGTGGAGGAGGAGTGTCTGCACAAAGGATGATGCTAGTCAAGGCAAACTGACCAATCAGTCTGCTTAGCATCTTCATTAATACAGAACATTCCTTCTTCTGCCCTCCTGAATATACATAAACAATAACACATGACAGGGTGTTGGCTATGTTCTGATAAACTAATGCCTAGGGGTGGAGTGAGGCGTGAGGCTGCAGAAGTGCATTTATCAGAGTTTAACAAACATCTAGAAGTATGTTACTATACTTACTAAATGGGTATATGTTGAGAAATACTAATACAGTTTAAAAATAGTAAAATATCAAAAATGTTTAATTTTGTGGTACATAGTCCTCCACTTGAGAATTGCCACTAGAGGTGCTGTGTTATGTTCTTCTACAATGGCTGCTGCTGTCATGAGTGCTGCTGTTGTCGTGGTGACTGAGCAAGCAAGATTGCTGGGGCTGGAGGGAGAGTGACTGAGACTGCTGCAGGCTGGGAATGAGCCGAGAGGAGACAGCAGCATAGCACAGTGTTTTTTTAAATATTTTTATTTGTTGTCTGTCATCTATCTGCTCAGGAAGGAGAATGTGAACACAGTAAGAGTGGACGCAACAAGTTGCTAGAGGACAGCAACAGAGCATGATCATGCTCAACACTGTCAACTTAACTAATTGCTGACTTTAAGACAAATGTTTTGCTCTGTTAAAAATATGCAGTGTTTTACTGAGCAATTGGTTCAATGACTGTTCAGATTTGTAGTTGTGCCAGTACAGTCCTTACATGGATGTTGTTACTCTTTAAATTGGTGCACAGTCAATAACCTGCAGATAAATGCTGGCATGTGGTAGGGTGTTAAGCGTCAACTCACCTTCCATCAGGTATGAAGTCTTTTGTCTCTCCACAGTCTCCTCTCCGAGGTCCAGTCATCTTTAGTTCTCAGGGTCACCCCAGTGAAACAGAGCTGCTTCCTGACCGACTGGCGATCGCTCACTCTGCTGTGTTGCCACTCTTACCTCGTTGCCTGCCCACCTTGGGTCCTCTCCTTGCTGCCTGCTGCCCAATCACATTCCCTGCTCTGCTTTCTCTGGCGCGCATGTGTGCATGGCATTAAATTGGCTGACTGGTTGCAAAAACAAAAAAGTGGCAATTTCAAAAACACCACCAATGGTAGCGGTTGGGAAGGTCATGGATTGCTCCTAGTACCTTCACAGTGCCAGTGGGCGGAGGAGGGGGCACAGTGGGTGTGCACACAGCAGCTTGGGAAAAAAACAATAGTGAAATACAAGCATTGATTAAAGATTATTGGTGGGGCTGGGCCCGCTTCACAGAATATTGCTGGAGCCCATGCCCCATAGGCCCCTTATAATCTAGTACCTATGTGTGTTTCAAGAATCCCTGGTGGGGGATTGCTGGAGAAAGGGAATACCCTCTCTGAGGTTGCCTTTTCCTTCCACCAATGCAGTGCTTGAATTAAGTTCATTGTGACTGGCACTGGGTACATATGAGCATTCAAATGTGCCAGCAGATAAAGGCCTTACTGTCTATCTAGTCTGCTCAAATGTACAGTTCCACTGCATTTACAGAGGACAGCACTCACCTATGTCCCCTTAACCCCTGTTAATGCGCCTCCTCTCTACCCCATTCTACCTGCAACTTTCCCTGCACTCTATCCCACCTCTCTTGAAGCTGTCAACCATTTTAGGACACTCCTCCAGCAACTCATTTCACTTAGCCTCCACCCTCTCAGTAGAATAATGCCTCCTCATCTCCCTTCTGAATCCCTCCCCCACACTAACTTAAGGCTGTTACCTTTGTGGTCTTGTTTCCACTAAAGCTGAAGATGCCCTCAGTTTTCACCCTGTGTATACCTTTAATGTACTTGAAGGTTTCAGTCATGTCCCTACTCTCCCTTCTGTCTTCAAGAGAATACATGTTGAGACCCCAAGCCACTCCTCTTAGGTGTTGCCTTGCTGACCCTGGATCATCTTTTGTTGCCCTTCTCTGGACTGTTTCCAACAAGCTGATATCCTTCTGAGATAAGGGTACCAGCCTTCCTGCATCGTGCCAGGTGTTTCAGGTCACTCTTAAAATTATACCCAGGTCCTCTTCCTACTCTGACCTGGTTACCTGCACACTGCCCAGCCAGTATTAGGTCCCTGGGTTTTTGTCCCCAAGTGCATAACTTTATACTTTTTAGCATTGCATCCCGTTGCCAATTGCCAGACCACTTCTCTAGCCTAGCCATATCTTCCTGGGCGCCTGTCTCCCTTCCTCCATGTCCACCATCTCACAGAACTTTGTGTCATCTGCTAACAGGCATATCTACCCCTAATCCCATCCATGATGTCACTAATGAATATATTAAACATCGGACGAAAGCAGAGCCCTGTGGGACCCCACTAGTCCCAGGCCTAGCTTCTGAGAATCCCCACCCCAACTACCATATTTTGGCTTCGGGTCCAGTAGCCAACTTCTGACCCACCCAACTGGCTTAGCCCCACCCCAAGGTATCCTAGCTTCCAGATCAGTCTCATTTGAGATATACAGTAAAGACCTTCCGTACGTCCAGGTACAGGATATCAACCACTTGGCCCTTGTCCACTGCCCTAGTGACTCCATCAAAGCCAGTCAGGTGTGTCTGGCAGGACCTCCCTGACACAAACCCATGTTGTCGCATATACTGGAGCCCATTGTTCTCCAGAAAGTCTACCAATCTCTCTTTCAGGATGGACTCCATCAGCTTGCTCACCATTGTGATCAGACTGACAGGTCTGTAGTTCCCGGTTCATCCTTTCACCCACTTTTGTGGAGAGGCACCACATGGGCAGTTTTCTAGTCCTGAAGCACAATCCACAACTCCAGAGAGATGTTAAACAGGTCTGCCATGGGACCCACCAGGGGCCTCTGCCAGTTTCTTTAGGACCCTTGGGTGCACCATCTGACCCTGGGAAAATATCCACTTTTAGGGCCCTTGGGTCCCTGTCAGCATGAATGATGCCATCTGTGACTTCCCCTCCCTATCTCCACCCCTGTTCCCCTCAGTACTGGTCGTACTTCTCTTAGTGAAGACTGAAAAGAGTACTTGCTAAGTAACTTCACTTTAACTCACTACCCTCTGACAAATCACCCTCCTTTTTTCATCTGTTTCATCCTAGGTGTTCCTTTTTTGCCACATATGCTGGAAAAGGTCTTCTCCCCTGTTTTTACCCACTGTGCTAGCTGCACTTCCTTTTAGCCTTTGCTACCCTAACCCCTCTGCTCACCTCTCTTGATTTAGCAGAGTATTCTCCCCTATCCTGTACCTTCTGAGTACGTTTGTATTTCTGGGAGGCTGCCTCTTGTTGCCTTCAGCTTTGCCACCTCCTTTCTGAACCAACTGGGCTTTTTTTGGCTTTAGTTTTCTTACTTTTGATTTTGGCTCACTCACTAGTGGCCTCAATCAGTCCCTCCTTTATTATTGCCCATTTCTGTTCTACATCCATTTCCTTCTGATCCCAGCAAGGTGACCAACTAGAATCCCTCCCATCCTACCAAAGTCAGCCCCTTAAAGTCTAACATACTTGTCCTGGTTCTGAAAACCCCCTGTCCGTCTAGATGGAACCACACCACATGGTGGTGACTATATGCAAGTGGCTCTTCCACTGTCACATCCTGAACATGCCCACAGTTGTACAGGACCAGGTCCAGTACAGCTCTCCTAGTGGGTTCCAAGACACCCCGGCACAGGAAACCACTCTGAAATGCATCCAGCAGTACTTGCTCCTAGTGCAGAGGTAGCCAGGATTTTCAATCCATCCCAGGTAGACAAATCTCCCATTATTACTACCTCTCCCTTACTGGCCATTTCAGTGATTTGAGACCCTAATATCCTGTATTCCTCTTCCTGAGAAGGTGCCCTGTAGACCTCCCCCATCCTTAGTTTCTGCCCCTAGTGGATTGTGCTTCAGTCTTACTCTCTACAGCTTTCTCTGGCACAAGTTATCCTTCCTTTATCCCTTCCTGCATGTACAGAGCCACTCCCCCCATCCTTCCTATACAGTTTATACTCTGAACTGCGAGGTTGCAACGTGGTTTAGGGTGGCCCATGTCTCTGTGATGGCTGTTATGTCTACCTCTCCCATCAGTGACTGCAAGTCTACCATCTTGTTTCCCATGCTTTTGGCATTCAGTCACCACCCTCCACCGTGACTCAGGACCTCCCTTCATCTTGATCTGCCCCCATTGCCCCTCCTTCTCCTTCAGTCATCCCCCACTTCCACCCTTATCTACCTCCTCCCCATGCTGTCCTGATTGGGATCAGGTGACTAAGGGTGCCTCCCCACCTGTCAGTTTAATTTGAGAGGTTGTTCCCTACGTATTAGTTATGTCAAGGGATCTGATCTTAGGACCAGTGCCTCTCAGGTGATACTATATGTCCATCTGAAGGCAAGCCCATGGCACCATAGCTCTGGCTGATAAGATGTGCCCTAAGAGTTGCAGAAAATCCCTTGCAGGCCTTTATTGATCTGGGATGAATGATTCTTCACTGGCTATCAGATTCTCTACTTTGTTTTGTGGAAGGATTGCTCTTCCCTGCATGGTATCCAGCCCTGCTCTCTATAAAATCCAGAACCTGAATAGGTTCTGTCTGAGACTATGCAGGTTTATTAGGAAACCCCATTTTCCAAGGTGCTGCTTGCCAGCTAGATGAGGACACAATGCTTCCTCCTTTGTTTCCCTGGACTAGCCAGTAGTCTAGGTAAGGGAAAAACCTTCACCTTGTCTCCTTAGGTGAGCTGGCACCACAGCTAAGCAGTTTGTGAACACTCTTGGTGCTGAGGTGAGGCCAAAGGTGGCTCTGAACTGATACTGGCAGTTTCTAGCCTGAACCAGAGGCATTTTCTGTGGCTGGGTCTGACTGGAATGTGGAGATAGGCATCCTAAAGATCCAGTGACCCCAACCAATCTCCTGACTACAAGGATGGAATTTCTGTCCCTAGTGTGTAACCATCCTGAATGCTTCCCTTTGATATGTCTGTTCAACTACACTAAGTCTAGAATGGGTGGACATTCTCCATTCCTTTTGTGGGTTAGGAAGTACCTTGAGAAAAGACCTTCTCCCATTGTGAAACAGTGACCTTTTCTACTGTCTTTGCTTGCAGTAAATTTCTTTACTTCCAGCTCCAGTAGGATTTTTCTGTTGAGGAATGTACTGGAAAGTTTTATGGTCTCTGCAACGTTGGGAATTTTCAGAATTGTAGGGGCAATCCTGACCCACTACAGTACTTCCAGGACCCATTTGTCTGTGGTAATTTTTCCCGCTCCTGGAAATAATGAAGCAGTCTTTCCCTAATGGCAATGGTTGATCGGCAACCTTGGCAAAACTGTCAAGGTTTTGCTTTTGGCTGTTGTTTAGAGTCTGGTGCCCTCCTGCTTCCACTCCTATAGTACCCTCTCTGTGGCTGGTATTCATATCCAGTACAGGGTCTGGGATAGTAACCCTGCTCTTGCCTCCCTTCTATAAAGCCTGTAAGAGGTAAAGGCCTTTTCTTTCTCAGCTGGACTTTTATGCAGTATGTGTATTTCTGCTCGTCCACTCCTTTCATGTATGTCGCAGTTCTGTGACCACACAATGAGCTTCCCTCAAAGGGAAATCAATAGCATTTATCTAGGTACTCTGAGTAAGGACTGTGGTCCTAGCCAGGCAAACCTTCTCAAGGACACAGAATGTGCCAAGACTCTGAGGCAGAGTCACTGGCATCTACAGCCATGTGGGAATTGTATGTGGCATCCAGGGTTGACCTTGTGGTGGCTGCAGGTCCTGTGCCACTTCACCATCCACTTTTATTGCCCAGTGCCAATATGGCATTTTATTTATTTATTTATTTTATAGAATCAGAATTACAACTCTTTGAGTCAGGGACTCATTTACAAAGGCTCTTCATCAAAAACAGAGTACGAAACACATACAAACACAGTAAGCGTACAGAGAATTATAAGGGAATAATTTACATATATGTACATTGTTACAGTGAATGTACACAGTTACAGTGAATAAAGTCCAACATGGGAGAGCCACTCTATGTAGGTCCTATACAATGTGGTAGCTAAATTAAATATATGTACATAGATACAATGAAAAGAGTCCAACATGGGAGACATTCCATGAAGTTCCTAAACAATGTGGTAGCTAGAATATCATAAAGCAAGCAAGAGACTACAGTATCAATGCTGTACTACAACTAGCAGACAGCAGGTAGATGCTAAGGACAGACAAGCTGAAACACTTGAGCAGTGGCTATGTGCAGTTACAGCTGTGAGTGCAGATGAGGTGTTGTCTGAGGGCTGATTTGAAGGCCTAGTCTCGGGTTGTGGTGATAAGGGGTCATTGCTCCAGGAAGGTGCCCGATAACAGAAGGATCTTTGGCTCGGGACATCCTGACCCTAAGTACTTGAAATGTGCACTTACTAGCTTCCAGGTGGAGATAGCTGGGATGAAGGGGTGAGAATAGTACTTAGACCAGGAGAACCAAGGCCTGCAACAATTTTCTTGGTTAGGAGGCAGGTATGGTAGCACAACCTCCTCAAGGTTGAGAAAGTCAGCAAGGTCATATAAGGTGCATGTGTGAGTGAGTCTGCAGGATCCTGTAAGAAAACGGCAAGCTTTGTTCACGGACAGTTTGATTTTATTGAGTGTGGTAATATCAGCGCACCATACACCAGTATACTGTAGTCAACTAAGGACAGTACAGATGAGGTGATGGCCAGTCTAAGGTCTGCAGGTGGAAGGCAGTTCTTGTGGCAGTACAGTAAGCCAACACAGTGTTTATGGCTATGGCGGAGGTTACAATGTGATCATGACAGGAGAGGAAAGAGTTGAAAGTGATACCCAGGTACTTGTACGTTTTACCTGCTCTAAGGGAAGGAGGAGCCAGACAGGATGGTGAGTGTGGCGTCCTAGATTTGTTTGCAGTGTAAGAATAGCATGTGCTTCGTCTTTTTATATTAATTACTAGTCGTCGGTCCAGAAACCGGATTCCGCCTGATTAAAGGGTGTTAAAGGTACTTTGAAGGAGGGATGTGGTCTGGTGGGATGTGAAAAGAACAGCATCATCCGCATAGAGGAGCATTTTTTCATCGCAGGAGCTGAGGAGCGAATTGAGATACAGACTAAAGAGCAGTGGTCCAAAATTGAGCCTTGGGACACTCCGAGCCAACCTCTCACATGCTGGAGAGGGTATTGCTGATTTTTACACACTGTGACCGGGCAGTGAGGTAGTTGGAGAACTAGGACACAGGGCCATGTGCAAACCTAGCTGGGAGAGTGAGGTGTGGGTGGCAGATGGTATCAAAGGCTTTGATAAATCAATGTAGACTGCACCCATGAGGTGACCTTTATCCAGGGCAGTGTGTAAGAAGTTGGAGAACTTGATAAGTGCGGTAGTGGTGCTAGGACCCCTGCAGAACCCATGTTGTTCAGCACAGAGGAGCTCATGCTTATCAATGTATTCAGTAACTTGCCAGCAACAATCTTCTCCAAGGCTTTTAAGAGGGGGGAGCAGTATCGAGATTGGTCTCTAGTTCCGGGTGGTGCATTCCCCTTTGTGTATAGGGGTGACCACTGTGGTCTTCTAAGCATGGGGAATTGGCCATGGCAGAGTGAGTAGTTGAGAAGGGGAGTAAGGACTGAATCAAACAGTAAGCGAAGCAGTTTTGGATCAAGAGTGTCACACACTGAACCCAGTACCACTGATGGCTTTTAGAAGGCATGGTTTGGCCTCCAAAGATGTGAGGGCCTGAAATGGAAAGGGGTGGTGGAGGTGGGGGCAGGAACAGGATTGAAGAAATTGACGGGGAGGACTGTACTGAGGCCCAAGAATGCTTCATTGATTCTATCAGCAATGCTCTGTAGGTTTGTGGAGCGAAACCATTGACATCTAACTGGGTGTGGGGCGTGACTTGGACTTTCCATTCAGCTCCTTAATATTATCCCAGAAGTTCCAGACAGATACCCAGGATGAAGCTAGTGTGGATCTGTAATAATCTGATTTTGCTTTGTGGATGGCCCAGGTGCATTTATTGCATGCCGCTACACAGGCTTGCCTATCAGATGGCTTAGCCAGAATCAACCGCTCTGTGCCAGAGGTTATCTCTGCTCTGCAGCTGGCTGATTAATGCTGGGTTATCCATGGGGAGTTATGTTCCTTAATAGTGGATTTGGTAAGGGGGCAAAATATCACATGCCATTTTGAAATATTGTACTGAGTAACTGAAGGCAGAGTCCATGTCAAGGGCTAGGGATATCAGGGACCAGTCCCAGCTGACCAGGTGCACCCTAAATTGTGCTAATCTGCATGTATGAGTCATTATTGTAGGACTATTTTTGGTACCTTTTTTTCAACTTACAGGACCAGAAAAGGTGACATGAGAGTGGTCACTGAGGGCACTGGGTAGCATGGTAGTGCTGTTGATTTTATGCGGTCTGTTCGGAAGGACAATGTCCAGCAGACTGGCAGCACCTTTGGTAGGTGGTACCGCTGGGAGTGGATACCAGCTGTGTGAGGTTGAGGGCTGCAGTGGCATCCTTGGCTTGGGAAGCAGTGCTGAGAGCCAGTTAATGTTGAGATCACCCATCGTGATCTGCTCAGCCTGTAGGGCAGACTGGCGAGGTGCTGGAGTAGTGACTGTAGTGCAGGGTACTGATGTCGAGGAGGGATATAGGCAGCCGTGAATATTAGTGGGGCTCTGGAGGCACCAGTGGTGATTTTAGGGACATCACCTGGACACCATGTTCCAGTTTTGGCAGTGGGAGGGCAAGCCCTTCCAATGTGTCATGGAGGTAAATCATGCAACCACCCCACGTTTCCCAATTCTATCCTCCCGAAATAGTGTGTAACCTGGTGGAGTAATAAAGTGATCAGGGTTTTATTTGATAGCCATGTCTCCACAAGTGCTAGGGATGTCTGGTTGGTGTTGGCCAACCCAGCCCTGTAGATCTGCAAATTTTTAAGAATATTGCATATATTCATCAAGACCATGCATAGGTCAGAAGACGAGGAGGAGTGGTTAGGTCTGACTGCTGTGGGGCCTGGGTTGAGGTGGATGTTGCCCAACAGTAGAAGGAAACAAGCCTAATGATGGCTGTGTGTTTTCTGCAACAGTTGGACAGTGTAGTATCCGTGCCCTTACCTTGCAGGGATATAGGAGGGCGAGGACCGGAGGTCTAGGATGGCCAGATAGATGGAGGACCATGGAGCATCAGAGTGCTTTTTGGTACCGAGCTGTGTATGGCAAATAAGGTGCCTGCCTTATTTGTAGAGATGCTGTAGTATATACATTTTTGGCTATAGTGTTCAGTTTTCTGGAATCCTTCTCAAGAGGCTGTAGAGAGACACCTTGGCCTTCTCACAGGCTACTTACTGCCTGTACCACCCTTCACGATCAGGATGGGCATACAGGTATTCAACCCCATTTGTCCACCTGATATTTCCTTTGTATCTTTTATCAATTCCAGCTGCAGAATGTGGTGTCAGCATGATTTTGAAGGTGGCTTTCTTGAGGGACTTGTGCACTGGGACCAGCAACCTATTTGAGGGAGTTAGTCCCATCATATTCATGAATTCTACATCTTCCTCTGTTTCCTCAGAGAGCATGTTGTGGGTATCCACCATTTGTCTCGTGAAAGAAGAAAAGAGGTGTTATGAACAACAGCCAGGCCTGATTCACGCACGGGAACTAGAGTAAACATATTCATGTCTGCAAACGTGAAAAACAATGTTAACAGCATTATTGGTCATGATGAGGTGTCAGGGTTACCCTGTGCTGGCTGAGTTAAGCCACAGGGTGGCACTGTTGCACTATGCTAGCTAAACATCAGTTACAACTCTCGAAAGAAGAGGAACAGTCTTCATTAACCCTAGGAGGAGAATCATAATCCTGTTCAGGAGAGGTGTCAGGCTCCATAGGCTCATCCTTTTCATCTTCTTCATAATACATTTCCTCCTCCAGTTTGTCTGTATTTTTCCATCACTGGAACTGGGCTTCCACCTTTTGATGCCCTAGTATCTTTACCATCTTTGCCTGCCTTTCAGATGGCTGAGTAGCTTTTCTTTACTTTCTGTCCCCTTCACAGGAACTACTGTTTATGAGGTGAAAAACCCTCTGATGGGTACTTTCCATCCTCATTGGGAGCTCCTTCATGTCTTTTGTGTGCTTTGGTGACATACTCTCTGGTTGATACTGCTGACGTGGTCCCCTCCACAAGCAATCCACCTGTTTAGGACAGGCCAAGAAGCCGCCTGCTGCCCATGCTTCTCCTTGGCCCATAAGGCTGATCGAGCCCACTGGGCTGGTACTGCTGATGCAGTCCCCACAAGCAACCCCTGCCTAGGACAGGCCAAGAAGGCACCTGCTGCCCATGCTCTTCCTTGGCCCATAAGGCTGATCAGAGCCCACTGGGCTGGTACAGCTGACGTGTCCCACCAGAAGCAACCCTGCCTAGGACAGGCCAGGAAGGTGCCTGCTGCCCATACTCCTCCTTGGCCCATAAGGCTGATCGGAGACCACTGGGCTGGTACCGCTGACATAGAAACATAAGTTGATTGCAGATAAGGACCGCAAGGCCCATCCAGTCTGCCCATTTCTTTTCTGCCTTATGAATGTGCCATCGGCCTTTGCTCTGTCAATGGCCTATCTATTCATACTCATCTGTATTGCTCCCTTATGCCTATCCCATGCCTGTTTGAAGCCCTGCACTGCATTCATATCTACCACTTCCTGAGGTAGGCCGTTCCATGCATCCACCACTCTTTCTGTGAAAAGATATTCCTCACATTACCCTTTAATCGTCCTCCTCTAATCTCATGCTGTGTCCTCTTGTCCTGCTATTTTCTTATACTGAAACATGTTAGATTCTTTCACCTTGTTAATGCCCCTAAGGTGGTTAAATGTTTCGATCATATCACCTCTCTCCCTCCTTTGCTCTAGGGTATATATATTGAGCTCCGTTAATCTGACCTCAATTGTTTTCTGATGCAGTCCCTCACCATTTGGTTGCCCTTCTCTGGACTGCCTCAATTTGGTTAATGTCCTTGTGAAGGTGTGGCCTCCAGTACTGCACGCAGTACTCCAGATGGGGCCTAACCAATGTCATATAAAGAGGGATTATTACCTCCTCTTCCAACTTGTGATACCCCTACTAATACACCCCAACATCCTCTAGCCTTACCTACTGCTTTAGTGGTCTGCTTGGATGATTTCAGGTCATCGGTGATGATGACGCCCAAGTCTCTTTCTTCCCTTGTGACTGCCAGCAATTCTCCTCCCAGCCTGTAGATGGCTTCTGGTTTCTCTTTCCTATGTGCATGATCTTGCACTTCTTTATGTTAAACTCCAGTTGCCACTCTTCCGACCATTTTGCTAGTTTATCCAGATCTCTTCTCATTCTGCCCACCCCATCTGGATCATCTACTCTGTTGCAGATCTTGGTGTCATCTGCAAACAGACAAAATTACCCTCCAGTCCATCTGCAATGTCACTAATGAAGATACTGAAGAGGACTGGCCCCAGGACTGATCCTTGAGGTACCCACTTATGGCTTGCATCTCTTCTGACTGTACACCGTTACCACCACTCTCTGTTTGCCATCCAGTTGACCAACTTCTGACCCACCCGTTGACCAACTTCTGACCCACCCTAAGCCTACCCAGCTTATTAATCAATCTTCTATGTGGAACAGTATTGAAAGCTTTGCTGAAGTCAAGGTAGGCAACATCAACTGCTCCCCTGGTCCACCACTCTGGTCACCCAGTCAAAGGAATCTATGAGATTAGTTTGACAGGACCTTCCTTTTGTAAACCCACGCTATTTTGGATCCTGTGCTCCTATGGATTCCAGGTGTTGCACTATCCTTTCCTTAATGAGTACCTCCATAATCTTGCCCAATACTGAGGTAAGACTGACTGGTCTGTAGTTCCCTGCCTCCTTTCTGCTACCACTCTTGTGGAGTGGGATCATGTGAGTCCTTCTCCAGTCTTTTGGGACCTCTCCTGTGCTCAGAGACTCACTAAGCTGTTCTGATAATGGCTCTGCTAGTTCCACCCTTAGCTCCTTTAGTACCCTGGGATGCATGCCATCAGGTCCCATTGCCTTGTCCACCCTGGCTTAATCGAGCTCTTGTAGGACCCTTTATTTTGTGAAGGGACTAGTGCACACCTCCCTCACCCGTGTCCATGGTGCTGAGCTATGGGCTCTACCCTACCTTTCTCTTCAGTAAATACTGAGCAGAAGTATCTATTTAGGATAGACGCTTTTATATGGCCCTCCTCCTCACATGCCCCTTATCCCCTTTGATCTTAGTAATACCACCTCTGGACTTTATCCTTTCACTAATGTATCTATAGAAAGTCTTGTTACCTTATTTTACTGTTTGTGCTAGTGTTTCCCAGTTTGGGTTTTGCCTGCTATGCCTCCCTATCTTCGTCCTGCTGCATTCCCTTATATTTCCTGAAGGTCAGCCTTTGGCTCTGACCTTTTCTGCTACTGTTTTGAGAACCAAAGTGGTTTCCTTCTTCGCTTGCACTTCCTTTCTCTCTAACACAATGGAATGTTGCTTCAAGTATTACATCTTTAATGCTTGCCCACTTTGCCTGTACCCCTCACCTGTATTTCTTTTGCCAGGGCTAGCTTAACTCTGTTGGCCATCTTATTAAAGTCAGCTCCAATGAAAAGTCCCATATTTTTTCCTTGAATGGGATGATTTAGTTCTAGTGGCGAACTAAACCATACCATGTGATGGTCACTGGCCCTCAGGTGACCCGCCCTCTACAAGTAACCCACTCATTTAGACAGGCCGAAGGCGCCTGCTGCCCATGCGCCTCCTTGGCCCATAAGGTAACATCTGATCCTGGATCCAGAACAAGAGGAAGAGGATTTTGAGCCTTCTCCAGTGGGAACTGAAAGGTTCCAGACGGCCCAGAGCACTGACATTGGTTTCTGCCCAATGCTGTAGCCAGTGCTGAAATCATTGGACTAGGCATAAGACTGCAGAGAAACACTGACCTTGATGTTTCTTCCGTTTAGCAGTTGTGTAGTGAAGTCCTGATCTTTTGCTTGCCACTTCACTCAGTTGCACACTTCTGTGAGTTCAGTGTAGAGCAGCATTTGCGTAACCTGCACTTGCCTGTTAGTGATTTTCTTTTTTTATTTTATTGTCTACTTTTCCATTTGCAAATTATACTATAAAGCCACTAGAGGGCAACAACATGTGTAGGTTGCAATCCTCTTCCCACTGCTCTCCCCAACACTTCTAGTCCTGGGTCATTCATACCTAAAGCAAATTATTAATGTCTTAACATTCAGTGGTGTGATCTGAATCTGTAAGCCTGTACACAAAGCCTCTACTACCCTACCAGAATGGTTTCCATCTCCCTCCTACCACACCCTTCCTGATTCTTACCCTTATCCCAGTCTCCCCCTAACACCCATTGCCACTTCTCTCCCTTTCCTTCCAGATACCTCCTTCATTCTGTCAATCACCCCACAACTCCCTTGTAAACAGACCCCACTTTCCTACTACCCTCCAGCCTCTCTGTTTTCCCTTCCGAGTCACTTTGCCTTTCTTCATTTCCTTATCTCCTTCTCTCCTCCTCCCTCCTCTTCCTCTTCCTCACGTATTTTCTACTCAATTACAAAAGTCCTAAACTTCACTATTTCATCCTTGCTCTCCTCCTTCTTTCATCAGGAACATCCACCCCAACCCTGGCCCTATTTCTTTCCTACCCAGACTACTTACCCAAATAACATGTCTCCAAACCCCACTTCCACTACAACCCTCCCTAATGGGTTGAAGCTCCTCTACCTGAACATCTGCAGCCTGCTACCTAAAATCAACCTCCTACAAACTCTATGATTTTCACACACCCTGACATCCTAATTATTACCAAGACATGGCTCAAAAAAGCACCCTGACAGTGCCATTGCTATCCCTGGTATTCCATCTCCAGACAAGATCAAGCAGGTCACAGAGGGAGTGGCCATGTATATCTTGTCCTCACTGCAGTTTACTACCACCCTGTCTACCTCCATCCCAGCTACTTATGAAGCCCTTATCACCAGCATTACCCTTCCTTGCTCAATCCCAATCTTTGTGGCTGGCATCTATTGCCGCCCAAGCATTCAACCCTCTGTTACGACTGAACTCTTAGCAATATCGCCTCCCCTTGCAATCTGATGAACTTTTCATAATGGGTGACGTGAATCTAAATTGTTGTCTCCCAAGTTAAACAAGCTGCGCAATGATGTCACTGCTCTAAACCTCGCTCAACTTGTACTTGAGCCCACATGCCCTAATCCCAAAACACAAAATTACACCCTGCTTGACTGGGCACTCACAACCCACCCACACCATATCATTAAATCTGGTCTCTTCCCCATGCCCTTAGTGACCACAACCCCATTTCATTGTATGTAAGTGTCATCGCCCAAACCTCCCCTAAATTTATACAGCTCTGGTCCTTAAACCTTAGACCTTACCCCAATCAGCTCTGCACTTGCTTCCACCGACTGGGCCCCTCTCCACTGCCATTTCTGTCGACCAAGCAATTGACTATTTTAAGGATAAATTCATTGCCATCTGGAATGCCTTTGCTCCTTTCAGAAGGACCAGAGTCTGTGGGCTTCACCTCCCTGGATCATCCCTGAACTACTGGCCTGCTTCAGGAGCATGACTGGGCCTGGAGAAAACACAAATCTACTAAACATCCAAATGACTATGCTCAGCACAGAATGCTAAGTAATTCATGTACTAAAGCTACTAGATGGCTAAGTCTGATTATTTCAACTCCTCATTCCTGACTAACATTAACTCTCCATCTAAATTCTAGAGGGTAGTTCATGCTCTGTTCTCTCCCTCCCCGTTCTCAAAATAAATAACTCCTAGTTTCCAACCCTGGCTTTGTGCAATGAATTTAATGCCTACTACACCTTCTTCTAAATTCTTCCTCCCATTGCCACTTACTAACTTCAGCCCTTTGCCTCAGCCAGTGCCTAACCCTCCCCCATTTTCCTTTTCTACTATCTCTCTGATGAAGCTCTTAATGCTCTCCTATCCTCAACCCATCTAAAGGCTCACCAGATGAGCTTGATCCTAAACTTCTACCTTTCTGCTCCTGCAATTGCTTATCCTATCTCCTAATCTTTAACCTGTCCTTTATTTCTGCCAAGTACCCTCATCCTGGAAACACGCTGTAGTCCTTCTCTCCCAAGGGTGGTGACACATCCACTCCTGGCAACTATTGCCCCATTTCCCTCCTTCCTACCCTTGCCTAACTTCAAGAACATTTAGTTCTCTCACAATTATCACACTTCTCTTTGATTTCTCCTTCTTCACCCCCTTCCAATCTGGTTTTGGAAGAACCACTCAACAACCACCTCCTCCTCAGGCTTACTGACTCCATCCTTTCAGAGATGGATGATGGCCTATCACCGGTCATCTTTGTCGACTTAACCAAAATGTTCAACACTGTTTCCCATCCCTGCTTCTGATTCACTCTCCTCAGTTGGCCTTGGTCTGCAGCCACCAACTCATTTAAATCCTACCTCATTGGCAGGACCCAATTGGTGAGAATCCTTGATTCCATCTCCCCCACTCCCCATCAACACTGGTGTCCCTCAGGGCTCAGTGCTTGGTCTCCTACTCTTCCCCATTTTCCTTAATGATCTTCCCACAGCCTGCTCATCCTCTTCTATCCACATGTATGCTGGACGATACTGTTTTGTACAGTTCGCAAAACCTCTTGCCGTGCAAACCAGCTTACAGCATGACTTCAACCAAGTTCAGCTCTGGTTTGCTTCTCACCAGCTTTTTCTAAACACCAAGAAGAGTCTCAATGACCTGCACCAGGCAGAGATTCTCTAGGCTCCCGGCCCCACCCACGCTCCACACCCTTGATGGGACCATCTTGGAGGACACCTCTCATTTAGACATCTGGGGTTTGGCTGGACCAGCACCTCAACTTCTCTGTGCATATTGATGCTATCCTGAAGAAACTACACCCAAGCTTGGTGCTCTGTACAGGAATCTTAGTTGCATCCCGCTGACTGTGAGTGCGAAATTGTCTAGAAAATGATACTTGCCATCTTTGACTACTGTGACGTGGTGCATGGTGCTGCTCCCAAATCTTCCCTGACCAAGTTGGATACTCTAACTCCTTCTGCCACTTTGCTGTCGACTCCCTTCCCACTCCCACCACTGTGAACTCTATTGCTCTCTAACCTCCCTTCCACTCTCTCACAGACGCATCTCTCTACTGTGCCAAACTAACCTCCAAATTCTGGCTCGGGTCCTCCTCATCTCTCATCCTCTTTCTCTACTCCACCTCCCCCACCCACACCTCAGATCAAATGATGCCCGCACCTTGACGGTCCCTCGCCGCCTCCACCCTCCTCAGTCAGACTGGTTTCGCCCATCGCTTCCTAAAATTTGGAAATTCCTCCCTGAAATATGATACTCCTCCTCCTCCAACTACTCCTTACCTCTGCCCCACATTACTTTTTCCTCAGCTGTTCCTGCTTCAACCCACATTAATACCTATCCCAGTTTCTGACTTCCTACCATGCCCCCCAAGCAGGGTTTTCAACATCTTGAAGGGGAATCAGGAAATGGCTACCCTTCTCATATTCAGTTCTTGCCTCTCCCCTCTCTCCACCTGCCCTTCTGGGTCACCCATGTGCATAACTCTAACCCCATCCTTTTACTCCAACAGCACTTGCATACTACATTGAGCCTGCTCGTGTACACCTCATGCACTATAAATGGTTCTATCGATTATTACTGTTTTATTGCTTATATGTTCTTTTGTATGATTTTGAATATGTATTGTAATTTACCCAATGTTCCACTACTGTTTATTGTACAATACCCTGTATTCCAACTGTTGCACAATCTTACAATGTTGTATTGTTTGTTCTACCACATACTATTGTAACTGATCATCCTTCAAACCCTATATAACCCCTCCCCAAGGCCACACCGGAGATGAGCAACTTGTTGTTCAGTGTGCCCTTCTGGTGAAACATTTCAATAAATAAATAAATCAAATAAAAGAGGCAGACTGAGAGCTATAACAGCTTCATTTTTCAGCCCTTTTCTTTTGTGTTTTAGGGCAAACTCCAAGCAGAGTTCACAATGTTTTAAGTCATGAACCGAGTCAGCAGTTTAAACAGAGCTTGTGGTAGTTGCCAACTTGAAACAGGATGTAGAGTTTTTAAATCTTGTGGTCCTTGTTCTCTTTTGGGACTATCAGTTGTCAGGGGTCTAAACCTCACTCTCAAGTTCTTGGCAATGTTGGGAATGCAGGAAATCATAGATATGTTGCATAAGAGTAATAAACTTGTTTATTACTACAAAAGGATAAATCACAATTGCCTTAAGCAGTTCTTACCAATAGGAACCAGGAGCCAATGCTAAGCTGCCCTATACCTCAAGGTTTCTTCGTGTCTCTTGGGTCTCCGAGGTATAAGACTCAGTGTCTCACATTATATACCTATGAAAATTACTATGGTTACTGTAAGACAGAAACATTTCTAATTACAGAGATGAGCCCTATTGGCTAAATTAGAGGTGGCTCCATGGTCCAAGATAACATTATATAATTTTGTAGTAGTCATCACTTTGTGAAACAAAAGAGTACAGTTCTTACACAAATCAGTGTAGTAGTACAAATCACCAAAAGGTGGCAATGCCAACTTACATATCATAATCATTACAAGGACACAGGTATCCTAACATCTTATGAGTAAGAATTACATAGAAAATATATATGTATTAGAAAGCAAAGTGTATAACAATAATATGCATACATATCCTGACATCTACTCTTGTATGGTAGATGCCCTTAGCCCTATGTGTTAGTATAACATATGTCTAGCACTAGCTGTCTATGGTGTACCCTGGGGTACCAATAGGGGTGCAGGAACCTTGTCTAACATTCTCCCCTGCTGCCTCCAAGGGCAACACAGGCGAAAATATGGAAAAGTCAGGAGCAGGGTCGTCTCAAAACCTGACGCCGAGCCTTGTAAAGAACTCCAGCTGCTCACGGTGTTGGCACATCGTGCGCTGTAGGCAGCATAGCATAATAACCAAGAAAAATATCAAAAATGCTTGTATAATAACAAAACCTTTAAAAGTAATCTCTAACCAAGTGCTAGTTAATGCATCATTCATGTCACCATCATTAATTAATGAAAGGATAGCTTCACTAGCCTTAGTGATATTATTGCTGATGTGGATGAGGTGTGCATCTTTCTCTCTAAAAGTGATTTAAATGTAAGGGACAGTGGGTCTATGTGTACATTAAAATTTAGTAGATATTCAGAGAGGGTGAGCAGATAATCGGGTACCATCAATGATGTCCGCATCCATAAGGGGACAGGGGTAATAACGGTATGTCCAATAACAGCTTTCTGGTGGGGAACAAAACAAAAATTGGGGTTATCAATAACACAAGTTTCAGTGCTATATGTATAACTTTTATAATTGGTTACCACACAGTACTCCCCATCAGAATTATACAGTATTTTAACAGCGGAGGCACCATTTTTGCAACTGTACCAGGCAGGTTTAGGTCGCCTTGGAAATCTGTGTTGACAGGCGATGAACCTCCTCTCTGTAAGACTGGTAAAGTTTATCTGGAGCCAATGTTGAGTCCGAAAAGTATGTCCCATTAGTGCTGATGTCATCATCCATGGAAAAGGACCAATTAATACTGTCAGGAGAATAACCACATACAGGTTTAATAACATCAAATACATCACATCGACACAAGTAGATATATTGTTTCTTCGCACAGCAGTCTGTATGCGGAGTGACCCAGACATCCAGGAAAGGATGGAAGACCAATGGGGGCAAGTCCAGGCATTCTCTGTAGATGAGTCATCAAGGTGCCCAATGGAGTGTACAGAAGCCAGCTTGTCGAACAAGGCTGTAGTGGGATCAAAACGTGGTAAAGAGACAGTAAAAGAAATAAACATAGTATCTTTGATAGAACATTTCTGAGAAGTAAAACAGGGACCAATGTTAGGTGTCTGGTCACAAAACCCAAATTCCTAGCTGTAGAAAGAGGAATAGTTAAGGATTGTTGCATACACATAGCAACAGAGCCAGGGGTTTTACATAGTGGATAATATCATTTAGAAATACATCTGTCATGTGTGATATCAGGATTCTTCCAGATTCTAGATCACTGAAGAGATTATTGATGGTAGTAATAATGTAGGAGCCATAGGCTGAGCATAGAATCTCTCGGCAATATATTGCTTATCTGCTTTTTGTTGTTCTGTGCAATGAGTGCGTTAATCTTACCTTTGGAATCTGTAAATGCCTTAGCAATATCGTGCATATTATATACAGTGTCTCTTTCTTCCTGACTAAGGCCATCCACACCATGCAATAATGGGGTAGTATATTATTTATCAAACTAGTTTGAAATTTGGCAGAATGAAATTTGATAGCAGCAACGTTTGCTTTATTCCAGATAGACATAGCTGTACCAGGGACCTGTGACAGTGCCTGTTGCACCAGTGACATCAGAACTGTCAACTTCATGTGTATTATGTTTATGACTTTGATCATCAGGATTGGGTTTTCCTGAAGTTGCCTCTATGCTTGGTGGTATGTACCCGCAATAGGGTCTTGAGTATGAATCTGAAACACTGCTAAACTGTCAAGCAATAAAGGACTGTAAAATGCTGAAGTGTTAGTATTCTGACACATACCAAATTATTTCATATTCCAGTAAGTTAAACAAAACAGGTATATGCATAAATTGCAAATTGTTAATCAGTGTACCAGGTAAAGCAGTGGCTGTTAGACCACTATGAGGACCAGAGGTGTGCTTTGGACATTCCAAAAGCTGTTTGTCAGTGGGTGGTAACACAGATAGAAACATGGCAGCAGGGCCATGTTGTGTACAGCACAAAATTTTCGAGCAGAGTCCTTAGACAAAGAATTACAATATGAGGGATGAATTACAGCAGTAATATTGTATAAACCAGAATGTCTAAGAGCAGTTTGTAGCAAGGACAGAGAACCATTTGGGGATAATTTAGCATTAGGCCAACCCTGGAAAGTTCCTTTAGAAAGCTTGGCCACAGGGAGAATTTATCCTTTGCTATGCAGTTTGCCACCAATCTGAAGGTGTAGATTTATCAGAGCAACAACTGAGGCAGTGAGGTATGCATCGAACCTTCCTGGACAGTAATCAAACTATCGGGTATTTTGATGGATACCTCTGGGGCAGATGCTGGAGGATTAAGGTGAGTAGAGATCCGTACCGTGCCTTGGATGCAGGGGATAACTCCTGAGATGAGGAGAAATGGAACAAGATAGCCATCTTGTCAATGTTTCTGAAAAGGAAAATCAAACATTAGTAGATTAGTACTATTCTGCCCAATGGGGTGAGGAAAAGTAATTATACTCCTTTATACAGTTTCAGTTGGTTTGCATGTAACCACGTGTCAGTCAATTTATTGTTGTGCAGAAGTCTAACTTGATAGACTGTCGGACTGGAGCTTGTTGACAATAGGGTAAGGGCCTTCCACTTATTGGAGAAGGAGTGTGTGGATGTGCAAATCGGAGAACCATTACCTGATCTCCAACCTGCCAATCCACTTCTTGTGCATGTTTGTCTAACTGTATCTTGGACTGTTGCTGGGCCTTGCCCATGCAATTGGCAGCATACAAGTGTGTGTGTTTGAGGTCTTTTCTGAGTTTTTCCACATATTGGTCTACAGACACATGGTCCACAGTGGGGTGTGCAGGTCAAACAACAGGTGTTCAGGTAATCTCATCTGTCTTCCAGTCATCACCTCAAAGGGTGTCAACTGGATGGTGGCTGAGGGTGCCCTGATTGCAATAAGGAGTAACGGCAACAGGGAATCACAGGTTTTGGGATTGTCCTCAATGAATTTGGAAAGCATTTGCTTAATCCATCTGTTGGCTCTTTCTACTTGACCTGAAGATTGAGGGTGGTAAGGTATGTGGAACTTCTGTTGAACTCCAAGGAGCTCAAGGATTTTTCATCAACACACCTGTAAAACTGGTTCCTTTGTCGGAGTCCACCTTAAGAGGTAGGCCCCACCTGAAGAAAATTTGTTTCAACAGGATTTTGGCAGTGGTTTAGCAGTGCATGTCTTAGTGGGAAAGCTTTGACCCATTTAGAGAAGAGATCAGTTACCACAAGAGCATACTTGTTGTTTTGCTGGTATTGTCAGGGGACCAATAAAATCAATCTGTATGGCATGCCAAGGACCAGAGTGTCTTTGTGGTAGAAGTTTGGCATTTCACTTGTTGGGGATAGATTGTTTTGTGCACAAACAAGGCCATTGTCTATGTACTGTTTGATATCTTTGGTGACACCAGGCCACCAAGTGGTGGTCTTGAGCCTCTGGAGGGTGTTTCTACTCCTGGTGTCCACCAGTGGGGTATCATGCACTTGGTGCAAGAATTCAGACCTAAGATGTCTGGGGACCACCCAACTTGGTGGTGGAATCATCTGGTTGGTACCAGATGAGCTTGTCATCTGGGGACAAGTAACTTACCTTCATGCCTCCGTAGGGATGTGTGTGGAAGTTTTTCTTCGGTACCTTATCAAGGAATCTGAACACTTCTTTGAGTTCAATATCAACATGTTGGGTTGCTGAAAGGTCCAAGGGGAGAAAGTTCAGGTTTCTTTCTGACTGCTGCGATATGTACAGCCACATTGGCCTCTGGATGATCCATCATCCAGGTGTCCCCCTCGGCCCTTCCTTGCTAAGGGTGTCTGCTGTGTCACTGAATGCATGGTAGTGGTCATGTATGCAGTGAGCTTTAACTTATTGTACTATGCGTTTGTAGTGCAACGTTTTTTCTAGTGAGTGTATGTATATTACCAGTTCTTTGTACTTCACTGGGCTGCCATCAGAAGAGAGGAAGGAGTTCTTCTCCAGAAAGGAAGAAATTCTGTAAGAGAACATCAAACCCAATTAGAGTCTGTAAAATGATGGTATCCTTGGTTCCATGCTGAATGAACTCGAGGGCACAGGCCACCGCTGAAATCTCGGCATACTATGAAGATGTCACACTGCAATGCTTAGAAATTTGAACAGTGTTAGCATAGGGTAAATCACTAAGATACCCATCCCTGCAATCTGTTCTCCCTGATAGTAGGAAGCTGAACCATTGCGAAAATACAACACAATGAGGTGCTCTCAAGCAATTGTGGCATGGCAGGGAGGAAAGGACCTGGATCTGGTAGATCAGGTGGTTGCAGTGTACAGTCATGGGGTTCTCCTTGGAAAAGGAGTCCATGTGCCAGCATGGATGGCATTTTGGTTGGGTGTACCTGTATGTCTCTATCCTGGAGAAGAAGTGACCAATGTGTCAGTAAGGTGTTAGAGACTGACCCATCCTTCACTCCGTCTGATAGCAGAAAGGTAGTTGGGGTGGTTCATGTTAATGATCAATGGAGAGTACCCAATGAAATACAGAAAGTGCTTGACATGCCCAGTAGGTGGCCAGAAGGTTCCTTTCACAAAGGCTGTACTTCTGTTCCACTGGGGTCAAAAGCTGTGATGCATATGCAGTGGGTCCAGAGTACCATGAACTTTCTGAGCCAGCACTTGACATAGCAATGTGAGAGGTGGCACACTCCAGATGGAATGGTAGTGCTGGATTGGGGTGGACCAGAGCTGGAGCCGAGGCCATGGCCTGCTTCAGTGATGTCACAGCCTGGGTGTGTATGGGGCCCCAAGGCCAGGGAATGTCCTTTTCAGTAGCTCATACAGAGGAGCAGACTTTGAGCAAAATCACAAATAAAATCTCTAGAATAGTTCACCATACTGAGAAACCAGGGTTTGAGGGCTTGATGTTTCACAGTCCTCCCCAGCCCCTCACTGCAAGCCGCTGAAAGCTGCCATTACGGAAGGGTTTGAGGGCTTGATGTTTCACAGCCCTTCCCAGTCCCTCACTGCAAGCCGCCAAAACTGCTTACAGAAGATACGGGACTCGGAGCATCAGACTGCAGACTAGTCTATTTTATAAAACTTGGCACCTTTTTCAAGCAGTGCTGTAATTTAAATCAGGGAGCTTCTTGTTTAAGCCTCTATCTGCTTGATTTTTTAGTAATATAGATTTTAAGGTCTCCTATATGACCCTGTTTGTAGTATTGCACAGAATTTCTGATTTATTTTGTTTTGGGTTCCTCCTGGCTTTGTAAACTGAACTGTAGTTACAACAGCCCAGCCTAGTTTGTCCATCTCCTCCCCAGTGCTAGCTCCCTATTCTCTAAATCCTCCTTGCAATTCCCTGCCTCTAGTGTGCTTTCCTCTTACTTTAATGCTGACCCTGTTGTTTCTTTTGCATTCGGGGTTTGAGGGCTTGATGTTTCACAGCCCTCCCCAGCACCTCACTGCAAGCTGCGAAAAAATGCCATTCACGGAAGTACTAGACTGGAGCATCAGACTGCAGACAGACTTTATTTTTAAAACTTGGCACCTTTTTTCAATTGCTGTAATTTAAATCAGGGAGCTTCTTGTTTAAGCTCCTACCTGCCAAGATTTTTTTTGCCCACCCACCCCTTCCTTAATTAAATACTCTGTGGCTCCACTCCTGCTCTTCTCTGACTGGCCTCTTTACTAGTAGGGGAGTAGCTGAGTGGCTCTCTACCAACTTTATTCCTTATGAACTCACATTACCCACTGACAACCATAGGCCTCTTCCTAAGACCAAATCTATCAGTCCTTCTACTGGTTCTAAGCAGTCTTTATTCCCACCTTTGTCCGTTACCAACGCCAACTGCTAATAACCCTGAGGTTTTCCCCACCCCTCTATACACCCTCCCACCCACTGAGGTTCTCCCTACCCTCATCCACTCTCCCACCCAGTCCACCACCATCAGCCTCCCCCACCCCACCCTGCCCAGCTCCATCCACAACACACCATTGCCGATGCTTTACCATGCTATCCCACCATGTGTGCTCTGCCCATCCCATGCTCTCTTCCTGTTAGCTCAGCTTACTACTGACATGGCTCACACAAACGATGCATGTCCTCTCTCCTCAAGTTTGTCTCCCTGCTCTCTACTCCTATCTGGCAACATTCATCCAAACCCTAGCCCATCTCCTCCTGCCAAACTCAGACCCTCCCTTCATCGGGATACGATAGCCTCTATGAACATCTGTAGCCTCTTAAAAGCGCTGCCTTCCAGTGCTGGATGGCACAACATCAGCCTGACATTCTGGCAATCGTGGAAACCTGGCTGTCCAAATCTATGCCGGATTCTGCGGTCACTGTCCTGGCTACTCCCTTTTAGAAGACAGAGTTGGTAACAAGTGGGGCGGCTATGCCTATATATGCATGACTGCTTAATGGGCCATGCTTCACACCCCAAGCTCGACCATGGTACCCAAGCCATCTCACTTAGAATCACCCCAGACCCTGCAGGGCCCCTCTGACTATCTCGGTAGCCTACATTCCCCACTGAACAAACCCAAGCAATCCAATCCCTAACTGACTACCTGTCCAGCCTCCTGCATGAGGGTGAGCAGATACTAGTGGGTGACCTCAACACCAACTGGCTTGCCAGTTCATCTGCTCTTGCCAAGGATGCTTTTGCAGCCCTGACCCTAACACAGCTGGTAACCCAGCCTACCGTCTGAACCCATCCAATGGCTCTTACACATTACTGGACATCATCCTTGCCAACTGCCCAAGACAGAATTGTGGACATCATTGTCCATCCAAACCCCTGAGTGATCACTCGCCAGTAACTTTCACATGGTCCTGCCTGCCTACCAAAACCTGTGCCCAGCATGGTCTCCCACCGACTTATCCAACCAAGTAACCTCGCTAGGCTTAAGCAGTATCTCACCAGTGGGACTGGTCACCAATCAACCGGCCCTAGTACTGATGAAGCACTCTCACTACTTACCCACTCCTTCAATAAGGCCTCAGACATCTTTACTCCGCTGGTCAAAACCGACTAAGCAACATAGTGCACCATGGATCACAACATCACTGCTCAAACAACTCCACCACAGAGACAATCTCTGGCATAGAGCCAATTCCTCAGGCAAGCCTGGGGACAGGCAGTCCTCCAATGCTGAGCGCAACAGATGTATGTGGGCCACTCATAAGGCTAAAGCAGAGTACTACAGATCCACACTAGCCTCCTCCTGGGGTCTACCTGGAATTTCTGGGACAACATAAAGGAGCTAAATGGAAATTCTCACTCCCCACCCCGTCTTCACTCAACTTTAATGGAACTGCTATCACTGACCCTGCTAATATTGCAGACTGCCTAAACATCGCCTTCTCAGATCTCAGCACAGTTCTCCCTAGTAACTTCTTCCACCCTACCTCCCCAGCCACAGTCCCTCCCTCACCCACCCACCTTTCTACCTGAGGACCATCTCACCACAAAACTCTTGGTACTATCTAACAAAAGCCCTCAGTGTTACCAGCCTTTCCTCTGACCCCTGGATACTAGGATCCCACGGCAGGTCCTTGACGTAGTACTTAACACTCTGACTGATTTACTCAACCGCTTTCTCTTCCTGGGCCAGTTCCCTTAGCTTGAAAAGGCTGTGATCACCCCATCTTCAAAAGTGGTGACACCTCCTCTCCTGGAAACTATCTGCCAATCTCTATTTTCCTCCTCTCTCTAAAGCCCTGGAAAAAATAGTGGCAGGCCATTATCTGAATATCTTGCCTCCCACAATCTCCTATGCAAGCAGCATGGCTTCCATCCAGGTCATAGCATGACCACTGCTCTCATGGAGTTTTCTAACTTCCTTCACGAAACCCTTGACAAAGGCCACCTTGCAGGGCTGTCTACATCAACCTCTCCAAGGCCTTTGATACGTGTGTCACCCACTCCTACTGGACACTCTTCTTCAACTAGGCTTTTCCCAAGGCCCACTGGTCTGGTTCTCTAGCTATCTCTCTTCAAGGTCCCAGTGTGTCAAAATAAACAGCACCCTCTCCAGCAGCCGCCCATCTGCTCTGGGTCCCACAGGGCTCCATCCTGGGCCTCTTCATTTTAGTCTCTATGTAAATGCCCTATCCAACTCCTGCTCCAGCAAGGTCCTGCTATATGCAGATGATGCAGTTCTCCTCTCCTCCCACCTGACCCTCCTCTCTTCAGGCCTCCTCCAGCACTCTTTCAGTCAAACTGGAAACTGGTTCAACGCATCGCAGGCTGGTCATTAACATTAAAAAACAAAAGCCATGTTATTTGCCCATCATCAAAATAAGCCAAAAACTCCGCCTCCATATACTATCCAGCTCACTCCACCCACTAGAACAAGTTAGCAGCTACAGATACCTGGGCATTATCTTTGACTCTGCCCTCTCCTTTCACTCGCATATCGACCTGCTCACCTCAGCAATTAACATGCATAGGCCTTCTCTACTGTTATAAGGACTGCCTCCCACCGGATGCCCTCAGATTGGCTGTCTCCTCCTCTGTCCTGTCTCTTGTAGACTACGGCCTCCTGTCTATGCTGCTGCTGATGCCACCGCCCACAGAAGAATTCAACTATCCCTAAATAAGGCCTGTAGGCTCCTCACTGATGCAGACAAATGGACTCATGTATGCACTCTTATACTGCTGGCCAACATACTCAACTTATAAGGCGGTTACAATATCAGACCTGCCTCCTGGTTAAAAAAAACACTTCTAGGTCTCCCCACAGGAGTGTCTGTCTCCCTCCACCCTGCTTCCCTCTCTGCCTCCACCCGTGGCTCCACTAAGGCTGCTCTCAGAGTCCCAAGGGTGCAGACATCATTCGCCCAGAGATCCTTTTGTTACAGGGCCCCACACTGGCTCAACGCCTCCCTCCTCGATCTCCTCACTCACTAAAATAAGTCCTTTTAAGGCAGCTCTCAAGAGCCTAATTTTCTCCAACCACAGCTGGCGACGCGCCCACAAGCGGGATCCTAGCCCACAGGTGCCCCACCCTCCCCGGCCCCTTTTCTAGACTCTGACGATAATTGCCTTATCTCAGGCTGCAATTCTGAATTTACAGTATTTGTCCTTGGAGCCTAGCTTTCACTGTATAGACCTCTGTACTGCTATTGTATACTATAACTCTTATCTGGGCACTGGATGGCTCGGATTCTATGTTGTTTGTTCTGACACCTGCAAATATATGAATACTGTTTGCTATTCGCTGTTTGGTATGTAACAAAAACTTCTGTAACCTCCTGTCTATCATATTGCATTTGTGTTGCTGTCTATGTGTTGAATCCACTGGAACTGATGTGGAGCCTTTGGAAATGAGTCCTTGACTCAAAGGGTTATAATTCCAATATGTATAATAAATAAACCTTCTAAGAATTGCCACACTGGTAGGCAATGGCAAGTCTCGTAATCCTTGTATCTTCTTCCAGGTAGGGCTGCGGCCTTGGTCAGTTATTCTCAGGCCCAGAAAGAGTACCTCTTTCTGACATAGTTGTGCTTTTCTGGATTGCACTTGAGGCCTGCTCTCTGGATGAGAGTCAATAGTTCATCCAAGAGATTCAAGTGTTGTTCCTGTGTGGCTGTTGCCAACAGCAGGTTGTCTACATACTGCAAGAAACACTGAGGAATAGAGAAACCTCAAGGGCATCCATCATGTGCAGATGGAACAGGGACGGGCTGTTGTGGAATCCCTGTGGTAAGCACGTCCACATGTACTGTCTACCTTCAAAGGTGAAGGCAAACTTATATTGACTCTTAGGGGCCAATGGCAGTGACCAGAAACCATTGGAGATATCCAGGTACTGAACCATTTTAGGTCAGGGGTCAAGAGTTGTAGCACATCAGGTACGGAAGCCACAGTTGGAGCACAACTGGGGTAACCTGGTTCCGCTTTCCTGTAGTCAATAGTAAGTCTCCAGGCACCTGTAGGTTTCTTCACAGGCCACACTGGGGAGTTGGAAGTAGAAACACATGTTCTGATTACCCCTTGGTTGAGGAGTGATTTTATTGTTTCCCAGAGAAGGCAAGGCCTCAGATGGGAAAGGATATTGCCTTTGCCTCTCATGGCTGGACCTGGCACTTTGATGATGTGTGCATTCTGCCACAGTCATGTTTATTGATAGTAAATGCTTCTAAGTGTCTTTGTAGAATGGGAAGGAGCTTTGGGAAAGCTCATGGCTCTTGAATAAATCTATGACATCATATTCTTTATTGTTGCCACAATGTGTGAATCAGGGATCAAAATAGTATGATATTAGCCCTGAATCTGTATCAATAGCATGTTAGCTAGATCCACCACATGGCCGTGGTGGAGGAAGTCATTCCCAATGATACTAGGATAATCATGCAATACCATCAGTTGGAAGGTGTGTGAGGCCTTCAGGTGTCCCAACTCTACAGGTAGTGGTAGGGAGCGTTATGCAGGTAACCTAGTACCATCTACTCCTAACATGTTGGTCCTCCATCCGGTGGACCAAGGAGATGTATCCAGGTGGTCATCATGTAATACAGACACAGCCGCACCTGTATCCAATAACACTGTAAGTAGGCGCCCCGACCTGGCCTCAGTGCAGGGCCTTCTGTTTGTATCCAAGACCAGCTTGTTTACAATCCAGACTGGGGCCTGTAATTGTCAATCTGTACTGGAAGAAGCATAGAGTTTGGGCCCAGCTCTTTGAACCACTTCACCATGCTGCACTGATGCCATATATGGAGGTGCTTCTGGGTTCAGGCCTGTATGGGTCTGAGGGTTGTACTTCCGTATCACCATGGCCCATTGGGGCCTGGGTTTCTGGTTGTGTGGCTGCAAGGGACTGAGCAGGAACAGCATCC
Source organism: Neoceratodus forsteri (assembly GCA_016271365.2). Classification (NCBI taxonomy): domain Eukaryota; kingdom Metazoa; phylum Chordata; order Ceratodontiformes; family Ceratodontidae; genus Neoceratodus; species Neoceratodus forsteri. Next base: position 478,591,201 of record CM057459.1, on the reverse strand, counting down.
GCTACAGAAAGCACTTGCCCCAGGAGCTCTCTAAACTTCTGATTCTCTTCAGCTATCTCCCTATCTGAAGGGCCTGGTCTTTGTTGTTGTTTATCCTTATGATTCTTATGGTGCTTCTTATTCTTATGATAGTTCCAGTTCCCACCCCATTGTTGTTGTTGCTGGGCCTGTTAAGGGTGTTGGTTGTCATGGGAGGGGCTGTTTGTGTTGGGCCTGCCCTTCCACGTGTAGTGCGTCACAGCCACTTGAGTAGGGCTCCACAGCGGCTACTTTTTGGAACCAGAGCCAGATCACGGATGTAAAGTTGGTAAACTCTCTCGGTTTTCCGAAGGATGTCGGCAAACCTTTATGTGGTGGGATAGGTGGTTGGCTCTACCTTCTCTCTTACTGCAGGAATCATGTTCCTAAGGAACAAGGTCTTATATTCAATAAGATCTACATCCGCAGCTTCTTGTGCGAGTTGTTTTCCTGCTTGGTAGGCCATCCAGAGTCTCTGGTGGTAAGTCGCTGGACTTTCTTTGGCATTCTGCTTCACAGGATATGCAAGCATCACTCCTGCTACACCTAGGCTATGTGCAGAAATGAGTTCAGCTGCGGCCTCATCAAAGGTGGCGCTGCCAGCCTGGCGAATGGCATCGGGAGTTTGGCCCACAGTCCAGGCTCGATGGTCTGGCATAGTATTTGGACCTGATTGTCTGCAGCGAGGCTAAGCATCTCACATTTGGAACATGCCTTTTCCAAGTGGCAGCTGAGGTTGTCAGATGGGCTCATCCGCCAATACTGTCAACTATTTGCTGAACAGAGTAGGCCATTTGTTGGGGATTATTGGGCCGATCAGGCTGGGGTAGGTTGCTTCGGGTGCCATCCAGGGCTGCCTGGGCTGCAGCCTCAGCCACAGTACAAACCATGCCTTCCTGAGTACCAGCCTCTTGCAGAAGCTGCCTAATCTGGGTTTTAAGGACCCGCTTATTTCTCTCAGAGATAGGCAATTACCTATTGCATTCTCAATCATTGTTTCTATCTCCTGCCTGTCTTCCACATTAATAATGGCCACCAGTGGTGCCTTCAGGACCAGGCTTGGCCTGCTTCCCCCATCATGGGGCCGCCATGTTGGCATTGCCCATGATGTATCCACTGTTTGTCGACGATATGACAAAGTTGTGGGTGGAGTGGGGACCTGCCATGCTGTGGATGGCAGGCTGGGGTCTCTGGACCATAGTAGGGCGTGACTGGGTGCTGTACTGCGAGATGTCATCATCTGAGACCTCCCCTTCAGATGACATGGTTAAGGCAGGGACTCGCCTCCCATTGCCTTAACATGTCCAGCCAGAGTCTTCCACTGATGGCGGTTTCGCCATCTTAGATTCATTCTGCATGACCAGGGGTCAAATTTAATTTTTTTTACTAGCCAGCCAGGCAAGTTAATTAAAAATTGCACTAGCCCACAGTAATAATGGTCAATTTTGATTGGTTATACAGGAAAATGCAAGCTAAGAAATACTCAGATTGTTGCATATTTATCCTGTTCCCACATTGCTTCCTGCCCCAGCAAAAAAAAAATTTGCAGTCCAGTCACATGCAGTGTGTACCCCCATTGGTTTTTACCATGTGCCCTTGCTTCCTCTTTCTTCACCCCTCCCCACCAAACCAGAGAATATCATAAGAGCAAATGTTCAATCAGGCAGTTCTAGCTCTGCACACACAATAGCCAACATCATCATGCACGTCACCACAGTCCCACCCTGACCTGCAGGGCAATGTACAGAATCAGGCAGAAAGACACTCTCATCCACCACCATGTGATTAACCAGAACTGCACTTGGAAGTTTTCTACACTGTAAGTGAGCCAGTGACAGTTCTAGGATTTCTTTGGAGAGAGTTAAAGAAACACGAGGCTGGGATATAAGAAACTTTGACGTATCTGTTTATATATACCAGGCACAACAATATTGATTTAACATGCTCTGCCCTAACAAAACATATTTTTCATAACAGTGTCCTTTCATCAGTCAAAGGAGCAGTATACAGGCATGATGCTGTACTACCTCTCTTTCTATATAGGATGATCTGTGCACCAGGAATACCTATTTTAACCTTTCAAATTATATATTTTACTAAGGTTTTGCTTTGTACCATACATGCTCCAAAACATTGTTTTTAGGATGAAATGACATGCTAGGTGGTATAAGTGGGACTACATGGATGGCATTGATTGGTGTGATCCATTAAAGGCAGCTGTGAACCCTACACCAGTCAGTAATGGCAGCTATGGGTCTATGGATGGCCACTTCAGAGACTGCAGTGGTGTCCAGAGAAAGTATAGAGTTGACAGACCACCTGGCTGGGCAGTACACATCATAGCATTCTGTCACTGCAATATGTTGGATACAGGCACTCAAAAGGTTGGGAAATGAGGCACACTGGTCTTAATATTGTGGGATAAATCAAAGACAAGTTCAGCAAACTGGAAGCTAGTGACTTAACAGCTCTACCCTTGATCACAGCATGCACACTAGCTGAATGTCCTAACAATTGAGTGATAATGACTCACATTGAGTCTTTTGTTGGCTCCCTCTTGAACTGCCAGAAAATTGCAGATCTTAATGAGATGCTAATCACACCAGGCCACCTGGAACACTGAGGGAGAGTAGCATGAGGACTAAAGCCTGCTAAAGTAGGGACTTTTCAATTTCATTAACTGCCATGAAAACCTGCACTAGTCAAGACGGACAAGTAGAGAGTTAGCTGAACTAGCCCTGAACAGTTTGCACTAGGTTCAGGGCTAGTAAAACAATGTTAAGGTCGAACCCTGTGCATGACTCACATTTGTAACATTCACATCAACCTCATCTTGCATTTGTTTCTGCAATACTCTGTACACGGTGCTCAATTCGTGATTGTCCCTAGTAGCCACTTCTAAGTCATTACGTACATGGTTTATCTCGTCATGTAGCTCTCCCAAATCCTCACTCAACTGTTCATTCGCTCTACTTAACAAGTCATTCATATTCAAAGCCTGACCCTTATCCTGTCTTAAACTTTCACATTCCTGCTTCAACATACAAATTTCTTGCTCTCAACCTGTGCAGAATGATGCAAAAGTGAATCATTTTCATTGCACAGTGTTTGAAGTTCAGACTCCAAATTCTGCTGCAGTCTAACACATTCTGTTTCCTGTAAACCCATCTCTTGCTTAAGAGATGAAATCTGCAGGTCAAGGGTTTGAAACCTCGCTTTGGAGGCTTCTAGAGCAGCATAGACAGCACGACCAACAGCCCTTTGGCATAACACTTATTGGCTGATTGTCTCATCTCACAGTACTGGGTTAAAATCCCAGTATAGGGTTTTCGGTTTGACTTGTGTCCCGTATGCGAAGTCAGCCCATCCTCCATGGGAGGTAAGGAAGTTAGAGACATCGAGTCTCAGTTCTGTGCAGATATTTGATATGATGGCCATTGTGTGGGAGGGAACAAAATCAAACTGTGAAAAGGCACCGTGCTATGTATCAATCCACAGCAGGAACAATTTACACACAGTTGGGATACTGTATCTTTGTATGCTTGCAATTCAAAGCTGCTGTGAAGTGGGTTGAATCGGCATGACCACACCCAGGAAAATCAGCCAGACTTTGCAAGTGACTACAAAGTGGTCAGAAAAATGGGAGAGGTGGTGCGGAATGCCTACCTACAGTCCCGTTAGGAAGGGAAAAGTTTCAAGCAACAAGTAAAATCTCACAAACACCAAATATTGCCTGCACGTCATCAATTGTCAGGCAGTCTAAACCTCACTCTCAGGCTCTTGGCAATATTGGGAATGCAAGAAATCATAGATATCGTTGCATAAGAGTAATAAACTTGTTTATTACTACAAAAGGATAAATTACAGTTGCCCTAAGCAGCTCTTACCAATAGGAACCGGGAGCCAATGATAAGCGCCCCTATACCTCGAGGTTTCTTCGTGTCTTTTGGGGTCTCCGAGGTATAAGACTCAGTGTCTCACATTATATACCAATGATAATTACTATGGTTACTGTAAGATAGAAACATTTCTAGTTACAGAGCTGAGCCCTATTCGCTAAATTAGAGGTGGCTCCACGGTCCAAGATAACATTATACAATTTTGTAGTAGTCATCACTTTGTGAAACAAAAGAGTACAGTTCTTACACAAATCAGTAGCAGTACAAATCACCAAAAGGTGGCAATGTCGACTTATATATCATACTCATTACAAGGACGAGGTGTCCTAACATCTTATGAGTAAGAAATACATAGAAAATATATATATATTAGAAAGCAAAGTGTATAACAATAATATGCATACATATCCTGACATCTACTCTTGTATGGTAGATGCCTTAGCCCTATGTGTTAGTATAACACATGTCTAAACACTAGCTGTCTATGGTGTACATCTGGGGTGCCAATAAGGTGTAGGACCTCGTGTAACACAGTCATACCAATTATTGATAGTACCTAGATTAAGATTATTTCATTAATCTTGTTAAAAACAGTAAAAACTGATATTTATTAACTAAAATAAAAGTGGTTTGTTTTAATCTATTTAGAAATAATTGGTTCCTGCATGCTTAGCTGTACTTCCCCAATTCCTGGGCATCAATCGGAACTGTAAAGACCACAACTTTAGAAACATAGAAACATAGACAATGATGTCAAAAAGGATCAGTGGTCCAGCCAGTCTGTCTGAGTTCCCTATTTAGCCCTGGCACTTACTGTTCCTCCAGGGTCCTAGCCCTCCCATCCACCCCCATTGTCCTCCCAGTGTCTGCCGCCCTGAGCCCTCTCTATACCTTTTCATTCTGTCCCAAGTGAGCATGAAACCACCAACAGTTTTAGCACCCATGACTTCAGCTGGAAGACTGTTCCATGGCTCCACCACCTTCTGTAAAATAATAAATACTTTCTCATGTCCATTCTGAACCTCCCTCCTGTCAGTTTCCTCTCATGTTCACATGACTGCAAACCAGTATTCAGAGCTAAATAGTTCCTCACAGTTAACCTTATTATTCCCTTCAGAAACTTGAAGGTCTCTGTCATATCTCCCTTCTCGCTTAAGGTCCAGCTAGTACATGTTCAGTGCCTTGAGGCACTCTGAGGACCTGCCCTGTTGGTCCTGAATCATTTTTTACCCTACACTGCACTGTCTCCAGCCTATCCCTGTAATTCCTGAGTGAGGGCTCCAGAACTGGGCACAGTGCTCCAGGTGTGGCCTCACTAGGGATCTACATAGGGACCGCCAGCAACAGAGCTTTTAGTGTCGCCGCCCCATCCTGTGGAATTCATTGCCACCATCTGTAAGGGAGGCCCCTCAGTGGAGGAAAATATTTAAGGCCCGCCTCAAGCCCTCCTGTTTAGCAAAGCTTTCCCAGACACTGTCTGGTAGTATTTATTTTGGGATTGCCCATATTTTATGGCTAAATTATCAGTATTTTAGATATGTACATGTTTGTAGTTTTATAATTAATTACTTGTTTGTATGGTGCCCGGAGCCTCTGGGATTAGGCACTCTGAAAATGAACTTTGCCTTGCCTTGCCTATATAGGGGAAGTATTACCTCTTCCTTCTGCTAACAATACCCTCTCAATACATCCCAGTATCCTACTCACGTTGCTATATGTTTTATTGCACTGACTCAATTGTTTGAGGGAGTCTTTGATGATAACTCCCAAGGTCACATTTCTCAGCTGTACTGTTAACCCAGCCATCCAGTACTCTCTCCTGGGGTTCTTATTCCTAGGAGCTTTACCTTGCACTTCTTGACATTGAATTTCAACTGCCAAACATTATACCACCCTCTAGCTTTTGTAAGTCACTAAGCATTTCCTTGATTCCCCATCTCTATCCACCCCCACAGAGCTTAGTGTCATCTCTAAAGAGACACAACGTGCCCTGGATTCCCTCACCAATGTCATTCTATGAACATATTCAAGAGGACTGACCTAGGCCAATCACTTGTAGTATCTCTACTTGTGTTCTCCTCTCTTCTGATTTGACCTCACCAACCACAACCTCTGTTGCCTCCCTTTAGCCAGTTACCTACCTAGTTTACTATGACCTTAGCTGCACCCAGGTCTTCCATCTTCTTCAGCAAATGTCTGTGAGGCACTGAGTCAAAAGCCTTGCAAGTTGAAGTACAGCAAATAATAATAATAATAATAAATAATAAAAGCATGGTCCCATTCAATTCCCTTATCAACCAGTCAAAGAAAATGATCAGGTTAGTCTTCTCTCAGATGCACATCCTGTTCACTCAGGAGTTCCTCAAGGCTCCATTCTTGGGCCACTTCTTTTAGCCTCTTTCTGAATAATCTTCCATAATCATGTCCAGCACAAATCCTCCTCTATGCTGATGACGCCGTCATCCTCTCCACTCACAAGGATCCGGCCACCTACAAAAGAATCTACAGCTTGCCTTCACCTCAATTGAAACTTGGTTTAATACACGAGTTGGTTCTCAACTACAAAAAACAAGTCAATGCTCTTCTGCAGTCCACACAACAAACACAGACTCAATCCCATCATGATCAAAACTGCCTTGGTGCAACCCTTGAACAGGTTCAATCCTTTAAATATCTATGTATTACCATCAATTGTAACCTATCATTTGCTACACACATTAACAACATTGCCAAGGCTGCCAACACTCACAATGGCCTACTCTTCAGGCACAGGCAATGCCTTACCTCAGATACCAGTACAGAGCTCAGTAATCTCAATAATCGACTATGGCCTGATCATCTCACGGCTCTGCCTCTGCCACCACCCTCAGGCGTACATCCATTGCACTAAACAAAGCTTGCCATCTCATAACCAGCACCCATCGCCTCACCCACATGATCTCTATGCACAGACTGGGTGGCTTCAACATTCAAACTGGATCAAGTACCAAACCTGTCTTATGACAAAGAAAATAACACTAGGCCTTGCTCCCCAGGTGTCCAAGCTCTCCTCTGCCCAGCGTGGACTACTCGAATCACCAGGGCTTGAATCACAGCTTCTGCACATCCTGTGTTTCTGCACCACACAAGGGAAAATATCATTTGCACACAGAGCTCCCAGCTGGTTCAATGGTCTCAACATTAACTGTCTCAATGCCAAAGCTTGGTCTTTCAAATCCAGTCTCTGTCACATCTTGTCTGCATCTAGCTCCTGTGATTGTCCTTCCTAATAGTTCTCCCCTCTCTCTTTGCTCTTTCCACCTAACACTTAACCCTCTCCCCAACTCCCTCTCCCATACACCCATTCATCCTCCCCCTCTCTCTCCCTTCCCTACCCCCGTGAGCACTTTAATTGATATTTGACAAGTGCCTATGGCTGCACCCCACTAGTGTGTTTCTCCACTATGTGTCAACCCTGTTACCAGACCTCCTTCTGGCATTTTTGCCACTGTATTTTGATTTATTTTTTTTAACTTTCTTTCACACCTACACCCCTGGGCATCCTTCAGGAGTACCCACCTCAGAATCAGCTCTACTCCCAAACTGAACCCCTCACTTCTCCCTCGATCCCTCCCCGAATGACCCCAGACAAGCTCCACCCTGGCACCATCTCCGGGCTGATTCCACCCTTCCTCGGTGGCTACCATCTAAGTGTGAAGTGCCTAGCTGTCATTGCCGGGTTCGTGGAGGAGGATCCCAGGTGCGCAGCACTTGGAGATGTGAGAACCCCTGGGCCACCGTCATCTCACCGATGGTGCAGGAGGCTTTTCTACTTTCTTCCTCCCTCCGTTGATGCAACATGCAATGGATGTGGCGCAGGTCCCTCCCACAAGCATCCTGCCGACGTCAACCCTCTTTCTGACCTCCTACTGAGCGATGTACCCTGCTTCTGCTGGTGCCGCTATTGAGCTCGGTAACCCCTGGATCCCACCCCAGGAGAAGAGAGCAGTCCCTGGATGCTCAATCTTTCCTTCCCACCGACCCCAGTGGCCCTGGCTTGTTCCCAACCCGGTCGCTAACGTGGGCGAGGTGTGGCATCCAGCACCTCAACCTCAGTGCCACCGGCCAGCTTATTTTTGCCACTGTATTGAATGTATAAAACTGTATAACTACCTATAACCCACTGTTATACTGTTATTCAATGTCTTGTTTGAATTGTATCTCAACTGACATGGAACCTTTGTAAAAGAGCCTTGGCTCAAAGGTACTTGTAATCCTAGATTCAAATAAAAAATAAATAAAAGTCTGACAGGACCTCCTGGCCATGCATCCATTCTTTAAAATAAAAACGAGGACCTGACCAAATAGCAAAATAATAAAGTTCTTAGAAATTCCTAATTAAACTAACCAGAAAACTGGAGATGTCTTTGCAGTGACTGATCTTTTCACATGGAGAAACAAATCTGGTGTTAAGCCAGTAGGGGGACGTGATCACACTGCAGAGTTTGAACTGCATTCTGAGTTCCAAAATTAGAATACAGTTCTATTCTCCAGGGCACAAAGTGTAGTATGTACTGCATCTACTTCATATTTTTGCCCAAAATACGTACTGCTAGTGTATAGCATAGGGATATATCACTTAGAACTATTGTAGAATACACTGAAGTAACTGATGTAAATGCTGACAAAATACAGTGAGTATCAGACTTTGGGTTCATAGGTATATCCTTATGAGAAACCCTGTTCACTTGCAGCTGCAACGGACTCTGAATTTTGGTATGCCTCTGATTTTGCATGTAATGCTTAAGTTGTCTATGACCCCTCTAATGCCATTTGTGAGAGCTGCTGCATCAAAGACCTCCATAGAGGCTTTAAGCTGAAGACTGTTAGATTCAATACCCTGTTTAATAATAAGCAGCACTTCTTGTTTTTCCTCTGTATGTGGCAGGGCCTCTTCAGAGACTTTAGCTTGCACCAGAGGGTATGCTTGTACATACAGAAATGGCCCTGGTAGCTAGCTATCCTCATGCCAAGGGTTGCCGAGGCACAGACCTGTAACCATGTTATCTACCTTACTCGACTCCTTGTTAGTGGGGTGCATAGTGACCTCCTTAGGTACTATGGTTTGTCATTCTCAGCCAAAATGACAATGGCATCTGCTATCGGTTGACTGAAATACGTGGGCCTAGATTTAGGTGCGACGTATTTTCTGGATGCCTGTTTGGGGACAACTGCCACAGTAGCAGGCCTCCTCCAAGCTTCCTCAGAGAGGGCCTTTAAGGTTGGCTGGATGTGAGAAACTAGGGAGACTGGGATATTAGGCACCTTTAGGAATGCTAGTTGACTGTCTAGCTTGATCTATGGCTGTTGGCTCAAAATTTAGGCTGTATGCATATTTCTGAGCAGAGCCTAACAAGGAGACATTCTCCTAAAGTACAGGAACTAGTTCCAGGTTCTCTGGACTGTTGCATGAGTCCTCATCCTCCCCATCGATAATAATGAGGTCCAGACCTGACATCTCCCTTCACACCAAGGGGAAGTAGAGAAGAGGAGTCAAAGGGCGACAACACAGGCAACACAGACCCAATCCTGGGTAGGGTCTTAGGAATAATGATTGCATCAGCATCAAGGACAGCCCTGGGCCTAGCCCTGAAGGGAATGATAATAGCACTAAAGGCCCATACAGCACTTCTGGTAGTGCTGCCACTGAGGCAGGTCCTGAAGGACAAACTGCAGCACTGGACGTGGCACCACCAATAGTGTTAGTGACCCTGCTGGTCCCAAAAGAACTAGCAGCAGCATTGTGGTTGCCCAGTCTCTAGATGGGTTGGAGGTGACACCACTGGGCATTGGTGGCACTGATAATCATCGTAACTCAGAGGATGCAGTTGACAATGGTCACCAAAGATGGTGCTGGCTCAACCAACTCTGAAGGGCAGGGAGCCATCACTAACAATGGCATTGCTTCACTTATATGCTCCACCAACCACTCCATAAAAGCTGCCCAGTGGTCAAACTGCCACTGAAGTCCCCAAAGTCCCCCATATTGGATGGGGGTCGCTAGAATGGAGACCTTGACCTCGCAGGCTCAGGTATCCTCAGTGTCATCAGTGATGGTGGTGTCCTCGGTTCCACAGAAGTCAGTGTCTCACAGCAGAATGAACTACAGGACAACCTTTACCAGTACCTTTTCTTTTTTTTTTGCGCCAATGGCCACCTAGTACTCGCCCATAGCCTCCCCGGATCTGCCCACCCACCGGACCACTTTCTTCCTCTAATGCCTAAGAAAAAAACCACAGGACAGATTACTGGAAGGAGGACAAAACGAGCACTACAGTAGGAGAAAGAGACCTAGAAGTCATCATAAGTGACTCTGTTAATCAATCAAGCCAGTTTAACAGGCTTATTGTAAGACTATTAGGATGCTGGGGTGTATTAGAAGGGTATTGGCAGCAGGAAGAAAAAATGACTCAATGAAGTAATGTTGCTTCTTCCAAGGATCCTCACTATTTTTATAATCTGCAATCATGCACCTGGAATGAGCTGCCCAGGAGCATAGAATTTTATGCCAATTATGGAATCTTACAATGAAAATCAAAGTCTGCTTTGTGGTCATGCTCACCTCTGCCCACTAATGTCAGATATTTTTCTGAAGCTAGGATGAGCAGTGGCCACCAAACTAGCTAAATGACTACCAAAAATGATTTAAAAGAAGAGAGTCTTAGAAATCTCTTAAATATGGCAGAATAAATTTAAAAGATTAGATCACTGAGTATCAATTGTTGTAAGACACTGTAAGAAGTAATGCTCACAAACTGAAAAGAACTGATTATTGTGAGAACCTTTTCCAGATTCTGGAAGGGAGGTAGGGATGAATTGTTATGCATAGTAAGGATCCCTTGAAGAAACAACATTACTATGGTGAGTAATTTTTCTTCAAGACCCAGGAATCCTCACTATGCTTAAAAACTGCAGACTACTAAGCAGTACCTTAGGAGGCTGGGTATAGAACTTCTTTAGGAAAAGATTCTGAATGACAGTAGTGCCAAAGCTGGCATCCCTTCTGGACTGTGCCTCCAGACAAAAGTGCTTTGTGAAAGTGTGTATTGTTTTCCAGATAGTTGCTTTACAGATTTTCTGTAAGGAAATACCTCTTGATGCCTGGGTGGCAGCTTGTCAGCTTTGCCATAACAGAACTGTATGCAGGAGACTATCCAACAAGAAATTGTTCTCTTGGATACTGGTTTACCTTTACCCACTTCACCATAGGTGACAAACAATCAGTATTAGTGGACCTTACCTCCTTTGTGTAGTACTTTAGTGCTTTCTGTAACATCAAACTGTGGAACTTTTGCTCTCCTGAACTGGGTTTTGCTGCAAAGAACACAGGGAAGTGCAGTTGATTGATTCAGATGAAATGTAGACACCACTTTAGGGAGGAATTTTCATTTGGTTCTTAAGACTATCCGTAGAAAATGATACAGTTGGGGTCTGTGCAACAACTTGTAGCTTGCTCAACATTCTGGTAGATGTCGCAACCACCAAGGAAACTGCTTTCCAGGTGACATACTTCATAACAGCAGTTGCCATGGACTCAAAGGGAGGTTCCACAAGCAGGGCAATGCACAGATTCAGATTCCATGGTGACACTGGATCCCTGACTAGAGGATACAGGTGGGTAAGGCCTTTAAAGAACTTTGAAAATGGGCTGTGAGGCCACTGACCTGTCCTTGCCAGCTGAAACACAGACTGACACTGCTGCCAAATGCACCTTCAGGGTAGAAAGCCTGAGACCCAGGGACTGAAGATGGACCAGGTAGTCCAGGATTGTAGGAAGATCTGCTTGAAGTGGGCTGAGCTTCCTGGAGGAGTACTACAGTGAAAATGCTTTCACTTAGAGTCATATGTTTTCCTTGTTGCTGGTTTCTGGAAACCTACACTTCCAAACCTTTTCAGAAAGGTTTAGTCAAGAGAACTCTAGCTCTTCAGGTACCATACCCTGAGACTCAGGGTCCTCTGGTCTGGAAATATTATCTTGCCCTGGAACAAGGTTAGCAGATTGCATCTCAGGGGAAGGCTGACAGAATGCTTGGTGAAAGGGACAGGAGCAGTGAGTATCAAGTCTACCTGGCCCAGTCTGGAGCTACTAAGATCATGGTTGCAGACTCTTCCCTCGGCTTCAGCAGCACCCTCAGTAAGAGTTGAAATGGAAGGAAGGCATAGAGAAACTTCCTGGCCAACCAAGGATTAAGGCATCCACTGGGCTGTCCCCACGAGAGGGTGTGCAACAGAACTGGGGGAGCTGTAGTTTTCCCAGGATGCGAACATGTCTATCCCTGGTGTACCCCACCTTCTGAACACTGCAGCCAACACCTGCTTGTTCAGGGTCCATTTGTGATGTCCCTGGTTGATTCTGCTCAGGGAATCTAGCAAGACACTGTCTTTTCCCTAGCAGGTGAACTACTGATAGTTGCACCTGTAGGAATAAGCTAAATTCAAATCTTCATTGCTTCTGTGCACAGCTTTGAAGATCTTGTTCTTCCCTGTTTGTTGATGTATCGTATGATAGTGGTATTGTCTGTTCTGACCTGGATGGATTGACCTCTGATGTGGTAGGAGAAAGCCTGCATTGCCAGATATACCACTGCCCTGAGCTCCAGGAGGTTTACATGCTCCTGAGACTCTAGTGGCCTCACACCCTGCTTATGGTTAAATCCTCCAGATGGGCACCCCAGTCCAGAGGGAAGCAGCTGTAGTGAGCACAACCATGTATGACTGTTAGAGAAGAAACACCTCTCTGAGGCTGTCTTCTTCTTCCACCACTCAATGCTCTTAATAGGCACTTTGACACAGGTACTAGTTTTGACAGTGGATCACGCCTTTGGGACAATGGGACCCCAAGTGGCACTGGATGTCTTTCATTCGGAATGTGGCATCTGGAACTGCTGCTGCAGATGAAGCCATGTGCCCCAGCAGCTGGAGAAAGTCCCTTGCTGATCTGGGTTGCCCTGCCTTGAAAGATCTTGCAAGCACCATCAGGTTTTCCACTTTTCTTGAAGGAGGGATGCCTTCCCTTGGTGGGCATCCAGTTCTGCATCTATAAAATCCAGAACATGCACTGGTTCTGTCTGGGACTTTGGGGATTTGTAGGAAGCCCAGGTCCTTCAGGGTGTGCTGGGTAACAAGGATGGAGGACTTGGCTTCTTGGTGTGACCTTCCTGAGACTAACCAGCCATCTAGGTAGGGAAAGACCACCAGCCTTTGCCTCCTCAAATGTGCTGCCACTACAGCTAGGAACTTTGTGAACAGTCTGGAAGCTGAGGATAGGCCAAAGGGTAGGGCTGCAAACTGTTAGTGGCAGCTCCCTACCCTGAATCTGAAACATTTTCTGTAAGTGGGCATGGCTGAGATGTGAAAATAGGCATCTTTTCAGATCCAGTGGCCCCAACCAGTCTTCCTGTTGCAAAGATGGGATTACTGATCCCAAAGTTGCCATCTTGAACTTTTTAGGTGTTTGTTCAGGTATCTCAAGTCTAAAATGGGTTGTCACTCCCCATTTTCTTGTGGGTCAGGAAGTATCAGGAGTAAAGCCCTTTCCCTCACTGCGAGGAGGGGCCTTTCTCCACTGCATTTGCTGGTATCAACTTCTTTACCTCTAACTCTAACAGGAGTTTTCTGTTGGAGTAGAAGATGATAGTTTTCGTGAGCCTGCAGTTTGGGGAATTTTTGTGAACTGCAGAGTCAGACCTAACTCACTATTTCCAGGACCCACCTGTACGTAATAGTTTTTCCCATGCCTGGAAATAATGAATCAGTCTTCTCCTCCACTGGCAATGAATGGGCAACGGTGCAAGCTTGTCAGGAGTTCTGTTTCACCTGGCCCTTGGGTGCTGGAGCTGTGACTGCATGGCTGGGACCCCTTCTGCCTCTACCTCTGAAGGCATCCTATTGTCTAGCAGTGTATTTTCTCCATTTATGTATGAAATACTATTTTCAACTGATTGCTACAATTGATCTCTGTGAATTTGTGCTTGTTATTTGTACTTCTCTTTGTTATACCAGGGGTAAGTTTAGGGGTAACATCAGGAAATACTTCTTTACTGAGAGGGTGGTAGACATCTGGAATGGGCTGCCTAAAGAAGTGGTGGGCAAGAATACAGTGGGGGATTCAAGAGGGCTTGGGATAGACATAGAGGGCTGTTGAAGGAGGGGAGGAAATCACAGCAAGCCTAGAGGATGCTAGGCAAATGGGCAGACTAGGTGGGCCTGGTGGTCCTTTTCTGCCGTACTTTCCTATGTTCCTATACCTTGTATTACTGTCCACTGATGAACTGTATCAGACTTGTACTTTCTGCCAGCCATTGTTGCACTGTGCCCACTGTTGATGTTTTGTATTCCAACTTCTACCCTCCTGGGTCATGCCTGAAAATAGGCATTTCTATGTCTAGTACACTTACCTGGTTACCAAAACAAAATAAAAATAAAAAAATAAATAAAAAGTCCCTCTGTTGGGAGTAGTCAACAGTAAATAAAGTGCGGAAAGTATCCCTAACCCTTCCCCCTCTTCCAGAAGGCCTTCTGGAAGTGGAAGCATTTTCCTGCTCAGTGTAGCTCTTGTAGGTGCTTTGTCTTTATCCACCATCTTCATATAAGCCTGTCTTGTCACCAAACAGGAATTTCCCTCACAAGGAAATCAGTACTTTGTCAGGTTGGCCTGAGAGGGTCTGTGATACTGAGCCATGCCAAGTGCCATGATCTAAAAGCAGTTCCACTGGCATCCACTGCCATGTAGAACTGATACTTGGCGGCATCCAAGGCACTGTTTGCTGTATCTGTCAGACACTGTGTCAAGTCACCAGTGTTTTTTCACTCATAGCCAAAACAGAGCTCCAAAGTGCTTTTTGCTACTGAGCTGTGTAGCATGTTGGCTGCCTAACTTAACAACAGGGAAGCTGAGGTCTAGACTTTTTGCTATACTGTCCAGTTTCTAAAGCTGCAGTATTTGTTAGCAAAAAAAAATCCTCATATATTTTTTTAGTAATAATTCATTTCTGGCAAACATCAATATATCCATTTTCCTTTCACTGTATTTCATTTCTGAACTGAGATACTGGTACTGGTTTCTGAAGTTTTAAAATTCCCTGCTGTCTGGTCATGTCCACTATGAATGAATTGTACATTTTGGTGTGGTGTTGTGCCGTTTACCATCAGAAATGTGTGCTAGCAGCATCCTAATACATCCACAGTATGAATCCAGCATGTAATATCAAACAAAAACCGCAAGGGACAGGATTCTTAAAATTGCTAGTGGTAGCCGTCTTTAGAGACTTGAGCCATTAGTTATAAAACATAGTAAGAAAATTGGTTTTAAGAGCATCTGAAATAAATAGAAATATACTGATGATTAATCTAATTATACCAAAAATATATTATTGCTAAAAATTATATGATGACATTTTCTGTTATGTAACAAACACTGCTGCTTTAAGCTAGTAGGGGAAAAATCAAAAATTAACATATTTTGTTTCTGGCCTTAGGGATAACTGTTTTTTTTTCCAGTACATTTTCCTATTTATTTATTCAGGATAGAGCAACTGAAAGCAACATATTATCAGTCAGCTTCTGCTTCTACCCTTTAAATAGACCACACTGCATCCTTAATTGATTCTAAAATACTTAATCCCCCACTGCCACTGCCACTGCCACTGCCAATTTTGCAGGTCCAAAGTTTAAAATATCCATTTAACAAATATTGGTGGGGTGGGCACTAGAGGGTTTCACTGCAGAAAGACCTGCATTGTGTAAGCTTCTGCACTGAAGTAACCAATTTTTTCTATGCCTGCCCCTTGCTTGACTACTGCTGTGGCCACAACAATGCTGAGTGGGCCTGTGAAAAACAATCTGCAGTCGCAGCCCTGTGCCCTGTTGGAACACTCAGAAACACTCAAAAATATTTCCAGAAGCAACAGGTGCTTTTTGTGATGTGACGATGTCATGGGAAAACTATGGCACGTGCATGCACTTCAGTGCCAATGCAAACACTGCTCATAGGTTATTTAAAAGATGCAAAAACACTGCAGTTCATGAAGGAGTCAAGCCAGCCTTGCTTGAATCAAGTTTTACCTGACACAATCCCAAAAATTATAAATCATTGTATTACGCCAGCCGGTGACATGGAGGTTGAGGCACTGGACACCACACTTGCTTCATGCTGATGACCCACGTTAGAGAAATGAGCACAGATTGCTGGGTGGCTGGGGAGGGGAAAGGATCAAGCATCCGAGGACTGTTCACTTGCTCTGATGCCTGGTGATAATACAGGATGGGAGTGGCAGAAGTGGGTCGTGCTGCAGGACTCCACAGTGTACGTGTGCCTCCTCGCATGCACACTGGCGTGCACACCCCTGCATGGGAAGGAGGAAAATGGTGGCAGGACAGGCTTGTATGGAGCCTGCCTGCCGATCCCTCACCTGCCATATTGCCAGGACTTGGAGGTCAAAAGCTGGATTTGTACTTCAGGAAGTGGGACAGTCCTCCCTCCTGACCCATGGGGGATCGTGGGGTATTCAGGCCACTAGGAAAGTCTTGGGAGATATAGTATGGTGGGGGTCAGGGAGACAGGGCTGAAGAGGGCCCAGCTCATCCTGGCCAAATAAGTACTGTATAAACAGAATATGGAAAATAAATCATTATATCAGCCATTATGTATGTTACCTTGTGGAAAAAGAACAGTCACAAAAGCAGGCAGCACTAGCAGTGGGCAATAATAACAAGCATTTGTCAATGCCGAATGTTTGCTTGCTGGCATTGGCAGTGGTAGTGTAGAAGTTACAGAGCTGCGTAATAGGAATGGCAGTGAAGTATTGAACTGAAGCCAACCCCACCACCACCCTGCAGAGAGTGACAGGCATTGGGGTGTGCCTTTGGGTGCGTCAGGCATAACGGCCACGCCATTTCACCAAACCCCATCCTGCAGACACTGACAAGTGTCACGGTGTTCCTTGGAGTCTTTGGTTTTATGCGCACCCCCATTCCATTAGGAAATACGTGAGATGTGTATATAGGAGAATGGGGTGAACACTGGGGCTGAAGAGTCCAAGGCATACCTCGATGCCTCTCACTGGCTGCAGGGTGTGGAATGGTATGAGCATTACAGGCAAGAATCCCAAGTCACACCCTGATGCCTGTCATTCTCTACAGGGTTAGGCGTTATGGTTGGAAACCCTAATACCTCAGGCATTCGTTGGTATTTTCACCCAAATGTTCAACATGGTTTTTTTTGACCCCACCTCATGAACAGGGGAATATCAGTTTGTTAGCCAAAAGCTGCTTATGCACAGCGACTTACGGCATTTAGCACCACAGGTGCAAAACATTCTGAACAGGATGTAAAAATGACAGCTGTACTGTTCATGGGGAGGTGTAAAAATGGCAATGTTGCAAATCTGCAGTAAAAATATTTAAAAAATGGTGAAGTCACGGCGTTACATAGAAACTGTGCAACGACACCGTAATATAATTAGGTTGGGGATTTTTTTACAGCAGATTGTCAACTCAGGCATTTTGGTGCCTCCGATCATGAACAGTGTCACTGTGGTTTTCTTTATCTGTCCCAACAATGATTTCCCACAGCGACCATGCATCTCTGCGCTGAAAGTGTGAAAACACACTTCGACCATGTTGTGAAAATGACAGCTGTACTGTAAATAAGGAAGTGTGGAAAAATGCCACTGGTGAAAATCTGGACTTAAAATATTACAAAGTCATGAACTTACGAGTGCGTGAAACCGCAAAGCTCACCTGTAACACAATCATTTATGGACTTTTGTCACCAAATTTTCAACATAGCCATTTTAAGACCTCTGCTCATGAACAGTGTAACTGTGATTTTCTTAATCTGTCCCAAACATTGCTTTCGCACACCAACAGCACCATTGTGCACTACATGTCAAAACACATGTTGGTGGCATATGAAAATGGCAGCTGTGCTGTTCATAAGGAAGTGTAATAAAATGGCAATGTTGAAAATCTGGAGTGAAAATATTAAATTCGCAAACTTATGAGCATGCATAGGAACTGCGCAACGCACGCCATAAAACAGTCATTTTAGGAATTTTTTCACCAAATTTTCAACATAGCCATTTTAAGACCCTGCTCATGAAAAAGTGTCACTGTGATTTTTTAATGTGTCCCATACATTGATTTCAAGACATCGACTGCGCCATTGCGCGCTACATGGGCGGAACACATTTTGGGCAAGATGTGAAAATGACAGCTGTAGTACTCATAAGAAGGTGGTAAAATGGCAATGTTGAAAATCTGGAGTGAAAATATTGAAAATTCAGCGAACTTACGAGCATGCATAGGAACTGTACAACGTACGCTCATAAACAGTCATTTTTGTAATTTTTCACCAAATTTTCAACATAGCCATTTTAAGACCTCTGCTCATGAACAGTGTCACTGTGGTTTTCTTAATTGTCCTTACATTGGTTTTGCATTAATCGACCGCGCCATTGTGCGCCATATGGGCGGAAACACATTTTGGGTGAGATGTCAAAAATGACAGCTGTACTACTCATAAGAAGGTGGTAAAATGGCATGCAGTTTGATCCAGCTCTAGAACTGCCCCGGAGTGAAATGGTTAAAACCATTCCAAAATAGAATTTTGGCACGAGACAGCTCTATCTGTGTCATTTCAAACTTGAACTGTCAGATCTTTACAAGCCAAACTCACTAAGGTCTGTGTGGAAGTTGTAACCTACACTAGCCAAATGGCTACCTAAATAATAACAACCATTGATAGTCCCAACACCCAAGACTCAAGTCAGGGACCAGAAATACTAACACCATTCTAATAATATGAAAATGGAACATAAGTATAATAAAACACACACACGCGCATACACACACATACCCAAAGTCCCAAAGGGGACAAAATGCTAACAGGACATAAGTAGTACACACTAAGTTGCCCGCACCCCACCAAGTAGAGGTTCTGAGAGGGGCAGGTTGGGGGAGGTCTAATATAGCAAGACTCCATTAGAAGAAACAACATTACTAAGGTGAGTAATTTTTCTTCAAACAACATGAAGTCTTGCTATATTATAGACATTAGCAGAATACACAGCAGTACCTCCATGGAGGAGGGGCAGAACCTACTTAGGGAATAGGCTCTGAAGAACAGCTGTGCCAAACCGAGCATCTCTCCTGGCCTGGACATCCAGGGGTAATGCTTAGTAAAAGTGTACCGTTTTCCAAGTAGCAGCCTGGCAAATCTCTAATAAAGGGATATCTCTGGCAGCAGCTAGAGACGAGCTGTACCCCTGGTAGAATGAGCCTCAAACGGGGGCTCTGCCCACTTTCTGATAACAAAATTGGATACAAGAGACAATCCACCTGGCTACTGATCTCTTAGTGGCAGGTTTGCCTTTCCCAACTTCACCATAGGTAAGGAAAAGTTGGAGGATTCGAACCAGACCTTTGGTACGCTCTATATAATAACTAAGAGCTCTCAACATCCAGGCTGTGCAACCTCCTCTCACCAAGAGGAGTGATCAGTGAAAAATACTGGAAGGGAGATAGATTGATTAAGATGAAATCTGAAACCACCTTAGGCAAAACTTCCTACTAGTCCTAAGGACTACCTTATCCCTGTGGAAAGAAATAAAGTCAGTCTCCACTGACAAGGCTTGCAATTCACTTATGCTCTGGCAGAAGTGATAGCCACTAGAAAAACAGTTTTCCAAGTTAGGTACTTAAGCTCTGCAGAAGACAGAGGTTCAAAAGGGTTGCATTAACTGGGCAATGCAAACATTAAGGTCCCAAGCAGGGGCGGTTCCCAAGAGGAGGATCAGTATGGAGTAATCCCTTAAAAAACTTGGAAAACACAGGATAAGAGGAAAGAGGGGATGACTTTCCTGCTGACACAAAAGCAGACACAGCTGCCAAATGAACTCTCAGGGTAGCTGGTCTGAGACCCAAGAATTAAGATGTACCATGTAATCTAACAAATGGGCAATTCAGCAGATTCTGGGGAAATATTTTCCCAGCACACCAAATGGAAAACCTTTTCCATTTAGAACTATAAGTAGCCCTAGTGGAAGGCTTTCTGGAAGCCTTTAGGATCTCAAGAACACCCTGAGAGAGGTGTAAATCAGCAAACTCTAACTCCTCAAGAGCCAGGCCTTGAGGTTGAGGGATTGAGGTCCGGATACCAAACCCTTCCCTGGGCACAAGTCAACAGATTGTGATTCCTGGGAGGCACAGGGAAGATGGACTGTCAGAGACAGAAGAAGTGGGTACCAGGGCTGCCTGGCCCAATCCGGGGCAATCAGAATCACCCTGCAAGACTGAGATCTAATTTTGACTAGTACTTTGAATAGGAGAGGAAAGAGGGGAAACATAGAGGAACATCCTCCAATCCAGAAGAAGGGCATCCAGGGAACTGAGCCCAGCACTGGAGGCCTGCAACAAAACAGAGGAAGTTTGTGATTGTCTGGGGCTGCAAAAGATCTATCTGAGGGATGCCCCACCTGGCAAAAACTATCCCCAGCACTTGAGGATCCAGGGACCATTCGTGATGGCCCTGGGAAATCCTGCTGAGGGCATCCGCTAGGACATTGTCCTTCCCTGGAAGATGAACTGCTATGAGGGAAGTGTTCAGGAATAGGCCAGAGACCACAACTTCATTGCCTCGTGCACAAGACCCAAGACCGAGTGCCCCCTGTTTGTTGATGTACCACATTGTTGTGGTGTTGTCTGTTCTGACTTGTATCACCTTGTCGTGACAGATGCAGAAAAAGCTTAAAGAGCTAAAAAGACAGCTCTGAGTTCCAGCAAATTGATGTGGAGCAGAGATTCCTGGGGGACCAAACTCCTGAGGGAAAGGTCGCCCATGTGGGCTCCCCAACCCAGAAGGGAAGCATCTGTAGTAGAGTCAAGTCGTGAGAAGGGGAAATGAAGGGGACCCCCGCTCTAAATTGCTCTGATCCTGCCACCACTGGAGAGCTAGGATCAAGGTTCGAGTCACTGGGACCAACTTGGAAAGGGGTCTCTTCTCTGAAGACCAAAAGGTTCTCAAGTGAAACTGAATGTCTCTCATCTGAAATCTGGCTCCTGCACAACTGCTGTGGATGCAGCCATGTGCCCCAGGAGCTGCAGAAGTGTCTTGCTGGTCGAGAGACCTGCAGAGTGAAGGAAGAGGCCAGAGCCACTAAATTCCTTACCCTTTCTGGGGAAGAAAGGCTCTGGCTAGCTTTGTGTCCAATTCTACCCCTATAAAGGTGAGTACCTGGACTGGTTCCAGAACCGACTTTGGTAGGTTTAGCAGAAAACCCAGGGAGGTAAGAAGCTGCTGGGTGACCTGCAGGTGAGATTTTACCTGTTCTGGGGACTGGCTTACAATGAGCCAGTCGTCTAGATAGGGAAAACAGCAATCCTCTGCCTCCTTAAGTGGGCCACTGCCACTGCTAGACACTTTGTGAATACTCTTGGAGCAGAGGTAAGGTCAAGGGCATTGCTCTGAACTGGTAATGACCTGAGGGCAGTTCGAATCTGAGGTACTTTCAATGGGATCTTCTGATTAGGACATGGAAATAGGTATCCTTGAGGTCCAGGGAGGCTAGCCAGTCCCCTGGCCTTAGGGAAGGTAAAATCATTGCCAGAGTTACCATTTTGAACTTTGGTTTCAAAAGATGCTTGTTCAAATATCTGAGATCTAAAATGGGCCGCCACTCTCCTGTCTTTTTGGGGTAAGGAAGTATCTGGAATACAGACTCCTGCCCTGATGCAGGGAGGAACCTTTCTACTGCTCTGAGAGCTAACAGGGATGAGACCTCTGTTTCCAGAGCGAGGGTCTCTGAAGCACTTGCAGGTAGAAAAAGTCTGCTTCTCAACTTGGGAAACTTTTGAAGCTGAGAACCAGACCCCTGGCTTACTACTTCCAGAACCCACTTGTCTGAGGTTAAACAAGCCCAATTCTGACTGAAGTAAGCCAGCCTGCCCCCACTGGTACAGGAGAACAGCCCTGGGCACCCCATCAGGGTGCCTGTTTCGCAGGAGCTTTAGGCTGGGGTGGGAGCAGGTCTGCCCACCCCTCGTCTGCCCCTGCCTCTAAAGAAGCCCTCTGAGCATAGGCAGAGGAGGCCTGAGTCTGGTAGAAAGGTCGTGAAAAGGCCTCCACCCCTACCCCTGGGGCATGCCTTTGAGGAGTGGCTTGCCGCCTTAGCCTGGGCACCTTGTAAGTAGTCCCATATTCATCCATCTTCTTCATGTAGTTCTCTGTCTGCTCTCCAAACAGAGAATTTCCCACCACAGGAAAATCCATAGCCTTAGTCTGGGTATCCTGTGACAAACTAGTACACCTGAGCCAGGCCAACCCACGAAAAGCTACAGATGTGGCCATGACCCTAGAGGAAACATCATTAACATCCACAGCAGCATGAAACTGAACCTTAGAGGCTTCAATGCCATCAGCAGCCACCTGTTCTAGTTCACTAGCCAGCTGGCCATGGGCCTGTTGGCCAATTGCATAACAGTATCCCATCTAGATTTCTGATACCTAGCTACATAAGCCATATAATTTGCTTGCCTGAGTCCCAGAGAGGCTGCCATATACTGTTTTTGCCATGGCATCAATCTTCCTGGAATCCTTGTCAGGAGGATGTGAAGCCAAGGGAATATTAGCTTTATCACAGGCAGCAGCCTGAACTACCCCAACATGACTGCATTGCTGAGAAAGGAATTCTGTATCAGGGCCTGACAATGTATACCTTCTGTCCATCTTTTATCTACAGGAGGCACAGAATTAGGAGCTTTTAAAATTTTAATTGTTTGTTTCCTATAAGACTTATGTAGAGGACTAGACAATCTCCTAGACTCTGGAATATCCATCATTTCTACAAAATCAGGCTCCTCTTGCTCATCCACAGCCTCTTCTAAAGGAAGCTGGAGGGTTTCAGCAACTTTTTATAAAACATAAAATGAGATGGGGACTCAGACAGCATAGGGGAGATTCTAAAGATCTGTCTGGGGAGATGTCCGGTTCAATGGGCACACCCAGACCTTCCCAGCCACATTCATACTGTTCATAATCCTCCTCCCCTCCTCTGGTTCATAAAATTCCTCAATATCATAATCCTGAACCATTGGGACCGGACAAACCGACCTTTTACCATATAGTGGTGGTTCGGACGGACCCTGAGACAGTGACTGGACAATTTGTATGGCTTTTTCATCTCTGCAGCAGTTGGAGAAGGAATTTTGACTCAGACCTGCTGATTTTCTTGTTTTCTAATGTCTATAATATAGCAAGACTTCATGTTGTTTGAATACAGTGGGGATTCAAGAGGGCTTGGGATAACAGAGGGCTGTTGAAGGAGGGGAGGGAAATCACAGCAAGCCTCAGAGGATGCTAGGCAAATGGGCAGACTAGGTGGGCCTGGTGGTCCTTTTCTGCCGTCACTTTCCTATGTTCCTATACCTTGTATTACTGTCCACTGATGAACTGTATCAGACTTGTACTTTCTGCCAGCCATTGTTGCACTGTGCCCACTGTTGATGTTTTGTATTCCAACTTCTACCCTCCTGGGTCATGCCTGAAAATAGGCATTTCTATGTCTAGTACACTTGCCTGGTTACCAAAACAAAATAAAAATAAAAAATAAATAAAAAAGAATCCTTCTGTTGGGAGTAGTCAATAGTAATAAAGTACGGGAAAGTATCCCTCAACCTTCCCTCTTCCAGAAGGCCTTCTGGAAGTGGAAGCATTTTCCTGCTCAGTGTAGCTCTTGTAGGTGCTTTGTCTTTATCCACCATCTTCATATAAGCCTGTCTTGTCACTAAACAGGAATTTCCTCACAAGGAAATCCAGTACTTTTGTCAGGTTGGCCTGAGAGGTCTGTGATACTGAGCCATGCAAACCTCCTCAGGGAAACTGCAAGTGCCATGATCTAAAAGCAGTGCCACTGGCATCCACTGCCATGTAGAACTGATACTTGGCGGCATCCAAGGCACTGTTTGCTGTATCTGTCAGACACTGTGTCAAGTCACCAGTGTTTTTTCACTCATAGCCAAAACAGCGCCCAAAGTGCTTTTGCTACTGAGCTGTAAGTCATGTTGGCTGCCTAACTTAAGAACAGGGAAGCTGAGGTCTAGACTTTGGCTATACTGTCCAGTTTCTAAAGCTGCAGTATTTGTTAGCGTAAAAAAAATCCTCATATATTTTTTTAGTAATAATTCATTTCTGGCAAACATCAATATATCCATTTTCCTTTCACTGTATTTCATTTCTGAACTGAGATACTGGCATGGTTTCTGAAGTTTTAAAATTCCCTGCTGTCTGGTCATGTCCACTATGAATGAATTGCACATTTTGGTGTGGTGTTGTGCCGCTTTACTATCAGAAATGTGTGCTAGCAGCATCCTAATACATCCACAGTATGAATCCAGCATGTAATATCAAACAAAAACCGTAAGGGACAGGATTCTTAAAATTGCTAGTGGTAGCTGCCTTTAGAGACTTGAGCCAGTAGTTATAAAACATAGTAAGAAAATTGGTTTTAGGAGCATCTGAAATAAATAGAAATATACTGATGATTAATCTAATTATACCAAAATATATTATTGCTAAAAAATTATATGATGACATTTTCTGTTATGTAACAAACACTGCTGCTTTAAGCTAGTAGGGGAAAATCCAAAATTAATATATTTTGTTTCTGGCCTTAGGGATAACTGTTTTTTTTTCCAGTACATTTTCCTATTTATTTATTCAGGATAGAGCAACTGGAAAGCAACATATTATCAGTCAGCTTCTGCTTCTACCCTTTAAATAGACCACACTGCATCCTTAATTGATTCTAAAATACTTCAATCCCCCCACTGCCACTGCCACTGCCAATTTTGCAGGTCCAAAGTTTAAAATATCCATTTAACAAATATTGGTGGGGTGGCACTAGAGGGTTTCACTGCAGAAAGACCTGCATTGTGTAAGCTTCTGCACTGAAGTAACCAATTTTCTCTATGCCTGCCCTTGCTTGACTACTGCTGTGGCCACAACAATGCTGAGTGGGCCTGTGAAAACAATCTGCAGTCGCAGCCCTGTGCCCTGTTGGAACACTCAGAAACACTCCAAAAATATTTCCAGAAGCAACAGGGTGCTCTTGTGATGTGACGATGTCATGGGAAACTATGGCACGTGCATGCACTTCAGTGCCAATGCAAACACTGCTCATAGGTTATTTAAAAGATGCAAAAACACTGCAGTTCATGAAGGAGTCCAAGCCAGCCTTGCTTGAATCAAGTTTTACCTGACACAATCCCAAAAAGTATAAATCATTGTATTACGCCAGCCCGTGACATGGAGGGTTGAGGCACTGGACACCACACTTGCTTCATGCTGATGACCCACGTTCAGAAATGAGCACAGATTGCTGGGAGTTGGCTGGGGAGGGAAAGGATCAAGCATCCGAGGGACTGTTCACTTGCTCTGATGCCTGGTGATAGTACAGGATGGCAGTGGCAGAAGTGGGTTGTGCTGCAGGACTCCACAGTGTACGTGTGCCTCCTCGCATGCACACTGGCGTGCACACCCCTGCATGGGGAAGGAGGAAAATGGTGGCAGGACAGGCTTGTATGACGCCTGCCTGCCGATCCCTCACCTGCCACATTGCCAGGACTTGGAGGTCAAAAGCTGGATTTGTACTTCAGGAAGTGGGACAGTCCTCCCTCCTGACCCATGGGGGAATCGTGGGGTATTCAGGCCACTAGGAAAGTCTTGGGAGATATAGTATGGTGGGGGTCAGGGAGACAGGGCTGAAGAGGGCCCAGCTCATCCTGGCCAAATAAGTACTGTATAAACAGAATATGCAAAATAAATCATTATATCAGCCATTATGTATGTTACCTTGTGGAAAAAGAACAGTCACAAAAGCAGGCAGCACTAGCAGTGGGCAATAATAACAAGCATTTGTCAATGCCGAATGTTTGCTTGCTGGCATTGGCAGTGATAGTGTAGAAGTTACAGAGCTGCGTAATAGGAATGGCAGTGAAGTATTGAACTGAAGCCAACCCCACCACCACCCCCCAGAGAGTGACAGGCATTGGGGTGTGCCTTTGGGTGCGTCAGGCATAACAGCCATGCCATTTCACCACACCCCATCCTGCAGACACTGACAAGTGTCACGGTGTTCCTTGGAGTCTTTGGTCCTATGCGCACCCCATTCCATTAGGAAATACGTGAGATGGGTGCTATATAGGAGAATGGGGTGAACACTGGGGCTGAAGAGTCCAAGGCATACCGATGCCTCTCACTGGCTGCAGGGTGTGGAATGGTATGAGCATTACAGGCAAGAATCCCAAGTCACATCCCTGATGCCTGTCATTCTCTACAGGGTTGGGCGTTATGGTTGGAAACCCTAATACCTCAGGCATTCGTTGGTATTTTCACTCCAAATGTTCAACATGGTTTTTGTGACCCCACCTCATGAACAGGGGAATATCAGTTTGTTAGCCAAAAGCTGCTTATGCACAGCGATTACGGCATTTAGCACCACAGGTGCAAAACATTCTGAACAGGATGTAAAAATGACAGCTGTACTGTTCATGGGGAGGTGTAAAATGGCAATGTTGCAAATCTGCGTAAAAATATTTAAAAAAATGGTGAAGTCCTGGCGTACATAGAAACTGTGCAACACACCGTAATATAATTAGGTTGGGGATTTTTTACAGCAGATTGTCAACTCAGGCATTTTGGTGCCTCCGATCATGAACAGTGTCACTGTGGTTTTCTTTATCTGTCCCGAACAATGATTTCCACAGCGACCGCGGCATCTCTGGCGCTGAAAGTGTGAAAACACACTTCACCATGTTGTGAAAATGACAGCTGTACTGTAAATAAGGAAGTGTGGAAAATGCCACTGGTGAAAATCTGGACTTAAAATATTACAAAGTCATGAACTTACGAGGGTGCGTGGAAACTGCGCAAAGCTCACTCGTAACACAGTCATTTTATGGACTTTGTCACCAAATTTTCAACATAGCCATTTTAAGACCTCTGCTCATGAACAGTGTAACTGTGATTTTCTTAATCTGTCCCAAACATTGCTTTCAGACACCAACAGCACCATTGTGCACTACATGTGCAAAACACATGTTGGGTGGCATATGAAATATGGCAGCTGTGCTGTTCATAAGGAAGTGTAATAAATGGCAATGTTGAAAATCTGGAGTGAAAATATTAAATTCGCAAACTTATGAGCATGCATAGGAACTGCACAACGACGCCCGTAAAACAGTCATTTTTAGGAATTTTTCACCAAATTTTCAACATAGCCATTTTAAGACCTCTGCTCATGAAAAAGTGTCACTGTGATTTTCTTAATGTGTCCCATACATTGATTTCAAGACATCGACTGCGCCATTGCGCGCTACATGGGCGGAAACACATTTTGGGCAAGACGTGAAAAATGACAGCTGTAGTACTCATAAGAAGGTGTGGTAAAATGGCAATGTTGAAAATCTGGAGTGAAAATATTGAAAATTCGCGAACTTACGAGCATGCAAGGAACTGTACAACGACGCTCATAAAACAGTCATTTTTTGTAATTTTTTCACCAAATTTTCAACATAGCCATTTTAAGACCTCTGCTCATGAACAGTGTCACTGTGGTTTTCTTAATTTGTCCCGTACATTGGTTTTGACACCGACTGCGCCATTGTGCGCTACATGGCGGAAACACATTTTGGGTGAGATGAAAAATGACAGCTGTACTACTCATAAGAAGGTGTGGTAAAATGGCAAGGTTGAAAATCTGGAGGAAAATATTGAAAATTCGCGAACTTACGATGCGAGGAACTGTACAACGACGCCATAAAACAGTAATTTTAGAAATTTTTTCACCAAATTTTCAACATAGCCATTTTAAGACCTCTGCTCATGAACAGTGTCACTGTGGTTTTCTTAATTTGTCCCATACATTGGTTTCAAGATACCGATTGAATTCCACCAAATTTTCAAAATAGGCTTCTGAGAGCCCACCTTATGAACACTGCAGTGTCGTTTCATTAATCGGTCCCGAAGGTGATTTTGTGCAGTGACCACTCAGTGACTGTGAAATCACCCTTTGGGCCAGAATAACGCCATGACAGTGGCATCATTCATGAGAAGGGGTCTCAAAACCCCATGTTGAAAATTTGGTGCAAAAATTCCAAAAATGCCTGAGATATGCAACAAAGTTGAAAAACCCTATCTAGCCCATTATACAGCTTACCAGCATTTCCTCAGTTCACGGTTGGCTTGAAGAGTGCAGATGTGTTCCTGGTCCACCGTAGATCGTCGTGCCAAGTCTGGAGGTATGGGGTAAGGGGTGTGGGAGGCAGGGTGCGAGGGTGGGTTTGGGTTGCGGTGGGCAGGAAGACTATGGGACCGCTTTTGCTTTGACTAGGTAAAAAAAAAAAGACGATGCGGGGCGTTTGCCACGCTGGGTGGGCTCCAGCATAGCAGAAGGATGGCTGCGGGGGAGTGGAGCCGACGGATTCGGCACCCCTGGCCGGCTTATGGCATTTGTTGCCATGCTGGGGTGGGCTCTGTGTGGCACCTTGTACCTCGGGGGAGAGAATGAAGCCGACGGGATTGGGCACCCCCATCAGCGATAACATGTGGGGGAGAGACAGTGAAGCCGACCAGGGGTTAGGCTTACGTCAGCTATACCATCAGCACCCACGCTGGGTGGGCACTTAGCGTGGTATGTGGAAAGCTTTGGGGGAAGCGCAGCACAGCTGATGAGAGTTAGGCACCCCATGGCTATCTGTCGCAGGGGAGGGCAGCCACAGATCATGCGTTGCTTTCTGTGTGTGTGTGTGTGTGTAGGGGAGCTGCCATGACAGGCGACATTTTATTGCTGCTCACTGAAGCGTGTAGCTCCTTTCAACTGTAATGCCACTGCAATTTGGAGCTTGTCATAGACAGCTCCAGCATGCATTGGCTTACAGGTCGCTCCACAACACACTGACTGAATTGGAAGAGGGGTGACACACCTCAAATCTGGATGATGGTGATTATGTTTCTGCACATGCGCAAGCAAACATAAAAAACGCTGGTCAGAGCGAAAATGGCTGCTAATGCATTCATCTGATAGAGGTATAGAATAATGTATGACTTAGTTGTATTATTCTGATGTAAAATCTCATATTTACTGGAAAACATGAAAAAGTTTATTGGACATGGATTCAACTACTACCCTCCAGGAACTAACTGAAGTGTGTGTGTGTGTGTGTGTGTGTGTGTCAAGCAGCTGATGTGCAATGGCATATATTCCTACACAGTCTATAGCATTGCATGGAAGCTCTGCTGTGGTTGACATCCTGCTGAAGTTTCTGGAGGGGTTAAAACAGCAAAGTTAAATGGTTTTGCCAAGCCCAGCAGAATGCTAACTAGAAGTCTGCTTTCAGTGTTGGAAATGTAAAGATTCAATGAGGGAACCCATCACCTGTGATCTAGTATTGAACATATCTGACAGAGGTCTGGGAATATGTTTCTTTAGCTCATGTTGCATTTTTACCATTTATTTATTTATTTACTAGGATTACAAATACCTTTGAACCAAGGTTTCTTTTACAAAGGTTCAGCATCAGCAATGGGTGCAAGCAAAACAGCAGTAAGATACAATACAAGGTCAGGACATTAACATAGAAGCAAGCAGAGGTAAGATACAATACAGGTCAGGAGGTTAACTTAGTAGCAAAAGACAGTACACTGTATAGACTAGCACAGTAGCAAACAGTGGCAAATAATGCACAATTAAGAATAGAGGTGTATATATAGCAAGACACAGATACAAATGAAAACAATCCTGGGGTGACATAAGTGGATTAAGGGGTGGGGGATAAGAGGTGGAAGGGTGGTGAAAAGAGGAGTAGGCAGTCAAGGATTTGACACTGTCATAAGTGCAAGAACAGAAAGATAAGTGCTAGGTAGCCTGGGGTGGAGCAACAAGAGATAGGGTGATAGAGAGGGAAGACAGGAGGAGAGGAGGGAGAGGGATGGAATGTAGGTGGGAGGTGAGGGGGTAGAATGGGAGGTGGGGTGGAGAGAGATGGGGAGTAGCAAGGGATGGAGGGCAGAGAGAAGTGGGAGTGTAGCAAGGAAGCAGAGAAGAGGAGGGAGAGGTAAAACAAAGCCACAAGCTTTAGGCAGAGCACTCACAACTGCAGAGGTTAGTGAGGTGCTGGCAGAGTTTACGCTTAAATGGGCCAAGCTTGTTTTCAGCTGCAATTTCTAGGAGAATGTTGTTTACCAGCCGGGGCTGGGTGGAAAGCATGTTGAGCTTGGTTGGTATGCAGAATGGTACAATAAACGTTAGTTTGAGGAACTGCACGTAAATGTGCAGTGACTGTGGGCAGTTTTATGCCATTAGAGTGTATATTTGACATAAAGCAGTCCTGTCTGTGACAAGGTTGAATACGGCCCTGTCCCAGTTGTTACATAGAAAGAGTTATAATGCAAGGATCTGTTCTGTTCTCTTTTCTGTCTTCTGTCTGGTTGCGCTACCAAATTTTCTCCTGAGACCTAGGTTTGATCACCCCAACAGTCTTGCAATTCTCTGTCTCTCCTCTCTCTACTCTCACTTGATGTTCTGTCTTTTTCTCCCCTTGCATATCTGCTGGCATAAAACTATATGTGAATCATTTTGTGGAAATGTAATTGATACTGGGATCCCTTTATTTAAAACTGTATATAGTTATACTGTTGAAATGATTGCAAAAGCTATTTGGAACTCAAAGGATTAACCTGAAATTCAGTTTTAAGCCTTTGCAGAGATGTAAATAAGAGGTCAGTTCTGGCAGCAGGCTGTTTTCTTAATGAGCTTCTGCAATGATGTAAAAAGAGCTGCAATGTTTTGCAAAAGACAGAGACAGACTGAGATTTGAAATTGAGAAAAAGGCCTCTGCATTCTATGTTTGTACTGCTATTGTAAGTAGTTATTCTGAACAAGTTTAGTTTATTTTACTGTTATTAATAATAAAACACTTTTGCGAATTTTACAACTGCTCCTGGTTTTCTATGCTTCCTGATCTGTGCCTCCACGACACTGCCTCATTTAACTCCTGGAAGTAACACAGCCTTTTAATTCTACTCCTAGAACTGAGTTTCTCAGGTTTCCTCCCATTTCCACTACTGTCTGCTTTAACCTTCACTAAGTAGCCTTAATAATTTGACAGAGGTGGTATTGAGGGTCCAGTGGTTAGATCACTGGCTTGGGAACCAGAAAGTTCAGTTTCAAATCCTACTGGAGCCACTTACTCACTGTTATCCCGAGCCAGCTGCAGTAGCTAAGTGTAGAGCAAGGTTCCTGAGATATCAGGAATTAGAGTACAGTGTTTTGCAATAGGTTAATTAGGGGTTTGCTCTGCTTCTATTAAGAAGCATGTGCTTAAGTGCATTTTCACAACATAAGTATTGCACTCATGTTTTCATCCTTTCTTGTCCTCCCCCTGCCACTGGTTTCTGCAGAAGACATTACATATAACAATGTGGCTCTAGTTTGGTCTATTCTGATAAAGAAATGTGGCAGCCATGTTAATCCAGTCTATGATGTAGAAAAAAGAAAAACATATGTTGCAGGTGATACCTTTCATTGGACTAACAAAATGTTTTTGACACTGGCTTTTAAGATTCAAAGTCCAATAAAAGATATGCCCACCTTTAGCACGTGTTGTTTTCCCCCTCTATTTTGATGCAAAACAGTGTAATTACTTGTATTATGGACTTGAGTTACTAAAATTATTTGTTGATAGGGATCTGACATAGTTGTAAACTGGTAGAGTTCCTTGGTGATCAGATAGGCAGCAGAGGAATGAGAACTCAGATTTCAGTCTACATTGCTACTCTCTGCATACCCATGTAAACTGGGTCATCATCATATATAGCCTGACAAACGTGTCATTCTCTTCACCATTTGTCTGTTCTCTAGTACAGTGCAGTACAGTACATACTATGAAGGTAAAAACTGTTTCTGGTATGTCAGATCTACATTAGCTGATGACAGAATTGTTCTTCAGTCACTTACACTTACCCTTGCCATGATACATATTGTTTGTACTCAGCAGCATTCTTCCAGCTGCAGAGGTGGCAGAGAAAACAGAAAAAAAGTGCCACAACCATAGATTCATGAATAAAGTAGATCTGGATGGAGGAGGGAGGGATAGGTCACAGACAAACACAGAAGAGCAGGGATCTTATAAATACCAATAAAGTGATGAAACTTTACAGTGAAAGTAGAAGGTAATATATGTTGGTTCCTGTTCCTGTCTGCTCTGCTGCCTCTTCTCTTGTTAGCAATACTATTAACATATGTTATAACCGTAGAATGTGACCAGTGGTGAAAGTTTATATAAGTTTACTAAAGGCAACATTTTTATGTAGTTGGCAGATCAAAATGTTGAGAAGGTAGAAAATTGTAAGAGGGGTCGAAAGAGCTAATAAATAACTAAATGATACCACCATGTAAGTTAATATGCAAGTATAAATAGTTTAAAGGAAATTGCTGAAACCATGTAAATGGCACTTGTAACAATAAGATGTAGAGAGATAGGTGCAAGAGCATAAACGATGTTTAAAACAGACGTCTTAAGCAAAATTAATTGGATCTGTTCACTTTGTACAAAACACGTTTTCTGTAACTTAAAAGGTCATGGTCAAGATAAAGATGCAGCTGTCCTGAGTAACCGTGGTCAGCAAGAACAAGACTGTATGTGACTAGCCACTGTCTGGTTCAATTCCCTATCTCATGATGACTTGTGTTTAAAATATGTGTAACAAAGAGCTGATAAGAAATAACATAGTATGCTTGCTTTAGCAATTATCTATTATGAGATTACTTTGTAATGACAAATCTTGCATTTTAAGCAAGTTATTTTAACAGAGTGAAATTCCCCTTACTTGTTTTCTGTTTCCTAAACATGTTATTTTGATAATGTAAAATCCCCTGACCCTTGTTTTTCCATCCAAGATGATGATAAACAAAACTCCTTATCTCAGCAAAGTGTCAGATGTATCTTATGACCAATGTATTTTCAAACCCGTCTCATGATTTATTAGATGACATAGTGTCTGGGCTAAAATCTGCTGTAATGGTTTTGGAAAATTCCAACCATGCATCTTTGTTGTAAACAACTTGGTATAAGTATAGGACATAGATTATATGTCCAGTGTCTCTTCGAGAGGAAAGAAATCTAAGACCAGACCATTCATAGAGGCTCAAGGACCCAGAGAGAAGGTATTATAAGCAATATTCTCTGAAAATCTGTAGCCCTGTACTAGCTGTTTAGATTGCATATTAAAAAACACCCCAATGGGACTGCCCCATTGACTGTCTAGAATTTAATTATAGTAGATACACCGAGAGTAGCAGGCTATCCGATGCCTAGAAGTAATGTTAGAATGCATTCCTCTTTGTAAATTAGGATAATTAATCATGACAGGATGTATTCTTATTTTTTAAAATAGGTTTTTCTGGTTTCTCTTTCATTTTGGATAAATAGCAGTTAAACTTAGCCTTAAACTTAAGTATTTCTAAGGTTTACAAATTATCTTAAAATGCACCTCTTTCTGTGAATTAGGACTACTAATCCTGTCAGGGTGCGTCTCTATTGTTACAATAGAAATTTTGGTTAGTCTTTTTGATACTATACTAATAAATTACAACTAATTTGGCAAACAACACAGTGTTGTGGCTTTATCAAATTACTGAGAATTACCAACCAGGAACCTGTATAATTGTAATCTCACTGTTTCAGTGAGGCATATTTAAATAATGTACAATACACTGCATAGCTATTGCTATTCAGCCATAAAAAGAATTATGTGGCTCATTAGTATCACAAAGCAAACCTCTTGTACAAATTCCTTTAAGAAACACACTGTACCAAACAACAATATTAGATTCCTTGTAGCCACCAATCACTGTTCTTTTTGGACAAAACCTTCCTGTCACTCCAACAGTAGGCAGCACTGAAGCATGTCCCTCATGAGATTCCTACAGTTGGACTACTGCCTTCACTAAAACTGCCTGAACGTCAGCTCTCAAAAAAAAAAACTGTCTAATAACACAATTTCAAGTAAGTGACATCCACAAAACACCCAAGAGCCAACTAGATCCTGGTTACTATAATATTATACTAACTGTGGCGATCATACCATGCTGCAGCACAATGCAAGACAGCAAACACTAGCTGTTGACATTTAAATGACTCCTCAACTTTCGTAAGGCATCAGGCTACACTAGCATCGAACCCAAGTAACATATTTTATACCCCAATGAGTAGCAGAGTAGTAGAACCCAAATACAGAGTAAGGGGAGCTAGGTTGGCCACAACATC
Source organism: Neoceratodus forsteri (assembly GCA_016271365.2). Classification (NCBI taxonomy): domain Eukaryota; kingdom Metazoa; phylum Chordata; order Ceratodontiformes; family Ceratodontidae; genus Neoceratodus; species Neoceratodus forsteri. The sequence continues at coordinate 478,556,924 of CM057459.1, read as the reverse complement.
TGGAAGAAAGGGACCTTGGGTCACCATTAGTGACTTGCTCAAACAATCCAGTCAGGATAACAAAGCAAACAGCAAAGCAACAAGGATGCTGGGATGCACAAAGAGAGGTTGCTAGCTGGAGGAAGGAGGTGATGTTGCCCCATACAGGTAACTGGTAAGGCCTCACCTGAAGTACTGTGTCCAGTTTTGAGTCTGCACATGAGAATGGACAGGGATAGGTTAGAGACTGCACAGCAGGGTCATCAGGATGGTCCATGCCTGGGGACAGATCTTATGAGGAATGGCTGAAGGCCCTGAACATATACTCACTGGAGGCCAGAAGGAGAGGCAACATGATAGAGATGTACAAGTCCCTGAGGGGAATTAATTGAGTGAACAGTGAAGACCTGGTCACCAGGAACAGTAGTTCAATCACAAGGGGACATGAATGAAAGCTAGTCAGTGGAAACTTCAGAGGGACATGAGGAAGTTCTATTTCACTGAGAGTAGATCACTGAACTCTGTTCAACAAAGATAGAGCAGGTAAGAAAGGAGGAAAGGTTATATTAAATGTGAGGGAGGGTATCCAGGTCATGGAGGTACAGGTGCACAAAGAGGAAAATGAGAGGTTGTAATTAATATGAATCAACCTGGAGGCAGGTTCTGGGTCCACTATCCACACTGGAGTAGTGTACTGACCTTCAGCACAGGGCAAGGAGGTTGATAAGGCACTTGGGAAGCCATCATAAGAATGGTAAATAAGGGCAGGTGCTGTTAGTTGGTGACTTCAGTCTGCCAGATGTGGAGGGAGTCTTCCAGCTGAGGATTCAGCAAGGAGCAGGGCCATCCTGACTCCCCTGCAAGTGATTTTTCTCAGGCAGTTAGTCAAAGAACCCACTAGGTACGGGGCAGTGTTGACCTTGGTGCTTATTAACAGGACAGCATTGAAGATGTCACAGTTGGCAGTTGCCTTGGTACCAGTAATCACTGTGCAGTATGGTTCAACATAAAGACAAGAGCATAGGCAAACCAAGTGAAAAGGAGGTTTCTGAACTTTAAGCATGGCAATTTAAAAGAAATGGGTTAATGCCTCAAAACAGCCTAAGAGAGGTGGAGGAGTGCCAGGAGGGGTAGAGGCACAGTGGGGAAAAATTAGGAAGGACATATCTAAAGCAACCAACCTATGTGTAAAGGAAGTAAGCAAAAGTAGAAAGAAAAAGAGACCATTATGGTTATCCAAGGAAGTGGCAAGGACAATAAAAGAAAAAAGGGTTGCATTCAAGAGGTATAAAGAAATGCAGAGGGAGGAGGATGGATATATACCTAGAAAAGCAGAAGGAAGTCAGTATGGCGGTAAAGGGAAGCAAAGGCACAGACAGAAGAAAGAATTCCCAAAGGGTTGCTACAGGAGATAAGACTTCTGTCAGGTACATAAGTGAGAAGAGCAAAGTATGGGTAGGGATATTAAGAATTAGAAGGGTAGAAGTGGGAGACTGCAGGAGACCAAGAAAAAGGTGATATCTTAAACAGATGCTTCTTAGTCTTCAGCGTGGATGGACTTATAGCCATAAAGGTGGGCAAGGCTATGGGACCAGACGGATTCACCCCAGAGTAATAAAAGAATTTAGGGAAGTTAGGGCTTCCACTGACAGCCTTGTTCAACAACTCACCAAATACAAGAGTGGTTCCAGAGGACTGGAGAGGGGTTGATGAAAACTACTGAAAGAAAGGATGACAGAGTATCTTGAATCCAGTGAGTTGCAAGACCACAGACAACATGGATTCATGTGGGGTGGGGATGGGGAGCTTGCCAAATAAATCTAATCTGACAGGGTGACCAGGGAAATTGATCAGGGAGAGCAGTGGATGTGACCTATTTAGACTTTAGCAAGACCTTTGACGCGGTGCCACATAGAAGGTTGATTAGGAAGTTGACCAACACAAGAGTGGGATCCATAGTGGTAAATTGTGTTAGAAACTGGTTAAAGGATAGGAGACAGAAGGTGGTGGTTAACAGCATGCACTCTAAAGAGGGAGTCGTAAAAGTGGGGTACCACTGGGCTTAGTACGGAAGCAGTCCATGTCAATATTTTTTAAAGGGGACATTGCAGAAGAGCTGAAGGAAAGTATATTTTTGCAAATGATACCAAAATCTGCAACAGGATGGGCACTCAGGAAGGAGTGGAAAAATGTGCAGGGATCTTGGGAATCACAAGGAATGGTCAAAAACATGGCAGTTGGATTTCAATGCCAAAAGTGCAAAGTATTGTACTTAGAACTTAGAAAAGATGGTGCTAAGTACAGGATTGGGTGAGTACTAACAGTCACTAGGCAGAAAAGGGACCTAGGGGTGATCATATTTGAGGACCTCAAGGTGGCAGGGCAGTGTGACAAGGCCATGGGTAGGGCTAGTGGTATGCTGGGCTGCATAGAGAGGGGCATCTCCAGCAGAGGGAGGTGTATTACCATTATATCGCTCACTGGTGGAGCCACACCTAGAGTACTGTGTTTGATTTTGAAGACCACATCTCAGAGGACACAGACAGAGTAGAGGTGGTCCAGAGGAGAGTATCAAAAATGGCATGGTTTACATGAGAAGCCCTATGAAGAGAGACTGCAAGCTCTGCATTTACTGTACACCCTGGAAGAAGGGGAGGGAAGAGAGAGGTGATATGATGGAGACCTACAAGTACCTCAAAGGGGTGAATAGGGTGAGGTAAGGAGTCTCTTCCAAATGAGAACAAGCACCAGGACCAGGGGCATGCAATGAAGCTGGAGGGGATTCAAGAGTGATGTGAGGAAATATTTCTTCACTGAAAGGTTAGTGAATGCCTGAAACAGATCACTAGCAGAAGTTGTTGGAAGCTAGAACAGTGGGGGCTTCAAGCATACATGAGCTAGACATGGGGTATATTAGGATACAGGAAGGTGGGAGGCCGAGCACAGACAAGATAGGGTCTGCAGAGACAGAATAGGTAAGAACATCTGGGAAGACTAGGTAGGCTAAGCAGTCCTTTTTTGATGTCAAATTTTATGTTTCTTTAAGAGGTTGGTGGAACCATGGAACAGATTACCTGTGGCAGTGGTGGGGCAGGGACTACTGAGACGGGTTAAAAATAACTGAGACATTTGTAGAGGGCTGGTAATTCACAGAAGAGATGCTAGGGTGATGGTGGAGCTGGGGAGGGTTTAGAGTAGGCATTACACTAAATATCCCTTAAGGACAGTAGATCAGGTGAATAGTTAAGAAATTCTTCATGGGAAGACCATATGGAACCTTGGTCTTTTATCTTCTGGCAACATCTATGTTTCTAAGTCTTGTGATCGGTGTGTGCCCATTCATAGCAGACACCGTCTTTTGCCAGGTTGCAAACGGCAACACCTGCTCCTCCTTTTTACTTGCATTCTCCAAGAAATCTGTCTTCCTTTTAGACTCATGCTGCAGGTTGTCCTACAGAGCCAGAGTGATACAGGTTTGCTTCATCAGTACAGTGAGTCTCATCTGAGGAAAGGTATTTTACACTCTCTGCATCTGTGCTAGTTCTTCACCAGATGGAACTGGGGAGCTTTTTCAGAGCGCATGCCATCTTTGGGATGTGAGGGTGCAAGAGGTGCATATGAAGTCTGTTCCTCTTGTTGGAGTGTGACTCCTTTAGTGGTTCAGTCAGTATGTCCACAGCTTTAGTCAAGCTTCATCTTTATGGGAACAAAATCTCAACTGTCCTGATGAGAAGGTGAATATGATCCTTGCAGATACTGGAGAGAGGCATGGAGGAACTTCTGAGGCTCTGAATACTTTGAGTGATGAAGAAGCCTTTGATCTGATTGTGAAGATGTCCCTTTGCTCTAATGCCCCTTGAAAGAGTGGGAGGGTCTTGGGATTTGTTCTGTTCAAGGAAGAAGCCCCAACTACAACTCACAAGTGCTACGGTATATTTTACTTTCTGGGCACAGATTTAGTTGTGCTTTCACACCAGGTTCTGTATTACAGGCGCTTAGTACTGTTTGGGTCATATTAAATATATTTTATTTTGCTGGCTTTTTGCGAGTGTGCAGGCTGACCCTTGCTCTACTTCTGGGTCAAGCAGCCTGTTAAAACGAGCCCTGTTATGAGTGGGCAAAGACAGACCTTGTGCACTGAATACTGCAAGGAGCTCTGCATTTTAAACTAGCTCCACATTAGTTTAAATGAAATAGTGTAACCCTGTACTGCATAGCGTCATTAAATACAGTGATTTTGCACTCGAGTGGAGTGCTCAGGAGCCTATGCAATTAAAGCAGGAAGAGTGAGTTTGTAGTCCTCTAATTGTAGTTGGACTACAACTCAAGAGCTTCATGTATATTTACTTTCTGGGCACAGATTTTAGTTGTGCTTCTACAACAAGCGCTGTATTACAGGCGCTAGTATTGTTGGGACATTTAAATATATCTTATTTTGCTGGCTTTGCGAGTGTGCAAGCTGACCCTTGCTGTGCTTCGGGTCAAGCAGCCCTGTTAAAATGAGCCCCTGCTACAAGTAGGGCAAGTGCAGGCAGGCGTGTGCAGCGCTTTGCGGCGTGCTGGCTGCGATGCATCTAGTGCGTGTTATGAGTGTTCGGCGTGGCAGCTGAGGCAAGAGCATATATTTGAGTTTGACCTACAAACCTAAGTGGATTAGTTTTAAATCCTCAGTAGAAAGGTAATTATACACATATCGTAGCCTGCTTGGGATCATTACATTATTAGGCTGTATAGGATATTGTGCCAGTCACACTGTAAACCTTGGTTATCTGCATATAAACAGAGAATTGTATCTGTTAAGTGTTGTTTTAGTGACTCAGGTATTGACCCAGTATGGTTGACTTTATATCCACTATTAGTGGAGCAATAGGCATAAAATGCCACTCCTGTAACATGTACTCCTTCCTTGAAAATTCCCAAAATAAGAAGCCAAATTACAAATGTATAAAATGTACCATAAATGAAGAATTGCAATTTGAAATAAATTCATTTGGAGACAGATTGCTGATGCTAGAAGCTAGTCAAAAAGCATGGCCAACAGATTACAACCAAATATTAGTATTGAATCTCAACCATTAAATACCATCATTGAAGCACAGAATTCAGGGCAAACTGATCTTATTGACTTCCTAACTGGAATTACTACACTAGAAACAAATAATAAAAAAATAACTCAGATTTACCACCATTGGTTGTGCCACATAGTAATAACAAAAAAAAAAAAAGACCCCAACAAAATGACCCAATTGCTGATACAGATAATGAATGGTTCACAGTGAAACATTCTAAGGCAGCTAAAAAGGGCCATAGAGCCAACACATTCGATTTGCCCTAACAAACCAATTTAGTTTATTTAATACACATGATGTAAATCAGACCAGTACTACACATACTGAAAAGAAATCGCTAAGGCGCCACTTAAAAACAAATGAACATACTACCGCTCATGATTCAATGCCAGCTGATAATGTAATACCCATCCATCCTGTGAAATCAGTTTGATGGCTCTTGGGACTGATACTACTAATAAACCATGGTTTGTGCTAGGAGACTCAATTACAAAAATTTAGACATTTTGATCTGTAATCCTGACAAGGCATCCAGAGCATTATCTTCCTTTTGTGGAGCAAAATAAACAACATCACCTTAATATTGGATAACATCTTGGTTAATTCTGACATACCTTCTATGATTATACATGCAGTAGCAAACAATGTGTTTAAGGAACCACTTATGAAAATCAAACAAGATATTGTAGCTATGGCTAATAAGCTCACTGATTTAAACTGCAATTTTGCTTTTCTGAGATTCTACCTGTTCCCAAAGCCTCAGAGTTTAATACAAACAAAATAAAAGCTTTAAATAACTGGTTAAGATTGGTGTATAGAACTAGAAATATGATGTATAACTCATTGGGAAGAATTCTTTCATAAGGAGGAGCTCTTTTTCATGGGATGGGCTCAACTTGAGTAGAAGAGGAACAACTTACTGGTAAGCATATTGACTCCATATTCAAAGCAGTTTAAACTAGAACAAAGGGAGATCCCTATCTTTGAGGATTCTCTTAATAATGGATTTGATTCAAATACAGTTAATTTGGGAAAACCAAAAACTACAAACATTATACAGAAAATAATTTAAATATATTGCTCTTAAATGCTAGAAGTCTACTGAACAAAATTGATGAGTTATCACATTTTTGATGCCACAATATAGACATATGTGGGGTGACAGAATCCTGGTTTAAAAATGAAGACTGGCTACCCAAATACCAGGATATACAAAATTTTGAAAAATCAGTTAATCACTAGGGAGGTGGACTTGTACTATATGTAAAAGATACATTTAAAAGCTATATAGCAGATAATAATATCAGGATAATATGAGTGAATTAATATAGGTCAAAATAATACTCACAATAAATCATACAATCACAATGGGCTTAGGTTACAGAGCACCAAACTTACACAAAGAAGACAATGCTACATTTATAACTAATATTGAAGACAACTTAGTGGATAAAGATTGTATACTAATGGGAGACTTAAATCTCTCAAATATAGACTGGGAAATGTGCAAGGAAGCTCTGCCCTTGAAACATCATTCTTAGATCTTATGATTATAAACAATATGGAACAATTAGTCAAATTACACACAAGAGACAAAAATATATTGGATACAGTGTATGCGAACATCAAATGCAAATGCACAAGTTAAGATTATACACCCCTGTCAAATAGTAATCACAATATGATCCTTACAACTATGAGGCATACATATTCCCCAGTACTAATTGGCTGCTCTGTTATTAAAAAAAACTTTAATAAAACTATGTTAGTATTACAGAATATCTTAATAACTGGAATTGGGTTACTGATCTTGCAGACTGCGACCCTGAAGAAACTTGAATACAACTGATGAAAAACTTCAACATTGTATCAATTCTTGGTTCCTATTAGAAAAATACAAAAAAAAAAATATAAAGAGTTCCACCATTGTGGAACATAAACACAAAAAAAACCTAGAAAAAAGCAGAAACAATATAAGAAATATAAAAAAATCCTTCAGCATCTAAATGGAATTTATATAAAATAATCTGCTAATAAAAGGAAGAATTTGATTAAAAAGCAAAAATAAACACTTGAAGAGAAACTGGCTAAAAATGTTAAAGATAATAAAAATTGTTTTTCAATTATATTGGTTCATTAAAACAAAATAGTTCTCCTATAGGTCCTTTACATATTTCAGAAGGCATCATTACTGATGAAACTGAAATTGCTGCTCAGTTAAATTATCATTTTATTAATGTGTTTAAACCCAAGTATACAGACTATACATAAAATAATAACTATTATTCCTTTTATCCCAATATCTCAACTGGAAGTCACAGAAAGTATTAATTTATTAAAACTAGTGGATCACCAGGTCCTGATGGCATTTCACCAATATTTGTTAAAAACTTAACTGAATCATTGATTGGACCCTTAACATTACTGTTCAATCAGTCGTTATACACTAGCACTATTGTACCTTTATGGAACAAAGCTATAGTTATTCTCTTGCACAAAGGTGGTAGTAAAAGCCTTGTAGAAAATGATAGACCTATAAGTCTTACTGCTGTATTTTGTAAATTATTGGAAAGGATAATAAAAATAGAACAAACATTCACCTGGAAGAAATAGGCCATGTAGACATTTATCAGCATGGTTTTGTTAAAGGAAGATTGTATCAGACCAACCTTTTACATTTTTGGAACCTGTCAGTGAAGCACTAGATAATGGTTTATCAGTAGATATAATATTCTTAGACTTCTCCAAAGCATTTGACTCTGTATCACATCAGGTGCTTATTAAACAACTGAGCTCTTAAAAATACATCCAGTCATTATAAACTGGATAAATGCTTGTTAATGGATTGGACACAGCTAGTCTCGTTAAAGGTCATCTGTCAAAATGAGGTCCAGTTACTAGTGGAGTTCTCCAGGGCTCAGTATTGGGTCATACTCTCTTTAATATATTGATATCCACTGTGAGTCTTCAATCTAATACATGCTGGCTTGCCAAGTTTGGGATGACTGCAAATTGGAAAGTATAATATCCGATGCAAACTCAATAATTAATTTACAAAGCAATTTAATTCATCTGGTTGAATGGTCTAAAAGAAACGATTTACTGTTTAATGAATTAAAATGCAAAGTAATGCACTTTAGCAAAGACAACCCTTGTCATACATATTCAATGAATAATATAGATGTTCAGACAACTAATCAGGAAAAGATCTGGGTGTTACTCTATTTAAAGATTTTCCTTTGATAAACACATAATTAATGCTGCAAAAAAGGTAATACAATTTTAAGCTGTATCTTAAGAAATATTAAAAGTAGGGACAAAATGTTATCATCCCTTGTATGTTGGTCTAGTTAAACTTCATTTAGAATATTGTTCCTCTGTAGTTGCACCGTATTTAATAAGAAAAGATGTATGCCAGACATATAAAGCTTTTCAAGGTGATGCAATTCTTGAAACAAAAGGCCTAGTTAGACACCAATCGTTAGCAAATACTAGATCTCATTCATTAAAATTAAAAGGTACCCAAAATAACATGGTAAGAAGAAACATGTGGTTCACTCAAGAGTGGTGAACACCTGGAATAAACTTCCGGGTAATATAGTATTGAGTTCTATTATTTACTCTTAAAACAAATTTAGATCTATATATGGGTGAAACCAAGTTTGAATTCCACCAATGAGACTGGTGGCGAGTCCATTAAGGATAATCTACCCGCTGAACTCATACAAAACCTATGAACCTATGAACACAAGTTGGGCAGTAACAGCTAACGAAGTGGAGCTACAGCCTTGGCTTACCTGTTTACACTTGGGAGGCCTTGGATCTGAATCATTGGTGGGCTCATGAAGTAGCCATACTGAGTACTCTGCAAATATTATCCTATTGCTTTGCTTGATGTGGAGTCTCCAATTTGTGGGATGAGGTACATTTTGTAGAAAATGCAGCTTGGTACTGTCTGTAGCTCCGATTGGCTGCTGCACTCCTGTGTGCTTGTGTGACTGCTATTTAGATGGACATCACTTCCAAAGTGTGCATGTGCAGCTACAACCAAGATGGCCACTGCTGCCCAGTTCTAAGTTTATGCCTTCAAGATGGAACAGTTATAAGGCATGGGATCCCAATGGGTCACTTGCTCTCCCAATGCATCAAATGAAGATCCAGCAGACATGCCCTCACCTCTCCCTAAAAAGCCCCAGCTCTTACTCAGTTTGTTCTCTTCTGCTGGGCTTAGGGGGAAACCCCCACCAGACACCAAAGGGATGTGGGCTATAGCAGCCCTAGGTTTCACCTGCAACGGAATCCTCTGCTGTCTTCAGCTCTGTTGTTGATAGAAGGTCTGTTGATCCTGAGCTGCAGCAACTCAAAGTTCAATCAAAAGGTTAAAGAGAGAAACTAATTTACTTGCTGAAGAAAAATTGATCCTGCAGAGCAGGACCTATCTACCAGCTAGGAAAGATTAAAGACTGAGGAGTCTGTGAAGGAGCATGTCCTAAGGCTTTTGTCAAACTGTTCCGATCTATCTCAGCAGGGAGGACAGCCCATACCAACTGCTCCCTACAGGAACCTACAAACAACATGTTTAAAACCTGGATTGTTCTATGGCATTCAATTCAGTGGTGTTCCACGGGGGCAGTGGATGGGAAGGCCAGAGTTATGGGAAAAAAAACAACTAATGTCCTATTTCCTTACTTTTGTGGTTTTAATAATAAACCCTAATTTGTGCACTAAAATAGTTTTGCAAAAATTAAAGCAGCACAGCAGTGCCCCTACAATGGAGTTGAGTATTTACACCTTAATAATGTTGCCCTGGACAGAATAATCTGGTATTTGGCATGCATGGTGTCCATGTCAGGAACTGTAGATCCTGTAAATTATTGATGATCAGGTTAGTGGTTTAAAAATTCTAGGTTTAAAACAAAAAAATATGGAACTTAAGCACTTTTTTGGAGAAGTTGGTTATAATTTGCGTTATAACCCACGGGTTATAACGGCAAAGCACGAAATGGCTTGCAGCTGAAGCTGAAACACAATTTGTCCACAGATAAGAACTGCTTGTCCCACCCAATCTGCCCATTTGTCTTGTCTTGTGCACCTTCTCCTCTGAAAATACTCCACCCTGTAATTTGCTCACCCTCATGAGGTATTTATAGGTCTCCATCATGCCCCTAAAGGTAAATAGTGAGACTTTCAGGTTTGTTAGAGTTTAGCCCAAGGATGATTCGTTGATATGTGGCTTTAATGAAAATGTAGTGTTTACATTTTTAAGAAAATAAAGTTTTGTTTTGAGCATGCACAGAATGCTTTTCAACATTCTAAAGATAACTTATTTTTGCAAAACTGCGTACATCATTTTGTGACATAAACTGCCATTTTGTGTATTTTTGAGTCATGTAAACAGTTCCTGCTGTCTTTTGAATGCTGGCAATTTAGAAGCCCATCCTGCCACCAACCCTCCCTAGTTTCTCGGGGGGGTCAGGAACCAATGTTCACTGCTAGTACCTCCTGCCTGCCCTCAAGCTTCAATCAAGCTGGTGTCAGATGCATAACCTACTGCTGGTACCCCTCTGAGCCCAAACTTCAATTAAGCCAGTGGTGAGTGTCCAACCTCACCACCAGCATCTCCTTACCCAAGCTAATTAAGCTGGCTGCAGGTGCACAAACCTGCAGTTGTTACCCCCAGACCCCAACAAATTGAAAACCTTTACCTCCCCAACTGGCCAGATCCCCCAGCCTCTTCCCTCAACCATCCCATATCATGCAAAAAGAAAAAGCACCCTTACCCCCTTTTTTTTGCTGGCACACGGAGATTGGAGAAAAAGGGACATCAGTAAGTACTTCTTATAAAGATGGGGTGGAAAAAGTGGAATAAATTGGTGGGATTTAAGGACAGGTGGAATAGGCATATGTGACTGCTAAGGGTGGAGGGTGAGGATGGCTCAAGGGTAAGAGAGTGAGTAACCATTGGTGTACTCACAACATACCATTGGTTGGGCAGTCTAGATGGGTTGTTAGCCTTTTCTGCTGTCAATGTCTATATTTTTATCCTCCAAAGCATGTTTGATAGAGGCACTAACGAAGTTTGCATGGTTGAAACATGCAGATATAATCTGGTATCACAAATTAACTGTTTTAGTTTTATCCAACCCATCTCCAAGCCAGTTCCTCCCTTAAAAAGGGCTCAAGACATTTCTCCTTGCGCATCGTCTATGTACTTGCAATGGTTCACTGGTTCCTATTTGGTCTGTATTTCTTTATTCCACTGACTTCTTGCTGATCTAAATGTACCTGCTGCACTATATCCTAATAACCTGAGACCTGTCTGTATGTTAGCCCCTAGTTTTATATGATCTAATGTTTTCTAATCATGTAACTCTGTATTGGTGTTGTAATAATAACTAGGGACCTTTTACTTGTGGGAGAAGTCGATTATAATTTGCCGTTACAGTGTGCCAGCTTCTCCTCAATACCACTCGCATTTGTTCCTCCCACAAGTGCCATCAGTCGAAATAGACAAAAAAAAAAAACAGCATTACCCATGGCTCATTAAAAATGCAGTCCTGCAAGGCAAAAGGCACATAAGAAAAAGCCAGCCTCTCACTAACCCTTGGTCAATCCCTAGATATTGCACTGCATCTTTTTATCATTCACTTTTGTCATCATAAAAGCAGCTCTGACCCTGACTGCCAGACCTAATTTGCATATCACCGTGATGATGGCGCACAAGCCTTTAAAAAATCTTCTAAATGCAAACTGGAAACAGTTCTCTACAAACCTTTTAAACTTGTTTTCCAAAATGTAGTTCTATACAAGAAGTGTAACAGTTTCCTGTTTAACTGTTTTCTGCTGATTTCACTGGCTGCTGCTTTCAGTGTACAAATGTCATTGCAGTTCTGACAGCCTGTAAGTTAAACCAGGTGTTTGCCAATTTTAAAACTTACAAAAGCAGTAAAATACATTTTTCACAAGAGCATGCCACAGTTTAGTGTTTCTTAAGTAAACTGTTACATGTTGTAGGAAATAACAAGTTACACACACAGCCAGCATCGGAGTGGGAAGGCTCTGAAGGTAATAACTGCTCTCCTACCTGCAGAAATACGACTGGAAGGACGTTTACCCGCTGATGCTTTGCATCGACTCCCACCCAAGGCGCCCTCAGTTTATCCTGTCATTAAGTCATGTGATTCCTAAGTATCCATTTCCTCTTTAGCAGGTTATCACAGATAGCCACTAGGGATCAGTACTGTGCTTCTCACCCATTGATGCCTTCTAACTTGCTCCTACCTCCCAGTACCCCCTCTTTATTTAATCCGCCCTCCTTCTCCTGGTCAGTTATTGCCTCCGGCCTTCCTTCTTTCTCTTGCTTTCTCTCCAGCCCTGAATCCTGTATCATTTGCATCCAAAGCAGCAACCTACCACTACTCCATCCGATAAGGATCACTCAGGAAAGCACACTGCTATTCTTGAGTCCCTGTGGCCTGAAGACGTACATTGCCCTCTTGTGGTTACTTCACCTTAGCTCATCTCTGTGTCTCACTATGTCCTCCTCCTATTCATTGGAGAGCTGCTTGTACTTGTATTCCCTACCCCTCATCAAATGACTTGCGGATAGCTCTGCAGGAACCCTACATTACGCCCCAGGTGTGGGATACCAACTATGCCCAATCTGCTGTACATATAATTCCTCATTGCCTGGAGCACTGGAATCCAGTCCTGCTTACATCCCAGCCCTCTCGGTGGTAGCTCACATATCCACCCTCCCTATACCTGTATCCACCAGCTCCCCCAACTCTTGGCGCCAGAATCCCAAGCTCATAAATGGATTGCTCAGACTTGCTCTCCTTTTCCACACTCTCCTCTTAATATCTGGCAACGTGCACCCAAACCCTAGTTCACTCCCATCCCTCAGTTCCCCTAACGAGCCGTCCGTTGTCTACTCATAGGCATATCAATATTTGTAGCCTCCAGAAAAAGCATGATGTCCTACAAGGCTGGATGGCACTTACCTCCTCTGATATACTAGCAGTAACTGAGACCTGGCTTGACCCTCACACACCAGACTCTGCCGTCCATATACCTGGATACTCTATCCTCAGAACTGACAGACTGATCAAAGGGGAGGGGTTGTGCCTTATCTTATCGTTACCCTCTTCAAGCCTCTCTAGTCCTAACACCCCGCACCCTTGGGACCCAAGCCCTCACTGTCAGGCTGCAACCTGATGCCTCAGGAAAAGCTCTCCTTATTGTTATGATATATATCCCCCAGAACCAAAAGCTTGCATTCAAATCAGTACTGAACTGCCTTGCCCAGCTGCCCTCCTCCACTGAAATCATTGCCTTGGGTGACTTTAATGTGAATTGGCTTGCTGCCTCCTCCACCCCTACAAGGATTCCACTGCTCCATTGACCTCACACAAGTTGTCTAGTCCCCCACAAGACTCAAGCATAAAACAGGCACCTCCACTCTCATTGACCTCACGAACAGGCCGCTTGCCTTTCCGAGGTTTCAGTACTCCCAGGCGTTTTGGCGACCACTTGCCAGTTCTCTGCAAATGGACCTCAAAACATCTCCAAAATAGCACAAATTTACCTCTCACGTTGCTTAAAAGAGCTCCCTCTCCCAGCTAAGCAGCACCTGCTGGTTGTGACTGATCCCCATCAACTCTGCAACCACCATGGACCTCTCCCCTTGACCACTTTATCTCTACTCTTAACTCGCCTGTAGACCGCTACACCCCAGTCTCCCAGCAACTGATTACAAATTATGATACCCCTGGCTCTCCCACCCTACTTGACCTCATGACACAGCAGGACAAGTGGCACTTAGCTAATGAATCAGGCAAACCACATGACCAGCAATTATACAGGGAACTCAGGACAAATGCACATGGGAAATTCGAGCCGCCCACCACCAGGAGTCACTCTCCTCCACCTGGGGCTCGGGGCATAAGTTCTGGAATAACATAAAGAACTTAGTGGGAAAACCGTCCCCCCGGCCAACTGCTGGTAAATGGCTTCCTATCCCAAGACCCCTTTCTAACTGCAGATACCCTTAACTCTGCCTTTTCTGACCTCAGCGGTGTCCTTCCCCCAATTTTTCCGAGCTGGACCATGAGCTGCCCCCAAACCCCCATCCTACAACCACCTCCTACCTCAGGCTCCGTACACTCTCCCATGAGGCAAGACCTTACCTTACCAAAGCCCTGAGCAAATTGCACTTTAGCAGTGACTAACTGGACCTCAAACTAGTCCTGCTCACCCTGGATGCTATAATCACCCCTCTCATGGACCTCCTCAACTCTCTCTGCCTTGGACAATTCCCAACATGCTGGAAATCAGTCACCATCACCCCAATCCTTAAAGGTGGGTACCATACCTACCCTGGCAACTACTGCCCCATCTCAATCCCCCATCTCCAAGGTTTTAGAAAAAATAGTGTCAGACCAACTGACCAACTATCTCACAAAATATGACCTGCTCTGTCCTGAACAACATGGCTTCAGGAAGGAACACAGTACTACTACTACTGCCTTCTTGAATACACCACCTACATCAACAAAGCCCTTGAGCAAGGACACTTGGTTGACTCTACCTATATTGATTTAACCAAGGCTTTTGACCCTGTCAGCCACATGCTTCTCTTACAATCCCTACCCCTCTTGGGGCTATCTCTGGAAGCCACTGTCTGGTTTTAAAAGCTATCTGAGTGATAGAACCCAAAGAGTCAAGTTAAACAGCACAGTCTCTAAGCGAGTAAACTGGCTTATTCTGTGGTTCCCAAGGCTTTAAATTGGCCCTCTCCTGTTTAGCATGTTCTTGAACACCCTCCCAAGGCCTGCACAGGTCGGCTGCTTCTCTCGCCAATGATGTGGTCATATTCGACAGTCACCCTAACCCCTTTCTCTTCAAGCCTCCCTGCAGCGCTCCTTCACTGAGGCTGAAGCCTGGTTCTTGGATCAGTGCCTTGTCATGAACTACAAAAGACCAAGGCCATACTCTTCACTCACTGACAAACAATTATAAAAACTTTCCCTGCACCATCTTCAACTCCAAGGGCTCCCACTTGACCTGGTACCCACCTTTAAATACCTAGGCATCACCCTTGACTCCTCTCTCACTTTCCACGAACACATCAATCTCCTTTGCTCTGTAGTCAATACTATAATAGAACTCTTGTATAGGCATAGGAGTTGCCTGCCCCCAAATGTCCTAAACCTTGCTGTGACATCTTGGTGCTCTCACTTATTGACTATGGGATTGTCATCTATGGCTCTACTGACCCCACCAACCTACGCCAATTAGGTCTCCTAATTAAAGCCTGCAGACTTGTCAGGATGTGACCGATGGACCCATACCTGTGAGCTCCCACTGTCACACCAACTGGCTTAACTTCACGGATGGCTCAGATACCAGACCAGTTTCCTTGCCAGAAAGCCTCTCACTCTGCTCCTTCCCCTGGGATTTCATCATCTGTGCAGAACTCCCCAACCCCAGACAACTCAAAGCTCTCTGTCTGCCCTCTCTTAGTATCCCATTGCAGGACTTCCCTGGACCAATGCTCCTTTTTCCACAGAGACCCCTCTGGTTTAATGAACTACCTCCTGCTGTCTCTCGGAGTAGTGTCCAGGCCCATTAAATCCGACTCCACTTGGAAATTCTCTCCCACTCCTGCTGCAGCTCGCCTCAGTCCCTATCTGCAATGCAGATGCAAGTCACCCACCACTCTCCCCACTTTCCCTTTGACCTGGGGTCTGCCCCTACTGCTTGACCCCTGCAGAAATTGTAACCAGACTGTAGTTTATTGATCACTGTCTTTTGAAACTGTAACTATTGTTGTTTACTGCTCACTGTCTGACTCAGGCTGTATCTCTCCGCCCTTGAATTTTGTTACTTGTCCTCTTTTCAACATTGTAACAATCCTCTGTTCTTGTCTTTCTTGTACCCTGTCATGTTATTTCATTTTTGACATGGAGCCTTTGCAAAGGAGTCCTTGACTCAAAGGTTGTAATTCCAATTCTTTCAATAAATAAATAAACAAAATAAAACCACACACAAGACTTTTGTGAAAAACAGTTTTATTGAAAGAAGTCTAGTTGGAGGAAAAAATGTCCCCTAGCAATTACATAAAACATTACATGGGAGGGAGTGCAAAACTCAATTTAATGCACACCCTCGGTGTGGGATGCTTTAATAAACCCCTCGGGTCTATGTAGCATCCCCACACATTGGTGTGCATTAAATTCTCATTATGTCACTCCTTCACCATGTATTATTCTATATGTTATAGCTTGTACTGCTTATTGAGCACTACTCCCTTCACAAAAGAAAGGGTCCTACAAGAGCTTGCTAAGCTCCAGGGTGGATAAGGCAATGGGACCTGATGGCATACATCTCAGGGTACTAAGGAGCTAAAGGAGCAACTAGCAGAGCCATTAGCAGAATTGTTTAGTGAGTCTCTGAGCACAGGAGAGGTCCCAGAAGACTGGAGAAGGGCTCATGTGATCCCACTCCACAGAGTGGTAGCAGGGAGGAGGCGGGAACTACAGACGGTCAGTCTTACCTCAGTAGTGGGCAAGATTATGGAGGCACTCCTTAAGAAAGGATAGTGCAACACCTGGAATCCATAGGGGCACAGGATCCAAGACAGCATGGGTTTACAAAGGAAGGTCCTGTCAAACTAATCTCATAGATTTCTTTGACTGGGTAACCAGAGTGGTGGACCAAGGGGAGCAGTTGATGTAGCCTACCTTGACTTCAGCAAAGCTTTTGACACTGTTCCACATAGAAGATTGATAAATAAGCTAGGTAGGCTCGGGGTGGGTCAGAAGTTGGTCAACTGGGTGGCAAACTGGTTGACTGGCAGAAAACAGAGAGTGGTGGTAAATGGTATACAGTCAGAAGAGATGCAAGTCACAAGTGGGGTACCCCTCAGGGATCGATCCTGGGGCCAGTCCTATTCAACATCTTCATTAGTGACCTCGCAGATGGACTAGAGGTAAAGGCTTGTCTATTTGCAGATGACACCAAGATCTGCAAAGAGTAGATGATCCAGATGGGGTGGGCAGAATGAGAAGAGATCTGGATAAACTAGCAGAATGGTCAGAAGAGTGGCAACTGGGATTTAATGCAAAGAAGTGCAAAATCATGCACATAGGGAAGAGAAACCCTGAAGCCACTTATAGGCTGGAGGAGTTGCTAGCAGTCACAAAGGAAGAAAGAGACTTGGGCATCATCATCACTGATGACCTAAAAATCATCCAAACAGACCTCTAAAGCTGTAGGTAAGGCTAGGGGGTGTTAGGGTGTATTAGTAGGGGTATCACAAGTCGTAAGAGGAGGTAATAATCCCTCTGTACAAGACATTGGTTAGGCCCCATCTGGAGTACTGCGTGCAGTATTGGAGGCCACACCTTCACAAGGACATTAACCAAATTGGAGGCAGTCCAGAGAAGGGCAACCAAAATGGTGCATGGACTGCATTCAGAAGACATATGAGGACAGATTAACGGAGCTCAATATGTATACCTTGAGCAAAGGAGGAGAGAGGTGATATGATCGAGACATTTAAACACCTTAAGGGCATAAACAAGGTGAAAGAGTCTAACATGTTTAAATATAAGAAAAATAGCAGGACAAGAGGACACAGCATGAGATTGGGGAGGCGATTAAGGGGAATGTGAGGAAATTCTTTTTCACAGAAAGGGTGGTAGATGCATGGAATGGCTTACCACAAGAAGTGGTGGCTATGAATACAGTGCAGGGCTTCAAACAGGCATGGATAGGCATAAGGGAGCAATACAAATGACTACGAATAGATGGTCACTGACAGAGCAAAGGCCGATGGCACATTTATAAGGTAGAAAAGAAATGGGCAGACTGGATGGGCCTTTGGTCCTTATCTGCCATCAACTTCTATGTTTCTATGTTATTGACTTCCTGTTTTATTATGTTGTGTTTATACACAGATAATTAATTTCAGATCACCCTGAAAGAGGACTTTTAGCCTCACCTGGCTAACAACATTCAATAAATAAACAAGATGTCTCAAACATAAGTGGTTTCTGCATGTTGTTGAGCAGAGTGTATAAAGTCAAGTCCTTTTGGGGAGCATGCACATGATTCTGCTGGAGGGACTGACAGTTGTCTCATAATCCTCATCTACATCTTTGAGGCCTATATTATATTCATCATCCAACAAGGTACAGTAGAAGACAAAGGCACAATGGGTGTCACTGCTGGCACTGAGGATGGCACTGATAGAGACTGGCACCAGCAGTCCTAATGGCACAGACACCAGTTTTGCTGATGGCATTACTATGGACAATCTCATGTGGCACAGCATTGTTCAAGAAGGACTTCCATTTGACAAACAGCCTCTAAAATCTTCTCTGCAGGTCACAGGGGAGAAGGAAATGGAGGAGCCAGGCCAAATGGTGTACAGGGCAGCGAGGTTAAATCTGTCCTTGTCATGGTAGATGACAGAGGCAGCATTAACAACAGTGGCTGCTCAATAATATTCTGCACCAGCCTACCTGGAAACCGAAGAGAATAGAGCCTATGCTGTCTTTTGTGTATATGATAATGAGGTCAACAGGCCCCATGAGCCAAGCATGAGGTGTGAGTTGGACCAGAATCTTTTTTTTCTTTCTGTTTTTGGCCTCTGTTTGGAAGACAACCTATGTACAAGTCTACCCTTGTAGGCCCATCTCAACACTGACAGACCAGTCTAGGAATGTAGGATATTGTGCTTGGTGAGACACTCCAAGCAAAGAGATTTGGGGGAGCCTGATCCACATTCTTCTTGCCACAACCAAAAAAGGTTAAAGGAGCCTTACCTCACATAATATTCATCAAATGGAGGAAGTTGCCATGGCACCTAAGCCATGAAAAACAAATGGTGCCAGTTAAAGCAGTAGTTGTTAAAACATTATTTTTATTTATTTATTTTGTAAAATCAGTTTACAACCTTTGAGCCAGAGGCTCGTTTCAAAAGGTACTCGTCACATAAAGACATACATTGTGTTTTGGTTACATAGTGTAGGTTTGCAAAACAATAGGTGCTCAATAGAGGTGCCACGCTACACTGTGGTTCAGACAAATACATTTGGGTTACAGGTACATGTAATTGAGAACAGATGTTACACAAGTTGGTATCAATAGTGAGCAATCTAATAGGTAACACTGAAGCAGCTGGCACTGGCCAGGTTAAACAGAGCGGTGTACAGGGAAGTGGTGGTGGGGATGGCTAGGTGGAGAGCTGCCTCGGAGGCGTTGTCAAGAGGAGAAGAGGGAGGCTACTTACAGAGACAGAGAGCAGTTACGAGTGTTGATGATGGTGGTTTCAAGGGTGGTTTTGAACTTGGAGATGGTGGTGGCATTGTGATGGGGGCAGGGAAAGAGTTAAACCAGGTTGGGGCTCTATAGCAGAAGAACCTCTGGCCACGGCTGGTTCTCGATCTGGGGACCATTAGAGTGGTCTTGTTGGAAGACCCGTGTTGCAATAGTGGAGGCTCTGGTGGATGGATGCCATTACCCTGGGGAGAGCCTGAGTAGGGTTTTTTTAGAGGAGACAGGTTTGGTATTGGAGCCGCTCTCATCCAGGGTAAGCAGTTTAGCCTCGACATACAGCTGACAGTGTGTGTGTGAGCTCAGGGGCACCAGTAATCAATCTGCAGGCTTGGTTCAGGGTTAAGTGAATTTTTTTGAGTGCAGTGGTGTCGGCAGCACTATAGACTGGTAGACCATAGTCTACAAGGGACAGAACGGATGATTAGCAAAAGGCTCGTATTTTAACTCCTTCTCTTTATTCAAGGTGGAGGACATGGGGCCACTACCAGATGTGGCATGGAGGGTACAGGAAATGAGTGCACGAGAAGGGCTTGCAGTCCTCAAGGTGGTTAAAGGCACCAGGGTCAGGCGGCCTACATTTTAGGATTCTTTAGAGCTGGGATCACAGCTAACAGCCTCTGGCTGAGCTGTTCAGATGCTCATTGGCACCAGGGAGTGGAAGTCTGCAGATGGGTTTTGCTCCATAAGGTGTGGGTACAAGGAAGACACATAAGCTTGGGGAACCCTGGCCAAAGAAAGCCTAGTGGCAAATGGATTACAGGACAACAGAAAGCAGTACACATTTGTGGTATGAAAGTTGTGCTACACCAGCCTAATATTACTCTCTGACTGGGCCACAAGGGCAGTTGATAAAGGCAGGTAGCAGATTTAATCTACAGTACTTCAATTTTAGCAAGGCCTTTGACTTGTTACTGCGTAGGAGGCTGCTGAGGAAACCAGATGATCTGGGAGTGGGGGGATTGGTCAGATGAATAGGGAACTTGTTAGTTGGGGAAGGAAACAGAGTGGTAGTAAATGAGGTCAACTCGGGAGGCAGGAGGTCACAAGAAGGGTGTGCAGAGAGTTAGTCCTGTGACTAGTCCTGTTCAATATGCTCATTGTTAAATATAACACTGTAATATCCTCTTTCTCCACTACCAAGGTAGGTGTACCCTAAGGATCCATTGTCAGCCCGCACCACTTTACAGTCATTATCAATGATCTGTCCCAAATGCCACATCATGTTCTTCACTGCTCTATGCAGATGATTTAGTTCTTTACCCCAGCTCTGACAGCCTCAACTCCGCCCTTACCACTGTATTCCAAACAATTCACTCCTGGCTATCCCACAATGAACTGCTACTGAACTCTAACAAAACTCTACTCCATGTTGTTTGGCTCTGCCTCTAGGCTAAGAATGCGCCCTAGACGACTCATCCGTCCACAATCTCAATGCACTATTCTTGATAATGTCCCCAGTTTAAATACCCTGGACCCTCACCTGATTTTGCTCAACACATTGCCAATGTTTGCAGGTCAGCTAACCTCCATCTTGGCCTTGCATTTAAAACTACCTGTGCCTCTACACCTCTGCCTGTAAGGCTATTGCCCAGGATATACTTCTTCCTGCCCTTACTTATGGTACTGCGGTCTATGCTGGTGCTACCAAAACTCGCCTTCAAAGATCAGACACTGCCTACAACAATATTTTCACTCTGCACTATCATCTCACAGGCTTACTCATTGCTGTTGGCTTTATAGTGAATTAAACTGGCATCCCCAGATGCCTATCGCACATGTACCTTTGATACTATCACTAATAAAATTGCCCATTTCCTCCCTCTTAATCACCATTTTCGCTTGGGAGCAGTCCTTCTTTCTGTCCCCAGATGCCTCACCAATATGGGCTTCCAGTCCTTTTCCACGCTGCCCCTAAGCTATGGAAAACTCTGCCAGTTGCAATCAGACTCTACTTCTCATAGTCACTTTGAAGGGAGCTACATCATCATCTCTCTCTGTCTCTCTCCCATCCATGTACCTGTTCCCTGCTACATAATTTTCTTCCCTCCCAGGTCTTCTCTTGTCCTTCACTTTTTCTCCTCCCCCTCCGCTACTACCTTTACCTCTCTACCCTTGCCCTGCATTTTGCCATTTTCATAAATGTGTCATGATGTTGTACAATTGTTGCACTGCACTTTTACCTTGGGTTATGATGCTGTATTCTTCCTTACATCTGTCTCTACATGATGCACAAAATCGTAGTATATTACAGTTTATTCCATGCCATGTTTTTGTTATTCTCATTCTCAAGTTCACTATACATTACTATGACACCTTAACTGCCCTGGTCACTCTACTGGCAGTGTATATTGTAATTACTTGTTCTCTTGAATATGTACATTGCAATTACTTGTTTGCTTTTGTATTATGTATGCTGTTTCTTTTATTTGTTGTACTCTCCGGGTCATTACTGAAAATAGGCATATCATATGTCTAGTGTACTTATCAAGTTAACAAAAACACATAGATAAGTGGCTTTGCTGCCTACTGTCCTTTAACTCTGGGAAGCATGTGATTTTTGTTTTATCTGCTCAGAGATTATTTGTTTCTGTAGCTCTAAAAAGAGTCACTCACACACTGTAATTACTGCTATTGAATGACTTAGCCTATTTTATTCTGTATGTATATGTGTGTGTGTGTGTGTGTGTGTGTATTATATATATACAGTATATATATATATATATTACCTATTACTGCCTACTGTAGACTATCTATGTTCACTTTGCTCTTCTGTTACTCTGTACATTGCCCTCTTGTTGTTATGTACCCTTTTGAACCTGTATTTTCATTGTACTCTTCCGGTCGTGACTTGAAAATAGGTATATAACTTGTCTAGTGTACCCACCTGGTCAAACAAAAGCTAAATAAATAAATAAATAAATAGGAGAGGGTTTCTAAAGCAAGATATGTCTCTGCAAAAATACACACAAAACTATGCAGTGTATACAGCAAGGAAGGGTTGAGGTAGCTTAGGAGGAACCTGGACATACAGACTCTACTAGACCTCTTAGTACCCAACGTGGTGTGAGTCCTCCTCTTAAATGGAGACCTAAATCTCAAGTCTCCAAATTGGGATGTTTCTAATCCATGCCCTTGATGCCAGACATTAGGGCTGAATTTTTTCTCTGAAAATGGGACTTTGGGCTGGGTTGATACTTAGAAGAAACTCCAGAGAGGATCTAAAGAGTATACCAACTATTTTGCAGCCTACCACACATTTCTGAATGAACTATTGCATAATGCCACAAGAGAAGTTACATCAAGTATGGGAATGTCAAAGTGGTAACATTACCTACTCTGATCACGATGTAGTGATACTTAAACTAGATCTAGGGAGGAGAGGCACTCAAGCCAATGGACACTCAACACTCTGAACCTCAAGTCTTCGGACTTCTAGGAACTGATCACAGAAAAGCTGGAGGAGATGAGATCACAGGGCTCACAGGTCTCTGAGAGCACGATGTGGGATAGAATAAAGATGGTCCTAAGGGGCCATATGTTTGCATATGCAGCCCATAAGAAATGGGAGTGGGAGGCTCACAAGCAGCAACTCGAGAACTCCTTCCATTCTTTACAGCTTGCTCATAAGAAAGGGGATGCCTCTGTACTCCCCAGCTGATCAATACACCAAAGGATCTCAGAAATAGCACTCATGTACCTAAGGCAGAAGTACTATGAGGTGGGGCCGCGACGCCACCAAAGTTCTGGCCTCTTCACTCAACCATCACAGAACCAAGGCCAAGATTGCAGAGATAAAAATAAAAATGATATATCTACTGTAATTGTTGATCTTCTCTTTTGCTTCACCATTCATTACTGCTGGGTGTAGGCCGGATGCACACACCGCTATGGAAGTTGCTTTTCTTTTTGAGGGAGGAGTCTGTGCTGACGGCACTGCTCCACGAGAGTGATGCACTCACATGGTGCACGAGGGTGGCTGTTAGCGCCACGACATCCTCCTCCTCCATCCCAGTTCTGTAAGCTGAGAGGCGAAATAAAGGATAGAAGAATAAGAGCGAGGCAAGAGAGCTGAGGGATAGTAAAAGGAAAGGAAACAAACTGAAAAGGAATGAGCTGAAAGAGGACAGGAAAGAGAAAGATCCTACCCTAAGGAACTGGAGGGCCTCCTTCCTTGGGTGGCTCCAAGGGAGGAAACAGATAAGGGAAAGGAAAGAAGAGAAAAGGGAAGAAACAGAAGAGAAGAGGATATTGGGCAGAGGGAAAAATACTGCCACAATCCAGAGTGACATTGGCTTGAAGCTTATCAGCTCGGAACTTGAGCAGGAGCAAGAATCTCTTAGATAAAACTGGTTAGGATGGTTCAAATGAACCTTCTAGACAGCTTAAAATGAGAGAGGCAGATTTCCACACATCCCACTATCCTGTTACTCCCTCACTCAAGCTGAGAGCTCACAGCATGCCTAAGGCAAACTCTGTTCCAGAGAGGAGAGCCCCCAACTTAGGTAGAGGAAAGATACCCCTGTACCACACAGATATGTGCTAGCATGGGGGAAGGAAGGAGCCCTAAGAGAGGGTAACGCCTTCTCAGGATGGACAGAGATAGAGAAGGAGCTCCTTCTGACTCCTTTGAGAAGGCAGGTTAATGGACCAGACCACCAGACCAAAGGTAAACTTTCAAACTGGGCTAGAGCAGATGAGACTAGCCCTGGTCTGGCATTACCAGACAATAAAAGGACATCAGATAAGTCCAAAGATGGAGGGTTAGAGAACTGTTTAAGAGAATAACCCTGATGTCCATAGATTGAGCTAATCTGGCCCAAGAAGTTCCTGAAGGCAAAACCTTCCAGGAAATCAGAAAGAGTTCCCTCAGAAGAAAGGATGAAGTTTTGCT
The DNA here is from genome assembly GCA_016271365.2 of Neoceratodus forsteri. NCBI lineage: Eukaryota > Metazoa > Chordata > Ceratodontiformes > Ceratodontidae > Neoceratodus > Neoceratodus forsteri. Next base: position 478,532,639 of record CM057459.1, on the reverse strand, counting down.
CATCCACCTCCTACTCAGATCCTTCTGCATGTGTTTTTAGAGAAGAACAGAAGGTTTCAAGGAACCAGAGGATGAATTCCCCTAGAGGAAGTGGAGGAGGAAGGCAAGCAGGGTGGGAGACGCCCAAGAAATGAGACCCACGAGGGGAAGGTGGGAGGTTCAGTAATGAATGGTGAACACAGAAAGATCAACAATTACAGTAGGTAGAATTTCATATCTCCCTTGTCAGTCTCTCACCATTCATTACTGCTGGTGAGTACCAAGCTCCTGAAGGGGGCCTGAATTTTGCGCTGAGGAACAGATCCTCAGCCTCCTACTGGTGGAAAGCAGGAGGGGAGCCCTAACCAACAGACTGAGGCAGTCTCATCATTGCTGAGGGCAAGGAGGTGTCCCCATAGGCCAGGGGACAGAGGGCACCCTGAAGCATCCTCCTCACTCTGAGGGAGAACAGGTGGGTCCCCGGAAAGCAGAGGCAGTCACCCTACACTGGGCAATGGGTGGCAGTCTGAAAAGATGAAGCCATGCCATCTGCCTAATGCAGATCACTGTCCCTGCTAGTCTGGAAGCCACCCTGGCACGTAAGATGCCCTCACTTGGTGCCTTGTAAGCTCCACACCTTGTGCAGAGAGGACAATGGCTTGGCTAGACTTCTCCCGTATCAGGCATAGATGCCAGAACATGCGCTAGCATCAACCACAGATGCCTTTTGTAGGAAGCATGGTGTGCCTGATGTGAACCTATGCACAGAACACACTACTTGAAGAGAAGACTCTTCATCCCTACTGATCAAATTCAGCAGAATCTGGAACTGGGGTCTGTCATGTGCCAGGCACCGAGGCCCGAAGGAGTGTCTAGGGACGTTAAACCTGAAGGTGTGTGAGGTAGAGAACCTAGAGACTCATGGGGGCACAATACCATCTCCTGCAGTCTGCCAGGGCTGGAGTAGGGGCAGCTGGAGACTGCCAGGTGCGGACAGACACCTCCTGGAAGGATTGGCCAGGAAGGCACCACGAGGGCGAGCGCCGAATTCATCTGAGGAATGCACGCATTCGCTGCTCAGTATTGTCCCCGCGGATGTGTAGTATGAAGCTCTGAAACCAGCCTCGAATGAACCGCTGATATTCAGTGAAATCAGGCCGGAGGAGAGGTGGACAGAAGGTTCCTATTCCTCAGGAGAGGAAGTCAAGGAGGAGGTGGAGCTCGAATGTTCAGAAGACTCCTGCGAGGGGAACAGGCAGAAAACTTGTTCTACATGCCCTTGATGTATGAAGGAAGGCCGCCACAGTAGCTCGAACGCCTCCCAAGATAACAGTCCCATAGGACCCACATGGCCCGGAGGGGGCTGCAGAGGGATGGGCGAGGGGCACCTAAGGGCATGTGCCTGGCCTCTGCCAGGGCTCTGAGATCCAGGGAGTGACACCACCAACACTGGGGACCCTGAGATCATGCGGGTTGCGAAGAGGTAAAGTGTGAAGGCAAACTCTGGAAGAGCTCAGAAGAGGAATCTCCCTGTGAGCGACTGAGGTTGCATGTGTCCAGAAGGGCAACTCTCAGTACTGCTACTAGAAGGTGCTCTGGAGACTTCGAGAGAAAGACAGGGTTCAGCGCCACGACTCCCCCCACCCCCCAAGGGCAGTGGGGATACGTCTGCTCCCTCACCCGACCTCTCAACCCTCAGACTCTAAACCAGCCCTCTTCCTCGACACCAGTGTAGGAGATCCCTCACTGCACGAGCCTCCGGAGGGAGGCCACAGAAGCAGGGCACTCACCTCGCCTCCTAAAGAGCCCCAGCAGCACCAGAGATGGCAGCTGCCTGGGTCCTCTCGGGAGGAGGCATCCTCTCATGAATCCCGGAAGGATCCGCTACAGAATATCCCAGACCACACCTAGTCATGGGACCCTCAAGCGAACCTGCTCCAGGGACTCAGCAAGAGGAACACTGGGCCGCCTGACATTGTGGCCTACAGAGAGTTCCGAGTTGGAAGACTCAGGCTGCCAGTCCGGGTCCACCTCTGAGTCATCCTCCCGAGGAGGAGTCTAGCAGAGTGACCTCAGAGGCAACCCAGGAACCTCTCCTGCGACAGCACGGAAGCAATGCAAGCGTGAAGCACTAGCGAAACCAATGGTGCTGCTCGAATTCTCCACCCCCGCAGACAGTGCTGGGAACCACAACAGCACCGCCCAAGTCCCTGGTACCAAAGGCGGCACTGGATCCCAAGTGCCACCGTCAATGGTGCTACCAAATCCCCGGCGCTGCAGATGGCACTGGAACCCAAAGCGATGCCACCAATGGTGCCGCCCGAGTCCCTGGTGCTGCGGAAAGGTGCCAGAACCCAAGTGGTGCCAGAAACCCAAAGTGACATCGGTAGTGCATCGAGGGGTCCACCAGTGCCGGGCCCCACAACCGGAGGCCACTACACTGGGGAGCCTGCACTCCAAGGAGGTGACTGTCGGGACGGCGCCAACGATGTTACCCGGAGGGACCACATTGTTTTCTGGCACCAAAAAGAAACCTCCTCCTTGGCAACACTGGAATTGCAGGAGGGTCCCTCCTCACCAGGCGTATAGATCCGGGAGAGGACCCAGAGGAAGGGTCGAGAGATCTGGCCTGGGAAGCCAGCGGGCTGTCATCCTCAAAAGTCGGTGGGGCCCTGCCAACTTTAAATGCAGTTTCCAAAACACGGCAGTCCATGGAAAAACAGGTGTTGCAGTGGTCCATATCATGGTTGAGTCCCAAGTACTGAAGACAAACATCATGCTGGTCCGCGGCGGAAAACTGCCGGCTGCAAGGGCACTGATGCATGGGGTATGGGCCCATGTGGTTTACATTGGCTCCTGAATCGGACATGATGTGAAATTAAATACTAAAGAGAAAAGCTCCGGCGCCATCAAAATAAAAATAAATGAAACAGTCATACTGGCTTCAATGGCATCGGGATGTAGAACCGGGATGCAGGAGTACTAAGCGGTGTAAAATGAACTAAGCCTAATGGCACAAGAAAAACTGTCTCACAGCACAGCAAGTGCAGCCTCGACGGCAGGAGAAACAGAACTGGGATGGAGGAGTCTGCAGTACCTAACGGCCGCCCCTGCATTGCACCACATAGTGCGTTGCTCTGGAGTAGGTGGGCATGCATGGCGCCAACTCCTCCCTAAAAAAACTCCCATAGCAGTGCGTGCTCTGGCCTACACCCAGCAGTAATGCATGGTGAAGATTGACAAGGAAGGTCATCCAGCACAATACATCAGAGGGCATCAGAGATTGCTGTATTCCAGAACTTTTATGAGACCTTGTATACATCAGAGAAAGTGGATGACCCCAGAGACGTTTTGATCTCTTTGTGGGAATTAGACCTCCCTAGCTTACAAATGAACACAGAGATCTAATTTTTGCCCCATCACTTCGGAGGAGGTCTTACAAGCCCTGCACCGGGTTAAAACCTAGAATGTCCAGGGTCATTATGGCTAAAATAATGAGTACTATAAAAAGGACCTTGTGTATACTGCAGCAAAATGGACCTCATGCTGGCTGCAGCCAGACTCTGAGCAATTCTGCGATGGATTTTACATTCAGTTATAATTTCAATGAGCACTAAAATTAAATGAGGGTTACTCACCTGTAACCATAGCTCTGGGAGTGGTATATGGTGCTCATCCACACTGTGGTAGTCTTCCTTTCTCCTTTAAAACTAGCCAAAAGTCTTCAAGCTAAGCTCCTCCCACCCACACAGGTGTTATCCTGCTTGTCTCTGCTCTGTGATGTCTGAGCTTGCACGCTGGAAGCAGGGATCCGTGTGCTACTTGCCAGGGGAGGTCAGGTGAGTTGTGTGGATGTGCACCATATACCACTCCTAGAAAGTACAGTTACGTAAAACTTATGTAACAGCGGATCTTTGAAGGGTGTCTCTTGCAGCAGGTAATACACCTGGGTCATTGCCGAGGTCGCTGTGGTGCATAGCAGCTCTTCTAGCAGTCTTTGCCAGGGGCTGCCCACACATGATGTCATCAGTCTGCTGCCTATATAAGAGTAGGCGGTCCCTGGTATCCTCAGTTTCCTGCAGGATCGGCTCGCTAAGCAAGGACTGAGGAGATCCGAGGTACCATAGGTGTCCTTCCCACGTGCCAAGTGGAGCAGAAATCATTCTCTTAGAGAAGGAGGGGGCGAGGAGGAGACATCTGCTGCAAGAGACACCCCTCAAAGATCTACTGTTACAGTAACTTTTATGTAACTGTACTCTTGCAGCAGTTAACACACTTGGGATGAATCCCAAGCAGTGTATCTAAAGTGGGTGGAATTAGGATAGGAGACCCTGTAGGACAGCTCGGCTGAAGGCCATACTACGGTGAGAAGCAATATCCAGATTGTAATGCTTCATGAAAGTATGTATTGTGGACCATGTGGCTGCATTGCAGATATCAGTGATTGAAGCCCTTTGAAGCAGGGCTGTGGCGGCCATAGCTCTAGTGGAATGGGCTTGAACGGTCCTCGGTAGGGGTTTGTTGTACTTCAAATAACAGAACGTGATGTAATTTGCTAACCAGCTGGAAATGGTTTTCTTAGCAACTGGAACCTTCCTCATTGAGGCAAGGTGACAAATAATTGAGAGGCCTTTCTCAGAGATTCGTTGCAGTTTATCTTGTACCTCAGGATATGATGAGAACATCTAAGGTGTGTAGAGATGTTCCCCGGATTAGAATGCTCAGGGTCGTATATGGGCAATTCCATGGTCTGATTTAAGGTGTGTTCTGAAATCACCTGGGGTAGAAAGGAGAGACTGGTGCAGAGAACCACTCTGTCCTTGTAAAAGATTAAATAAAGCTCTCGACACATCAGGGTATGAAGCTTGGAAATTTGGCGAGCAAGTGACAGCCACCAAAAACACCGCTATCCAGGAAAGAAAGCGGAGATCGGCCCTAGCTGCTGGCTCAAGGGAGGGAGTATTTTTCCAATATGAACGCCAGATCCCAAGGAGGTGGGACGCTTGATGGGAGGTTTGATATGTAACATGCCTCTTAAGAACATCTTAGCAAGATGATGTTGGTACAGTAATTTGCCTTTACATGGTTTGTGAAAGGCCGAAATGGAGACCAGATGAACTTTAACAGAGGAAGAGCTGAGGCCCGTCTTGGCCAGAGAGGCCAAGTAATCCAAAACTTTGGTTAAACGGCACGAAAATGGATTTAGGGAACAGGAAGTAGCCCATATGGAAAATGTTTCCATTTAGCATTATGTGTTTCTCTGGTGGATGGTATACGTGATGCCAAGATAATATTGGCCACAGGGAGGAGATGTGAAGATGGGCTGTGAAGGCATCTTGAGAGCCAAGCGTGAAGGTGTAGAGACTTCAGGTTGGGGTGCTGGAGGGTGCCTCACTCCTGAGTTAGGAGATCTGGTCTGATTGGCAATGGAATGGGGTCTGCTACAGCAAGTTGTTGAAGTAGTGGAAACCATACCTGCCTGGGTCACAAGGGGCTATGGAGGATCATTGTGGCAGGTTCGAGTTGTAGTTTCAGCAGGGTCCGCTGCAGGAGTGGGATGGGGGAGCATATAGAAGTGTCCTGTCCATGGTCGGGACAGGGTATCTGTAGATGATCCTCTTTTGTTCGGGATAATGGAAAAGTATTTGGGAGTCGATGATCAACGGGGGCGCAAACAGATCCAGTTGTGGGGTCCCCTCAACCGAAAGATCATCTGAAGAACTTCATGATGAACAGTCCACTGCGTGGTGGAGGACTGGCGACTGAGAATGTCGGCCAGGTACTCTGATGTCCTGGTAGACAGACAGCAATCAGTGTCAATTGTTGGAAATGGCTTCTTGCCAGACAAGCAGTGCTTCCCTGCAGAGGCGCGAGATCTGGTGCTTCCCTGTTTGTTCAGATAGAACAAACAGGAAGCACCACACCACACCACCTCTGTGATGTTCTATCTGGTGCTTCCCTGTTTGTTCAGATAGAACACCACAGAGGTGTTGTCCAACTGGATCAGTAGAGGTCCTGGGCAAAGGCAAGGGTGAAAGGCCGAAGGGCAAGTTGAACAGCCCTCATCTCCAACAAATTTATGTGAGACAATACAGAGAATCAAGGCCATCTGTCCTGCATACCGTGTGGTCCCAGGTGAGCCCCCAACCTTCCAGGGAAGCATCCGTGGTCAGCGTTTGCTGTGGGGAGGGAATGGAAGGGCATGCCCTGTGTTAGGTTGTCCCGATGTGTCCACCATTCCAAGGCAGAATGGAGGAGGGTGACCTTGACATTGTCCTAGCAGTCGCCCGACCGTTGAGCGTCATTGGTTCTGGAAGCTCATTGTACTGGTCTCATATGGAGATGGGCAAAAGGCACCATGGGGATGGCAGATGCCATATGCCCCAGAAGGTGCAGAAAACTTCTGGCTGTTATGTATTGCTGGGTTCAGATGTGAGAAGCCAGGAGTTTGCCTTGTCTGGCAACAAGGAGGTACGTCCTGGCGGAGATCATATCCAGAAATGCTACTATGTACTGAAGTGATTGTGTAGGAGTCAGATTGGACTTGGGCAATTGATGGTAATGCCCAGAGACTGGAAGAGGTAGGGGTGGCCTATAGGGACAGTAACAGAGCGGCTTTGGAGCTTGCCTTTATAAGTCAATTGTCTAGGTATGGGAAGGCGAAATGTCCATTCCTTCTCAGGGCTACTGCTACTACGGCAAAGCACTGGGTGAGAACTCTCAGAGTGGACAAGAGGCCAAATGGAAGTGCTTGAAATTGGTAGTGGTGCCCTAGGAGGTGAAAGTGTAAGAACCGGTGGTGGGCGAGGTAGATAGGGATGTGCAGATATGAATCTTTCATGTCCAGGGTGCATAATAATCCATTTTTTTTTAAACTCATCTTTATTGCAGAGATCAGTCGTACCTCTCACAGAAGTGAGCAGAGAAGGTATACAGAAGTCATTTGACAGGATCAAACAGCACTGACCAACATTACAGGACATACATCTCAATATCCTGAAAACAGCCTCTGAAATAGAAAGATTAAAAAAAAAAAAAAAAAAAAAAAGGAAAAGCCTCTGTAAAGATATCTCTGTCCCCACTGCCAGTGGGATCTAATCCTTAGCTCTACCCTATCACGCCTCCATGAGCACTGGGACCTCTTTGTTTGTGTGTGTCTTCCTATACTTCCGGTGATACCATAGTAAATCATATCAGATTCCCTGAGGTCACACTCATTCTGTAAATTCCATCTACATCTTAAAATAACAGTGAAACTGGTTAAAGGTACAAAACAAAAGATGATTAAACTACCTCAAACAACTCTACTGAGTCTCACATTGGACTGAGAGATCCTGCTGGTATCCTGCATTAACATCTCATACAGTTTGAGGCCTAAATTGGTCTATGGGGTCACCCCCATATGTGTCCATTAAAGTATTCTGTCTGGGCTGCCCTACACTCATCCCAGTGACTTTAGGTATCCCAGCATTTTCATTAGTCCCCATTCTCATCCCCTGAAATTCCTCCCTGAACGATGGACCATCTGTTCCAAAGTTCCTCATGTTTTTCCTCTATGAGTCGGAGTCTGACTGTCAGCCCTCCATCTGCCTAATACTCTCCACCCTCACCCACCAGGAGCCAAGTGTCGGTGTAGTGGGGCTTAGCCAGTTGGCAGTTATTTCTTTTAATGCTGCTAGGCATAACACCTTGAACATGCCTTGCTGCCTGCTATTACCTATTACTGAGAGGTCCAGTCCCAGTATCATCCTGTTAAATGTTAAGAGTTCAGGTCCCCACACCCGACTAAGGGCATCCTGGATCTCTCACCAGAAATTAGTGATGGCTGGGCAGGACCAGAAAACACGACTATGGGTGCCCACCTGGCCGCAACCCTCCAACAGGTGTCCGAATACCCACCCTGAAGTATTTTTAATCGAGGGTGTGTGGAAGAATGAGTCAGGCATTTCCACCTGAACTCTCTCCATCCCAGGGATGCGGACATACGCCAGGCGGATCTCCAGGTTCTCTCCCATTGCTCTGCAGTAATTGGGGATCCCAATTCCCTGTTCCCATCTCTCTTTTACTGCCAGGAATTGTGGACAGTTCTCCCTTGAAGGGCCTTGTAGGCTCCAGAGATCACTTTTCTCTATCCTACCAGTCTGGCTGTCCAGTATAAGAAATCTTCAAGGTCCATGTGGTCTTTGGGATTAACTGATTTGAAATCAGATAATGTCGGACCTGTAGGTATCTATTGAAGTCTGCTTTAGAGAGATGGTACTTGTGTTGCAGGGCCGTGAAAGACAACCGTCTTCTCCCACGATCAGGCTTCTGAACCTGACCAGTGAGACAGCATTCCATGTCCTGAATCTGGGGTCCATGCGAGATGGGGAAAGTGCGAGTCCCCAATGATCAAAGTGAGGGATCAACCCCTCCGGGTTAGGGTGAGCTCTGGCTTTCACCAGGAACCTAAGGGTGTGTTTCATCCAGGGACTCTTTAGGCTCCTCCAGACCTCCGGGAGAGTGGGTGGTGAACAACAGCTGGCAGGAGAGCATTTAGGATTGATGCCTTTCTATCCCCAGCCAGCCCGTCTTCTCCCTCTGTTTCAACCAGGATATCCCTGGGGCCAATTCAGAACCAAGTAATATAGTTTTAACTCTGGGAGGGCGAGGCCTCCAATCTCCTTTGGTTGTGAGAGTAGTCTGCTGTTGACTCTCCTTCTGCCCCCTTCCATATGAAAGTCAGTAGGGTGGTGTTCACCTTCTTCCAGAAACTGTCTGGGACATGTATTGGGAGGGCCTGAAACAAGAAGAGAAAGCGGGGAGGATGTTCATCTTAATTGTCTCGATCCGTCCTCCCAAGGAGAGGGGAGGAGCTCCCACCCCAGGTCCATGGTAATCTCGCCCATAATTTGCCAAAGTTCAGGTCAAACAGCTTAGAGATCTGTGGTGTGATCTTGATACCCAGGAATCTAACCGTGTTAGCCTTGGCCCATTTGTATGGGAATGCTACCAGTTCTTCCCTAGGTATTGTCCCTCCAAATTTTATTGCCTCTGATTTTTCTATATTCATTTTATAGTAGGAGACTAGGCCATACTGACACAGTTCTCTCCAATGCCAGTAGGGAAGTCCCTGGGTGGGTCACATAGAAGGAGTCATCCGATAGAGGGATATTTTGTGGTCTCTGTCGCTCACTCTGATCTCCGAATATCTTCTACCACCCTAACTACGACCGCCAGAGGTTCAATGCATAAGGCAAAGAGCAGGAGGAGAGTGGGCACCCCATCTTGTACCCCTGGTAAGATGGAATCTCCTTGTGCTGCAAACTGCTGACCCGAACTGTAGCCTGGGAGCCGCATATATGACCTCTACCCAATTTCAGAATTTAGGACCGACTTCATCTCTAACAGGGTTCTGTGGAGGAATTTCCAATTCACCTTGTCGAAGGCCTTTTCAGCGTCCATAAAGATTGCCAGGGTAGGTTCCTGGGAGGCCTGCTGGTGTGTGATTAAATTCAATAGGCACCTCACACTGTTGTGATGTATTCTCCCATTGATGAAGCCGGTTTGATCTGAGTGGACCAGCTTCCCCACGCAATCCTGCAGTCTACGAGCCATAATGGAGGTGTAGATCTTCTGGTCCACATTTAATAGGGATATTGGCCTATAAGACCCACATTCAGTTGGATCTTTACCTCCTTATGAATCACCGTTATTTGAGCATACTGCCAGCTTGGGGTGTCACCCTCCATCTTGGATCTCCTGCAGGTTTTACCAATCAACAGAGTCCAAGTTTCCTTTAAGGTTTTATACATTCTAAGCTTGTATGCTAGACAGAACCTCATCATCTGTGAAATGGGCATCTAATGCATCGCTCTCCTCTCGAGTAAGAGTTTGTAATCAGACCCGACTGAAGAAGGAGTCTAATTTGTTCTGGTAATCATCTATGGCTCCTGACAATAGAGGTGACCACAGAAATCCAGGAATTTTGCATAATGCATTCTGGGTCAGAAATGAGCCTACCCTGGGCGATGAGGCCTTCAAGCCACGGACCATCCTAGAGGATGCCTCCTTCCGGAGCTGCCATGCCAGAAGTTTACCTGCCCTACCTCCGCTTCATAGCATCTCTGGCGGGAGTATCTCAACTGTCCCTCAATTTTCTCATCTAACAGTTTGTTAAGTCTCTGTCTGGCTGCTAGTAACTTTTCCTGCATCTCGGTCAAGGGCTATCTTGCACTCCACTTCCAGGTCCCATACCTTCTCCTCCAAGTCCAAGATCTCTTTCTGGCTTTTTTTTTCTTGAGGAGGAGGCATACTGTATGGTTTTGCCTGTAATGACCGATTTCAGATTGTCCCACCAGATAGCTGCCGAGGTATCTTGTGTGGGGTTGTTGGTGCATTCTAGTACTGTTCCTTTGACCAAATCCCTATATTCCTCTTTGTTCAAGAGGGAGACATTTAGCCTTCATGAGGAATTCTTAGCCTGCTATATTTTAATGGAGACTAGGCCATGGTCTGAGATAGTCCTGGGATGTATCCTCACCGCCTTGACCCTATGCAGCCAGTCCACTGAGACCAGGATCAGGTCAAGTCTGGAATAAGCCTGATGAGGTGCTGATCAGCAAGAGTAGTCACGCTCCCTGGGATGGAAGTGGCACCACACTCCACCAGCCCCAGCTCGGTTAAATCTATGCAGTGTTTTAGCTGATCGGGAGGTTGGCCCTGGGTTCGTCCCAGACTTATCTAGGGACGGGTTGAGGACCACGTTAAAATCCCTCCTACCACTATCAGCTCACCCATTGGGACTGCTTTAAGCATGACCACTCTCAAAAATGTAGTATTTTCTGCGTCCTGGTTGGGGGCATATACATTCATCAGGGTGCAGGGAGTGTCTCTGTAAATCCCTTTAGGATCAGGTATCTGCCTCCCACATCCTGCTGAATGTCCATCAGTCAAAAGGACAGTTCTTGTGGACTAAGGTGGCCACCCTCTCCAGTGCAGATGCTCCAGGTAGGATGCCGGTATACCTGGTCCACCACGCCCTTTTAGTTTTTCACTTTCCTTTGGGCAGAGGTGTGTTTCCTGAAGGAAGTCAATCTCTGTCTGGATCTTCTTCAGTTCATTCAGAACCCGGTTTTTGGCCGGGCTGCCCAAACCCCTCACATTATAGGTGACTATGTTACCCTCAGCCATCACTAATCCAGTACTGCCGCGACCTCCCACTTGTATACCACACGATCTCTCAACTCCTCTGAACATATATGATACAATAACCAATTTTAACTATGTACAAATCAACAATTCTTCCAGTAATGTAGTTGGCACCCCATCTGCCTATTAGCTGTTTCTGGACCAATGGGGTGTGGCTCCTTCATTCGGGGTCATGCGAAATGTGTGCATACAAACCACCTGGCTTAGCAAATCTGCCGGTGCAGTTCTCCAGTGTAACCTTGCCTCCTGGGGTATTAGCCCGACACCTGCTATGATGAGGTGATGTCTCGCTGCGCCCTAAGTCCCTTATCAGAATCCCCCTCCCCGGTAAATGGTGTGTGGTTGAGGTGGCAGATGTGGACCCTCATCCACGCCCTGCAGTCATACCTTTGAGCAGCGCCCCTCCGATACTTTATCTGCTCTCCTCCCCCAAAAGGTGGCCAAAGAAGCAGCTCCCTCCTGTATGAATGTTCTTCCTCCTCCATCCCTCCACCCCCGTGCCGGAAGAATTACACTTTCAGCCAGGATTCCCCCTTAGGATGGCAGCCAGCGACCCCGAGGAGGAAGCCACGGCAAACCACTTATGGCCCACTCCTGTCGGCAAGAGGATCACTTCGAGCCTCTGTTCTTACCTTGCAGGTCCCCCAGGCCTCCCCTAACCCACGAACTGGTTTGCGGCCCTTAGGCAACCCTCATAGAGCTCTCCCCTGGGCCGCAGATCCACCTGCCGCCCCCTCACGGAAGCCCGTCATAACACTGCAAGCCTCCTGGGAGGGCCTCCTGCTCAACTGGGCAACTCCGAGGCCCTTCACGACCCCACACCCCCATCAGCCTGTGTCTTCTCCATTAGCATACCCCCTGTTAACCAGGGACTTTCATACCTATCATGTCATGTGGCCGACTACCCCCGGGCTGCCCCCCCGCAGCATGCATCGTAGCTTTTACCAGGAAAGAGGAAAAAACAAAACAAACAAAAAAAAAACAGGAGAAAGTATAGGTGGAATGGGAGACATAGAAAGCCCTATTAATCTGCATTGGCTCTTACCTTGTCTCTGATCCAAGAGCTGCAGTGTCCAGGCAGAGCAAAGAGCAAACATCAGTCCTGGGAATCAGGTTCTTGAGAGTCAAGGGTCCATCTGGCGGCAGTGGCGGGAATGAGAAAGCTCTCCCAGAGCTGTCAGCACTCTGCACCTGCTTACTACTCGAACCGCAGGTCTCTGCGTCAGGGTTGAAGGGTTCGTAGCCAGAGGGGCCATCATTTCCTCCTTGGATACCCAGGAGATCTGTGAGAGGGAGAGTGAGGACGGGAGGGGGAGAAAAGAAGCAGACAGAAGATAAGAAAAGGAGAGGATTAGATCCATTTTACACAACAGGACTGTAAACTTTGGGCCCCCACCACCACCAGACCAACCTTGCAAGAAATAAACATTCCCAGTGCCCACATCCCCTCCCCATGTCCCAATCCACGCTTCAGTGGGCCAGACTACTTAGAGGTCCAAGGTGGAGGAAACTGTCCCAGACCCTGTGGCCTGTGTCTAGAGTTCAGCTTTTTGGTATACAGGTCTCTTCTTGTCCTCAGTCCACCATTCCATTCACGTTTTGGAACCTCTTGGCTCTCCGATGCCGACTCAGTTCGGTGGGTGGAAGCGGGGCCTTGGATTGGTCTCTCTGTCTGGTTCCAATCACCCTCATCCAGGGTTCTTCCTGCAGCAGATCATTAGAGAATAGGCCCGGTTTGGTAAGTAATGTCTGGGGCACATTCAGTTTGAGGAGCGGTGGTTGGGCTTCATGAGAGTCCAAAGAAAAGTGGACCTGTAGGCAGAAACAGCTTGAGTTGTGCAGGAGCTGTTAGGTGCATCTTAATGTTCTGGCTAGTCAAACATTTCTTGATTTCCAGAAGCCTTCTCCTCTTCTGCTGGGTAAATGGTGTGAAATCATGGTCAAAATAGAGGTGCCGATCACCAAAATAACCTCTTTTTTCACCCAGGCGCCTGAAGAACACTATGTTTAGTACGGTAGTCCAAGAACTTTAGGACTATGGGAGCTTATATGCTGTCTTAGGCCCCGGGCTGCTCTTCTGCAAGGGTTCTATGCGCTTGGACTATGTTGAGAGGCTGCTCAGATGGCAGTCCGAGCAATTCCCTGAGGAAGCTTTCCATAAATGGTTCCATTTTCCCAGTCTCGGTGTCTTCAGGAACCCCATAAGTTTGTAAATTCTCCCATCGGGACCAGCTCCAAATCATCTAATTTTTCCAGCAGTTCTCTGTTCCTTTAGAGAAGGAACCTGATGCTCGATCGTACTCTTCTACCACCGTACCAGTCTAAATAAGCCCGGACTCGAGGGTCTGTGGTATGCTGCGTTACGCCGCCAGATCTTTTTTGTCTCTACTGCCATGGTCTCCATTTTAGCATTGTTTCATTTATTTTCTGGGCTCCAGGCAAAGATTACGGAGGTAATCGTGAAAATCAGCTTCAGCCTCCTCCTCTGATTTTCAGGCAGCTGCACATTGAAGCCAGGGCCTTGCTTTTCCCGCAGCCCCACGCCCTCGCAGGTGTGGTGAATTCATTGGCTTGAGAAATTCCATCAAGTTCTCCTTCTGTTTCCTTACGGTGGCATTATGAGCTATAGCTTCTTGGCGCACTGTATCGAGCTGTCTTGAATACCGATGGGCACCAAAACTATGATTTTAAAGATAAGTCCCCCAGGGTCGGAGCGCTAAAACCAGTTATCTCATCAGGTCGGAGGCGGAACCAGAAGTCCCAATCCCCATTTTAACATCAGTAAAATGGATGTTAAAGTGACCTTCGGAATCTCTTGTACTGAATGTGTGTATTCAGTTGCCTGAGGTCTAGTATAGGCCTGAAGTCTCCCATACATTTGGGGACCAGAAAGAAATGGGAGTAAAACCTGATGGTATGCCTGAGGTGGAACAGGATATATAACCCATTTGTTTAAAAGTGCCGAAGTTCCTCTTGGAGGATGGGGATATGGTTGGGTAGACAATGGACTGAGCAGGGAGGAGTGGGGTGGGTGGGGTGGGAGGAGACATAAGCTCCAGAGTGTGCCCTGTACATATTATTTGGAGTACCCACTAGTCCGATGTAATGGCTTTCCAGGCCTCTAGATAAAGGGCAAAGTGGCTCCCAACAGCTTCTGAGGCTTGAATGAAGAAGCTGGGGGCAAGCCTAACAGGTCACTAGGCAGGAGGTGGCTGGTCCCCCTGAGGTTGGGGGCTGGGGCCTTGAGGCCAGGGTGGTGGCCCTGGAGGAGGACTGGGAACATTCCTGGGAGCCACCTCTATGGGCTATTCTGTTCTTGCCTTTCTGTTTGTACTGAAAAGTTTCAGAACGTACTGGTATGAGGGCTGTGGTGTTTGGTACAAACCATGCACAACATGGAGGGTATGGCCTGAAACTTGGTGATCATCCAATAGCGTGAGAGTACCTGGACCAAAAGCTTAGAGCCATTAAATGGGGCATTGATCAGTTTATGTTATGTCCAGTTGAAAACCTGATATGCACAGCCAGGCATGGCAGCGGACGGGTGACCCCTGTGAGCCGAGGCTCAGGCTGAGGTATCCACCACATCATATCCTGAGCGGAGGAGATGCTAAAAATGGAATTTCCTGTGGAAATCTAGCCAACAATTGATCCTTCTCCTGAGAAGGAGGGAGCTTATTGACTATGTCAATTGCTGAGGACCAAAGGTACATTGGTATTGCACCATGTGACCCATATCATTTAAAATTCTTAGGTTCATCGTGCCTGCTTAGAAAACTTTCTTTCCCAGACAGTCCATGTGCAGGATTCTCTGTCCGAAGTAAGGGCTCATGTGCCGTGGGTGTTTGGTGCAGTCATGAGTGGCAGCAATGACCACTGAATCTATCTTAGGATTAGATGTGAAAAAGGGTGGTCAGGGGGCCTGATAAAGGGTGATCTGCCTTCCGAGGAGAGCTAGGACAGTCAAGGGTTGGTTCCAGGCAGCCAACACAGCATTTTGTAGGTTTGGATAAGTGGGGTACCACTGCTACAGGTTCCTCAGGCAGTTCGAGATAGTCTGCCATGTCTTTTCTCTGCTTATCATGTTCCGTGGTTCAGAAACACATGATTTTTGTATCTGGATTATCAGTTTGTGAAACGATGGGTCATCAGGAGGTGAGGCCACGCATGGTGGGAAGGGTCGTCCCTCTCAGCATTTGGGCAAGCTGCCTTTTCCTACGGCTCCCACTTCTATGGAACAACCTCCTCCCAACCTCCACCTGGCCCCTCCTATCAGTCTTCAAACAGCTCTCAGGTTCCTCCTCCCCTCCCTGCCACAGATGTGCACCCAATCCCTCCCTACCTGGACCTGGTGTAACCCACGACAGCCTCGCCAGGTAAAAATAATCTCCTGCCAGCTATTACTGCTAAATCACCCCCCCCCACCAGCATCCTCTCCTTGAAAACTCAAATTTTTCGATAAGTCCACTGCTGTAAATAATGTAAATACACATATCTGAAATTTTAAGAAATTTATGGTCTAGAAATGAAATGAATAAATTTGTTTTTCCACTCTGCTGCTCATACAAAGTGTAACCTCACCACCAAACTCCATGTAATTTACTATACTGTATTATTTCATCTGATACTTGATATTTGCTGTATTTCTATATCTCTGTCTCCCATTTGTACTACTTACCGGGTCGCACCTGGAAACAATCCTCGCTCAAGCGTGCCTTTCCGGTCAACAATTTTAAATAAATAAAAAAATAAATAAATAAAATGGTCAAGATGGAGGACATGACTCCAGATCTTTAAGATCAATATCCGAATGCTGTCTGGGAATTCTAGATCCTCAGAATAGCATTCTTCCTCATAATCAGATGGGAACCCAGGTGAGAAGAGGCCCCTCACCAAAAAATCATGTAGGCGGGGCATGGGAGACCAGGACAGGTGACCCCCTCACCAATAGTGGGAGGTTTTGAATGCCTCATTTTGTCCAGGACCTGCTGTACCACTGGAAATCAAGGGATAATAGAGGAAAGTGGACATGGGGTATAAACCAGCCTGGACACTGGGTGATAAAGCCCTGGGTTCTGGTTCCAATCAGGCTGACTCCTGTGAATGAATGATCTTGAGGGAGGAGGGGCAGCAGAAAAGTGAAATCCATGGGGTGTCCCAAAGGATCCTGGCTCATCGTCAACGAGGCAGAAAAGGAGGAAGATTTAAATGTGTACTAGCCATTGCTATCAATGGAGACGAGGCACCATCGATGGGGCACCAATGGCAGTAGCTTAGGGTTCGGTAGAAACTGACGATAAAGCACTAGAAAGCACTGTCGATGAGAGGCGTGAACCCCATCGACGAGGAGGCAGTTTTCAAGGGCGTCATCGACGAGGAATGACCTGAAATGGTGATAGAGCAGATACTTAGGGTAGGATGCTAGTAAGGCATCCTTGTGCCCGCTGTGTTTCTTATCTTTGAAGTAAGCGGGGGTCCTGGGGCGGCCCTTCTACTTTAAAAGAACACCATAAGGTAAGCCTGTATGTCAAGCAATCGTCGAGTTACGTGATTAAACTCCTGACGAAGTTGCAGGAGGATGAGTCGTGTGGGTCCCAGACAACGGCACAGACTACCACGACAGAAACAAAATAATGGTGATGTGCTTGGAGATCTTTTGACATCCATCGATGAAGGAGTGGAATGGAGAAAAAACGTTCCTGCAACTCAGTTTCTCATCAATGACTGCTTACACTGCACATTGGCTGCTGCGTCTTGAGCTGAAGACAGTGGGAAAATTAACTGATGATACCAGGGACCCCAAGTGTATTACTTGCCAAGAGACCACCCCATGGAAGATCTACAGTTACAGGTGAGTAACCCTCATTTCTAGAGACCTGTATATGGTGCACTTGTCCACACTGTGGCAGACTCCTAAGCAGTTGTCTGGGAGGAGGGGACAAGGTGCAGAACTCCTACATGGCAAACACGGACTGGAGAAGTGAGGCCCCAAAATCAGCATCCCAGCGTGACTCAAGGTCATTGTTGTAGTGGAAAGGAAGGTGTGTGCTGGCTTCCAGGTAGCAGTGCTGCAGATCTCAGGATAGGGATATCCCTGGAAGCAGCCACTGAAGCAGTGGTATATATGGTGGAATGAGCCTTAAGCCCCACAGAAGGCTTCCCACCAGCAGTGTGCTCCTTATATTATACAAGTGTTCTCCTCAGGTCCAACGAGGGAGCCTGTGCTCGACCACTGAGGTTGGATTGGTGAAATATACAGAGAGAAACTCCTGAAAAACCTTTGGGAGGAAATTCAGGTTGTGGTGGAGGACAGCCTTGTCCCTGTGGAACACAACATTATACAGGAGACTCCACTGCAAGCACCTGAAGCTACAGATCCCTCTGGTGGAGATGATAGCCACCAAGAAGGCAGTCTTCCACAACAGGTGAGAGATATCACACCTGTGCATTGGTTTGAATAGCTTGCCCATGAGCACTGCCAGTACCAGCAACAAGACCCAAGGTGGTGGTGGTTGTTCATGCACCTGCAGGGACAGGTACTCAAGGTCTTTAAAGCAAAGCCCAGCCACCTTCTCCTGCACCACCATCGCATACCAGCCTACATTTGGTATGCAGAGATGCCTGCCAAGTGCATCTTGAGGGTTGTTGACCTCAGGCCTGACTGGGAGAGGGACAACAGGTAGTACAGAATGCTAGCCAAGGGGCAGAACAGGGGTTTAGCTCCTGCCCTGGCACCAAATAACAAAGCGCTTCCATTTGAAGGCATAGCACTGGTGGGTTGACTTTCTGGGAGGCTTCCACAACATGGAGAATCTCTTGGAGAGACCCAAAACCTGGAACTCTAGCCTATCAGGAACCAGCTTGTCAGGTGCATGGACTGAAAGGTACAGATGCAATACCTTCCACTTGTGACAAGAGAGCAGACCTGCATGTAGAAGCAAGTGCCACAGAGGCCTGTTGCTGAGGCCGATGAGATCTAGGTACCATAACTGGTGCGGCCAGTCTGGGGCTACCAGGATCATCCGTGCCTTGTCCCTCTGCATCTAAATCAGCATTCTGTGAATCAGGGAAAGGAAGGAAAGGTGTAAAGGAGGCTCAGGGTCCAGAACCTCACAAGGCATCTCCCAATAATGTCCTGCACTGTGGGGGCAGGCACAGAACAGCCTCAGCTTTGCATTCTCCCAGGAGGTGAACATGTCCACCAGGGCAGTGCCCTACTGGGAGAACAGGTGGTCACTACCTCCTGATGCAGAGATCATTAAAGAGATGCCCAGTTGAGGGCATCTGCAAGCTGGTTGGAGGCTCTGGCTATGTGAATAGCCAGGAGATTGGCACCCAAGCTGCACTTAGGGTCTAGGTTTGGAGGGCATCATGACACAACCAGAGGGAGTGCATTCTGCACTGCCTGTTAAGGTAGTACATGATAGTGGTATTGTCCATCTGGACCTGCATGACTTGACCATGGATATATGAAGCGAATACTGTCAGAGCAAGGCACACTGAGCGAGCTCCAGCAGGGTTGATGTGGCAATGGGACTCCCTTGGGGTCCAGAATCCATAGCTCTGTGGTTTCCCAGATGCGCTCCCCATCCCACGAGAGATCGTCAGTCATCAGGGTGATCATCGCTCTGGGCAGAGAAATGGGACTCCTTCCTCTAGATATTCCGGGATAAGCCGTCGCTGGCATCACATCGGCATTGTCATCATGACCCACCGGCTGGTCCAGGACACCTAGGCATGAAGACCACTGGCAGGCTAGCTCCCACTGCAGGTGGTGCACCCACCACCAGGCCCAATACACCATGCTGTGTAGGATGCCACACCCCAGCAGCCACAGGAAATCCCTCAGCAGGGCGTGAGCGCCCAATCAGGAAATGATTGGGTAAAGGAGACAAGGTCTGCTACCCAGTCTGCTCGGCCTTGGTTTGAAGGAGTCAAGCTCTGCCCGATAAAGTGGATAAGGGGTAGAGTTTTGACTTCACCAGGCTGATCTGAAGACCCAAGGCTGAGCAAGTCTGTAGGGCTAGGTCCCAGGACCGCTCCACTGCCTCCTGAAACGATTGGGAAAGCAGCCAGTTGTCCAAGTATGGATAGACCCAAGCCCCTCAGTACCTCACGAAGGCTACCACCAATGAGATGCACTTGGTGAAGACCCTGGGGGCTGAGGAGAGGTCAAAAGCATGACCTGGAACTCATAAAGAACCCCTTCTGCATGGAACCCTAAAGTACCGCCAGAGGAACAGATGGACTGGAATGTGGAAGGAGTCCTGGTGGTCCAGACAGCAGAACCACATGCCCTGCCAGCTGCTGCAGAGATGGTATTATCTGGTTCAGAGTGACCATCCTGAACTTGCACCTCCTTAGGAACTGATTCAGATCATGAAGATGCAGTTTAGGGCATTTCGGGATCAGGAAATACATGGACACACAGCCCTGGCCAGCTGTGGCATCTGGGATACGGGCTACAGATCCTTTCTCTAGTAGCTAGCGATATCCTCCTGAAGGCAGATAGCATGTCCTGACATACCACAGACTCCCGTGGGGCATGGGCTCGGAAGGGCGGGAGAGCCTTGAAGTCGAGAGAATCCTTGGCCCACCACTTCTAACACTCATTTGTCTGAAATGATGGTGGAATAGGTGTGCCATAAATGGTGAAGCAAACCCCACAGGAAGCTGAGACAGTGACCTGATGAATGGGAGGCAGACACCCTTGACCTGTCATAGCAGCTTGGAGGAGGCCCCAGCATTGCCTGCTGGAATGGCACTCCGGCTTCCAAGTTTCTTGGAGCCTTGGCTGGAGAACTTGGATTTCAGCCACCAGACTCGGATTGCCCCAGCTGGGCTGCTGCAGTTTGACCGCGGGACATAAAGGATCAAATCTGAAAGAGCTTCTCCTTTGGCTTCTGTCCCTCAGGGTCCTTCTGCAGGACATCACTGAATCCAAGGCGCATTGGACATCTTGATTCTAGTGAGGTGTCCATCCACCCCCAGACCAAGCAGGTCTGTGGCCAAGAAGGGGACATAGATACCCGGTCAGAAAGTGCCTATCAAAGATGGAAATCTGCAGCCAGGCTCTACAGCACATAGTGACTGCTGCAGTCACAGACAGGCGCAGGAGTCACCAATGTCCAAGGCTGTCTGAAGCTGGTACTGGCTAGAGCAACCATGGTCTTCTAACAATTTTGACTGCTGAATGCATGTCTGCAGGAAGGCAGAGAAGGACATGGTCCAGGACAGTCAGGAGGATGTATCTGAAGTGGGCCATCATCAAGGCAGAGCTTACCTGACTGAGACCCAGGGAGGAGGCAGAGACCTTTTTGCTGCATGGTCTAGCTTCTTGGACTCCTTGTCAGGGGGCTTGTCCATGTCACTGACATTTCCCATCTTGTGAAAGACCAAGCATGCCACCAATCCCATGGCCAAAGGGTGGTCAGAAAAATGGGAAGAAAACTATTCGGACTGTGTACTTGCAGACCATGCAGGCCAATGGCACTGTGCATCAGGCTGGATACTGCCAAAGCTCCACGTGGGACCCAAATAGCCCCTGCTTCACAGGAAGGCAATCCCCGGGAATCATCCCGGTTGAGGATCTCCATAAGCGGGTACTTTGCCCTCTTATGAACCAGCTCCAAAGGAATTCCATTGATTCAGAGATCAGCCAGAACAGAGCTCTGAAGGAGATTGGACCATGCTCAGTAGAGAGCTTTTCTACCAACTTGTGGTTAAAGCCCAGGGTTCTGGAGGACTGCATAGGACGACCCTTCAGAATCTGAAGACCCCTCAAATACCACCCTCAGTCGTTTCTCTCCATGAACCACCCTAGACTCATCTGAGTGGGTGATTTGGGAAGACTGGTAGCAGAATGAGTAGCCTTGGTCAGAGCTCCCTGCAAGTGCTTGGGTGGTGGGTCCACCAGAATCAGAGCAGCTGGTGTAGGCACGACCAGATTTGGCAGGACTGGAGTGTGCTGGACCAAGGGAGACCAGGGAAGCACTAGGGTCTGTGGAAGGGGGCCTACCTTGGCCGAGGAATCACTGCTGCTACATCAGCTCCTCCTAGCATCAACACAACTTACGATGGAGACTCTCTTCATCTGAGGATGAAGAGGAGTGTTAATGGCATTTCCTGGTCAGAGGCCAAGAACAGGAACACAGAGATTCCCAAGACTGCGATCTTGATCAAGACCGGGACCTTGACTAATGACTAGAGTGTCGATGGTGCAGGGATGCGGGAGGAGGGACCATGTACAAGACATGGACCGGCTCCTTCCACTGAACCCTGTATCTCTTGGGAGGAGGCAGTCTGCTCGGCTGGCTTCTCCTGCCCCTCTTGAGAAAGTGCTGAAAGGACTGGAGTCTAGAAGTCATCCTTGATGGCTTCCAACAATGGGTCAAGTGTGTAAAAAAAAAATCTTGACTGGTTGGTTGGCCTCTGTCATGGCCAACAAGCCCAATAGGGGTACCATGGAGCTAGCAGCCTGACCTCGACCAAGAAGGCTCAGCAGAGATTGAGAGTTTGACAGCCATCAGTCGGCCCGGGGAATCAAGGGAGCGGCAAGAGCATGCTCATTCCCAGTCCCATGATCGACAGAGGGTTCTCTTGATTTTCTTTATTTGTCACTCCAGGAAGGGCCCTCCTAAGGGTCTGCAAGGACTGGCACATATCTCAAAAGGTGCCAGGAAAGAAGCCCCAAAGCTGGTGCCAACCCGGGAGCAGTGGGTGCCAACAATGAAACTCACGGCCTGTGCCACCACCTCTTCTAAGACCACAAGCTGTGAGGCTGAACCCGCAGCTGCTAATACTGCTTTGTGGGCATTCTTAGGGTGGAGTGGGGGGTCCCGTTTATCTGGCCAACCAAGGAGGAGGCATGTGTACTGACCCTTGAGGAAGGAAGGCAATAAGGTTTAGCAAGGGTGCCAGGGTGGTAGCCTGGGTAAAACGTTGGCTGGACAGCAGGATGCAGAAAGGTAATAGTAAGCAGAGTGCACAGTGAAGGGAGGGTTACTAGCGGGTACTGCAGGGTTCAGTACTGGTTCCAGTCCTTTTAATGTCTTTATAAGTGACATTGCAGAGGAAGGAAGGAAAAGTATGCTCTTTGCAGATGACAAAGATCTGCAACAGAGTTGATACAAAAGTGGGGTGGAAAGGATGAGAAGAGACTTGGCAAAGTTGGAGGAATGATCAAATGTGTGGCAGTTTAGATTCAATGCAAAGTAATGCACCTGGGAAACAAAACCCAGGGAATAGTACACAATGGGAGGTGAGATACTGACAGTAAAATGGAAAGGGACCTTGGGGTAGTTACATCAGATGACCTAAAGGTGGGCAAGTAATGTGCGAAGGCAGTAAAGAGTGTTGGGGGATACTGGGATGCATAGGGGAGAGGCATCACCAGTAGAACACAAGAAGTTGTTATTCCTCTGTACAGACAGTTGGTGAGATCCCATCTGGAGTACTGTATGCAGTTCTGGAGACCCCATCTCTGCAAAGACATAGACAGGGTGGAGGCTATCCAGAGGAGGGCAACCAAAAATCTGCAGGGTCTGCACCAGAAGACATATGAAGAGAGACTAAAGGAGCTTTTAATATGTATACCCTCGAGGAAAGGAGGGAGGGGGACATGATAGAAACTTTTAAGTACCCAAGGAATCAACAAAGTCCAAGAGTATAGCATCTTTCAGAAAAAGAGATGTGCAAGAACAAGGGCACAATTTGAAAATAGAGGGAAAGGCTCAGAGGTAATGTGAGAAGTATTTTTCAAGGAAAGGTTGTGGATGCATGGAACAGCCTTCCTGAGGAGGTCATGGAGTCAAAAACAGTGGGGAATTCAAGAATGCATGGGACAGACATAAGGCAATTATAGTGGTGGGTAGGAGGAAGTACGCTGTTGGTTAACTAGGATCTGCAGCTTATCCATTAGGTGGAAACAGGCAGACTAGGTGGGCCAAGTGGTCCTTATCTCCCATCAAATTCTAAGTTTCTATGCAAAGCCCGCAAGCCTGAGGGTCATGCTCTGCTCTGAGGCAGTAGATGCAGGGCGTGGTGAGTTCATTTGGGAAATTGTTTGATTGCATGCAGTGCATCTCTTGAATCGGGACCAGATCGAGGTTCCTTGCACTCCATCTTGAGAATAAGGAGAAAAGGCACTTAAAAATGCTTTTAAATGAGTAGAAACACTGGCCTAGCACGCATGGAACTGTGAAGGAGGATCTGACTCTTCCAGCGGAAAAGAAAGAGCGAACGTCATGGGAGGCGCCAAGGAGGTAACACTCAGGTTGGTGGGAGGAGCTTAGCTTGAAGACATTCCAGCTAGTATTAAAGGGAAAGGAAGACTGCCACACTATGGATAAGTGCACCATATCCACATCTCTAGCAATCTAGTTACCCTAAAAGAATGCCCAGAAAAGGCAAACTGGAGCAGTTCAGCATATGCACAGGCAAGGCAATATAAACTAACAATTTTGGCACCGTGATCTGCATTGGAGGTAGGGCATGGAAAAATTGAAGGACTATTTATATATTTCTGCAATGTTTTATCCTCCCATGGCTCCCTCTCACCTGCCATGCTGGTTTACTGCAGCAATGCTCCTGTGGATTGTTCACCCTCCTGCCCACTTGCTTGAAAACCAGTACTGCTGGGTTGAAAGCAATGTTACTACAATGTGACTCCCTCCCACTGACTTGCCTGAAGCCTGGTGGTGCTGGTTTGTGCTGTAACGCTGCTCCAATTGCTTCCTCCTGCTTGCCCACTTGAACAACAGTTGTGTCATTCGTGTCATTGCAGTCTGACTTCCACATCTCCTTCTCTTCCACCCTGCAAGGATTTACTGTGAAGCTAGAGAGCTGCTGGACCATTTCACTTTAGACACAGATCCACAAAGCCTCGTTTTGTATTTTGCAATCATTAATACTTCTCATTTTACAATTCTGCAGCTGACAAAGAAAATCATTTTATTTTTCATGAAACAGATTTCAAGTTTCATCAGTGTTTATAGAAGGCCATAATGGTCATTAACTTCAGGGATTAAGTGCCACTGGATTGGAAAGTGGCTGGCTCACTGACCGCTGCAATCCAGGTGGAAAGGATGTATAATGAAGCTGCTAGAAAACTCACACTAATCCCATTTTAGACTTGCTCACAGTCATTTAACAGTTTAGTTGGGTGTTTTCAGTG
Organism: Neoceratodus forsteri; assembly: GCA_016271365.2. Classification (NCBI taxonomy): domain Eukaryota; kingdom Metazoa; phylum Chordata; order Ceratodontiformes; family Ceratodontidae; genus Neoceratodus; species Neoceratodus forsteri. The sequence goes on along the minus strand of CM057459.1, from coordinate 478,508,296 downwards.
GTGGCAGCCATCTTTACATCACCAAATATGCTGATCTTACTTCAAGAGCTCTTGCAGCAGGTAATACCATTAAGACTACGCCACAGGCACTAGGACCCCGCGAAATATTCTAGCTAGCAGTCTAAGGTGGGGACTGCTCCTGATGTTGGCGCCACCTCTGACTTTACCCATGGTATAAAGAAGCCCCCGGCACCACTTCAGTTTTCTCACTGTTGACCCATGCATATCGGGTTCCACAGGCGTCTCTTGCTTCTAGTCGGCCGCCATTTTAACGCTTATGCAGTTATCATTTTTCACCTGTATTACGACTTTGTTGTGTATGTCTTCCCAGCCATCTTCATGCTCAGAATGGTGGATATCAAGAGTCGTGCAGCAAACAGATCCATGCAAAGATGACCATTTGGCCTGTCTAATCTGCCTAGGCCCCGACCATAGGCTAGATGACTGCCCGCATCTGCCAAGGCTTCAACGGAGAACCAGGATCCGCCGTCTAAACACCTTGAAAGCCTACCTTCTCGAACAGTAAGTGTCCACTATGCAGTAAACCCAGTCGGGCACAGCTTGTCTTCCTCCATGGCAAGGACTCCTCCCCAGAGAGAAGTTGTTGACGGGAAACACCATCATAGGGACAAGGACAGGTCCAGGTCAGAATCCCATCCAAGGTCCCATACAAGACTTCAAAGGCTTCACCTCCAGCATGAGGTGGACTCAGCCTCGGTTTCTCTGGCTCTCCTGGGGTCACACCTGAGGAAGTCCCTCACCTCTTCTCAGGCACAAGGTGGGAGTTTTCTGAGCAGGCGTGTCACAGGCCCCATGTTCCTGGTTATCCAACCCCACAAGCTTGCACTAGGATCTCAGTCATCTGGACAGTGCACTTTCGTCCAGGTGGCAGGTCGGAGCCTGTTGTCTGCAAGACTGATCTCCAGGTTGTCTGACCGGGCATCAGGGTCAGATGACTCCAGGAGGCACCAGGAAGGCGAGTGCCAGAAGCAGCAGCATCACTCGCCTTCAGGCGGTCATCAGCCGAGGCTTGGATCGACGTCAGGCCTCAACTCCTCTGACTCTACCTTGGAGCAGGACCTGACTCCGACCTCAGGCTGCAGTCTGCTCCACAGGGCTCCATTGAGAAACTGATTCCAGACCAGATGCTCACCTCCAGGGACATCAGAGACAGGCGCCACCCTCCTCGGGAGCCCGACAATCAGGCGTCTTAGCATCCAACACTTGAGGACACTGTCCCGCCAGGCCAATGCCAGAGAATAAGGTACCATCGACCCAAAGCCAGAGGACGCTAATGCCAGGGTGGACCTAATGCCAGCACCCCAGTGAAGCTCAGTCGTCTCCTTGGCTGAGGTCGGGTTTTGTTTATGAGCTGGTGGAACACAATAAGGGATCTTTGCCTAGGTCACTGGGGCTGGCCCATAACCTGTGGGGATCCTGGCACCAGCTCCACCTACAGCTTTCCCCCAGCACCCGCCTCCACCACCCCAACACCAGACCGTCTGACATCAGGAGCAGAGGAGCATGGGTTACCCATATGACAGCGGCATGGTGGCCACCCGTCGTCAGGTCCTCTTCCAGGAGACACCGTTATCGTCCTCAGAAGGTTAAGTCAGAGGTTCCTCCTCCTGTGACTCTTCAGAGGATGACCTATTCCTGCCATCTCCAGACCATAGGAAGGACTCCTGAGACTCCCGGAGGACCCTTCCTTCGTGATATAATGAGGCATATCCAGTTTTTGAACCAGTGGAGATGGAAGAACTGGACCCCGAACAGGTGCCGCTTAAATTTTGGGGTCCACAGACCCAAACCCTTGGTCGCCCCACCCTAGTAGAACCCTTCTAGGATGTTACGCAAGAAGGCAATCCAAGCAGTGCCACCATCTCAGAGGAAAGGGATATTGTTTCTACTTCTTCCTCATCCTGAAAAGACAGGGGACCTTCGTCCCATCTTGGACCTCAGTCAACTGAACACTTTCATCAACTACAAAGGTTCAGGATGGTGACACTGCCGGGATTACTGCCCATGCTGCGCCAGGGGACTGGCTATGCTCCCTGGACATGCAGGATGCCTACATGCATATAATGATCCTGCCTTCCCACAGAAAGTACCTCTGCTTCACCTTCTAACGAGAACATTACCAGTTCAGAGCACTGCCATCTGTCCTTTCTTCAGCACCCAGGGTGTTCACCAAGTGCCTGGCAGTAGTAGCAGCAGCAGCTCTTAGGAGGTAGGGGCATTATGTCTACCCCTACCTAGATGACTGGTTATTGACAACTCCAACAGAAGCTCAGCTGTCGCTCTGGTAGACACTTTTCATCTCTTTCAAGACCTGGCGGTTACCTTGAACCTCCCAAAGTCATCCCTCCATCCCACAGAGAGGTTACAGTACATAGGGGCAGTTTTGGACACTGTCCAAGGGAGAGTCTTCCTTCCCTCAGAGACAGCAAACTGACTAAGGCGCTGACTTAGAGTTGTCTCCTCAAAACAGGTTCCAGCCAGAATGGTACTGCAACTGCTGGGCCACATGGCAGCCACCATAGTAACAGTTCTCTTAGCGTGTCTGATCATGAGGTTCTCAGAGTGGAACCTCAGGGTTTAATGGGACCAGCGCTTGGACAATCTCTAACAGTCAGTCCGGGTCTCTAAGGCAGTGTGTCAGACTCTGGAATGGTGGCTCACCCCTTCCCAGTCAGACTCTGGGGCTCCCTTTTAAAATCCCAGTCCTAGGAGATCCTGACCACGGATGCCTCAGGATTAGGCTGGTGGGCACTTCAGAGATCATCAGTCAAGGGGACTTGGACCTCTTTGGAACAAAATCTACACATAAATGTGTTGGAGATGAGAGCCATACTGTACGACTTACAAGGCGTTTCAGACCATTCTCTTGCCAGGGCCCCTGCTGATCCAGATGGATGTCTGCTGGACACCGCGCTCCATGAAACACATGGGAATCATCTTGACAAGACAGCTGTCAGATTTTTAGGATACTAAATACTGCCTGCTTGTGAAGCAATGGCAGAGCATCTAGCATAATGGGTACCCTTTCGCTGAGCAGGATAGTCCATATGGACTCAGTAAGCATGGATGGTTACTCTACCACAGGCACTGTATCTCCTCCAAAATCTTCTGCACCCAGTTTGTGAAGCCGATTGGAAGAACTGGCATAAAGTAATCTTGAGCTATAGCTGGGTAGGCAAAAAAAACTAGAATCTGATATAAAACCATGGCAATTCCCAAACCTAAAGATGGTTTATTATTACCAGATCTCCGCTTAGACCATGCAGCTGCACAGATGAAAGCAACTGTGCTCTGGCATCTACCACTTTCAAAATACAATAGATACAGATGGAACAATTCATCCTGCCATGGCAAATTAGGACACATATCCTATTTCACACCCACTGGGAACCGTATACTAGCACCATCAGAACCCCTGGGTGGCAGCAACACACAGAAGCATGAGACTGGCTCTAGCACTACCTATTAAAAACGGATAATTCTTCTATTTCCTCATTCTGAAGTTAAACATTTTCTCCTGGCCAGACTTGATCACTGGTATTGGACATGGACACAAGCTAGATTTACTTATGTGTTTCAATTTTTTCAGGCAGATACTTTCCCCACATGTCAATCCCTCCAACAAAAACTTGGGCTACAGCAACTGGATTCCTTTCAGTGTTTACAGATCCATACCATCCTCATGGCCCAAGCCCCAGAAGTCTGAGATGTAGCACAATGGTGTTTATCCAGATCTTTCTACATTTCCTCAAGAGAGGGTGAACGCCCATGTCACATCTGTTATTTATGTCTCCATGCAATTCTCACAACTGGAAAATTAGTTAAAGTACGCAGCAGTAGGAAGTGGAAACGGGACTGGGGATCACAGCCAATATATGGCACAATGCATATGAATGTATGGCCAGGGTCACATATTTAGAGTGAGTATTTATGGAAACATCTACTGCAATATTTCTGCATACTAGTCATCATGACCCACTACACACCAACCTGAGATGCTAGCTACTGGCACAACTGTACCGAAAAGAGGATTCCATCTCAACTGAGTGCAGACAATTAAGCATGCATCAATTCAAGCGCCATTCGGTAATTCAGCTCCTATCAGTTCGGCTCCGTTAATTCAGCTTCTGTTACTTCAGCTCCATTTATCAGAGATACTCTGTGCAGGAGCTGCTGACTTATCAGAACAGTACTCAGCTCTGAACACTCTTTTGGTTTGGCTGTGCTACTCTTTTAAAACCTTGTGTTCAGCCTTGTGCATTGGGAAGTTCAGTTCAGCTCCATTTGTAAGACAGATACACGAATAAATACCAAAAGGGCTCTGCCCTGCACGCAGAATAAATAAAAGAACAATACTACTGGGTGGTGTGCATATATACACACAAACTTCATTAAATGAATCAACTACTCATTCACACCACAAGAGCTCTTTGAGACTTCCACCACTTGTGCCCTGTATACTCTTAGCACTGCATCCTGGACCTTTCTAAGCAAAATCAAGCCATAATCAGCATGCCACAAACAAATGCGACTACCTCTTGAACCATAAGTGCTACACAAAGTATGAGTGGCAAAGTTGTTCTAGCGTTACCTTTCAATGGTATATGCAATCAGTTGTATTCTATTTAGTTTTTATTTTATACTAGCAAATACCAAACAACTGATTTTTTTCGATTTTTTCAAGGTGCTTAGGTGACGATGAGAGATAAATATCAGCCATGCACACCATACCTTATATAAATGCAAATAATTCCTAAAGTATATATATGGTAGATACAAAGTATCAGTGGCAAAATTGTTCAGCACAAAATAACCTTTCTAATGGTGCTATGCAATCAATTGTAATCCATTTAGTTTTATTTTATAGTAGCTGAAATACCAAACAACTGTTTTTTTTTCAGATTTATTCAAGATGCTTAGGTGAGGCTTGAGACACAAATGTTAGCTATGCACACCATACCTTAAACAAATATGAATAACTCCTAAAGTATACATGATAGACACAAAGTATCTGCAGCAAAATTGTTCAGAGCACAATTACCTTTCTAACGGTGCTATGCATTCAATTCTAAGCAATTCGGTTTGTTTAATAGTTAGGTAAAACTGCTGACTTCCTCAGGCGTTTCTAGGCCTGAGTGAAAGTCAGTTGAGTATGTCTACAGGCATTATTGTCCTGGCGGCTATGCTTTCAGGCGCGCCTACAGGACGCTCTCTAGGCCTGAATGGTTAAAGAAAGTTAAAACATGAAGTTGTGTGCCAGTTCTCTAAGGTACTCAACCATTGGCCTAGTATGGTACTCTGCAACTAATGCTGTATTCTTTCTGCAGAGTGCTTGTACACTCTCCATCCTTCTTGTGGTTGACAACCTGCAATGTATTGCTCCATTATTGTCTCAGTGAGCCTCTGTTCCTTTTTCAAAGCATCTATTCATTTCCAGATTGTGGGTGATCTGCACTAAGACTAGAGAAACTGTTGTGTTCTTTGTAGCATCATAGCAGCTCCAATGCCTGTGCTGAAAGTAGGCTGGCGTCGCACTGCATCTTCTGTCTGGCCTCCCTACCCAAATGTCTTCAGAATAGTCCATTACAAGCTGTAGCAAATCTTCATGCTCTGAATAATATTCGCTGTCCAGTAACTCCTGTAAAGCTTTCACCACATCTTGCATTGGTACGAATGTCAGTGCAACCAGCATTCTCATATTCAGGGACGAGTTTGGGATCTGCTCCATACTGCTCTTGCAGTCCACAACTCTGTGCTTTCCACCAGATACTTTGAAATGAAAAAAACAACTGCTCATTGTGGTTCCTGGAAATACCTCCTGGAATGCTGAAGCAGCTCTTTGCTCAAAATCTGTGAGAACTGATTGGGGACTTGGGTCTGGTTGAAGGTTCTTCAGCTCCAGCAGAAATTCTGAGTACTATATGTTTGCCTAGTCTTGTTTCATAAGATGGCATATATGGTTGGCAGTACTTTATTATGATGCACCCGTGAATGGTGTACAGCTGCTCAAACAGTGGAGGGAAGCCTTGAAAGCGCCTGCCAGCATACCAGTGTGGTGAAAGGCTGAGGAAGTGGAGAGATTTCACGCAGTACTAAAGATTAAAATTCTGTCACCTCCCGGTCCACTGTCTAACAGGAGGAATGGATCGCCAGCACTACTCTGACTGTAAGAGGTGGGATTTCAAGTTCTTGCAGACTGCAAGGATTCTGGGTGCACCAGAGATGGCTGCTCTGTCTGCACTGTCCTCTTCAACCTCTACTCCTCTGGTAGCCATGCTAGAATAGCATTTGATAGACCATGAGTCGCACCTGCAATGATAGTGTGTGTTGTGTCATGTGGTGGCTGCTGTTGACTTCATTCTTTTGATTACAAGTCTTACAGCAGTATCAGCAGCATCTGGTGCATGGTTATGGAGGTACATTTCAGTACTGCACCATCCTGTGTATGTGCTCATCCTGGCATTTGAACGGTGGTAGATTGAGCATTTCCACAGGGTTGTATCATCGCTCAACTTCTTTCTGTAAGTGTACCCCATGTGCAGCAACATGTCTCTACTCTTCTCGCTGTTAAGATACTCTAGTGGTACTGTTCACTATTCTCTGTTCTCTATCCTGTCTAATGTCATTATTGACATATTTTATATGGTTAAACTGACGATCAAAGTGACTAAGCGCTGCATTGATGGCTGCAAAGCTATGACAGGTGATGACAAGGCGATTTAAAAATAAAGCCACAGTGTGATTTAAAGCTCTGAATTTTAATTTACATCTGACAGTTTGCATTTAACAGCGGATTTGAACTCCTTGAGTGATGCTTGAGTTCGCAACAATGAAAATAATCACCAAGAGTTACCAGTCTGCCTTTAAACTGATGCTGTTTGCGTTTAGCAGCAGAACGTAGGGAGCCATAGCGGATTGAACTGCTTGATTCTGCCTTTAAACTGACGCCGATGTTTTGCAACTCTGAATTTAACAGCTGACAGTTTAAGTGGCAACACTTAATCAGCAGGATTCTAAATGGTGTAGTGATGTTTGAGTTAGGTAACAATGAGAGCCGTCCAGTCTGTCAGATGTTTGAGTTAGCAGCAGAACAATACAGGGACCACCGGAGTCATCTACCTGTCAGATGTTCGAGTTTAGCAGCAGAACAGTATAGGAGTCATAATATATTTTATGTAACAGTGCTGGTACGAGCACACATGCACTGAAGTGGTAAGTCACTGAATTAAGTGCTGCTAAACTGATGGCACAGAATTGACACTCTAAACTGACGTAATACCAAAGAGAGCCACCCATACCCATATAATGTGGAATGTCCCAAACTCCGACCATTTCTACCGGTTGTGGAGTCCGAGATGAGAGAAGCAATGGGTATGGACCTCACACACTGGCTCCCTGTACCTGTTGCTTAAGTACCCAAAGGGATGTCGAGATGAACATACTATATATCTATGGAATACATATTATAGCCTGCAAAAGGCCATAACTAAAAAAGCTGACCACAGACATTTCATCCATAGAGGAATGGAGAAGAATAATAAAAATGTATAAAATGGAATACATTACACCTTTTCACTCAGTGATCGAAAAGAACAGTTCCAGTCAAGGTGGGTGTCCTGGATCTACCACATTATGAATAAAGACCCTTTGTTTATTCCACAAGTGCTAAAGATATAGAGAAACCCTTGGACTTGAAGGCATAGATAAAAAAAAAAGACCCAAGCCTGCCGTTGCTCCAACCTCATCTCCCCACCAACCATCCATGAAATACCACAAGGACAAATCCAGTCTGTTTCCCAAAGAGGCCTCCAAAATAGCTGGACATGGGGGCCCTGAGAACATGGACAGCTGCAAATATTGTGGGGTAGGGTGTCTGTCACCAGAAGAGTGCTGGTATCCACCTACTAACTTTTGTGCATTTTATACTTAAATTGTGCATGTTTAGTTCATAATCCTGCTATCGTCTGTTCATTTGCTCATTTGTCTGAGTGACTTAAAATTTTGTATTGGAAACTACAGAGCTTTTAGTGAACTCAGAACTAATAATCAGTGGATTTTCAATTCTCAATAGAAGGAGGGAGACAGACACTCCCAACCTTCAGGGATGACATAATACCTGAGAGTATTATAGGTTATAGAAGCTGGAAGAAACAACACAAACACTGGATGTCAGCAGGACTTTAAGCTTTATTGAATAACTGCAATGGCTCTGTACTGGTGATGCTCACTCAATGTCTTGTCTCTGAAAAACAGAAAATATGTTAATAAAATTCATATTTACAATAATATATATATATATATGATATGTACTGTATATATATATTTATACAATGTATGTTTTAGTATAAATGTCAGGATAAAATGTGCTATCTCAGCCAGGTGTGAAGATAACATTGATATCTTCACATGTGAAGATATCATTGATATCTCCATGTTCCTATCGTCATCACATTGAAAGTGAAACGTTTTCACTTTGTATCATCTTTTCCACAGGCAGTCCCCCGCCCCAGCGGCTTTTTCTTTCAAGCAGGACCCCATGCATTTCTCAAATCTGCTCATATTTTTACACAACTAAGTATTTAAAACATATCTGGTTGATCCTACGACTTCTGTTTATCTACTGCTATGTGGAATGTAGCGTGACCGACAGCTATCCCCAGAAGTGTAGCGTGGCGGGCGCTATAAATATGAAAAGCTGAGGCACTGTCTGATTTTCAGAATGAGAGTCATCACTGCCACACTTAGAAAAGTGTTTTTCTTCTTATTTTAGCTCTATTTCTTAAAATGAAGCTGCCGACAGTACTGAGAGGAGAACGAGTGAGTCGGCAGCTTCAGACCACCAGACCAAAGTAGTGAGCGTATGTTGCCATAGCAACACACTAAGTCATATCATGATGTCATTGGCCTCTCGTGAAGATAAATATGATATCTTGGGTCAGGCCATGTCATATCCCCTATTTATATATATATATATATATATATATATATATATATATATATAAATAAAAGAGGTCCTGGACAGGCTGAAGAGATGATCCAAAATATGGCAACTGAGATTCAATGGCAAAAGTGCAAACTGATGCACATAGGGAAAAAGAACCAGTGTGTAGAGTACTGGATATGGGAAGGGGAGGGGGTGATTGGCAGTGGGTGCCCTTGGGGACTCCCTCAGACAATCCAGTCAGTGCAACAAAACATACTGAGGAGAATCAAGAGTGAACAGTTCGGACCTGTTAATTAGGAACACAAATGCAGTCTAGTCATGAGAGGACATGGATAGAGTCTGCATGGTGGACATTTCAGGAGGATTTTAAGTTTTATTTCACTGAGAGGGTGGAGGAGCTGTGGAACAGATTTCCCTCAGAAGACTTGGAAGGGACTATAAGCGAGTTCAGAATGACTCAACAAGTATAGAAGATGGATAATTCCAAGAGAAGAAGCTGGGGAGGTAAGGGTTCAGAGCAGACATCATGACTAAAACTACTCTGACACAGTAGATAAAATGCCCTTTAGGGTAGACTGGATAGACCCTTAAACTTTATCTGCTGGTGATGTCTTATGTTTCTAAAACTACTACATTAGCATCATAGACACATACATGTTGCTGGCAGAGAGAGACCAAGGATACATCCAGTCTGCCCAGAAAATTTCCTCCTACTCCTGACCTAGAGGTATTAACTTAATGCCTACCCCAAGCTACCACCCTCAATCTATCTCCCCCCCACCCACTAACTCATTCTTTTGGTCATACTAACCCCCACACCAGTCCCACTCACTCTTGAACCTGTTTATAGCCCCACCCACCACCTAGACTAACAATCTTTTCACTACTCAAGTTCCTTAAGTCTCTCCTGATTCCCACTGAACAGCCTCCATTTGTGCCCTCTTGCTACTGCACTACTGTTCACTGTTCACTTAGTTAATTCCCTCAGTAACTTGTACGCTCTCTATCATGTCGCCTCTCTCCTTCTGACTTCCAGTGTACACATGTTAAGGACCTCCAGCCATCCCTCACAGGATTTTGCCATGTTGGCCTGGGATCGTCCTGAGCTGCACGGTCGCTCACGCTATCCTGTCCTTTCTCAGGTGCGGACTCTGAAATTGGGTACAGTATTCCAGGTGGGGCCTCATCAATGACCTGTACAGGGTCCACTCACTTCCTTCCTCCAACTATCAGACTCTCTCCCTCGCATCCCAGCATCCTTGTTATTTGCTTTGCTGTACTGACTGGATTGTTTGAGGGAGTTGTTACTGATGACCCATGCCCATTTTTCTCAGACCTCGTGGCCAACCTGCACCCTCCCATCCAGTACTCTGTAGGTGGGTTCTTTTCCCCAATGTGCATTACTCTACACTTTGCGGCACTGAATCTAATTACCATATTTTGGACCATCTCTCCAGCCTCTCAAAGTATCTTCTTAACTCCCTCGCCCCATTCTCACTGTCCACTCTGTTGCATAGTTTTGTGTTTTCCATAAAGAGATACATCTTGCATTGGATACCCTCCCACTGTTGCTAATAAATAATTTGAACAGGACCAGTCCCAGGACTGACTCCTGCAGTATGCCACTTGTGACTTATGCCCTCTGAGTTGACCCCATTTACTACCATCCTCTGTTTTCTCCTCCCCAGTCAGTTCCCTACCCATCTAATCCTTTCTCCACTCCCAGATTCTCCAGCTTTCTTTGCAGCCTCCTCAGTGGTACAGAACTGATGGCCTTGATGAAATCAAATTAAGTAAATCTACCACATGCCCCTATCTAATCCCTAGTGACCCAGTCAAACAAATACTAACAGGTTGGCCTGGCACCATCTTCCTACCACAAATCTGTGTTGTTTGCAGTCCTACAACCAGTTTGCCATTAAGTAATCTACTATGCTTTCCTTGACCAGGGTCTCCATCAGCTTACCTACAATAGAAGTAAGACTGATTGGTCTGTAACTTCTCAGGCCTCCCCCAATGAAGCGGACCCACATCCAGAATTTCTAATCCACTGGCACCACATGCATCTCCAATGTGCATCCTAACAGCGGATCCAGGGGTTAAGCTAGTGCTGATCCCAGCTCTCAAAGCACCCCAGGTGTGGGCCATCAGGCTCTGGTGCCTTAACTACCTTGAGGGCTGCCAGTCCCTGCCCCATTTCTTGTACCCCTCTTGTGGAAGCCTTTATACCACCTTTCAGTAATAATTATATTGTGACACAAAACAAAATTGAAGAAAACACTAAGATAAACTAGACAAGAATGTTATTTGAAAAGCAAATTTCTATTTCCCTGGGAGGTGAGTTGTGCAGTACAATGGTAGGAAAAAAGGAACTGAGGCAGTTGGGTCCAGCATCACTTTATATATTGCCAGCATGTGCACGACACCATTACCAGCCCCAAATGTTCTGGTTACCATGGTGTCCTGGGGCCTCGACTGCAAGACTCACAGAGTGTGGCTCTATAAAGGAGACTGACTCTAAAAGATACATCTATAGTTGACAGCAGACACACCTTGTAGACAACCCTGATGGAACCCTCCTACTGCTGCCCTAATGCAAGGAGGATGCTCAATCGGTTCCACTTGGACTAAAGTCCTAAAGAAAGGAGTAAATTCCTACTCTGTGTCGGTAAGAGAGCGATTTGCTGGTATGACTTGACTGGCACTGGCACTGGCCCTTCAAGGCTCAGGTTGTTTTCTCAGCAGATGTGTGGCCTTCCGTAGTCAATCCCTTGTGGTTCTCCCAGTGCCTCCTGTGAGCTGCACTTCTGGAAACTCTAAGGAGGGATGTGATTAATCAATAAGGCACAACAGGGTGTGTGTATTGTGTAATAATGTCACTTCTGGGGTGGGCTGAAGCCTGAGGCAAAGCAGAGTGCTTCAACACAGAATGGCGTCATTACTACAATAACACACACCCTGGAGTGCCTTATTGCTATTATACAATGGCTTATTTGTTAATAAAAAGAAAAAGAATAAAAACATGTCTTATGCATTTTATATTTGATTTGTGTGTGAGGAAGTATATCATTACAAAAAAAAGTGCAGAATACTTTCCTCCAGTAGGTGGAAATGCAGTCTGAATGTTCCTGGATGCCCAGTTTGTGTTCTTTGTCCGGCGTGTTATGAATGTGATCTTTATCAATCCCCCACTACCACAGCTAGCACATCCGTTAAGTCAGACTGTGATACGGGTTCTTTTTTTTAGCGGTTGGCGAGCTGCTCAGTTATTGTACAGCATGGTTGTAAACTGTGCACATGCTAAGACAACGGTGGCAGAGCGAGAGAAGAAAAGCTGCTTGCTGCCACATCTTTCTTTTGTTTTCCTTGGTGAGTACAGAAGAGCAGAAGCGGGAATGGAGGCTGTTCAGTATGTCAGTGCAGAGACAATGAAATCAGGCTGTTAAACTGTATGGTGGAAAATATTTTGGGTTGTGTCCGAGTTACATGTCGGTTTGTTTTCTAAGCGAGCAAGCTGAAAACTGAAGCCATCCCCGTCGATAGTGCAACAGCATGTTATTTCGTTTTTAAGCAAACTGTGGAAGTCACAGCTTCAGTTTTGTTTCTGGGGAAAGAAAAGTACCTGAGGGTGAAAACTGGGTTGTGAATGGGATCTGACAGTAGGTTTACAAGGAAAATGCTGGGAAGTCTGAGAAGGTCCGCTCCATTCATGGGTAAATAGCAGGGATGAAGTAGCCATGGCATGATTTCTTTTTTTTTTTTTTTTAAATATCTTTTATTAAAAGATTTTTGTTACACTTTGTCAAAGTACAGTATGTATATTTCATTATATTGCCACGTATCTTCAGTTATTTTATATTATTGACAGTTTACATGCAATCCATGAGAGACTTAAATGATTAATATAATGGTCATATATATATATATATATTTTAGCATTTTTAAGATCAGAGACCATTCAAAGGGTAAAACTCCAATTCCATATTTGTGTATATCATTACTTTATTCCCCACCCCTTTTTTCTTATTTAGGGCCCTCTCTAAAGTTAACTTCTCTTTTGCACTATATTTCTATATTATCCAGTCCTTCCCCAACCCGCTTCCCATGGTTCCACTTAAAATTAAGGGCAGAAATTTGGTTCACAAAGTTTGACAGAAAACCACTACCGCCATCTCATCATATATGTTGGAGTTTTACCCTGAATTTCAGCATTAAGGCTTTCCATAGCATACAAGTCAGACATGATAGATCTCCATTCTGATACTGTTGGAATTGCATTAGTCATCCATCTATGGGTAATGAACTTTTAACTGCCAAGAGACTAGAGGGCAGAAGGGTTCGTCCCCATGGCAGGGAATGGTATGGAAAGATCCCCAGGAGCACTTGCTCAGCTGTTAGTTCTACCACCTGTTCAGCAGTTAGTTCTATTTGTAAGGATAGCCAAAGGGCATCAAACCAGGACATTGCCAGAATATGTGTCTCAGTGTAAGCCCTCGGGCACCCACACTTTCCAGCAAACTACATATTCTTCAGAAGGAATTTAAGGAGAACTGCCGGAGCTCTAAAAAGTGGGAATGACATTTCCATGCAAATTCCCTCAAAATGTTGAGGAAGTAATCTTCACACACTCAGAGCTGATCCCCTCCACAGTTATTTGAGGTGGAGATCTTTATTCCAGTCCTGTAGTATAGATTTGGTAGATTCTTTTGTTCATTTCTTAATTCCTATATATTATTCCTATTAGATGTTTACCCAAGTTCCCTTTATAGCTTCGTAAATAATTTGTAAAGTTTCGGATTGGATATGGGCTCTTGGGTTGTATTATTCAGTTTCGGTGTATATGGTTTCTAACCGGAAATAACAGAATAAATCTGATCCACAAAGGTTATATTGGGACTGTAGTTTGTCAAATAGGAGTATACCTTGAGGAGTTAAAATTGGAAAAAATGGGAAAGGCATAGTCTTCTCCATTCCTGGAATGTAGAGTCCATATATATGGGTGACGAATGAGTCATCTTCTGATATTAATTTAACGTATCCATATATAATGCAGATGGAGCCATCTTGTCTTGTACGTCTCCAACATTTATAAATTTGAACTGTAATACCCGTAAAGTCTGTAGGAGAGAGAGACTCTCCTCAGAGGAGAGAAACATTTTCTTAATATCAAATTAGTCATTTAAGTGAAATTCAATATCCTTCCAGGGGTCCAATATGATTCCGTTAACCAGATCAACATTATTCTAGGAAATTCGCCTAAGATAATAATTTAAAATCCAGAAGGTAAATTCTCCCTGGGCTAGTGATAGTTTAAGGGAAACACTGGAAAAGGTACAGCTTCCAAGGCACTACAAAATTCCTGATTAGTGCTTTCAGACAGTAACATTTTTTTTTTAAATTACTCTAATTGATGTTTTAGTGATTTAAACAGTGGCTTGCAACTTTCACTTTCTATTGCTGGAAGCCACCATTTCATGAGTAGCAGAGAGCTTCCGGGCTCACTTTATGCTAATATGTCCTGCCAACCAATGGCTGAGGTCAAACAGGCATATTAGCATACAGTGAGCTCAGGAACTCACTACTACTCATGAAATACCTACCAACAACAGGAAGTGGAAGTTGTGGTAACTATTCTAAATCAGTAAATAAAGTTACTGTCTGAAAGCACTAATTGAGAATTTCTGTAGTGTCTGAGGAACACTGTGTCTTTTCCATTGTTTCCTTTAAGTATAGCCAACTGTATCCTAGGACGCCCTTTACCCCATATATAAGTAGAGATTATTTTGTCCCATGATTTAAAATAATATGTTGCGGGAAAGAGGAATGTTCTGTATTAAATAAAGCAGTCTAGGAGTATGTTCATATGAACTATTTCTATTTGTTGGTGGAAGGAGTCAGGAAGGTGGACCATCTTTCCAAATCCATCGAATAATGCCCGCCAATGTCTCATATTATTTCAGTATTTGCCAGGCTGCTGGGATTGACTGGGATGGTGATAGTAAGGTTAACAAAATGTCATCAGCAAACATATTTTATGTTCTTGCTGAGCTATTGGAATCCCTCCACGAATTCAGGCTCCTTAATCTTGCTGGGGGTTCCAAATATAGTGCAAATAAATAGGGTGATAAAGGGCAACCTTGTCTTGTGCCTCTATTTAATTTTATCGGAGGATAGATTTCCATTTATTACGCACGTAAGCCCTGGGGATCTATATAGTTTCGTAAGAAATTAATAAAGGTGGCCGGAAAATGAAAGGTCTCAGGGTCTTCCATAAAATGGTAAATAGACTCGGTCAAAGCCTTTTCAGCATCCAGACTGAAAAAACAGAGAATTTTCCTTGTCTTTACATATTCCTGAAGTATTAGGGCCTTATGGACATTATCTGTAGTACTCCTATTCTTGATAAACCCTGATTGATCCGGTAATATAATTTTTGGTAGTATAGGTTCAAGTCTGGATGCCCAAATGGCTGTATGGATTTTATAGTCTACGTTTAGAATGGAGATGGGTCTATAAGATGCTGGGTCTGAATAATCTTTTGTGGTTTAGGTATTGGGGCTATGGTGGCATAATCCACGATGGTGGGGGCTCCTTCTTGAGTTATTTCAGTAAATAAAGTGTGAAGTTTCAGGATTAATTCTTTTTAAATATCTTATAGCACTCAGATATAAAACCGTCTAGTCCTGGGCATTTTCCGGCTTCAGGTTTTGATAGCCTCCTGAATTTCCAGTTGGGCTATGGGGCTTCTAAACTCCGAATCTGGGAGGTGGAAAGGGTGGGTAGGGTTATTTGGTTCAGAAATTTAGCTATTTATGGCATTTCTGGATGTGTTTCTAGTGAGCATAGGTTAATATAGTACTCTGAAAAGTCTGTAATATCTGAGTATCTGAATGGTGTGTTATATCTGTGTAAGGGTTTCTAAGTTTCAAAATTGTGAAGTAGTTTTCCTTGTTCTAGGTTTCTGGACCAATTTCCGAGCCCTCCTAAATCCACCCTCATGCACTGTTTGTCTCAGATATATTAGTGATTGTTGTATTTTGTTTTCTATGACTTTCTGTAGGTCCGCCCTTGTATCACTAATTTTTTGTTATAATTCGGTATCTCCCTCTCTATACAACACCTGATAATTCAGGAGCTGTTCTGACAGTTGGCGATATCTGCCTCTCTCTATTTTACTTAGAGGTATATGCTTTGATCTCCTTCTCAGCGCAGCCTGCATGGCATCCCATTGTATTGCTTCTGTAATTTTCTGAGATTCATTTTCTGTATAGTATTGACTTATCCTTTTTTTGATTGTCTCCTGAAATTCTTTATCTTTTAAAATTATTGGGTTTAATCACCATAAATTCTCTTCCTTACCTGTCCCATGTCTAATTTCAGGATTAAAGGATGATGGTCGGATAGTAATTGTAGACCGATTGACATGTCCTGAACGGATGAGAAATGTTCACATGTCACCATAAAATAGTCTAGGTGGAATATGATTTAAAGCATGGGAAGTAATATGTGTACCCTGGGTGAGGAAACAAAGCGTCTCCTAACATCAATAATGCCCAATTGATCTAATGTTCTTTTTAATTGTTTTACTGTAGTATTTTTCCTATGAGGCTGTTGGTTAGAGCCATCTAAATGTGTGGATAAGGTCATATTAATATCCCCTCCATAATCAACTCATGGCATGATTTCTTGATGTGTTATATGGTCACCTGAGTGCCTGGACTTTTTTTTTTTTGCCACTTGTTTCTACTATGCCGGCCATTCTCGGAGGCAGCCTCCAGCTATGTCCCCGTATCTACTATCGGCACTGCCCGTACTCCAGGGCTTGCCCCCACCCGGCAGTGTTTCCCAACCCCCACGGAAGCGGTTCAGTGTGGCCAGTGCCGTGGCTGGCTGTGGCGGAGCCTGCGAGGTGCCCTCCTTCATCATACAGCATCTTCTGTTTCCTGGTTTTCTCCCCAGGAGTTGAGGCATGCAATGACACCTGTGGAGAGGAGCACACATTCACACAAGCTCCTTCCAAGTGTCTGCCCAACTCCTCCTTCTACCATCGGCACTCTGTCCCCAGCCTCTGCTGGAGCAGGCAAGCACTGATCACTGATGACCCCCTCCCGGAGAAGGAAAGCAGTCCACTGGATGCTGAGTTCTTCTCCTCCCTGCTCCACCCCGCGCCCCGTGCTTGTTCCTGAACACGGTCGCTGGCATAGCGCGGTAAGGCATCAGCGCCTCAGCCCTTAGTGCCACTGGAGTTGCCGGAGTGCCTGGATCATTACAGTGATGTTATAGTGAAAACATCATTGTTCCAGGCACCCACTGACCAATCAGAGAAGAGGAATTTTTCTTGCCATTGTATAATGACAAACAGTTTAGGATATAATTACGTAAAGCCTGTAACTTGATGAACTTGGAGGCTGTACTGTCATTTAGTCAACAGTGTTCATATGGCATGTATATAGTTGGACACATGATTTTATTGGTTTCAAAGTAAGGACTCCCACCTCCTTGGGCCAGCAGTGGACAGCCACGTACTGGTAGATGACAAGGACCAAGCCTGGAGGCATTGCATGTGCCTTGGGGTGTGCACCAGTCCCTGTCTGGGATCTCAGGCTCAGGATACAATCTTTTATAGTAAGATGACCAGATCTGTACACTGTACTTTAGATGAGGCCTAACCAAGGATCTATCCAATGGCATCATTATATCTCTAGACCAATTTAAAATGTATTTTATTTCAAGCAAGGATTTTATCTGCTTTGTTTACTGCAGCTCTGCAGTATGACTCCCATCTTGGTTTGCCACTTAAAGTTACACAGAAGTTCTTTTCTTGGTTACTAGTCATATTAGCATGGAAAAAGAATCCTGAATAGCCAACACTGGCTATAGTCAGCGTGCATTACATGAAGCCACTTGAGGCAAAACTTGTCACAGCCTGGTAAGGTGCAATACTAATATGCAGAACCAATGGAGCCCCAAATCAGCAAAACTCCAACAAAGTTCCATGCAACTTGGAATAGCTAAGACATACCCAACCTAGACTCTCTTAATCAGCATAGCACTTGCCTCTGCTTTTGCTTGAGAGCACCTTGCTAAATGTGCATGTCTGAACCACAGAATAAAGGATCAAAACACATGCAAGCGCTGAGTACTCAGAGGACTGCACTGCCAAGCACCATGCAACTAACCCACATCTCTGGCTTCTGGCAGGAGCTGTGTGTGTTATGAGGAGAGTCCTCACAAACTGTACACAGCCACTGGCACTATAAAACAGGATAAGAAAATCAAGCCCTTCCTGTGTCAGCACACACATCTCTGTAGGATCTCAAAACTAGCACCTGCAAAGTTTGAACTTCACGGCAATGTTACGTGTAAAGTAGCTAACTTTGTGCTTCACATAGTGTCTGCTACACTGCCAATTCATGCTGTGTTTTAAGTAGCAAGGTAAAAACAATTGCAAAGTTGTAAAACAGTGCATTTAGTGTAGTTTCTACAATTTAAAGTGTGAACTTCATGAATGTGTGAAGTGTGAACTTGCAGTACTGTATGTTACTCTCATAGTTCTACACTTTGCAGTGAAATTTATGAAGTGCATTTTTTTATTTGGCACAGAGCTACTTATAACTGGGTTCCTGATGAAGTTAGGTCAAAGATAGGTGTCCCAAGTGTCCCCCCCTGCAAACCCCACACACACGCACTAATCTGGCACTGAATCCCAGATTCTCCATCCTACTGCAAACACCTACTCTATGACCTTGAACAAGACACTTGATTTTCTTGCGTATGTCCTCACAGCTTGGTACAAGTAATACCCTACTGAAAACTGTGCTGTATCTAGGCTGGAACATTTCAGAGCCAATTCACTGCAATGTTAAGAATTACCCAATTCTACTATAAAGAATATAACAAAAGATGCAAAAAAATGTTCATTTACTGATATTCATTAAGATGATTTACAGTTCAATATTCCAAAACAATCCACAGTGGAATACTTGTTTGTAATTACAAGCAATTCTTTTTTTCCTCTCAAATATTAGTCACTAGACGCAAAGATATTATTTAATTTAAAGTTACACGGAAGCGGAATACAGAAGTGCTTTCAACCAGTAGATGGTGACCCTCCACACTTAAGCTTGAAAATGTTTAACACAAAGTATGCCATATTTCAGGAGAACTGACCACTTTGTGAAAGCAACAGGAATGGTTTGATGTGGGATAAGATCAGCCACCATCAAAATGTTTCCAACAAATGAAGCAGAATTTAAAAACAGCTAAGAAAAATGAGCTATATTCATCCATGTACAAGTTTACATTCCTCTAGTTGCAAACCTGCATTTAAACTCTTTAGTGGTCCAACATAACGTGCTATAAATAAATCTTTTCAACATCCTGGGATTTGTAGATCCAGTGCGCATGCCATTCTGTGCAAAGCCAGTCTTTGAAACATGATCCACTGTTCTCTTGAACTGTGTGCAAGTAATTTCAAGGATTGGTAGCCACTTGAAGTTTTCAGAAGAATGTCTCTCTGCAGAGTGGGCATGTAGATTTGTTGCTAGATGTAAACCATTTATACTGAAAGAAATGAAACACTAAAGTTAGAGACAAATTATTAATGATCCATTGAAACAAGCATGCCAGTCCTGTAATCGAAACATTTTATGTAATGCAGTAGTGTTCAAGTCTATTTTATGAGAGCTGCATCAGCACAAAAACATTGAGTTTGCACTTATTTATTTATTTAAATTTTATTTACAGGTAAGCCCACTGAGACCAAATGGTCCCTTTTTCAGGGGCGACCCGAATTAGTTACGAGAAAGGACACTTAAAACAATAATTACATTAGTTACATTTGTAAAACTATAGTACAATGATAACATTTATACAAGGGTAGCAGAAGGGTTCACATAGACTCCATTTATAAACATAGTGTTTAGACCTCACATATTATACAGTATGTACATAAGTTCCGCCAGTAATCAGAGTCCACATCAGCATTTCATGTCAAGTCAAAGGAGAGTTCAGAGCAGTGCAGCGGACCGGGGACTGGTCAGGGGGGCTAGCGGTTACAGCCACATAGACTGAGATTGAGAAGATGTAGTCTGAGACCATTTTGAACTGGGTGAGGGTGGGTGAGTTAGTCAAGCCAGGTGGTAGGGAGTTCCATAGGTAAGGGACAGCAAATTTGAATGAGCATTTGCCATGGTTTGAGCGTGTTCTAGGGATGACGAGAGGGTGACTTGCAGTTGATCGCAGGGTTCTGGTATGTGTTCTGGGGAAAGAAGTCCCTGAGGTGAGATCAGGTGGCAGCAGCGCAGATGTCTGCTCGGAAACATTCTTGAAACGAAGTCATACGAGGCCGCTACTGGAGTAGGTAGATGGCCTCCTGACTTCTTTCGGAAAGAATGTTGTTTATGCTTGTCATAACAGAAAGTGATGCAATGAGCCAACCACTTAGACAGGCATTGCTTGAAACAGCACTGCCTTCCTTTTGTGAGCAAAAGGGCAGAACAACTGGTCAGTTTTCTGAGATCCTTTGTCCTGTTGGTGTAGTATCTCAAGAATCCGGTGAACATCCATGGTATGGATGAAGTACTCCCCTGGTTAGAGTGCTGCATAAAAAGGCAGGTAGTTCTATGGACTGATTCATGGTAGACTCTGCTACTACTTTAGGTAGAAACTTAGGATTAGATGCGAACAGCAACTCGTTCTTTGTGGAAAATCAAGTAGGGATTTTGCACATCAGGCCTGAAGCTCGGAAATTCCTAGCCAGGTAATGGCCACCAAGAACAGTTGCCTTCCATTTAAAGAAATTTCAAATCTGCAGAAGCTGCAGGTTCAAGGAGGAAGAGTAAGTTTCTGAGGACAAAATTCAGGTCCCAAGGGAAGCAGGAGTACAGAATGGGGGCCTCAGATGGAGGACCCCTCTGAGAAAGGTCTTGGAGGCCTCCAGTTGAAGCAGCTTTACCTGCGAAGGGGACATGGTAGGCTGAGACAGCCGCCATGTGAACCTTCAGGATGAATGGCTGAGACCCAGATCGAATAAATGGACGCAGGTACTCCAGCAGAAAAGCCACTGAGCAGGAGAAAGGCTCCACGTTCTTAGAGGCTGCCCAAATAGAGAATCTCTTCCATTTCATGGCATAAGTAGACCTGGTGGATGGCTTTCTAGCCTCCACAAAATTTCCGCCACTTTGGAGAGACTCCAAAAGCGAGACTGGGCTAGGTCTGCAGGAGCCATGCATGGAGTTGAAGGGATCTGAGTCCTGGATGAACCAGGGTCTCCGGTCCTGGGTCAGCAACCCCGAGATAGAGGAAGAGTAAGAGGAGGATCCTCTGAATGTTGTTATAGAAGACAGAACCAGATTTGCCTGGGCCAGAAAGGAGCGATCAGAATCATTCTGGCTCCTTCTGTAGCTAGTTTCTGCAATACTCGTGGGATCAGAGGAATGGGGAAAAGCATAGAGCGAATCTGTCCTTCAGTCTAGAGACAGAGCTCCGTTCTGGAGCAAGCGATCAAAAGGTAGGAAGTTTTGCGTTTGGGGAAGCGAACAGGTCACCTGTGGAGTCCCCAGAGCTGAAAGATGTCGTCTAGTACCCCTTGATCCAGTTCCCACTCGTGAGCTAGGGCAGAGGAGCCGGCTGAGCTTGTCTGCCAGAGTGTTGTCGACTCCTGGGACGTGAATCGCCATTAGGTGAAGGTCGTGCTGTGTCGCCCAATCCCAAACCCTCATTGCCTCCTGCAAAGAGGTGAGGACCAAGATTCCTCCCTGTTTGTTGATATACCACACTACGCACATGTTGTCCGTCTGAGCGCGCTAGGTGGCTGGGAAGAATGTATTGGTGAAGGGCTTGGAGGCGTACAACACAGCCAGCTCTAACACATTGATGTGGACAGATTGTTCCAATTTGGACCAGGAGCCCTGGGTCGATGAGGTCTAAATGGGCTCCCCAACCTTAGCCTGGCGTCCCGTGAGTCAGGTCTGGGAGGGGAGGATGAAAGAAGGGGACCCCCGAAACAGGTTCTCTGGACCATCCACCATTGCAAGTCTCATACCATTGGCGAGTGAGATCAGGACTAATTGATCTAGGTCGTCCGTAAGTTGATCCCATTGAGGCGAAGAGTCCACTGGGAGATCCTCATGTGGAGTCGAGCTTGGGGATCGTCGGGATGGCGGCTGCCATAAGCCCCAGAAGACAGAGGACTGATCTCGCCGAGATTCTCCCTGCTCCAATAGCAGGGAAATCTGGGATTGAAGAGAGGCTGCCCTGTCCGGAGGCTGGAAAGCCTTGCTGACAGTTGTATCGAGGATGGCCCAGATGAACTGTAGTCTCTGGGAAGGATCAGATGAGACTTGGAATGGTTGATGGTAATACCCAGGCAGGTAACGCCTGCTGGGTAAGGAGAAAGCGCGGAGGTTCCTCCTGGGCCAGGGGCCGCCAGGAGCCAGTTGTCAGGTAAGGGAACACCTGAACTCCCATTGTACACAGGTGATCCGCTACCACAGACAGGCATTTGGTAAATACTCGGGGCCGAGGATAGACCAAGGGAGGCCTGAATTGGTGAGTGGTCCCCTGAACGCAAAGCAAAGATACTACGGTGAGAAGGCGAATGGGGATGTGCAGATGAGGCATCCTGCATATCAGGGCACAAAGCCATTGACCTGGCGAAGGAGGGGCAGAAGGCTCTGCAGAGAGAGCATCCTGAACCTTTTTATTGACATAAAGATTCAGGGAACTGAGATCTAGAATTGGTCGAGATCTCCCGTCTTCTTGGGACCAGGAAGAAATGGAATAGTAACCCGTTCCCTGAAGATGCAGGGGACGGGTTCTATCGCTTGCTTCGAAAGAAGAGTCAAGATTTCTTCCCAGACCAAGGAAGGTGTTCCCTTGAATAGGTCGACTTCAGAGGGGGGGCGGGTGGTTTCTGAAGAAACTCTATGGAGTGCCCTTCCGCTATGAGCTGGAGCACCCAAGAATCCATAGTTATCCTCTCCCATCCCGAAGGTGGAGGAGAACCTCCCTCCTACCAGTTCCTCTGGAAAGTCCAGAGGCGGTGGGAGAGGAAAGGAGTCAGGTGGTGTGGGGCAGGCGCCGCATTTTTGGCGGGGGCTTGGCGGCTGCGGGGCCCGGCGTTTGGTAGCCCACCTTCCTGAGGTTTCGCTTTTGGCGAATCCGTCTGCGAAAGGATGGCGCTGCCTGTTGATGGGGATGGTACATGGAATCCCGGATTTCAGAGCCATCCCTTCTCTCTGATCGGTGATGATGTCCTTGACATCACACCTGAAAAGCCTGACCCGAAGTGCTTCCTGAATAGCAGATTGCACCTCCGGGACCAAACCTGACACACGGAGCCAGGCATGACACCGTAGTCCCACGCAAAGCGGAGCTCCATCTGGCAGTGTCCACTGCATCGTATGTCATCCGCAAAATGTGGCGACTGGCGAATGAGCAGAACGGACGGTCGGCTAACTCCTGTTTGACCTGGGAGTCAGGCAAGGAGTCCAACTTGGATTCCACCTGGGTAAGGATAGCCTTCTGGTAATCCCCCATGTGGGCGGCGTAATTCAGGCCCAAATTCCCAGTGTGGAAGAGGCATAAATCTTTCTTCCATACTGGTCCAGAGGCGAGATTCCTTATCCGGAGGAGCGAGCTCAGATGCTTTGGATGTGCTGACCAGCCATGAGTGGTGCTAATCATGACTGAATCGGCACCAGGGTGAGAATCGAGATAATCTACACCCTCAGGAGCCTGGTATAGCCTGTTAGACTTCCTGGGAAGTGGGGCTAACGCCGACGGTTGTTTCCAAATCATGAAGACAAAGGTGGGCGTGAGGCTCTATCCAGGGTGGCACTAGGATTGGAGCTGTCACGAGGCACGTCCAGATGCTCAGCGAGTTTAACCCGCTGAGGGTCTGGTTCCAAAAGCGTCACTGGTGAACTTGCTGGATTTTTCTAAGCAACTCCGTGAAGGATGGGTCCTCGGGAGGAGACTTGGAGGGTCCTTGGCGGAGCTTAGGCGGAGGCGGGGCTCATCGTCTTTCTCGGAGCATCCGTTGGAAGAGTCGAGGTCGAAGGAAGAAGAAGAAGCAGAAGAAGAAAAAGACTCCTGACACGACTAGGGAAGGAGCAGGTTCACTGGGTGGTACCGAGGCAGATGTCTTGCCCCTCTCAGGATCCAGAGGAAGAACCCTGGAGTCTGGAGGTGGTGAGGGGTGTGCCGCCTCAGGCGTAGAGGAGCTGGTAGCGGCACCCGTCGTCATAGGCGGCTCTCTACCTCCTTGGTGAGTTGAGCCTTGGCCTCGGCCCACCAAGAGGCCAGAGTCTCCTGCAGATCCATCGGCGGCCGTGGGGCGGCGGAGGCGGAGAAGGAGGAGGAAGGCATGCGGGTTGTACCCGTGGTGATGTCAAAACTCCGCTGCAGAAACCGGCGTCGGTATTGTGGCGTCGGGAGGCGGCGTGAGTGCAGAGGCGCTGGATACTGCGGTCTGGGTATGATGGCGTCGGATGGGACGGTGGGTACCCGGGCAGCGGGGAGCTGCCAGGAGCAGACAGCCTGATCGGCGGCCTCACGGTGCGGGTCCATATTAAGGGGACGGGCGGAGGAGGGCCCGATGGAAGGGACATCCTGCTGGTGTCGGAGGGACCCGGCGTCGGCGGTGCCGGCGTCGAGAGCCGGCGTCCGAGGTCCGACATCAGATCTGGTTCCATCGGAGGAGGTCTGACGGAGGAAGATCCCCGCATCACCCGAGGATGGAGGGAGAAATAACTGGGGTCAGGTTGGGGTGACTCAGGCTCCCCAGAAGGCAGCGATAGCTAGCGGGAACTGGAGCACGACGGACTTGGGGAGTCCGTCGTCGGTTCCTGGCGCCCGGCGCATGTCGGAGGAGCCGACGTGTGGCAGGGGCAAGTTCCGGTGGGCGCTGGAGGAGCAGGCTTACGGGATCCCTGCGGAGGCTGGCCAGGAAGGGATCGGTCCGGTCGGTGGGGGGTGGTCATCGCCGCCCGAAAGGTCAGGGCGTGCCTATCGACCCTCTCCATGCGGCGTCCGGAGAAGCCGACGTCTGCCTTAGTGAGTCGCCCACACCCAGTAGGCCTCAAGCCTGCGGCTGAACCGGGGACGAGCCTCCTTTCACCCGGAGGCACCCGCAAGGCGAACCGCAGGCCAGGCAGGCGGGCCGGCGCCTCCTCAAAACCTTGGAGGCTGCCAAGCGGTCCCCGGAGAGATATTTACCTGAGTTGCGTCTCCAGGCGGAGAGCGCAGTAGAGGACTTCTCCGGTGCCTCTCCTTGTCCTTCTTTTTCCAATGTCCCTCGGAGAAGTGGACGCCTGCCTAAACTTTTCAACTCCTTCTCCATCGAAGACATCTTTTCTTAAGGAGATGGGCTTCCAGGGACTGTTGGCTGTTCTGGGTACCAGCGTTGAAGTTGAGGCAATGCTGGCACTTGTCGACCGGGTGATCAGGGCCTAAGCAGAAGAGGCACTGGGAATGGCCGTCCTTGTGGCAGTTGACGCCGCATAAGTCGCACTTGCTTTTGTGCTCGGAGGGTGTAGGGACGACATACACCGATGATATACCTGACGCTTGAAAAAGAATAACTATTTTCAGTAAAACCGATGAAAGGCAGGGCTGACGGAAGCCACGAACTTTACACAAGGCGCTGCACGAGCTAATGGCGGGAAAGAACTGGAAGGCAGGCATCCGGGACCGCCCCTTTATACCGACGCGTCGTCCATGACGCCGTCACCTGGACGTAAGCGGTCCGCGCAGGGACTGCTGGCTAGAAATTTTCCGTAGGTCCTGCCACCGCTGGCGCCAGTCCTATATGTAATTACCACTGCAAGAGCCCTCTGAAGTAAGATCCTCTGATACCCAATGTACAACCCACTTGGGGATGCAGAAGCATGGTCTGCTTGTGCATGATGTGGAGTGTGCAATCTGTGTAGGGTTTAAAGGGCCCTACACAAATACAATAGAACATCCAACAATCACACAGGAGTGCGGTGTGCATATTTATGCAATACATACAAACAGAGGTGAGAAAGAAGTAAGTGCCTCAGCAGGGACTTGAACCCAGAATACCGTTCGATTGCGCTACAACATCCTTATGTATATTACCTTATTATACATCAAGAAGGATACTGTCATACACAATTTGCAAAGCATACTTGGTTTCCATGCAAATCATCTACCACAGCATTAAGTGCAGCTTCAGAATTTGCATCGGGCCTTTGGGACCCATACAAATCAGCATTACGTGTGTACCAGCACAACTGTACCACAAAGCACATCCTATTTTCAATATTTATGCCCCAATTCCTCAGAACTTATATTTTAAGCCTCCACATCTACAGGAGTGACAAACTTGCAATCTGACCTTCTAAATGGTCATTTGGCGTTACAACATAAAAACACATTTAGAGATGGATGGGACAGTTGTCACCCACTGTGTTCATCTAAGGGCCTTAAAACAGTAAGATTTGCGAAAAAATTTACAAAATGGCTGAGTCTGGCCAGCCCAGTGACAGGAAGGACTGAAGCACTATGCACCTTACCTCCTACCATGCCAGTGATCTAGGTTTTGGGAACAAGTTTGGGTTGCGGGGTCCATCAGTGAGGAAGAGGATTAAGCATCTGCTGGACAGCTCTTCTCTTCGGGGTGGGAGGCATGCCATCCTGGTCCTGGCTGCCACATGGTGCAAGACCAGGTGGCAGTACCAGAATATGAGCAGCAGCGGGAGGGGCTGCAGTTCCGTTGTGTGTTTGTGCCTCCCGTGCACACACTAAGTACTGCCGTGACTGGGAACCTGGGAAAAAAGAAAAGGGGTTGGTGCCAGCTTCATAAAACCCTGCCTGTTTACCCTCCGTCCCCACACTGCCACCTAGACCATCGATCCCTGTTCTGGATGAGAGACACCAGGTGGTGTGAGGCCAGCCCTCTCCTTCCTGGCCCCACCAAGGGGAGGAATCCATGGAGGATTCATGGGCAAGGTGAGTCTGGGGAAGCGGATGCTGGGAAGGGAGGCAGCGACAGGCTGTACAGCCCTCGTGCAACTGTAAGAGAAAAATCTTTATGGCAACAAAACAAAAACAAAGAACAACAAAAAAGCTAAGTCATAAGTAAAAGTTGTTTTGGTAGAAAGTTATAAATTTTATTGTCATGAGCCGGTCTCCTTTGGTAGCACTCAGTGATTATGTCCTTGGCGTCGCCTCTGAAAAGGACTGATCCTCTGAAGGGCATCCTGGATGGCCGACTAGGACGTCTTGGGCCAATTCAGATACCCACAGCCAGGAGTACGGCGCATGCTGATAGCCGTGGCAGTACTCCAGGTAGAGGCATCTACTGCATCATATGTCACTCTGAGGGAATGACGGCAGGAGATTTCAGTTGTCCTGACAGTCTGGAAATTTTGGTTTTAGCTTGAATCGGGCAAAGCCTCAAAGTCTGACTTCAACTGTCCCAGGATAGATTTCTGGTATGCAATCACGTGTGCCAGGTAGTTCAAAGCTCTGAGAGCCAGAATGGAGGAGGAGTAAACCTTGTGTTCAAACTGGTCTATTGCTGTGACTCCTTGTCAGGAGGAGAGGGTGCTCATATGTTTAGGTTTAGCTGTACGGTCATGGGCGCGTGTTGACCATCCAGTCCACTTCAGGATGAGAACTAAGGTGGTCTTTACCTCGGGCGATACAGTCTATCAGCCTTCTTGGCGACTGTGGGCACCGGCGTAGGTTGTTGCCAGACTGTGAGGCCAGGTCCTCATATGGTCAGATCCACGGAGGAATGAGCAGAGGGACAGTTCTGGCATATCCAGGTGTTCCGCCAACCTCTTGTGTTGGGGATCCTGATCCTCCGTTTTCACCCATTTGTTTCCTGTATCTTCCGGAGGATCTCTATAAAGAGGGTCCTCAGAGGATTAGGAGAGTCTTTGGGTTTTGGATCCTCGGAGAGGTCTGAAAACCCAAGGCAGAAGAGTCTGTGAGTCCGATTCTGATGGAGGCTTCTGTCAGGAGACAGAGGCCGTGGAAGCAGCAACCTCTGGAGAGACTGCAAGGCCCCTGCTGATACCGGCTACCGTGGTAGGACGCAAGGTCTGTCCCGAGTAGCAAGGCAAGACTCCACTGGGGAAAGGGGCTCCGGAGTAGTATCCAAGTGGGCCAGCGTGGAAATCGCTGCGGTTACCGCCAGTCCAATTCCGAGATCAACTGTGTCTTGGTTACTGACCACCAAGACTGTACTGCCTCCCTAAAATCTGGCTGAGGAAGAGGAGGAGACCAATACATAGGCGGGTACCCATGGAAGGTAAACCCTGGCATTGTATAGCCTGGCATGGTAATGGCAGTCCAGTATACCGTAGGGTGAAAAGCCCAGTGTGGGGTACCCTGGCAGCAGATACCCTGGCAAGGGTAGTGAGGCACAGGGAAGCCTGGCATCAAAGGCCGGTGAAGGGTCGTGGTGAAGCCAAGGACCTGCAGGGGAGGCTCTGATGGCGGGTGACCCCAACATAGGACCCAACAGAGGAGCCAAAGGTCCTATCGGGGGCCTTGACAGTGGGTAGCCAGGCGAGGCCCCGGAAGGGGCCTGAAGGACCAGACAGAGGGTTAGAAGGGCCTGATAACATCAGGTATGAAGATCCAGAGGAGGTTCTGGCATTGGTCCCAAGGGGCCAAGGGTCCCATCTGAGTCTGGGGTGGGGAGGCTGGCCCAGACAGGGGACACTGGCTCTCGAGGAAGGTCCGACATTGGGCTTTCCTGGCACCAGCACCAGGGTTGTGTTGGGCTGACGATCCTCAGACTCTGGCTCAGAGTGTGCAGGAGAGCCCAGAGGATCCCGGAGGGAGAACCCTCTGGGGAGGGCTGCGGCGGCAGCAGCATGTGCTGATCAGAGGATCGGTGTTGGGCCTGTTATTGGGGCCGGACAGAAGCGCAATGGCTGGGCAGATGGCAGAGGAGCTGGCGTGCGATTTATCAGCCATAGCGGGTGTCCATCAGAGGGCTGACGACTGACTGGTCAGCGCCACTCAGACTTGGGGCCCCGGGTTTTGAGGGGCCTAAGGTGACAGAGATCTCTGATGGATTGGAGGCGCCCATATGAACTTTCACAAGGTCAGGGGAGGACCAAGGACTGCTCCCCACAAGGAGGGGTAGCCTGGTCAGACCAGCAGTACCCACACCAGCGGGAGGTCAGCTTGTCCCTGTGGCCCCCAAAGGAGGCTGCGGGCGGGAAGTAGACCCCATCGCAGTCCCGATGCTTGTCCTTCTTATGGAGTCTGAAGAACCCCCTCAAGAGGAGAATGATCCCACAGCTTTTACAGCTCCTTCTTCATGGAAGCTATCCTTAGTTTAAGAAACGTGGGCTTCCAGGGCCCGTTGGTTGTGTTTCCATGTGGCCTGGTTGAAATTCTGGCAGGTCTCACAGTCCTCAGTCTTGTGTTCTGGTCCCAGGCAGAAGAGGCAGAGGAATGGTCATCCTTGTGAGGGAGCCGAGTGCGCAGGAATCGCACTTGTTCTTATGCAACTTGGAAAGCGTCAGAGAAGACATGCAGAAAAAAGTAATACTTTTCAAAGATTTACAGAAAGGAATAAAGCGGTGAAATACTCATCCGAAAATGGCAGTTGACTGAAGCAGCGTTCTGTGAGGTCCGGCGATGCGCCGTCGATGTGGGAAAAGAACTGGAGGGTGGGCATGGGACCGCCCACTATACAGTGTCACGACGTCCAGCATGTGACGCCGGGTGGCGGTTCCCGCCAGACACTGCAAGCTAAAGTTTTCTGTGTGGTCCTAGTGCCTGATGGTTCTTGTCCTAATGGTTAGTACCTGCAAGAGCCCTCTCGAAGTAAGATCAACTTTTGTGCAGACAAAATTCTTTGTTTGCACTGTGTTGGTAACAAAATTATTCTTTGTTCAAACATAAAAATTGGTATATGGAAGTAAAATCTATTTTATGTGCAAACAAAGAATTTCTGAATCACGATGAAGACTGATCCTCGCTAAGCTGGTGACTACAGAATTTTGGGGTGGCCTGAAAATGTATTTTGGGGTTGTTAAACAAACAAACCCTGAATCTATCTAAATGTGTCCAATTTACCTAGGTTCAGGTGTGTGTTTTTGAAAATGCATCATTTTTATGTGTTTCTAAATTTTCTCTTCACCAAAATAAAAGTAAGATGTTAGCGCTCATGACAGTAAATGTTTTTCTAAAAAGTAAAACACATTTTCTCACAAAATGAAATTCTTCTTTCATATCACAGGGTCATCTCAAAACCCTACTAAGCAAGCTCAGAATCCAAACGTGTCAAGTAAACCCCGAATCTAGCTAAATGTGTCCAATTTACCTAGGGTCAAGTGTTTTTTATTTTTCCCCAAAATGAATCTTTTTGCATGTTTCTAATTTTTTTTCCACTAAAGCAAAAAACTAGATGTGGTGCTCCTGACATTAAAATGTTTTTTCATAAAGTGAAATGGCTTACAAAGGAAATTCTTCGTTCTTATTAGAGGGTTATCTCAAAAACTCTACTGTGCATGTTTAGATACCAAATTTGTCAAACCCAGAATCTAGAGAATGTGTCCGTTTACATAGTTCCAGGTTTTTTTGAAAATGTGTAATTTTTATGTGTTTCTAATTTTTTTCACCAAAAGAAAAGGCAAGATGGCAGTGCTCATGATAGTAAACTTTTCTAGCTAAAGTATAACACATTCTCTCACGAAAATAAAATGGTTATAAAACTCAAATTCTGCTTTCGTATCACTCAAAAACCCTACTGAGCATGTTCAGAAGCCAAATTTCAAAACCTTGTAACTCGAGAACCAATTAATATTATTTCACAAAATCTTAATAGGCACACCCTTGGTCTAGCTCCTTTCACCCTGAAAGGTTCAGGACAAAATTCAAACTATCTTTGCTCTGCAGATGAGCAAAAAAATCTAAAAGTGAATTTTTAAAGGCATTTAAACAATCCAGAATTCAGAATTCAAAAGAGCATCTGTCATAAAACTTCCCAAGTCTTAACAACTTTCCACCCAGATGCGTGCATGCAAAATTTTATGCAATTTGTTGGTGTTGAAGTTATTAAGGTGCAAAAATGTGGTGTTTTATATTAAACTGCCTGCTCGGCTGCTATATATATAAGTAGCGTGCAAGTATAACATATAGATTATCTCTCTCCGCTATATATATATATATATTATATAGATATATAATATATATATAATATATACAGCCTGCTCAAAATCCTTATAGTGTATGCCTGAATATTTACTCTGAAAATCCATTAATTTCTAAATGCTTTTATGCTGCACCACAGGCGTCAGTTCTATCTGTTATGCTCCAGTAGCAATTATATGCTGCAGCATAACAGAACAAGAACTGTCCTCATCACGCAGACTTGTCACAGCGTCTGTTCCAGTCAGGCGCTGAGCAGTTCCCCATTAGTTTTAAATTGTGACGGCAAATCAAGTTGGCAATGTATGTAAATTTATTTTAAAAGTCTTAGTGTGTGCCTGTTACTTTCGTACAGCATATCTAGACATTTTTTTTATTTTATTGGTGCCCTTATACACTATAAAAAAACAATGGCTAGTCATCTATTGGTAACAAGCTGAGTTAGTGCATCTTGCGGTTTGCCACTGGCGACCCGAACCTCTCGAGCTTCGCTCTCGAGGTAAACGGTCACCAAGCAACCTTTCGCTGCACTAACCAGCTTGTTACTCCGACAGGTGACTAGCCATTATTCTCTATGTTGTGCACATTTTAAACTGTTGTGTGCATTACGAACAGTTCTGCACAGTTCAAATGTCATACAATTTAAAATTTCTCATTTATTTCACACCTAGCTACTTACTAACCACCTGATGCCTAAGTTGTACCTTTTAACCTTCAAAAGTCCATAAATTTGTTTTTGATCATTGCATGAAACAAAGAAATGGCAAGATCTGTTGTTTTCACTCGGTGGGGGTCTGTCACTCTGCCGTAAAAACATATACTATATAAAATAAAATATGGGCAACCACATAACTCAGCATGTATTTCCATCCTGGAGTTGAGATGACAGAATGGACCTCTCGAGCTTCATATGCTGTCATCTCAATCCCTCGATGGAGACACAGCCTTGTGGTGTATGGTTGCCCATACATTATTCTTCATTTATTGCAAACAACTCTGTTAATGCATCAGTCGGGTTCATATTACAGTGACAAAGTATGGAAATGTGGTGTAAGGGTTCCCAACCTAACCCCCACCTCACCCTCCACACAACCCTACCCCACCCCACCCTCCACACACACCAACAGGTGTTGGGGTGTGGGGGAGTCATCAGCCCTAACACTCACCCCATTCCATTTGTAAGGAAGGTAAGATGGTACAGTATGAAGAATGGGGTAAGCGTTGGGACTGATGACTTCAAACACCCAACACTTGGTGTGTGGATGGTGAGGAAGGTGTGTGGAGGCAGGTGAGGTGTTAGGGTTGGGAACCCTAACACCACATTTCCATACTTTGTTGCTGTAATATGAACCCTAACTGATGCATTAACAGATTTTATTAAATGAATTTCCTTACTTTTGTGAAAGTATCACCTTAGCCTTAGGTGTTTATGGGGCGCAGAGGCCCATCTATCTGTAACTGTAGACACATTGTAATTAACTTTCATCTCCCTGTTGGAGTGCAGGGCCCTTTGGCCCTTGGCTCCCATGCTACATGATTTTCCTTATTTTATTGTGGGAGCACAGGGTTCTTGGACCCTAGGCACACACATCCTTCATAGATCGTGAGCAGAGTATCACCATAGCCATCTTATTACCCCGGGACATGTACCTGGTACAGAAAATTTTCAAATCCCTGAAAACATAATTCTGCACAACTGTGATGCCATTCGCCACAGGTGTGAAAACACATTTGGCCAGGATCTGAAAAAGTACAGCTGTGCCATACGTGAGGTGGGGTAATAAGAAAACTATGTTAATGTGGTTAAAATCTTGAACATTTCCATAGTTACGTGTGGGCGTACTGAAATTGCAACAAATGGTCATAACTTTATAATTTTTCATATTTTAACCCCAAATTTTCAACACAGTCTTATCACCCCACCTCATAAACCCCATAGGTGAAAAGTTCTTAACCCGTAGCAAAACAGCATTCCATGCCACAGGTGTGGAAACACATTTCAGGCAGGATATGAGAAATGACAGCTGTACTGTTCATGAGATCATGTGAAAAATGTGTGTTGAAAATTTTGAGTGAAAATATTAAAAATTGCCAAAGTTACGCTTGTGCATAGAAAAATGTTAACAACCACGCGTGTAACTCAGGCGTTTTGGCATTTTGCTGCAAATTTTCAACATGAGCTTTGGACTTCACCTTATGAACACTGGCACAGTCTTTTTGTTACTCGGTCCCAAAAGGTGACTTCACAAGCGAGTGCAAAATCACCTACTAGTCCGATTAACGAAATGACAGCGTTCATGACGCGGGGTCCCAAAAAGCCCATGTTGAAAATTTGGTGCAAAAATACTTAAAATGGCTAATATATCACCTTAAGTTCAAAACACCACTGACAGCCTATATACGGCACTTATCTTGATTCTTCAGTTCACTGGTCAGCTTTAGAAAGTGCAAGCATGTCCTGGTCCACAGAAGATGACAGCCAACAATCCCTGGTAGTAAGTATAGGGCAAGGGGGTGGTGGGTGCTCAGTGGGAGAGTCAGGATGTGGGAGAGGGATGGGGAGATGACAAGAGACCATTTCTTTTCAGGATTAAAAAAAGTTTGGGACAGTTTTCTTTTTTTTTTTTACAGGGTAAACATCAATATTTCAGGACACTGGGTGGGCTACCCAGTGTCCCACAGTCTTTGGGAGGTGGTCTTCAAATATACAACATAGGTTAGAGTACCCCGATGTCCAGCAACCATAAGGTTAACAAGCGTGCTTTGAGAGGCATCCTGATGTCAGAATAAACAGCAAACACATTAAGTATTTTTGGGACACTGGGGTGGGCAACCCAGTGTCCCACACTGCTGGGGGATTCACAATGCCGACACAGGATTGGGCACCCGGCGTCAGCAGTAATATTTTAAACAGCCTTTTTGGGGGCATCCGACAACAGGGGCAGGCATCCTGGTGTTGGAGTTAACAATAAACTATTTTGGGACATTGGGGTGGACTCCCACGGGTCCCACACTACTGGGGAGGGGCTGAATGGTGACACGGGGGACTGGGCACCCTGATGTCGGCAAATACTTTTTTATTAAAACATGCCTCAGCCCCTTGGAGACAGTAAAGGAGAAAACAACCATAGCTGGTCCATGCCACTGGGGTGTCAAACAGAGCGAGGCATACTGATGAGTCCTGGTAGGATGAAACACGTGTCTATGTCTTCTGTAGCACCTTTGCAAACTGTGTGAGAGGCCTTTCGGCACCATGCAATTCTGCTTAAGTTGGACCAGCATAATATTCTGTGGTGATTTGCATATGTAGCCCATGATGCTTTGCGTTGTGGGGGCATGTGTGATTTTGTATTTTCTTTTATTAGGTAAACACCAACAGGTGTTTACCTACACAGACGAGAATTTGATTTTGCAGTTATTTGCGCTGAAAATGGGCAGACAAGTTTTGTTTTTACAGGGACTGATGTTTTTATCTCTTAAAGTAGTGGCGCAAACTGAGGCAGTTTTCACGAAATAGTCCACAATTTGTGGCAGTTTTGCGCAACAGTGCTGTTGGTTGTGTGAAAACTGCCGAATTAATAGTAATTCACAAAAACAGTGTCGCAAATTTGCATACACTATCATCAACGATGTAAAAAAAAAACATATTTCAACCACTATTTTTAAAAACTAAGAGGCAGAACCATGTTCCTCGTGCCCTGATTGAATAGCTACAACTGTTGGTGTTTACCATGGGTCAGTATTTTTTTGAATTACAGCGTTTTTCCCCATTGCTAACTGAAAACAAGATGGTGGCAGCACAACACTACTGCTCCATTTGCTACAGCAGAAACTGCTTTCTCACAGCACATAAAATTTTTCCCATAGGCTATAATGGGAAACTTAAAAGTTTAATAACTTTTGAACAAATTAATATTTTCACCAAACCTTCAAAAGGCACATTTGCGACCCAGACCCTATATACCTAACAATTTCAGACTAGACCTCAAGCCATTTTGGAGATGGGATTTGCAGCTAAATGGTAATTTTCACATTTTGACACTATGCATCTCATGCAAACATCTGACGGGAATGAAACTTGCCACATGAAGAGATCTATATGGTACCTGAAAGCGCACAAAATTTTGTGCAGAGGCCAGCACTTAGCGATTGGATTTCCACTTGCAATACAGCGACCAGGGTTGAGAATGAGCCCGGCAGCTCAAGAAACGAGCGGGGAGGGCTTAGGTGTCCCATGGACAGCTCACCTCCTCCAGGGGCACTTCGTAATCCGCGCTTAGTGACCCGGGTGGAGATCTGAGGCTCACCAAGCCTGACTGCTGAGAATTGGGGCAGACATGCTGGATGTCGGCGCCTTGACGTCAGGGCACACAGCACGCCTACAGGAACACCAGAAAAACACCCTTGGCACTCCCAGTAGGCAGGCACCACGGCCTCGATCCCAATTCCCCACCAATGCCAGAGACAACAACCCGATGAAAGACAGCCACGTTGGGAGGTGAAAGGGCCCTCACCCATACCCACCTGGGGGTACAACCACTGGCTCCATGGGGTTGGATGCTCTGGTCCTCGGTGAGTGGCGGGGGCGTCACAGGCAGCAGGTGTCTCCTCAAGAAGGGGAGTGCCAGGAGGAAGTGGGGGGAAGAAAAAATGCTTATCGGTGCGTATGGTTGCAAAGTTATTAAAGTGCAAAATTTTGAGTTTAACATAAGTGACTGTTGAACCCTAACTATACTGGCACTACTGTGCCAGTATAATAAATAATTATATATATAATATACAGATTCTTAAAATAATAGGGTAGTAAAGTATTCAAAAATTCCAGGTAATACCATCGTTCCACAGCGATAATACCACCATTCTGAGTGATAATGCTATCATTCAGGTGCCGTAATAGCATAGTTCTGGACCTGAATGATAGTATTATTCTATCCCTCAACAGCGCAAGTGCAAGTCTGCCACCCAATGTCTTTCAAACATGCTTCCTGATTGGCTGCTTTTCTTTAGTGGGCAGGCAGAACAACACTTAAAACATGGCGGTGGTCCCTCACTTAGCGAGACAGAGTGACCAGGTCCTCAAAATTTCCCTGTTTTTTATTTTTAACTGTGCCCAGAAATGGAATTTTCTGATTGATCTTGCATTCCCAAAAGGCGAAAAGTAGGGCTGCCTATCAATTTTCTATGCCGTCCCTACTTACAGGCGGGGTGGGGGTGGTGGCTGAGACATCGCTAAGACACTGCAATGCTGCCAGGTCCGAGCTAGTCCTTCACTGAAACAGCTAACCGCCCGTAACAAAATGCAGAAAAACAAATTGGATTCATATATTTTTTAAAAATAAATAACAGCGTATATTACAATGCAGAAATTCCATCTCGGGTTCTGGGGACATAGGAACCTCTGGTGGTTCGCTATGTCCCCAGAACCTCTCGATGGAATGACTGCATTGTATAATACCTAACTTATCTATATATGTGTATATATATGTGTGTATATATATATATATATACACACACACACAGACACACACACATACACCCCCATATGTGCATATTTAGTACTTTGTACAGTACAGTGCAGTACACCAAGGATTATTACTTTCACCTGCAGAATCCTGATACATCACAGAATAATCGCACAATAAAATGTTAAACAGCACCTTCACCAGTAATTTCCCCAAGTCTAAGTGGTAGCCTTACTTTGTGACAGCTAAATGGGCAAATTCTGAAATTTGTATCTGCTGGCCAGTTAGTAGGGAAAGGATCATAAACTGGTGCCAAGCAGCCTACTGCTTCATCCCTTCCCTTCCTGGTATGAGCGCTCCGCCCGTGCTCCACATTTTGTGATGTCAGATTTGGAGAGTGTGGGGTGAGTCCATAGAAAGTAACAGCCTCGCCTTTTACATACCATTTTAGTATGCTAGCAGTCTGACACAAGTCAAAGCCACTGCTCAACTAACAAGGTCCTTGTTAGTCGAGTGGTGACTGATTTATATCAAATGGACCACAAACATACTAAAAATAGTATGTAAAAAGATGCGGCTATTGTTTTCTATGGGCGTGCTTCCACGCCTCCAAACTCTGACATCACAGAACATGGAGCTGGTGGTGGAGCGCCCATACTGGGAGGGATGGTACAGTAGGGATCTCTGTACCAATTTACAATCCCTACCCCTACTAACCGGCCAGCATTTAAAAACTTAGCTGTCACAGGGCAGGGCAACAACTGGGGCTGGGGATGTTTCCAAGAAGAGCATGACAGGTGTTCTTTAAGTGTTATAAAAATATTCAATAAAGCCCCTTCTTGTGTTATAGTGGATGTGTATTGCCAAAATAATCAAATGACCTCTATCTTTTCTTACCAGACATGCTGAATGGAATTTCTTCTTGCATGTTTTACAGCCTTTCTTTGGAAGAGAATAGTTGGAACCATGAATAACGGAGAAGCATATCATGCAGTCTTCTACACCTTCAAACACGCTTGTCCACATTGTTTTCCACAAAGATAGTCCTTCCATGATGCTGCCATTCTGTAGGGACAAATGATACATGAATATCAAATTCTGAGTGCTTCATGTGTTGCTGTAGTTTGCAGCAGATTGTAGTTTATACCATACAGTCTGCGTTATTTTATTTTTTATTTATTAGTTCTCGGAATTACAGTATCTTTGAGCCAGATGCTCGTTTACAGAGGTTCCACATCTGAAAATATATACAAACAGATTGTAGTAAAATACAAGAGGAGAATTAACATAGTAACTGGAGATGACATAATAGTGAAACAATCAATATGGGAGAAAAGTATAGCAAACATGTTGAAAAATAGAACAGTTTTTGTCATAAGTCCATTAGCAGATATAAAACAGTTACAGAAGTGCAATGGCAGATATCAGAGTCGATATCCAGGACAAAGGTAGAGTGGATTAAGGGAACAGATGCAGTAAGGGGTGGGAGTTAGGTAGTAGTAGAGTGAGGGTCTATAAATAGTATACATGGGGAGAGATTAAATAAGGTGCAGTTCAGAGAGATTGGGGAACCACAGAGTTTGAGGGTGTTAATGGGGAGGCAAAGGGGGTGAAGAGGAGCTGTGGATAGGGGCAGGGTTACAGGTGACACTAAGAGGCAAATAGTTGAGGTGAGAGAGGGCGAGGAGATAAAGAGAGGAGTGGTGGGGGTGGTCCCCAGATAGAGATAGGAGAGAAAGAGGTGAGGAGGGCTGAGGAGAAACTACTCCTAAGTTTAAGGTTGGATAATAGTTTGATAGGTGAGATTAGAGTTCACAGTTACATACCGTTTGATGCTAGAAAAGCTCAGAGTTTTGCTTTGAAGGGCCAAGTTTTAATTCATTTAGTATATCATCCTTGAGTGAGTTTAGCCAGAGGGTATTCGGGTACTCATAGGACCACTGGCCTTGTGTGGTCCAGCGACCGGGATTTTAGCGGATGGCTATTGGACCTCCCAGTGTGCCTGGTATTGTTGGTCATACTGAGGAGATTTTGCAACCCAGGAGGAGTTAGGCCTAGTGTGCATTTGTTAGCAAGCAGGCAGTTTTGGAACTGTATATGGCAATCCAGGTTGCGCCATCCTGATTGAGCATACAGCTCACATGTACAGTATGTTGGCGGTGCACTCAGAGTACAAACCTACAGGCCTTGTTGAGGGTAGTTTTATCCTTTTTTTTTCCAATTATTTTCCTCACCTCTCCTCCATTGGACTCTCTCCTGTGTGGGCACGCGGTCCGAGACTATCTCCAGTCTGCCTGGCTCCATCTGTCCTTCTCTGGTATGAATGACCCCCTCCTCAGGTTGCTAACCCATCCCCACAGCTCTGAGTCCCCTGGGAGGACCGCCCTACTCCTCAGGCGCTCCATCTACAGTGTTGTGGGCTGCAACCCTTCGGAAGGGACCAGTTCTGGATGTCAGATGACTCGTAGCGGATGTGGAGTCTTGACCTCTGACCCCACCATCGCCTACCAATGGCAAGAGGTTTTTTCCTTGTGGTTTATGCCCTTTTCACCTCCCTCCTGGCTGAGCCTGAGCGTGCAATGATGCCAGGGACATCTGCGTGGCTCTGCAACCCACTATTGAGCCCTGAGGTGTTGCAGTGCCTCTGGTCGCCACCAGGGGTTGCTGCATTGCCGGGCTTAACCCTGGATCCCCGAGAGAAGAGAGCAGTCCTCACGGATGCTCAATCCTCCCTCCCCTACCGCCCCGGCCTGGGCTCGATTCCCTAACCCGGTCGCCCGGTGTGGCGCAGTGTGGTGTCCAGTGCCTCAACCCTCAGCACCACTGGACCGGCTTGTTTTTATCCTTTTTAGGGCAGAGTCTGTTGCGGCACCATAGACCATAGCCCGTAATCAGTACAGACAACACAGAGCTGGTCACTGTAATTTTTAATGCATCTTTTGTGAGGCACTGTTTCTGTAAAGCTGACCCAATTTGGCATTTCAGATTAGCCACGTGGTCTATATGCTGTACATATGAAGAGAGAGCTGTCTAACGTAACCCCTAGATATTTAAAATTCTGTACCATCTCTAGGGGTGAATTTAGGCTGTTGAGTATTTTTAGGGATAGGATCCGTGTCTATTATGGGTAGAGGCAAAGACCATGGTTTTAGCCTTTTGTAGCTCATCAGTAGTTTAGAGTGTAGGAACCATTTTTTAATTGCAGTAAAATTAGCCTACATCTGATTTTCTAGTGGCTTGAGTATAGTACCGTGTCACCCATGTACTGAAGGGCCTTGTCTTGTATTGCTAGTGGGAGGCGACTGAGAAATAAACTGAAAAGTAATGGGCCCAGTATGGAGCCTTGGGTGCCCTATGGTTATATTACGATTTTCTGAAAGAACATCTAGAACTTTCACTTTTGGACTCTCCCAGTGAGGTAACTTCTAAACCATGCCACTGATTCAGGAGAGTCCGTGATGGATAGCTGGTGCAAAGTAGCTCATGGTTTGCAGTGTCGAAAGCCTTGGTGAGGTCAATGTATGTAGCCCTACCAAGAACCCCGTCTAGTGCTGCATGGATATACCCAGTAAATTCCACTAGAGCTGTAGTGGTACTATGCTGCTTACGGAATCTGTGCTGTTGTGGGCACTGCAGCTGATACTTGTCAAGGTAGATTGGTGCCTTCTACCATCCAACAAAGCAAGCTGGGTGGGATTTAATTCAAAGCAATGGGCAGTGGGTTATAGTATAACATCACTCCCAACACATAACAGGCTATTTTCCGCCTGATCAAAACAACACAAACCTACAGGTAATCATCAGCAGTTTCTTAGTAAAATTACGTACAGTAATTACGCAAAAAGCCAACAATTTGTAAGGTGCACTCACTCCCTATCCTAGAGATAGCTTGTGCAACTGTGCAGGAGCTCGAAGCGATTCACTACCATTGTATCTGTTGCAAGCACTCCTTTGCGTATGGTTTGCTTGCAAATTATGCCGTTCTCAATTTGTGAAATGTATTTTAATGGAGAGTACATCAATGGGGCCTTGCTCATCAGTTTAACCACATTTATCACACAGTAGATTTTTCATGTTAATAAAAAAAAAAATCATCTATTTGGGAGCACTAATGAGCAGCTAGTAGGCCAGACACATTTCTCTTGAGCTCCATCTCCTCAGAGTAAATGGGAGTTTAAAATAGTACTGTTTTCTCATCAAACTTCAGCAAAATCGATATCCAACAGCAGAACCATACTATGGATAATTCTGTAGCTCCATCAGTGAAACAACCCTAGGTGGCCACAAAAACAAACAAGAAGTCATCGGTGGCAGCACCACCACCAGTGAGCCTGGGCCGATTTCACTTTGGCGGCAAATATGAGCACTTTGGGGTGAACAGTTATGGAGCAAGTCCTCGATACACTTTCCCATAAACTGGACACTTTAGCTGGCAAACTGGCGAGATATCCAGCCAATGTGCTAGCAATGCAGTCCAATGACAGAAGTGGAACAGCGGGTGTCTCAGGTAGAGGATGTGTAGAGACCTCTTCCAGACAAGGTGGTTGCACTTGAGAAGGAACTGGATGACCTCCAGAGCAACTAGACTACCAAGAAGATTACAATTGGAGAAAAAACCTCCATTTGCATGGGCTCCTGCATGGTCTGATGGGAAGCAGTGCCTTAGCCATCTGCTCCACAATGCTACGAAATTACTGGGAATGCAGCTGAAGGGGGACAGATTAAAAATAGAGGCTGTGCACCATGCTTCATCCCGAAACCACCGCAGGGAGAGCCCTTGAGGCAGATTATCTTTCACCTACACCACTTTGGAGACTGACAGGCTATACTGAGGCATACATAAAACAGAAGAAGCTCACATCTGAGGGACATCGACTCTTCCTGCATTTCTTGCAAAAGAAAAAAGCAATTTAATCCTGTGCTCAACATGTCACAAGAAAGGAAAACAGACTACACCTTTTTCTGACCAGCGGTGACTATTATCCACCATGAGGGAGCTATTTTCACTTTCTGGGAGTTGGATAAAGCTAAAAATATGTGCTGGACTGGGATAAGAAAGAAGGCTGAAGGTACAGCTGCAAAAGCTTGTTCAAGTCACTATTTTTGGGGACTACTTGGATGACGTTTTGGCTGATCTCCTGGTGCAGCTGTTGTGTGTGGTACTTTCCCACCAGACTGGCCCCAGATGGGGTGATCTCCATGGAAGGACATTGTTTTTCAGACTCATCATGTACACTTATGCTGAGATCTCCTTATGCTAAAGATGGTTTGAACTTTTATTTCCTCTCCTAACAGAATGATGGTAATGCCCGCCATGACCCGTGAGGGCTGTGCTGTGGGTGGAAGAGTAATGTGGCAGCCACGTGGCTGGGTCCATTACAGCAACACTGTGAAATCACGATCGACCAACAATCTGAGGAGCACAGAGAATCTGCTTAGAGTAGCTCTTGGGTGATAGGTTTAAATGCTTCATTGGCAAGCTTTTAAACTAGCCAAGGGGGAGGCATTGATATGAAGCAGAAATTTCAAGCCTCTCCCACAAAACAAGGTAGTTAGTGAGGTAATCATCAAGGTACAGAAGTCAATAGGGAGCAGGACAGGAGTAAATGGAGGCAAAGGCAGTAAGGGCAGGATGGGGCAAAAAGGGTAAGTCCATCATAAAATGGAGGAAATGTGCCAATGCCCATAGCCTGGGTAACAAGCTTCCTGAGTTAGTGGCCCAGATGGAAGAGGGACACCTGGATATCGTGGCAGTCAAAGAAACATGGTACATGGAGGACCATGACAGGGATGTCAACATACCAGGGTACACAATCTACAGGAGGGACAGGGAGGTAAAAAGGAGGAGTAGCTCTTCACGTAAGGGAAGGGATAAAAGCAATGGAAGTAAAGGGTAAATGGGAAGGAAAGGAGGCACTGTGGGTCACCTTGGAGACAGGTAGTGGCACCACAATCCGCCAAGGGTTGTTACAGACCCCGCCCTCAGGGGAGGAAATGGACAAGGAAATGATAGAAGGCATCCTCAGAATGGCAGAAAAAGGGGAGATATTGTTGATGGGGACCTGAATATGCCAGATGTTAACTGGAGCACATTTACTGCAGCCACATCCAAGAGTAGGGTTATTCTTGATACCCTACAGGAGCATGCCTCACACAACTAGTGTTGGAACCCACTCGGGAGGGAGCACTCTTGGACCTGGTACTCTCAAGCGGGGACAGAGAGAGGATCACAGATTTAGAAGTGGGTAGCCATCAGCGACCACCACACAGTGTGGTTCACGATAAACACAATCGTGGAGTCAAGCCATACACAAGTGAGGGTACTGAACTTTAGAAGGGCTGACTTTGGCAAAATGGGAGTGCCTAAGGAATGTACTAGCAAATGGGCAGGAAGAAGGTTGGAAGAACAATAGGGAAAAATCAAAACTGCCATCATAGAAGCAACAAACCTTTGTGTGAAGTGAATAAAGAAAACAAAATGAAGTAAAAACCACTATGGTTCTCAAAAGAAGTGGAGGGAAAGTTAAGGAGAAAAAGACAGGATTCAGGAAGTACAAGGAATCACAGAAGGAGCAGGACAGAGAACTGTATCAGATAAAGCAGAAGGAAGCGGGAAGACAGTCAGAACAGCGAAGGCCCAAACCGAGGAAAAGACAGCCAACTCAGTGAAGAAGGGGATAAAACCTTTTAT
Organism: Neoceratodus forsteri; assembly: GCA_016271365.2. Lineage (NCBI taxonomy): Eukaryota > Metazoa > Chordata > Ceratodontiformes > Ceratodontidae > Neoceratodus > Neoceratodus forsteri. The sequence continues at coordinate 478,465,029 of CM057459.1, read as the reverse complement.
AGGTACATCAGGGAGTGAAGGAAGACCAAGGAAGGATAGTGAGACTTAATAAAAGGGAGGAAGGTGGGCAGAGGGTGACAGTGAAAAGGCAGGGATACTGAACGAATACTTTTGCTCAGTATTCACAAAGAAGGGAGGTACCTAAACCAAACAATCAAAGCACTTGGGGCAGGGGTCGATACCTATCCAGTCACACAAGAAAGGGTCCTGAAAGAAAGTACAGTTACGTGAGAACTTACCGTAACAGTAGATCTTCGAGAGAGGCTCTTGCAGTAGGTGATACATATAGGACTGGCCTTGGCAGGCGTGGGAGACTATGGAAACATTCTAATGCCAGTCTCTGGCGAGGACCGCCCCATCAGGTGACCGGCGTCATGCGACGTCAGTATAAAGGGCGGTCCCCACGCCTTTCCAGTTCTGCCAAAGGCCCAAAGGTCGAGGCGAGAGAGAAGTGGATATTTCCCAACCTGAAAAGGAGCTGAAAAAGCTTAGGGGATGGAGGGCAGGAAGGTATCATTATTGCAAGAGCCTCTCTTGAAGATCTACTGTTATGGTAAGTTCTACGAACTGTACCTATCTTACTCTGAGAGGGCTCTTGCAGTAGGTAATTACATATAGGACTGAGTCCCAAGCAGTCTGGAACAAAAGAAGCAAAATGGGAGGAGAAAAGCTACTCAAAGTAGGTCCTCTAGCTGTGAAGACCTTAGGAAAGGAGGCCTTGCAGAGCAGCAAGCTGAAGTCTGCTCTCTCGAGAGGCAATATCCAAACTGTAATGTTTTGTAAAGGTATGGACAGAAGTCCAAATGGCGGCAGCAGATATCCGCCACTGACACATTCTTGAAACAAGCAGCTGAGGCGCGACTCCTCTGGTGGTGTGGCCTCTCACTTGACCTGGAAGGGTCTTGTACTTGTCATAACAGAAAGTGAAACAATGAGCCAACCATTTGGAAAGGCATTGCTTAGAAGCAGCATTGCCTTCTCTTTGTGGGCAAAAGAGACAAACAGTTGATCAGTCTTTCTGAGATCTTTTGTTCTGTTAGTGTAGTATCTCAGAATTCGGTGAACGTCCAGAGTGTGTAGAGACACTCCCCATGACTGGAGTGCTCAAAAGAAAGCAGGTAACTCTATGGACTGGTTCAAAGTAGATTCCGCACCACCTTGGGAGAAACTTAGGGTTGGTGCAAAGCCACACATTCCTTGTGAAAAATCAAACACGGATTTTACACATCAGGGCCTGAGCTCGGAAATCCTCTGAGCAGAAGTACTGGCCACTAGGAAGAGAGTCTTCCATGAGAGGAACTTCATGTCTGCTGAGGCTGCCAGTTCAAAGGAGGCAGAGTAAGCTTCTCGAGGATGAAATTAAAATCCCAAGGAGGGGCAGGAACCTGGATAGGGGCTCTCAAGTGGAGAACCCCTCTAAGGAAAGTCTTAGAGACCTCCAGCTGAGCAAACATCCTGCCTGCAAAAGGGACAAGGTAGGCTGAAATGGCGCCATGTGCACCTTCAAGGACCAGTGACTGAGACCCAGATCAAAGAGGTGGCGCAGGTAATCCAGCAGCCCAACAGAGCACAAGAAAGGCTCGAATCTTTTAAACGCCCAGATTGTGAACCGCTTCCATTTCATGGCATAGGCAGATCTAGTGGAGGGTTTTCTAGCCTCCACCAAAATCTCAGCCAGTCGGGGTGAAACCCCAAATCGGAGCTTGAGCTACGTCTGCAGGAGCCATGCGTGCAGTTGAAGGGACTTGAGACCTGGATGGACCAGGGTCCCCTAATCCTGGGTCAGTAAAAGTCGCGACAGAGGAAGAGAAGAGGAGGTTCCTCTGAGTATTGTTGCAGAAGAGAGAACCAAACTTGCCTGGGCCAGAAAGGAGTGATCAGTATCATTCGAGCTCCTTCTGAACCGAGTTTCTGTAAGACTCTCGGAATCAAAGGGATAGGGGAAAGCATACACGAATCTGTCCTTCCAATCTAGAGACAGAGTGTCTCTCCAAAAATGCGCACGCCTGGAGCGAAGCGAGCAGAAGTCGGGAAGCTTTGCGTTTAGAGATGAGGACGAACAGGTCCACCTGTGGTGTTCCCCAACGAGGAAGATATCGTCTAAGACCCCTGATCCAGTTCCCGCCTGTGAGCATGAGCAGATGAGCCACTGAGTTTGTCTGCTAAGGTGTTCTCGACCCTTGGGACGTGAACTGCCGTGAGGTGGAGGTTGCGCTGTACTGCCCAATCCCAAACTCACATCGCCTCTGCAAAGAGGGTAGGCAGGTCCCTCCCTGTTTGTTGATGTACCATACCACACACATATTGTCCGTCTATGCGGCTAAGTGGCCAGGAAGGAGATGCAGATACAGAGCTTGAAGAGCATAAGCACTGCCCAATCTCGAGGCACATTGATGTGAAGCATTTTCTTGAGCTTGAACAAGGAGCCCTGGGTCCTGTGAGGTCCGAGATGGGCTCCCCAACCTTCTCGAGGCGTCTGTGGTTTGAGTCTGGGAGGGGAGAAAGACAGAAGGAACTCCCAGACAAAGGTTCTCCTGAACCATCCACCACTGCAAGTCCCGAACCATGGGGAGGAGACTAAAACAAGCTGGTCCAGGTCGTCCACCAACTGATCCCACTGAGACCGAAGCATCCACTGAGCAATCCTCATGTGGGAGCGGCGCGAGGAACTGTTGGGATTGCAGCCACCATAAGCCCGAGGAGGCGAAGGACCGGCGTGGCGCACTGACCGCCTGCGGCCGGACAACAGGCTGACCTGAGCCTGGAGTGTGGCCGCCCTGTCAGTGGCAGGAAGGCCCTGCCAGAGGTCATGTCCAGGATTGCCCGATGAACTGGAGCCTCTGGGATGGGATCAAGTGGGACTTGGGAGTGGTTGATGGTGATGCCCAGGAGAAAGAAACACCCCTGGGTAAAGGAAGCGCAGGAGAGCCTCCCTGGATGGGGCTGCCAGGAGCCAATCGTCCAGGTGTGCGGGAAAATCTGCACCCTGGGTATGCAGGTAGGCCGCCACCACCGAAAGGCATTTGGTGAACACCCGGGTGCAGAGGAAAGACCAAGTGGGAGGGCCTTGAACTGGTAGTGGTCCCCTGGAAAGCAAAACGGAGGCATCTGCGGTGAGAAGGGCGGATAGGGATGTGCAGGTAAACATCCTGCATATCCAGAGCTTTAGCCACTGTCCCGACAAGAGGGCAGAAGGCCCTGCAGGGAGAGCATCCTGAACCTCTTGTACTCCACGAATAAGTTCAGGGAACTGAGGTAGAATACGCCTTACATCTCCTGTCTTCTTTGGGACCAGGAAGAAGTGATAATAATGAATTCCCTGAAGAGAAAGGGAACAGACTATATCGCCTCCTTCAGCAAAAGTGCTGAAATCTCTTCCTGGACCAGAAGAAGGTGTTCCGAGAATGCAGGCGACGGGGGAGGGTGATGAGGTGGTTTATGGAGAAACTCTATTGAGTGTCCTTCTGCGATCAGCTGGAGCACCCAGGAATCTGAAGTTATCCTCTCCCAACCCGGGAGGTGGAGGAAAACCTCCCGCCTACTGGTTCCTCCAGAAGGCCCAGAGGCTGTGGGAGAGGAAAGGAGTCAGGTGGTGTGGGGTGGCTGAAGCACCCGCTGCTTTTGGGCGGAGGGGCTTGGCAGCTGGAGAGGCCTGGCGTTTGTGACCCGCTTTACCTGGGTTTGCCTTGGATGATTCCGTCTGCGAAAGGGACGGGCGCTGCATTTGATGGGGATGATGCATGGAGTCCACAGACTTCAGTGCAGTCCCTTCTCCTGCAGATCGGTGATAACTCCTTGACATCACCATCCGAACAGCACCGAACCCTGGAAGGGTGCTTCCTGAATAGTGGACTGCACTTCCAGGACCAATCCTGATGCAGGAGCCAGGCATGGCGCCGTAAGCCTATGGCGGCGGGAGCTCCTACCAGCAGTGTCTACTGCATCGTACATATACGAAGCATGTGCCGACTGACCAAAGCGTGCAGAGCGGACGAGGTCAGCCACTTCCTGTTTGACTTGAGAGTCCTTAAGGGAGTCAATTTGGATTCCACCTCACTAAGAATTGCCTTCTGGTAATCCCCCATGTGTCCGACATAATTTAGGGCCCTAATACCCAGAGTGGAAGAAGCATAGATCTTCTTCCGTACTGAGTCAGAAGATGGGATTCTTTCTCAGGTGGAGCGAGCTCAGGTGTTCGGGTTAGCTATCCGGCCATAGGCGTGCTAATCGACCGAATCAGCTCGGGGTGAGACTCTAAAAAGTCAACACCCTCGGGGCCTGATTATAGCCTTTCTGACTTCGAGGAAATGGGGCTTCCAAATAGTGGAAACAAGATTGGCATGAGGCTCAATCCAAGGTGGCACTAAGGTGGGAGCTGTCATGGGCATATACAGATGCTCAGCGAGTTTCTTACACTGGAAATCCGGCTCCAAAGAATGCCACTTATGAACCTACTGGATTCTGCGCAGCAACTCCGTAAAATAAGGATCCTCCGGAGGCCGGAGGAGTCATTGGCCTGGGCTTAGACAGAAGTGTGGCTCGTTTGTTCAGCTCAGAACAACCATCGAGTCATCCGAGGAGGAAGAAGATGATGATGAGCTCCCTCTCCCAGCATGGGGAGGAGCGGACCTTAGGAAGCCCTTGGGGAGCGTGTCCTGCCCGCCCTGGAACCAGAGGGTTCGGCCCTGGTGTCCGGAGGTGGGGAGGAGTCTGTCGTCGCGGGACCCGGAACCGTCGTCGGAGAGCGACTCTCCACCTCTCTGGTGAGCTGAGCCTTGGCCTCAGCCCACCAGGAGACCAGAGTCTCCTTCAAGTCCACTGCGGCTGAGAGGGGTGGTGGAGGAGGAGGGTATACGGGTATGGATTATACCCGTGAGTGCGTATCCATAACCTGGCGGGAAGCCCCGTCAGGTATTGAGGACAGGTACTGCAGTGTTGGATAGGCGGCATCAGGTACTGGGGCGTCGGTCACTCGTGAGCTGGGTTAGATGGCTTCAGATCGACGGGGTCGAATACCTGGGAACCGAGAGGTCTGCTGGAGCAGATGGCCCAGCGGGGCCACCGGGCAGGTCTGTAGCAGAAGGCCCAGTGGGCGGAGGGCCAGCGTTGGAGCAGCATCTGGGGCGGATGTCGCCAGGGTCTACAAGACGCGTCGGGCCAATGGCCGGGAGCCGGCATTGGGGCCGCATCCAGGGAGCCGACATCAGGTCGGTCGGCCCAGCGGGCGGCGGACGGCCTGACAGGGCGCAGCAGGAACCTCAGCATCACCGGGATGGAGGAAAAATCCCGGGATCAGGCTGAGAGACCAGGTCTCGGAGGCAGCGAGGGCCGGGAGCAGCGGATGTGGGAGGGTCGGCGTCAGCTCAGCCGCCGTGCGGGCGTCGGGCAAGCCGGCGTCTGACTTATCACCGGGGTCGGGCGGACGCCAGAGGAGCCGGCGTCCAACAGCGGACCCGTCACCGGGCAGGTCGCGCAGAGAGGCGGCCTGATTGGCGAAGAGGGCTGTCGCCGCCCGAGGGTTGGGCGACTTATCGACTGTCTCCTTGCGGACATCAGAGGAGCCGATGTCCAGCTACGGGCCCGCTCGAACCAGTAGGCTTCACAGTGGTGGCTTTCCCAGGGCCGAGGCCTCCAATAGCCCAGAGCGCCCGAAGCCGGCCGAACCGAGCCACACGTGCAGGCGCTGCCGCCTTGAAACCTCAAGGTGGCCGTCGTGAATTGGTCCCCAGGATGTTACCTGAAGCACGGCGACTCTCGAAGAAGATGCGGTGGATGAGGAGCCCTTGTCCCAGTGCTTCTCCTTGTCTTTTTCTTGCAATGGCCTTGGGGAAATGGGCGCCTGCGGAGTTTTTAACTCCTTTTCCATGGAGAACATTTTCTTCTTTAAAATATGGGCCTCCAGGGACTGCTGCCACGTCTGCAGGTGGCGCATTAATTAAGGCAGTGCTGGCACTTCTCCACCTGATAATCTGGGCCTAGGCAGAAGAGGCACTGGGAAAGGCTGTCCTTAGGCGGGAGTTGGGCGCTGCCACGAGTTGCACTTGTTCTTGTGCTCGGGAGGGTGTAGGGACAACATACACCAATGAATACCTAAAATAACTCGGCAAAAACTACCGGCTGACTGAGGCTGGCAGAGCACTGAACTTTACCGCGGCGCTGACGCGAGCTAACGGTGGGAAGAAGAACTGGAAGGCGGTGATGGGGACCACCCTTTATACTGATGTCACATGACATCGGTCACCTGATGTGGGTGGTCCCCGCCAGAGACTGCTAGCTAGAAATTTTTCTGTGGGTCCTGACGCCTGCCGGCATCAGTCTTATATGTAATTACCTACTGCAAGAGCCCTCTTGAAGTAAGATCTCCTAAAACAAGGTGGACAAAGCAATGGGCCTGAAGGGATCCACCCAGAATTCTAAAAGCAGTAAGGAGACCTAGTGACACCACTGACTACCCTTTTAACAAATCATGGGAGGATGGTGTGGTACTTGAAGACTGGAGGAGAGCACATGTGATTGCCCTTCACAAAGGTAGGAGCAAGGCAGACACAGGAAACTACAGATCTGTTAGTTTGACCTCAGTGGTAGGGAAAATGATGGAAACAATTCTGAAAGAAAGAGCTGTTGAGTACCTAGAGGCCAGCGGGCACAGGACCCATGGCAGCATGGATTCACAGCAGGAAGGTCATGTCAGCAGATCTAATGAGTTTCTTTGACTGGGGCCAAAGTAGTAGACCAGGGAGGGGCTGTGGATGATGGCCTACCTAGACTTTAGCAAGGCATCTGACACAGTCCCACACAAAAGATTAATAAACAAGTTAGCCTGGTAGTGGGTCCAAGGGTGGTAGCCTGGGTAACACATTGGCTGGACAACAGGATGCAGAGGTAATAGTAAATGGATGCAGCTTTGAAGAAAGGGTGGTTACTAGTGGGGTACCACAGGGTTCAGTACTGGGACTGGTTGTCTTTAATGTCTTTACAGGTGACACTGCAGAGGGTTGGAAGGAAAAGTATGCCTCTTGCAGATGACATGAAGATCTGCAACAGGGTTGATATACAGAGGGCGGTGGAAAGGATGAGAAGGGACTTGGAAAGGTTGGAGGAATGGTCAAAAGTATGGCAGTTTAGATGCAATGCAAAGAAGTGCAAAGTAATCACCTGGGAAACAAAAACCCAGGGAAGAGTACACCATGGGGGGTTGTACTAACAACAACAAAACTGAAATGGGACCTGGGGGTAGTCATGTCAGGCCGACCTTAAGTAGGCAAGCAATGTGAGAAGGCAGTAAGGAGGCTGGGGGATACTGGGAAGAATAGGGAGAGGCATTACCAGTAGAAATCAGGAAGTTGCTATGCCTCTGTACAGGCGGTTGGTGAGACCCCATCTGGAGAACTGCGTGCAGTTCTGGAGACTCCATCTCTGCAAGGACATAGACAGGATGGTGGCAGTCTAGAGGAGGGCAACTAAAATGGTGCAGGGTCTGCAACAGAAGCCGTCTGAAGAGAGACTAAAACAACAATATGTATACCCTTGAGGAAAAAGGGAGGAGGGGGCATGATAGAAACTTTCAAGTACCTTAAGGGAATAAAAGTCCAAGAGGGAGCATCTTTCAGACAAAGAGATGTACAAGAACAAGAGGTACAATTTGAAGATGGGGGGGCAGCGTGAGGAAGTATTTTTCATGGAGATGGTGGTGGGCACATGGAACCGCTTTCCTGAGGAGGTTGTGGGGTCAAAACAGTGGGGAATTCCAAGAATGCATGGGACAGACATAAGACAAATTATAGGAGGGTAGGAGGAAGTAGGTTGTTGGTTAACTAGAATCTGCATTTTATCCAATAGGTAGGGACATGGACAGACTAGGTGGGCCAAGCGGTCCTTATCTGCCGTCAAAGTCTATGTTTCTATATGCTTATGGAAGGTAAAAGGGTCTTGGGGTGGGGAACCAGGTGGTGAGCTGCATGTCGGAGTACTGGAGGGTGCATCTCTCTTTCCAGCCCCAGGCCGGACCCTTCATGAAAGGATTTCACCCGAAGCCGAGGCTGGGGCTGGTGGTACATGCTCTAAGGTTGCTGGGACCCTTAGAACTTTATAGAGGCACATACAGATGACTGCTGGGGTGGGTGGGTTTGTGGCTGGAGTGCGCTGCACATTGGATATCCAATGCCAGGTACTGGCAGCTCCAGGAGGGGTGGAGATGTCCTGACTATCCTGGAGAGGAGGGACAGCTGAATGGACCATTAACTCTGAATGATGGAGGTGAATCTGTGGGTGCTACTAATGTGTGTGGCCTGATGGAACACTCCAGGGAGTGGGAAGTCTGACAGACTGGGATTTGTATCTGTTTTTTTTTGTTAAATATAATGCACAATGGAGGGGATGGCGGGATGGGGATTCTGGGATCAAGAGGACAGTAGCTGCCAATTCCCCACTGTTGGATGGGTAGGAGACTGGGTCAACTAGCGCACTGCTACATGCTCGCACCAGAGGTTTATTGTGCAGGGCTGGAGCTCAGTGGCTATCTGGTGTGTTCCACAAGTTTTCATTGTTAATGGTCTCATGATTCTAATATTTATATATTCTATATTTATTCATTTCACAAACTGTTGTAGATGTACCAAAATAGAAAGGAGTAGTAGCATGATGAGTTCCATGGGGAGTGGAGGATGGGTGAGACTGGGAATAATCCGGGAGGCTTGCAACCAGGATGGAATAGGCAGCTATGATGACTAGTGTCCTGGAACATTTGGGGTTTGTTCTTCACCCATTAAGCGCAAGAAAATTTTGATGGTGCTCAAATGTAAGCAATCCCACATAGTCTTGCTCCAAGAGACCCACCCATTATACTGGAGTACACTAAACTGGTTGGTGGGTGGGGAGGGAGGGAGAATTCTATTCAGCCCCATACTCTTCTCATAAGAAAGGTGTTGCCATACTGGTGAACTGCCGCCTGCCTCTGAAAGTGTAAACAGTGGTGACCGATGGGCAGGAAGGAAGGTACTTGTTTATCAGTGTTGAGCTGCATGGCAAAAGATGACATACAACAGTGTGTATGCTCCCGTGGTTTTCAACCCAGATTTCTTATCAGGGTATTTTGGATTTATCGCAGAAAGCCATTCCCTAATGTGGTCATAAGGTGGGGTGGAGGTGTTTGTGTGTGTTGAATCTCTAATGCACTTGTAGCTAACTTGCACTTCTGTTATGGCTGACCCTAATCTCTAATGCACTTATACTTAACTTGCACTTCTGTTATGCCTTAGCCAACCTGTTCTGCCTGTGTTTACTCCTCACTAACTTCTCTAGATCAAACTACAACAATTCTATTCAGCCATTTGCTAGCTACAGTTATGTGTCATTTAGTGTATGTCTAAATGTTATTTTGTGTTGTTGTATCTATCTAGTCCAAAAGTGTTGGCGTAGCATCTGTCTAGTTCAAAACTGTTAGCATCCCACTATTTCATTACTCCTGTATAGTCTGCTCAAATTATTTGAATGTAATCTGCTGTAAATTTATACTGTGTACCAAATCTCTGTAGACTATCCTCATGTTCCCCTACCACCCAGGTCGTACAGGAGATGAGCAACTTGTTGTTCAGTGCCTTCCTGGTGAAACATTTCAATAAATAAATAAATCCAGCATTGGACTACTCCAAGGGGACAGGGAGACATGGGGCCACACTACCTGCATGGGGAAGGTCTTTCAGATCCGGACCTAGTAGGTATGTGGCAAACAGCGAACCCTGGGGCAAAAGAATACATGTTTCTAATCCTCATAACATGTGGTCAGATTAGATTATATTTTGCCCTAGGGACCACTTTAACATAGAAACATAGACTTTGACGGCAGATAAGGACCGCTTGGCCCACCTAGTCTGCCCATTTCCCTACCTACAGGATAGCAGCAGATCCTAGTTAACCAACAGCCTATTTCTTCCTACCCCCACAAGAATTGCCTTATGTCTGTCCCATGCATTCTTGAATTCTCCCACAGTTTTAGACCCCACAACCTCCTCAGGAAGGCTGTTCCATGCATCCACTACCCTCTCTGTGAAAAAATACTTCTCACATTGCCCCTGAACCGCCCCCATCTTTAAATTGTGTCCCCTTGTTCTTGCAGCTTTCTTTTTCTGAAAGATGCTACCCTCTGGACTTTATTGATTCCACTGAGGTACTTAAAAGTTTCTATCATGTCCCCCTCTCATTCTTTCCTCAAGGGTATACATATTAAGCTCCTTTAGTCTCTCTTCGTGCAGCTTCTGTTGCAGACCCTGCACCATTTTAGTTGCCCTCCTCTGGACTGCCTCTATCCTGTCTATGTCCTTGCGGAGATGGGATCTCCAGAACTGGACGCAGTACTCAGATGGGGTCTCACCAACTGTCTGTACAAAGGGATAACAACTTCCTGTTTTCTGCTGGTGATGCCTCTCCTATGCATCCCAGTATACCCCAACCCTCCCTACTGCCTTCTCACATTGCTTGCTAAGCTTAAGGTCATCTGATATGATTACTCCCAGGTCCCTTCCCTTTTTGTTGTTGTTACTACCTCCCCCTCCATTGTGTAATCTTCCCTGGGTTCTTGTTTCCCAGGTGCATTATTTTGCACTTCTTTGCATTGAATCTAGCTGCCATAATTCTGACCATTCCTCCAACCTTGCAAGTCCCTTCTCATCCTTTTCACGCCTCCTTGGGTATCAACCCTATTGCAGATCTTTGTGTCATCTGCAAAGAGGCATACTTTTCCTTCCAGTCCCTCTGCAATGTCACTTATACAGACATTAAAAAGGACTGGACCCAGTACTGAACCCTCGCGGTACCCCACTAGTAACTCCTCTTTCTTCAGAGTGGACTCCATTTACAATTGCCTTCTGTGTCCTGTTGTCCAGCCAATGTTTTACCCAGACTACCACCTGGGACCCCTCCCAGGCTGGTTAATTCGACTATTAATCTTTTGTGTGGGACTGTGTCAAATGCCTTGCTAAAGTCTAGGTAGGCCATGTCCAGAGCCCCTCCTGGTCTACTACTTTGGTCACCCAGTCAAAGAAATCTATTAGATTCAGTCTGACATGACCTTCCCGCTGTGAACCCATGCTGCCTTGGGTCCTGTGCCTCACTGGCCTCTAGGTACTCAACAATTCTTTCCTTCAGAAGTGACTCCATCACTTTCCCTACCACAGAGGTCAAACTGACAGGTCTGTAGTTTTCTGCCTCTGTCTTGGTCCCACTTTTGTGAAGGGAATCACATCTGCCTTTCTCCAGTCCTCGGTACCACACCATCCTCCCATGATTTATTAAAAGAGTAGTCAGTGGTTTCACTAGTTTCCCCTTAATTCTTTTAGAATTCGGGGTGAATTCCATCAGGCCCCAATGCTTTGTCCACCTTCAGTTTAGGAGAGTTCTTGCAGAACCCTTTCTTCTGTGAAAGGACTGGATCGACCCCCAACAAGAGTGCTTCTGTTAATTGGATTAGGCACTTCCCTCCTCTTTTGTGAATACTGAGCAGAAATATTCGTTCAGTATTTTATTTATCAAGTCTAGGATTACAAATACATTTGAGCCTAAGTATCCCTGCTTTTCACTGTCCCACTTGCCCACCCACCGTTCATTCTATTCAGCCTCACTATCCCTCCCTTTGTCTTTCTCGCCTCTTGATGTACCTATAAAAGGTTTTATCCCCTTCTTAACCGAGTTGGCTATCTTTTCCTCAGTTTGGGCCTTTGCTATTCTGACTTCCTCCTGCTTCCTTCTGCCTTAACTGGTATAGCTCTCTGTCCTGCTCCTTCTGTGTTTCCTTATACTTCCTGAATGCTATCTTTTCTCCCTGACTTTCCCAGCCACCCTTTTGAGAACCATAGTGGCTTTTTCTTTCATTTTAATTTGTTTATTTGCTTCACACAAAGGCTTGTTGCCTCTATGATGGCAGTTTGATGATTCCCCATTGTTGCTCCACCCTCCTTCTAGCCTGTTTGCTAGTGCTTTTCTGAGGCACTCTCCCATCTTGCCAAAGTCAGCCCTCGTGAAGTCCAGTACCCTCACTTTTGTGGCTTGACTCTGTAGCTGAGTTTAATGTGAACCACACTGTTTGATGGTCACTTGTTCCCAGATGGCAATCCACTTCTAGATCTGAGATCCTCTCACTGCCCCCATTTGAGAGTCACGAGGTCTAAGATTGCTCCCTCACGAGTGGGTTCCAAACTAGCTGTCCGAGGCCTGCCACCTGAAAGGCATCGAGAATGGCCCTGCTCTTGGATGTGGCTGCAGTAAATGTGCTCCAGTTAACATCTGGCATATTCAGGTCTCCCATCAACAGTATCTCCCTTTCTCTGCCATCCTAAGAATGCCTTCCATCATATCCTTGTCCATTCCTCCCTGACATGGAGGTCTGTACACAACCCCTGCAGATTGTGGTGCCTTTCCAGTCTCCAAGGTGACCCACAGTGCCTCCTCTCCTCCTGTTTACTCTTTTGTTCAGTTGCTTTTATCCCTTCCTTTACATGAGAGCTACTCCTCCCCTCTTCTCCCCTGCCTGTCTCTCCTGTAGGTTATGTACCCTGGTATGTTAACATCCCAGTCATGGTTCTCTGTGTACCATGTTTCTGTGACTGCTACAATATACAAGCATCTCTTCCATCAAGGCCACCAGCTCAGGGAGCTTGTTGCCCACACTCACGGGCATTGGTACTCATTGCCCTCCATTTCCTGATGGCCTTACTCCTTTTGCCCCATCCCTGTCCTTCTTGCCTTTGTCTTTCCCCATTTACCCTGCCCTTCTCCCTATCACGCCACCTCTATGTTGGTGTTACCGCACTTACTACCGTGATTTTTTTGGGGGCTTAGGATTTCCTGCTCCTTTTCCAGTGCTCTCCTCATAGTTTAAATGCTTGCCAATGAAGCATTTAAACCTATCACCTAGGATCCTGGTTCCCTCCTGGACAGATGCTGCCATCATGCCAGTATAGGCTTCATCACTCCAGGTGGACCCCAGTCCCCAATAAAGCCAAATCCTGAGCTCTGCACCAGTTTTCAACCACTGATTGAGATCCCATGATGCGGAACATCCTAGCCTCTCCTACGCCATAGATGGGCAGCACCTCCGAGAAGGTTACTGTCGTGCTACTTGTCTAATGCCCCTCCCAATTCCACAAACTCTTCCTGCACTGCTCTAATCCCTTTCTTAGCTAAGGTCCATTTGTCCTAGGTGGACAATGACAGCCATCCCTCCTGTGCAGCTGCTCTGGCAATTCTGAGGATTCAGCTCCTGTCCTCAAGCCATGGCGCCAGGCAGGCACCTTACCTCCCTCCCCTTCCTCCTCCAGTTCTACCTTCCTAACAATGGAGTCCCCAACCAGGAGTTGTTCCTTCCCTGTGGGGTCCCATGCCACCCTCCTGTGGGTCTCCTTTGTGGAGGTTCCCAGCATCCTCCTTGGTCTCTACTGCGGGTGCCTCCATAGAGGAACCACACTTTGCCAGAATGGCATAGGAATTGTGGAGAGGTACAACTGGAGGGATGCGCTCTGTTCCACCACCCTCACCCTCCCTGAGCCCACTGTGGTCCAACCACTCCTCTTTCTTGGCAACCTCTGAGGCAACGGCAGTGGCACTGGTGGTTCCTGGATGGAAGAGGAGGTCCCACAAATCCTGGCCAACTCAGCCTGGAGATGAGCAACTTCCTCCCTCAGTCCAGAGAGGTGCCAGCAGATGGGACAACACTGCATCCTCCAGAACGTCTCCCGGAAGACTGCTGCTCCACAGCCACTGCACTGCACCACTCCCATCTTGTCTTATTTCTGGCCCTTAACTGTTGTTTGGAATCTTACTCTTTCCTCTGTTTTTTTTCTTCTTCTCTCTCTACTTACTTTCTGCCTCTGTGCCTTTTAAGCTCCTGATTGTCCTGTTCTGAGACAAGAATATCCTATATTTCTCAGTAGACCCTTACTTGCTCAGAGGCAGACCTCCAGCAGCTAGAGGGGGCCGGAGAGCTACTCTTGCCCTTCTAGGATGGTGGGTCTTTGGTGGTTCTGTGATCACTCACTCCTGCTCCCAAACAGGAAGTTCATGTTGTCAGTCAAATCCTGTGCCTATAAAAGCAGAAATAGCTTTGGGTGGGAGGGAAGGAGGGCAATATAGTCCTAGTAGAGACGCCCAGTCACACAGAACTCCTTCCTCCTGGTGTCTTCTGCCAAGCTACTAGCAGAATATTTCTAAGGCAGTCTTTAAATTTAGCTTTCTTCTAGCTAGCCTCCCCCTACTTACTAGATCTTTCTACAAGTAATTTAAACTGCACAGCCATCAAGCCCTTTCAGTCACCTGAGATTTACACCTAGTAACTGTTCAGATAACCATTCAGTTCAGTTAACTCAGACAAACACACTAATTTTTTGTTTTGTTTGTTTTTTTTTACCCCTAAATTAAAGGTCCAAGTACAAGAGTTCTACTTCTTTAGTCCCAGTAGAGAAGTCCAGTCACACAGCACTCCTTCCTCCTGGTGTCTTCTACCAAGCTACTAGCAGAATCTTTCTAAGGCAATATCTGAGTATGTCAGCAGAGCATAGCCCCATATACATTTCAGATCATGCCATGGTGATGGCTACCCTCAAGATGGGAGGGAGAGGGAGTCTAGACTGACATGGCGATTCCTACATACCTCATGACATTATGAAAGATCCACATTTACTTACAAACCTTGGATTGCAATTTAAAGAAGACATCTTTAACCTTAGGTGTCATCCACTTCAATTAAAACTTTAAAATATATTCTATTGCTAGGAAATATTTTTTACATTACAATTATAAAGCCACAGAAATGCTTTGCACCTTTGGCAATTATTTGTAGCAATACTAAGCAATTGTTTAAATCCTGTTTGGATAAACTAATATCATCTGATGTTTGTCTTAGTTACTATTAATTTAAGGAAGCATACATGGGCCTTACAGCTCTCTAGCTTTCTTCTAAACCTTAGTATACCTCCTAGCAAGGAGGAGTTCCGCAGCACATAAAAGAGCACTGGGACCAGTATTTTGTAGGTAACTAGCCACAGCCCCACTAAGGGTATATTGTGGGAAGCAGGAAGCCCTATATGAGGCATTATAATTAGTTACATGGCTGCCATGAACAGAAGCAAAAGGGAGAAAAGCAAGACTTGGAAAATAAATTTAAGGAGTTGGAGCAGAAACTGGCAGCCGGTGGCAGGGTGGAGGTGCTCAGGGAGATGACAGTTGTGTGGTAGTCTTTGAACCTGTTGTTTACCAGAGAGGCCAGGATCGGCACTCTTCTTTAACAGGCAACGATCTTTGAATGGAGGAACCTTGTCTGTATGTTTGATGCAAGGTAGGAAGCAACCAACCCAGATCTCAACAATAACAGTCCTAATAGTACACAAGCCTGCAGAATCCGAGACATTCACTGCTTCTATGAAACCCTGTACAGGGCAGAATGTCAGGGGACTGAAGCTGAGGCCAGTGCATTCCTGGAACGCATACCTGTTCTAACCCTCACAAAGAAGCAAAGAAAATGTTGGGAGACCCCATATCTAAGGAAAAGGTAATACGGGAAACCAGAACACTTAAAGGGGAAGGGTAGGTGTACAGATGGGGTTCAGGGTGGAGTTTTATACTGGACTGGGAGGCTCTGAAGATGGGCGACTAACCAAAATGTTCCAGGAAGTTAGAAAGAGAGGGCCTCCAGGCTTCATGCTACGAAGCCTTCATCTGTATGTTGCCAAAGCGGGGAAGGATCCTAACGAATGTCCATCCTACCACCCAATATCTCTGCTCAACTGTGACCTAATAATTTCTGTTAAGGTCATGGCGGGCGCCCTGAATTGGTGCTCCACACACAGTGCACCCAAGACCAAACTGGTTTCATGCAAGGCAAGCTGTCTTATAACGTGTGTAAGCTGCTGAATTTGTACAATGGGGATCTTGACATACAGAATTGCACTTCTGCTGTTGCTGGACACCAAGAAGCCTTTAGACCGGATTGAATGAGAGTATCTGTTTGGGGTGCTAGAGAGGTTCGTCTGAAGAGGACTTTGTGAATATAGTGAAACTCCTGAATAGGGTACCACGAACCTGAATATTGCCGAATGGGGCCAGTTGAATGAATTTAGACTATTTTGTGGCATGAGGCAAGGATGCCCCTTGCTCCCACTGCTTTTGCATTGGCTATCAAGCCTTTAGCCATTAAGATTCAGGAGACAGGGAATTCTTAGGGATTTGGGAAGCTAAGGGAGGCAACATAAACTCACCTTTTATGCTGATGACTTATTATTTGTCACCAACCCCAGGAAGTCAATACCAGCTTTGCTTCGGGTACTGAGCGTGTGCTAAGTTTTCTGGCTATTAGTTGAACCTGCATAAATCTGAGCTCATGGCCATAGGAACCCTTGTGAGCTGGGTTAGAGAGACATGGGACCCAAAGGAGGTAGATTCATTATATATTTGGGGATTAAGGTGAGGAGGAAAGCTTTAACTTTAAGCCACTGATTACCACTGTACTGGCAGATTTATAGTGATGTAGGACTTTGCCCATACCGTGGTTGAGACATATCAATCTGCTCAAACTGAGCACTTTACCATAGTTATTACATGTAATGTAGATGCTGTCCATGGGGCCCACCAGGGAGGACAATAAAAGATTAGAGAAGGAGTTCACTTATTTCAGCTGGCACAGGAATACTGGGGTAGAGTGTGGAGGTCTCAATTTTCCAGACATTAAGGGCTATTATCTATCTATTCAATACAGATACTGTATGTCCAGGACTGGGTGAAGCAGCAATTTGGCTACATCTAGAGGAAGAAGGGTGCCAAGGGAGGTTAACAGTATATTTGACTTCAGGGGTTAATCGCTTTATATTCTTATCGAGGCTTCCAATCCATTGGCACAATAAGTGCTGGAGGCATGGAAGGCCATTAGGAAGTGGAGAGCGCGAGGCAGGACAGGACCTTGCTTGTGCCGTGGCTGTCAATCCGAATTTCTGCCGAGGCTGGAGGACAGAGGTTATAGAGAGTGGGAGGGACGAGTGCGATTCATTGCCTAGAGGATTTGTTACGCAGAGGATGGGCTTCGCCTTTAATGAGGTGCAAGAAAACTGGGCTTATTGCAGTCCCACCATTATAGATAAGATATTTGCAGGTTAGAGCTTAGTAGAAGGATGGGAAGGGACCATGTTGGGACTTCACTGCTGGCTGCTGTGGAAAAATCATATCGAGACCAGGGTGTCGGCCAAAGGATGATTACCAAACTGGCCAACTAGGACAGACAACTTTCACAGATCTTCTGATAAAGTTAAGACACAGTGGAAAGGTGTTGGGAACAACTATTACGAATGAAAGCTGGGGCACAATATTGCAGCTCCACATGGGCCTTTTGACTTGTAATACATCCAAAGACTCACAATATAAGTTCATACACAGGCTTTATTACCCACCCAATGTGGCCCATAGATTCAATCCTAGTGTGTCACCACAATGTGGGAGTTGTAAAGCAGCCTTGGGCACATACAAACACAATTTAGCAGTATCGGGGTCATGAGGGCCTGAGGCAGCTGCCCTCCCAGGATCACCTTGAGGGTCGCAAGGGCCTCCCTGTTGTCCGCCCTCCCACTGGATCCACCACACAGGAGCACCCCCGGAGCAAGCAAAGCAGTATCGGGTGTGAGGGCCTGAGATGGCGGCCCTCCCAGGATCATCATCTTGAGGGTTGCGAGGGCCTCCTGTTGTCTGCCCTCCCACTGGATCCACCACACAGGAGCACCCCGGATGAAGCAAAGGTACAGAGCGGCGTGACACAGGCCTCAGCTGCCACCATTTTGAGGTCGGCGTGTGTTTGAAGGGTGGTGCCAAACAGAATCACTCAAACAATCGTACTCAGACTAGTTGTTAAAGTTTCATTTGCTGTCAGTGCACTCTACTGATTGTTTTTTCTGTGCATAGCACCATGAGTCCAAGCATATTATTTAGCAGTCTGCACCATGTACCTTAAGTATTCGTTGCTTTTAAAGTAATTAATATAGCCTCAGCATATTACTTAGCAGTCTTCACCTTGTACCTAAGAATGTTGCTTTAAAAATACGTAATATAATCTCCTCTCTCAGCCTGTGTCTGTTAGTCCTACTAGAAGTAATTTACAGTGCTCTAAAGTTAGTCTCCTTCACTCAGACAGAATCTGTATAGCCAACATAGTAGAAAATGTACTGTGATGTAGTAGGTGATTTACATTAGATTTCGATTTCACAGAAGGTCCAAGTATAATGACCTATCTGAAAAACAGCCCCCGCCCTTCAGCAGCACATAACTTTACATTTCTCCTCTCTCACAGCAGTATCGAGTCGTGAGGGCCTGAGACGCTGCCCTCCCAGGATTACCTTGAGGGTCGCGAGGGCCTCCTGTTGTCTGCCCTCCCCACCGGATCCACCACACAGGAGCACCCCCGAGCGAAGCAAAGGTACAGAGCAAGTGACGCAGGCCTCAGCTGCCACCACTTTTGAGGAGTCGGCATGTGTTTTGTCCCCACCGCCTCTCACCACCACCCTTGGTGGGCTGTCAGCTATATAGGGGCTGTCAGGCTGACGGATAAAACCAATCAGCGCACTTTTGCATTTGCAGCTTATACTAATCCACCACTAGCTCCGCTACTCCCATTTCCAGCTTGTTGCTGCAATCATTTGCCACAATGCTCCTCTATCTCCTCCCGCTTTTCTCCCTGGTGTTTCCTCTAGCCCCTCTCCCCAGCAACCCAGTCTCTGCGGAACCAAACTTCCACCTTACCTATACTCTGCTCACCCCGTCACCCCCATCTTCCACCACCCTCACACCAAATGCCACATATGCCCACCCTTACTTGGGTACTCAGTACCTCCATCCTCCTCCTTCATTCTTTCAGGGACTATCTGTCCTACCTAATTTGGCTATTTCTGCCTCCCTCCCACCGCACAAAATACCCACATCAGACAAAAGTCCAGATCCGATGGATTATTTCCAAACACCTCCTCACATTGCTACTCCTCTTGTCAGGGATGTTGAAACAAACCCAGGTCCCACGTCTCCCCCCCCCAGCTCTCACCAAGGGCCTCTGATTACTGCACCTCAACATCTGCAGCATCATGAATAAAGTTTCCGAGCTACAACTCACTGCCCTAACCCTATTTCGAGACATCTTCATTATATCCGAGACATGGCTGAAACCACACCATGTTGATTCAGCAGTAGCCATTCCTGGCTATTCACTCATTAGGCAGGACCATTTGGGTAAGAAGAAAGGGAGGCATTGCCATGTTCATCTCCGCCAAGTTACAATTCACCCCAGTCCAGGTCCCGGTCCTGCCTGGACCACAAGCTAAACCCTTGATGGTTAGCTCGCTCTCCCTCACTCCTCCCCAGTGTACGTCGGGGTCCTACTGCACCCTGCTACCCCGTGTCCGACATCCTAGACCACCTAGCCACACTAAAGTCCATTGCCACAGATGGCGAGCTATACATCCTCGGTGACTTTAATTTCAACTGGCTAGCTAACAACTGCTCAAAGCTACAAACCAAAGTAAACACCTAAACCCGCTCCCAACTAATTGACCAACCCACCAGATTAAACCCTAAAACACTAAACCACTCCCTCTTGGACTGGATCCTCACATCCCACCCCACAGGATTATTAAAGCGACCTCCTCCCAGACTCCTGAGCAACCACCACATGATATATATGGTCAGGAAGGTGCACAGACCAAAAACACCCCCCTAGGATGATTCTCACGAGGTCCTATAAATCCCTATGTCTACCTTCCCTCCTAAATGACCTTGTTCATGTCAACTGGTCCTTCATACAGCAGGCACCCACCATCGACTTTGCCTTGATGATGTTCAGAAATAACTTTCTTGCTGTATGGGACTACACGCACCTCTCAACGCACAAGAGTAAAGGGCTCCCATCTCCCTGGGTCACCGCCGACATCATTAGCAGATGCTGGGCCAGGGACCACACCTGGAAAAACACAAGCTATCCAGCACCCAAGTATCTCTACAAAGATACGTACCCTCCACAACTCCTGCACCAAATCTATACGGCAGGCCAAACAAAACTATTTCAAGTCGGCTCTTACCTCCAACCTTAGCCACCCTTCAAACTTTTGGAAAACCATCAAATCCCTACTCACTCCACCAGTCCAGCCACCAACCCCAACCATCCATGGCAACATCGTCTCAGACCCTAGAGAAGTTGCCACCGCCTTCAACACCTTCTTCACCAGCTGCCCATGTCTCTCCTACCCAACCACCAGCTCACCCCACCCAAACCTGGTTCATCATTGAAATCCCAGATCCCCGACCCAATACTTTCTCCTTCTGTCCAGTCACCCCAGCCGGGAGAGTACTACCAAAGCCCTGCAGCCCCTCAACCCCAACAAAGGTAAATGCCCCTTAGGCCTGGACACTAAACTACTCCACTTATCAGCACCTGCCATCGCCACCCCACCTCACGACCCTCCTGAACCTCTCATTCTCCCTGGTTAAAATCCCAGCTTGGAAACAGGCGGTAGTTATCCCCTCCCAAAGGGTGGCGATCCCTCTGTGCCTGGAAATTCGCCTCATCTCCTTGCTCCCAATACTGGCCAAACATCAGGGAACATCTTGCTCTCCAACTCACCCAATACCTTGAATCTACCTCTTTCTTCACCCCTTATCAGTCAGGGTTCCATCGTCTCATTCCACTATCACGCCTCCTAAGACTCACTAATGACATCTCCTCAGGAATGGACAAGGGTACCTCACCTCGGCTATATTCATAGACCTGGCCAAGGCTTTCGACACCTGCCTCCCACCCCAAGCTAACAGCTAAACTAACTGACACAGGCCTCTCCAGCCTTGCCACTTGCTGGTTTCAGGCCTACCTGACTGGCAGACTCAATCGGTAAAAATCAGCTCCAAATATCTGCCCCTCCCAGTCACCTTGGGGGTCCCCAGGCTCAGTCCTGGGCCTGCTATTATTTTCTATATTTCTAAATGACCTCCCGCTGGCCTGCACAAACTCAGCCATAAAAATGTAGCGGACGATACTGTACTGTGCGCCTCTGGGCCTCCACTGGTGTCATGTCTGCTGCTCTCCAACAGGACTTGATTCCATTCAGCACTGGTTCAGGTCCAACCAATTAATCCTAAATGCTAAGAAAACTGTCTCCTAACCTTCGCACGCAACCTCGACTCTCATGCCTAGCTGCTCCTCCCACCTTCCATACCCTGGACGGTCCCCTGGAAGCTTGCACCTCCTTTAGATACCTGGGGTATGGCTCGACCAACATCTAGATTTTTCAGCCCACATCGAATCGCTACACAAAAACTGTACCCCAAATTGAGAGCGCTTAAATTGCAAATAAAGGGTGCACGCCCACGGTCCGGAGGAATTAGTGCAAAATGATTCTCCTAATACTTGATTATGGTGAAGTGGTCTATGGCGCTGCACCTTCTTCCAACCTGGCCAGCCTGGACACCCTCTTTCACTCTTTCTGCCGCTCATCTTGGACTGCCCCCAATGACCCATCACTGTGACCTATACAGCTCCCTAGCCTTTCAATCACTTGCGTCCCGGAGACAGATCCACTGGTCCAGGGTCATAGCGAAATTCTGGTCCAACTCCTCCCCTTACCTTAGCTCTGCTTTATTGGCCCAACCTTCTTCGCCTACTCTCTCAGAAGCTCTGATTCTATGCTCCTCCAAGTCCCACTCATGCACACATCCAAGGGACAATCGGCCTTCAAATATCGCTTGCCTAAACTTTGGAATGATTTACCTGCAGACATTACGCTCACCTGTAACCCAAGACTCCTAAACCCGCTTCTCATCGACTATTTTTCTAACACATGCAACTGTTACCAGCATTCATGAGCTACAGCCCCATGCGTCTTGTTTCTATGAGTGTTCACTATTCTCACCTACTGCATTCTAGGGTCAGAAATGTTTTAAGCATTATTGTACTGTTATGTTACCATGGCCTGTTACAGGTTTCTCACACTGCCTGTGTACCTAAATGTCTCCACGTGCATATACTCTGCACCTAGGTTAAATTTGTGTATATCTGTGTACCTGAATGTACATGTTAAATCCATGTAAATACATGTCCTGTGTACCCCTTGTAACGTCCCCAGGTTGCATCTGGAAACGAGTGCCCCTCCCCACTCAGTATGCCCGCCTGGTTAATCTCGTAAATAAATAAATAAATTTCTGGGACTGTGGTATGCTGAAGCCATTCCGACGGGTGTGAAGCAGGAACTTACAACGCTGCTGGGCAGACAACTTTGCACCACTTTCTCATTATTGATGGGTGGGAGGAGGGTTGAAACCCCTTCCGAGATGGGTTCAAGTTATGTCTACTTTAGCCTGACAATACATACAGAACACATGGGTATCCTGTGTTATCCCAACTTTAACGCAGTGGAAAATACTGGTAATGCAATCCCTAGCATTATAATGGCTGATGTATATATACTTGGGGAGGGAGGAGCTTTCCATTAAAAGCTGAAGGATGTTTTGGACTCTATCACTGGTACAGGCAAGCATAACATGCAGTGGCCTGGTATAAAACTTTAGCTCATCCACGCCTATGGAATGACACACCTGACTAAAAGCATGAAATAGTACCTGTTTCAAAGGAAGACTGGGTGGGCCTATAGGCCTTATCTGCCAATGGTACCTATGTACCTCTTATTCTTACGCCTCCTGCTGACAGGAATTAGAATAAACTGTTAGGTAACCTTGTATGTATTCTAAGTTATTTAGGCCCTATGTACACTGTTTGTGTGGTCTGCATGATAACATTTACATTTAAAAATAAATAAATAAATAAACCCATGTTTTATATAATGCCTTTCATACACACTGCATCTCAAAGTCATTTACAAACCAAAATATTAGCTGCTGGTAGCACAGAGACTTAATGCAGAGAAATGTGACATCAACTAGGCACTAAACAACATCCCAATGCAGCCGTGGACAACTGCATGGCAGCTGCTCTGAGAAAGAGAATGCTGTCTGGGATGCCAAACCTCGCTTACTCTTTCCACATACCATACAAGAAAGTCAGTGAGAACAATGCTTGATGGCTGTAAACTTGAACATGTACTGACTTCCCATTCTGACAGAAAAGGTAATGGAGGAGCTGGTATCTTGACCCTTCCGAATCGGAAATGAATTTAAGTCAACACTGATCCCTCAAGTGCAACATATACAATAAGTAATTGGAAACAATTACAGTTAGTCATCCTTTAAGGTCGGGTTACACAAATGCACAGAGATGCAAATGTTAGAGTAAAATGTTCTACATCTTGGTTAATGTGTAGTGTGGTGTTGCTAGAGTTGGATGATTTCTTAAAAATAAATTGACACTACTATAACTTAGGAGCGGTCTCTTAAAGACAGAGAAATTACTTCAGCACACACCAATGCATCGAGAAAAGATGCCGAAGTTTGGTAACACCAACACTGCTTTGAGAAATCAATTAAACCCTTGCAACACAGCGCCACATATTCACCAAGATTTAAGAGGAGGCTGTACCCTAAAGTTGCATTTCTTACTCTTCGGAATTTTTTTTTTTTTTTTTTTTTAATTGTGTTTTCTTTCCTCCGCTTCCACGGAGCTGGCAGGCAGCTGAGTCTCTCCCTCGAAGGGCTCGTTCTCGGTCCCCGCCCAGTCCTGCCCCAGGAGTTCCCCATGGATTGCCCCAGCGGTGGGAGCTAGGGTGAGCGTTGACTTTCCCCCACCCCTTACACAGAAATCCAGAACCGGGGTTGCTGGAGCGAGGTGAGTTGGTCATCATGGAGTCTGCCAACTCCAGTTCTCCTGTTTTCTCCTCCCTGTCAATGTCAGTGCACACGTGCATATGGAGGCACGCAGCACTGCCACCCACAATGCCCACCTTGTGTCCCTCCTCATCCTACACTGACTCTCTGGCCTCCACCTGGGGACAGTCGCTTGGGGAGTGGCACCCTCCCACCCCGTGAGGACAGCAGTCCTCCGGCACTGATCCATCACCTGCCTGGCTGATCCTCAGCAACCCCGCTTTGCTCCCAAACACGGGTCGCTGGCATGGAGCAAGGTGTGGCATCCAGCACCTCCAGCCTCAGTGACACCAAGCTGGTGCCGACTTTGTTCTTTAAAGGAAAAGAACAGCTATGTAAGAACTTACTGTAACAGTAGATCTTCGAGGATCTCAGTCACCAGGTCACACCATAGGAACGCCGCTGTCGGTGAAGCAGGATCCACACAGACGATTTTCAGCAGTACAACTGGGGCTGCCCATGCCATCAATGAAATCAACCCTATAGAGGCATGAATGACCATGTCCCTACTCAGTTCTTTCCCCAGAGACAAACAGAACATAGCTCTAGCCATGGGGACTGATGAGAGAGAAAGGAGAGGGCCCAGGCCTATATGGAAGGCTGGATACACCAGACAGCCAGTTGCAGAACAACAGCCCCAAGAAGGGGGTGGTGGAGAGAAGGCAACCTGATAACAGATTTCTAAAATCTACTGTTGTGGTAAGTTCTTACGTAACTGTTCTATCTTCTTCGGGGTATCTCATTCATCAGGTCACACCAGAGGAACAAGTCCCAGGCAGTCACAGATGCAAAACAGACAGTCTGGGAGGAAGGTCAATCAGAACTTAAGACAGGAGGCCCTGCATGACAGCACTGCCAAAACCTACATGGGCACTTGAGGCAATGTCCAGACTGTAGTGCTTCATGAAAATATGGAAAGTACTTCAGGTGGCAGACGCACAGATGTCAACGGCTGAGACCCTCAGAAACAAGCCACAGAGGTAGCCATGCCCTTGGGAATTAGCTTTACCACTCCAGGCAATTTCTTACCATATTTGTTGTAGCAGAACACAATGCAATTTGCCAACCAGTTGGATAAACACTGCTTAGAAACTGAAGCACCCTCTCTATGGGGCAAAGGAACAAACCACTGCTTGACTTTCTACATTCCTTGGTGCGAAGCAGGTAGTACTTCAAAGTTCTGCGACATCTAATGTATGGAGCAGTGCTACCCGCACTGGGCCACGCCTGGAAAAATAAACAGGAAAATGGATAGACTGGTGAGTGTAAACTAAGAGACCACCTTAGGGAGAAACTTAGAATTTGTGCACAAAGTCCTTGTGAAAAATCAAATAAGGCTCCTCGCACCAGCGGCCTGAAGCTCTGAACTTCTTTGAGCAGAAGAAATGGCGACTAAAATAACGCTTTCCAAGAGAAAGTGTAGCTTGTAAGTTGCTCATAAGGAGACAGAGTCAACGGATTGGGGGTTTCAGATGCAGGATGCCCTTAAAAGGCACCAGATACATCCAGCTGAGCAACTCAGCAGTCACCCAAGGCACATGAAAGGCAGAAATAGCTGAAAGGTGCACCTTGAGGGAGGAGTACTGAGACCTGAGTCACACAGAGAGATGAGGTAGTCCAGGATCTGGCTCACCAGACAGGTGTAAGGGTCCATGTTATGTCTGGCAGCCCAGATGGCAAACCACTTCCACTTCATGGCATATGTGGCTTGAGTGGAAGGCTTCCGGGCGCCACCAGGACATCTGCCACTTTGTTGGAGACCCCAACCCATGCATGGCTAGGTCCTCAGGAGCCAAGCATGCAGACTGAGGGACCTGAGGTTTGGCTGGATCAGGGTCCCTTGAGCCTAGGTCAGCAGATTCCTACAGAGGGGAAAAGGAACCGGAGGTTCATCTGCCAGCTGTTGAAGTAAAGGAAACCGATTCTGTGAGGCGAGGCCAGAATGGAGCTACCAGAATCATGCTGGCCCCTCCATCTGCAGTTTGATTAACACCTCTGAATTAGAGGACAAGGAGGAAAGGCAGAGGAATCACCCACTCCAGGAGAGGGACAACGTGTCTCGCCAGAAAACTCCAGGCCTTGGATCTAGCGAGCAAAAATTGGGCAGATTTATGCTGAGTGGGATACAAAAGGTCCAGCTCTCAATGACCCCATCTGTCAAACAACTCTTCTGCGACAGATGAGAGAAGCTCCCACCGTGCATGCTGGACTGAGTCTGGCTGAAGCTGTCCGCCAGAGTGTTTAGTACACCTGGAACGTGGACTGCCGAGAGTGTCAGACTGTGATCTAATGTACAGTACCTCATTCCATGGCCTCCAAGCAGAGGGGCACGAATGGTGCCCCCATTTGCTGATGTAGTACACTACACGAATTGTCTGACTGCACCAGCAGCTGACCTGGTGCAAGGTGGCTCTGAAAGACCTGCATGATGAGAGAACCGCCTCATCTCCAGGACACTGATATGCAGGTAGGTTTCTATCTGGGACCAAGAGCCCTGGGTTTGGGAAGGGCCCAGTGTGCTCCCCAACCCAGACTGGAGGCATCCGTGGTGAGGATCTGCTGTGGGGAGGATATTTGGAATGGGACTCCTTGCAGCAGGTTCAAGGGGTCCATCCACCACTGCAGTATCTTGTGGACAGGGGAAGATACCATGACTAGGTGATCTAACTCATCCGTGCACTGGTCCCACTGTACCACGGGTCCACTGGAGGATGCGACATGAAGCCTGGCCAGCAGAACAGGGCGTGATGGCAGCCGCCATCAGATCCAGCATTCTCAGGTACACCTGGCAGGAACATAATGGCTTTGAGTGACTTCCTGAGCCTGGGCTATATGGCACTCTGCCTATTCTCAGGCAGGAAGGCCTTCCCTGCCCCAGTCTGAACCACCCCTATATACTGCAGCATTTGGGATGGCACTGAATCAACTTAGCAGACTGAAGGTAATACCTAGGGAAAGAAAAGCTTAAGAGTTCTTCCAGAGCCAGCAGAAGCTGTTAACTGGACGGGACCTTTAGAAGCCAATTGTCCAGATAAGGAAAACACACAATCCCTCCCTTCTGAGAGCTGCTGCTACTGCTGTTAACACTTGATAAAGACCCACAATGCAGAGGGCAAGCCAAGGGCAGCACTTGAAATGATAATGCTCGCCTGGAATGCAAAGTGGAGAAACCTACTGTGAGGAGGAATACTGATATGTGCAGGTAAGCATCCTGCATGTCCAGCGAACACAGCCAATCACATGTCTTAAGAAGAGATATCAGACCTACCAAAGTTACCATCCGAACTTTTGTACTGGACATACAGACTGAGGTCCTTTAGATCCAGAATGGGCCCCAAATCCTCTGTCTTTTCGGCCCAGGAACAACCTGAATAAAAAACAGGTTAATCACCTGTAACAGTAGTTCTAGGAGTGGTATATGTTGTTCATCCACACTGTTTGGCATGTCCCTTCCACTTTAAATCTTGCCAGAAGTCTTCAAGCTGGCTCCTCCCACACCACCTGGGTGGCATAACCCTCGGCACCCTTATTCACATGAATCGTAGTCCGCTGGAAGCAGATGGTTGTGCGTCCGCAGCCAAGGAGGTCGGGTAGTCCATAGGATGAACAACATATACTACTCCTAGAACTACTGTTACAGGTGAGTAACCTGTTTTTCTAGGATCATGGATATGTTGTTCATCCACACTCTTTGGCAGACTCTAGCAGTTCTCCGGGAGAAGGGAGGCAAGGTGCACACTCTACTTAGGGAACACAGATTGGAGAACTTGAGGACCCAAAACCAACATCCCGGCGTGACTCAAGGTCGATGTGGTAATGGGTAATGACGGTGTTTGCCGACTTCCAGATAGTAGTCTGGCAGATTTCCTGGATAGGGATGACCCTGGAAGCAGCCACCGATGCAGCGGTATGGCAGGTAGAATGAGCTCTTTTCTCTCTGGGAGGCTACTTGCCTGCCAACTCATAAAACAGACTTATGCATGATGTAATCCATCTGCAATCATCCGCTTTGCTGCAGGTCTGCCAGAAGTGGCTTCAGCGTGAGCTGACAAACAGGTGGTGAACCTCTCCCCGACTTCCGCTGTCCTCTCCTTATAATAGGAGAGAGCACATCTCAGGTCCAATGTATGGAGCCTGTACTTGGCCTCCAAGGTGTAGTTAAGAGTAGTAAACTGGCAGAGTTAACACCTGGTTAAGGTGAAACTCTGACACCACCTTCGGAAGGAATTTCGGTGGGTGCGAGGGAAAACCTTGTCCCTGTGGAAAACCAGATAAGGAGTCAACCCAAGCATCTGAGCTCCCTGTCCTTCTGGCAGACGTGACAGCCACCAGGAAGGTTCATCTTCCACAAGTGTGACAAGGCACACTTGTGCATTGGTTCGAATGGTTTGCTCATGAGCTTTGCCAGTACCAGCAGAAGATCCCAGGGTGAAGGTTCACGATCGGAGGGATATGTGATCCAGGCCTTTAAAAAGTGCCCGACCACTGTCTCCTGTGCTAGCGCTATTGACCGGCCCCCACCTGGTAAGCAGAGATGGCTGCCAGGTGCACCCTAAGGTCGATGACCGCAGACCCCTTTGGAGAGAGAGACCAAGTAGTCAAGAATGTTAGCCACTGGACAAGACAAAGGGTCCAGGCCCTGTTCTGACACCAAATGGAAAACCTTTTCCATTTGAAGGAATAACATTTCCTGGTCGACTCTTTCTGGATGCCCACCATGGTGAAGACATCCTTGAAAGAGCCAAAGCCTGAAACTCTAGCCGCCAGGTACCAGGCTGTGAGGTGCAGGGATTGAAGGTCCGGATGGTATATCTTCCCCTGATTGAGCGCTATAGGTCCAGGCGTGCTGGAAGTCACTCCAGGGGCCTGCAGTTGAGGCTGAGGAGATCTGGATACCAGAACTGGTGCGCCAGTCTGGGGCTACTAGGATCACCTTTGCCTTGTTCCTCCTCACCTTGAGAAGCACTCTGTGGATCAAGGGAAATGGAGGGAAGGCGAGAGAGGCCTGGGGTCCACAGCCCTCGAGAAGGCATCCTCCTGCAGCGAGCCCTGCTGTCGGGAGGGCATGGAACAGCCTCAGCTTGGTGTTGTCCCTGGAGGCAACAGGTCCACCATTGGTTTGCCTCAGTGGGAGAACAGGCTGTAAGCTACCTTTGGATGGAGAAACCACTCATGGGATGTCTCACCCAGGCAGCTGAGAGCATCTGCCAGATGGTTTGAGGCTCCTGCCACATGGATGGCTAGGAGATCCGCCTCCAAACGGCTCATGAGGGTCCAGATGTGGAGCACCTCCTGCACAGCAGACGGGGTGCACGCCACCATTTGTTGAGGTAGTACATGGTCATGGTATTGTCCGCCTGGACTTGAACCATTTGACCTCGGAGCTCAGGAGCGAAAGCCGACAGTGCCAGTCTGACTGCTCTGAGCTCCAACAGGTTGATGTGGCATCGACTCCTCAGGGGTCCAGAGCCCATAGGCACTTTTGTTCCCCATGGAGGCTCCCCGCCCATGAGAGAGGCATCGGTCGTGAGGATGACCGCCAGCTCAGGGCGGACAAACAGGATCCCTTCCTGCAACCGGTCTGGGGCGGTCCAAGATGGGAGAGTGTCCCACATCTTCTAGGTTACAGTGATCAGCTGGTCAAATGACCATGGCATTGAGTCCACTGGGGCCAGCTCCCATTGAGGGGCGATGTGCAAGCGGGCCAACAGACCACTGAGGTGATGCCGCCAAGTAATCCAGAAGGTACAGAAAGTCCCGGCAGGGTGCAATTGCCCAACCAGAAATATTTGGGCAAGAAGGAGAGAACCTCCGCCCTGTTCACGGGAGTTGAGCTCTTGCTGGACGAGAGCCAGCTCTGCCCCGATGAAGCCCATCACCTGGAAAGGCACGAAGCACGACTTGGCCTCGTTGGATCAGGAGGCAGAGTTGGGAGCAGGTCTGGAGGCCAGGTCCCTGGACCTCTCCACCTCCTGTTGGGTGGGATCTGCTAGGAGCCAATCGTCGAGGTAGGGATAAATCACTGTCCCAAGATGGGCCGCAACTACTGCAATACGTTTGGTGAAGACCTGAAGGGCCGATGACAGACCAACGGCATGGCTTGGAACTCTGACAGGGTCCCTTTGACTCTGATGCGGAGGAACTGCTGATGAGATGGATGGATTGGGATGTGAAAGAATATGTCCTGCAGATACAGTGAACAGAACCATAAGGATGGTATGATCTGGGACAGAGTGACCATCCGAAGGTGCGTGACCTGAAATATTGATTCAGGTCATGCAGATCTAGAATGGAGCGCCAGCCCCCATCCGCATGGGCACCAGGAAGTACCTGGAGACAAAGCCTGGGTCTGCTGGAGGATCTGCCACTGGAGCTACTGCCTCCTTGAGGAGGAGCTGAGCAATGTCATCTCGGACAGCTGACTGAGTCTGGCGGATACTCTTTCATCCTGAAGGGCGCGGGCCCAGCTTGGATGGTACTGCTCGATTCCAGAGGCAGTCCCTGACCGACCACTTTGAGAACCCACCTGTCCGAAGTGACAGTGGACCAGGCAGAAAGGACGTGGCGGAGCTGGCCCCCACAGGAGGACCCAGAGCTGGTGCGAGAGAGGGGAGGCAGCCCCGCCCTGTCACTGAGCAGGCTTGGAGGAGGAGGAGGATCCAGGACCCAAACCTCGGCCTCCTTTACGGGTCAGGAGGCCCAGGCTTGGGCCAGGGCACCAAGCGTGAGCATGCTGCTGCTGCTGACCTCCTTGAAAGGAGGGCTGCTGTGCCGCAGGAAGAGTGCTGAAAAGGCTTCTTCTTTTCTTCTGCTGGTTCTGCCCAAGAACCCTTGACAGAAGTAGCAGCCAAGGTGGCATTGGACTGCTCAATATGCTGGAGATGACCGGTCACACCTGGGCTAAAAAGACTGGTGCCCAGGAAAGGCACATCAGCCAGTTTGTGATAAGTATCTTCCGGGAAGGAGGAGAGTCTCAGCCAAGCCCTGTGACGAGAGACAACTGCGGCTGCCATTGAATGGGCACAAGAATCCCCAATGTCCAGGGCTATCTGAAGCTGTTTTGATCCCAGACCTGCTTGACTGTGGTCTGCATGTCTGTGGGGAGGACTTCATCCAAAGACCCCAAGAGGGCATGGGAGAAGTGTGCCATGATGACGCTGAACTTGCCTGGACGGCGCCCAAGGAAGAAGCCGCATAGACTTTCGGCCAAATGGTCCAAGAGTTTGACTCTTTCTCTGGAGGTCGGTCAGTGTCGGCAGAACTGCCAGTAGTATGCCTGAACACAGAGGAGGTCACCAGGCTCTCTGCAGAAGGGTGCTCTGTGAACTCCACAAGAGACCCCATGGGCACCACATTCTTGCAGGCCATGAGGGCAGATGGTGCTGGACAAGAGGCTAGGGCGCTGCCAGAGGTCTAAGGACAGGCCAACAATGGCCTCGCCACTGGAAAAGCCTACGCTGGGTATTCCCTCTTGAGGATGTCCATGAGAGGGTACTCCGCTTTTTCTGGATTGGCTCCAGGGCATCCTTGTGGACTCAAAGATGAGGCAAAGAATGCCCTGAAAGGATGAAGGACCTTCTCCATCTCTAACCCACTAGCTGATTCATCATCCCCTGGATGAGAATGGTCAGTCACATTCGAATCAGAGGAACTGGACACAACGGTCGATTGCCCAGGTCACCCCGACCCACTGGGGGTGGTCTGAGGTGACAGTGACCAAAAGACATTAGAAGCCCAGTGTCTGCCTCTATCTTCTTTAGAAGGAGCCCTCCCACAGGCTGCTTGGGCGGTGGTTCCTCCACTATAGGAGGAGACACTGGTTTAGGCTGAACCGGAGGTTTCACCAGCTCATGGTGGGGGGAACCGACCAGTCAGTTCGAAGTCGGCTTATGGTAAGTAATGGCAGGGGTGGAGGCCAGGTTTGGCTTGTGCCTGGTCAAAATCAGCTGCTGCCATGAGGTCCCTCAGAGTGCCAATGGAGTTTCTGCTGGAACCCTCCTCGCCTGAGGAGAACAAAGATGACCGATGGTGTCGCCTTTTTAGAGCGCTCGTGGCTCTTCCTCAGCCTTTCAGTCGAGGAGGTCCTGGACTCGACTGAGATCGGACAGGCCGATTTAGTAGATCGAGACATGGGTGGGACCGTGATTTCCCAGGGTCGAGGACTATTTCTTCAATGAGAGTACCAGCAGGCTGGGTCTCCTCGTCGGGGAAAGTCAGAACTGGAGTTTGATCGAGAGCTCATCGACCCGAGTCAGCGACAAAGGCCGATCGGGTCGATGACTATTTCCACATCATTAACTGATATTTCGGTCAATTGAGCAGATGGCAAAGCCAAGAAGCCAGCCACCAAAGAGGAACTTTTGACCCAGCCGAGACTGCATGTTCCTGGGACTGAGATCTCTTGATTCCAAGAGCATCTCCATCAGGATGAAGATGATCCCGGTCCTTTTCCCACTTACGGGACCAAGAGAAGTGCGTGCCAGCAGGACCCTCTGTCTTAGTTAGAGAGACTTGCACTACTCTCGGAAGGAACCCGAGAAGGTGGAGCTCAGGTTGAGTGGAGCAGAAGAAGCTTTGAAGAAACATTCCCCAGCAGGCAACTTCCTCCTCAAAGGTTTGCATGTATTCCAATTGCTCGGTGGATCCTTGATAGTGAAACGCCCACCAACCTCATTTGATTTCACCAGAGGGTTCTGTTTTTTCGGCCTCCCCAACTTCAGGCGTGCAAGATGGTTGTCGAGGGCGTTGGGGTGAAATGCAGACAAAAATCGCACATCAAGGTGTCATGGTGAAACGCAGGCAATAAGGCAGCATGCGGTGTGGGGATCAGTGCCGCGACATTTTCAGGCCGCGATGAACACCAGCGAAATCCAGGGGAAGACT
Source organism: Neoceratodus forsteri (assembly GCA_016271365.2). Lineage (NCBI taxonomy): Eukaryota > Metazoa > Chordata > Ceratodontiformes > Ceratodontidae > Neoceratodus > Neoceratodus forsteri. Next base: position 478,432,332 of record CM057459.1, on the reverse strand, counting down.
TGTCTTCAATAATCAAGATAAGTAGTTGCGATCGCTAATGCTAACTAGAATTTTCGGAATAACTGAAGGTTTTGAAGCCAGGGCCTACAAAATGCGGGAGCACGAAGGAGGCAACCTGAATTTTCCAGCGGAAAGGAAGATCTGGTGTCATGAAGCGGGCTGAGGGTTATACCACCTGGGTGGGTGGGAGGAGCCAGCTTGAAGACTTCCGGCATTCTTAAAGGGAAAGGACATGCCAATAAGTGTGGATGAACAACATATCCACGATCCTAGAAGAACATTTTCCCAATAGGTTATACAGTCAGTATGTCTCTTTAATGTCTATTTCCGTAACCATTCATTAATTGTTTTAATTTTGTTTTGAATTTTAGTCGTTGCTCTGGGAAGTGGTAGGATTTCTGAGATGATAACATCACAATCCCCATCTTCTAATAAACTAACTAGGAAATATAACTGCTTTTGATATCCTCAATGGTGAATTTATTCACATCATTAGTTCCTGCATGGACCACCACCAGTGGGTTGGGGCCTGCAGATTCCAAGATGTTAGGTGCCATTTATTCTATATCCCTAATCCAAGCTCCACGGAAGCTGAAGCATGTTCTATTTTCGTATCATTCTTACAAATTTGGGCATCAATGTATTTAATCATACTGTCTCCCAAAACAAGTTTGTCTGGAAGGAATAGTGTCCGTAATATCTATTGAGATTGCACTTGAAGGATACGCACTTATTTCAACTTCCTCAATCGAGGGTTCCACAGTAGGAGGAGATACCAGTGGCTGGGCCTCCGTGTTACAGGCTGAATTATCTTGGGGAATAGATATCTTAACAGTTGAATCATGTTCATGTTTTATCCTAACACATTTATGCTTTGTTACAGGTCTGTGTTGTAATGATATTAGCAAAATACTTTATATTTTTAGCAGTTCCTTGTTTAATAGCATGTGGCCTTTTATGCTCACCCCAGCAAGAATAGTTTGGAGCTTTTCTTCTTCAGTGGCGCTTGCACAATTTTCTTTTCAGGGTGGGGTCCAGAGACCAAACAGGTAATGGGGAATGAAGCACTTTTTTTTTAAAGTTCATTTTCCCAGGCCCTGCTTACCCTTTCTCAGTTTTTTACTTACATTTTCTTTCCACCATTCTACATCACTCTGCTAAGGGGTTCATGTAACCCTAAGAGGTCGCTGCCTCACCAGGTAGTGCATTTCCTGCGGTCGCTAGCCACTTTCATGGATTGCTGGAATAACATCTGCTTCTTTGGAAGTCACAGACTTGTATATAGTTATCAATAAGTTACCGGGCGGGGTGATACCTCCATTGCTCCTGTCTTTCACTGTTGAGCCCGCTGGTCTTTCCCTATTTCAAATGGTTGGGCAAACAGTTGAACCCATTGTTATATTATTTAAGAAAACAGGGAGCAGGATACAGGTACAGAGTAGTATATCTATTGAGCCTCAGGCCAGAGACTGTTGTAATTATTAGTAACTGTAGGCAAGGGTATATCATCCAAAGACAGAAGACGAGGGATTGGAGCACACTGATGCCTTATCAACTTCCACGGGGAACTAAAGATCACAATGAACAGGAATAACCCATTTTGAATTGTATTGCATAATGTTAATGGGCTGGCGGGCGATAAAGTTATATCGCACAATCACGACCCTCAAGAAACATAGGCTGGATTTGCTGCTGTTACGGAGACACATCTCTCCTCGGGAGAACACCAGAAACTATAAAAATTAGTTTTTCACAGACAGTAGAGTCATCTTACAGACACAGTCGACTAAAGGGGTGCAGTGATTTTGATCCCTAGGACATCCCTTTTATAGTCTCTCATCAATATGCAGATGGGGAGGGTGTCTGGCTCTGGTGGTGGGATCTTTTCAAGAACAGGTATATATAGTGGGTAGCATTTACATACCCCGGATAGTGATGCCTCGTCCATTCAACTGATGACAGACACTATCCTGACCCATGCCAAGGAATATTAATACTGGTGGAGACTTAAATTGTTTCTTGAATCCTACATTAGCTACATCAGCCTCACGTACATCACCCCTAACGTCCGATCACAGAATCACAGAAATCCGATGGCAGAAAAGGACCCCAATGGCTCGTCAGTCTGCCCTCCCCCACTCATCTCCTCTTCCACAGGCCCTTCCCCCACTTACCAACCCCATATGTCTGTCCCATGCCCTCTTGATTCCCTCCACCGTTTCAGCCCTGGTCACCTCCTCTGGTAGTTTATTCCAGGCCTCCACCACCCTCTCCACAAAGAATCATCCCTTTACATTGCCTCTTTATCTTCTGCCCTCCAATCTTAGGCTATGACCTTTAGTTTTAGCCTCCTCCTTCCTTTAAATAAACTCCACTCCTTCACCTTATAGAAACATAGAATTTGACAGCAGATAAGGGCTGCTTTGCCCACCTAGTCTGCCCATTTTCCTACCTGGTGGATAAGCTGTAGATCCTGGTTAACCAACAGCCTACTTCCTCCTACCTCCCACTAGGACTGCCTTATGTCTGGCCCATGCATTCTTGAATTCCCCATTTCTTGACTCCATGACCTCCTCAGGAAGGCTGCATCCACAACCCTCTCCATGAAAAATACTTCCTCACATTACCTCTGAGCCGTCCCCCTATCTTCAAATTGTGCCCCGTGTTTTGCACATCTTTTCTGAAAGATACTACCCTCCTGGACTTTGTTGATTCCTTTGAGATAACTGAAAGTTTCTATCACGTCATCCTCCTTCTTTCCTCAAGGTACATATTAAGCTTCTTTAGTCTCTCTTCGCATGTCTTCTGGTGCAGACCCTGCACCATTTTGGTTGCCCTCCTCTGGACAGCCTCCACTCTATGTCTCTTTTTTTTTTGTTTCTCACAATATTTTATCTCCTCCCAGCCTGCCACCTCCGACCCTTCAGAGGGACAAGTGGACATCCCACTGCCTGGAACCCTACCCAAGCAGACCCCTAGGCCCTATGGAGCATGGATTACCCCGGGTGGGACTCAGACCCGTAACTTACATTTTGTCAGTCTGAGGTCTGCTGGGAGGACACAGGCAACGTGGGCACGGCCTCTGTCTTCCCATCTTTCCGCTGAGGCAGGCTTGTTTTTCACGTTTCTCCCTCCCCGAGCAGCAAGTGACTTCCAACGTCATAGCGGCGGCGGCGTCCATGCTGCTCAATAGCCGCATCCCATCCCCAAATGGAACTTGCAGTTCTCCGAACCTCCGTTGGGGTCATGCAAGTGTCGGGCATCATCCGGATCCCGCCCGAGAAGGTGAGCTGTCGTTGGACACTCCAGCCTATTTCCTCCGGTGACCCACCGATGACCCGAGTCCACCCCAACCAGGGTTGCTGGCATGGTGGGAGGTGTGGTGTCCAGCGCCTCAACCCTCAGCGCCACCGGCCGATGCTCTGTCTATGTCTTTAGGAGACAGGGTCTCCAGAACTGCACACAGTACTCCAAATGGGGTCTTCCCAACTGTCTGTACAGAGGATAACAACTTCCTGTTTTCTACTGTTGATGCCTCTCCCTGCCATCCCAGTATCACCCAGCCTTCCTTACTGCCTTCTCACATTGCTTGCCCACCTTTAGGTCATCAGATATAATTACCCCAGGTCCCTTTCCATTAATTATTGATTTTCTTCATGTACTTAAAAGTTTCAATCATGTCCCCTCTCCTTCTGGTCTCCAATGGGTGCAGATCCAATTCTCTACACCTCTGCTCATGTGCTTCCCTGTATACTGTACCATCTTGGTTGCCCTTCTCTGAACCTCGCTATCCCACTATGTCCTTGCATAGGTGCAGTCTCCAGAACTGGACCCCAGCTCCAGGTGCGGCCTCACCATGGCTTTGTAAAGAGGCATCAGTACCTCCTCCTTCTGTTAGTAATGCCCTCAATGCATACCAACATTCCATTTGCCTTCCCACAGCTTTGCTGCATTGGCCACCTGCCTTAAGGTTGCTTGATATTATAATCCTGAGATCCCTCTCCTGCTCTGTTTTTTTTTTATTTCCCAGAGTGTAAGCTGCTCACGGGCTTTTATGCCCAAGTGCATCACAGCACAATTTTGGCATTGAATTTCAGTTACTAAGTTTCCGACCACCCTCCAGAATCTTCAGGTCCTGCCTCATGGCTTCCACCCCCGGTGTCCACCTTACTGCAGATTTTCGTATCAACTGCAAATAGCACACCCTTCCCTCCAGCCCATCCCCTATATCACTGATGTAGATATTAAAAGGAGGGGTCCCAGTACTGACCCCTGTGGTACCCCACTCATCACCCACCTCACCCAGGTGTGCATCCCATTTACCAACACTCTGGCTTGTGCCACAACCAGTTTTCCACCCACCTAGTTAATTTATCCCACCCCTAAGCTTTACAGCTTATTTACTATTTATGGATGGGTCAGCACCATCTCAGAAAGCTTCTCAGAGAAGCTGGGCTAATAGACACCTGGCGCACATTAATCCCACAGTTAGTTCACTTTTACTCCCATGCACACAGGCACTATTCCTGTTTGGATTACTTCTGTATATGCAGTGAACATTTAGGCATATTTATTCAGTAGATATCAAAACTACTTGCTTGTCTGATCATGCACCAATAATACTGGAACTAAATGTGGAGCAGGAATGGAAAAATAGGTTATGGCATCTTAATAACTCCCTATTAAAAGATCCAGTATTTAAAGAATTACTCACAAGAAAATTCCAGAGATTCTGAGAGAAAATTCCTTGCTTCAGATTTCCACAGGTGTTATGGGATGCACTGAAGGTAGTCCTATGGGGCTACATAAATGCTTATGCTACTAAAAGAAATGTAAGGTGGAGGCCAAACTTAAGGAGCTGCAGGAGAAGTTGTGGTTCTTGCAAGATGACCACATGCAGGGAGATCACCCCTACTGGACCAGATTACAGATAAGCAACAGGCCACACAAAACTTTAATGACAAAAATGGAGCAGGCATTGCTTTGGTACGCTCAAAATATTGTGAAGCTGGGGCAACGGGCTTCTCATATGTTAGCGCACCACCTCAGCAAACAAACCCAAATGGTCAACATTGCCAAGATGAAGCACTCATAGTCAGGTAGGATGATATCATCCACTTCCCAGATCTTGCATATTTTTAAACAATATTATACAGAATTATATACTGGAGATATCACTATCCAGATTCCAAGACACTGAAAACTTTTATCCCACATAAACCTCCCTTCCTTAAGTTCCCAGCACATTACACAATTAACTTGGTTGATTACGATGCAGAAAGTTCACAGTATAATTCAAAATCTTAAAATGGGAAGAGCCTGAGCCCAGACAGATATGGGGCTGAATTTTATACAGCTGCTAGGGCATGGATTTAGGACCCTGGTAACAGCCTCACAGAAGAGCCATGAGTCGGCAGAGTACCTGGTGTTGTGGGCTCTGGCCACTATTTTGACTATACTGAAAACAAATAAACCAGAACATCTATGTGATTCATATCACCCAATATCGGTCTTGAGCCAAGATTATAAAATCTATAATGTATTCTAGCCCACCGACTAGAAGACATCTTCCCAGCTAGTCCACCCAGATCAGTCTGGTTTTATTAAAACTTCCTAAACTGTACATAATATAAAATGGACCCTCTGCCTGATAGAGCATGCCTTCGCTCCCTCCGTATAATGATACTCAGCCTCGATGCCCAGAAGGCCTTCAACAGAGTTTCCTGACTTTTCTTCCAGCAGACCCTGCTGAAGCTTGATTTCAGTCAGATTTGTGGATAATATTAGAAGTATATATTCCAGTCCGAAGCCTCAGTTAAGATTAATGGTTCCTGCTCAACCCAGCTCCCTTGATGTGTGTGGGACGACAGGGTGCCCACTTGCCATATTTGCAGAGCCTATTGCACAATACCTGCCACAGCAGTCAGGATCCAGGGTACCGTATTAAATCAAGAGCATAAGGTAGCATTTTATGCAGACAACCTCCTGTTATGTATAACCAATCCGGAATCTTCTTTAGAGACCCTGGAGCACAGCATGGCAGAAGTGGAGAGGGTAACGATAAAGACGGAGACATTATTTATAAAATACTCACCGTCACCTCTACTGAGGAGTAAATATCAATACAAATGGGACTGTACCTCACTTAGATATTTGGGCATATATATTCCAACAGAACCCGACAGAGGTGTTTTCCTCAATTATAACCGACTTTATATCCAGGCGCTGGATGACCTTCAGACTTGGACTCATCTGCCAATGTCACTCATGAATGGAATACAATCCATTCAAATGAGCTTCCTTCCGTGGCTTCTTTACTTGATAAAGACCATACCCCTGCCCTTCCCCATGAAGTAGGAGGTCAGGTGGAACAGAATGAAATCAGCCTATCTGTGGCAGGGGAAGCAGCTAGGGTGGCGCTAAGAAGGTAGTTACCAAAGAAGACGGGCAGTCTTTCCCTGCTGCACTGGGGAAACTACGCCTTATGCCTCAATTGACCCACATGACACACTGGTTTAGCCCTGACATATGGGCATCACTGTGGGTCTTGGTGGAGGGCAGCTTTCACTCCAACTGACTACATAACAGTATTCCAACCCCCAAGTGCAAGCTCTTCCTTTGAGAGTTCGTGACTATATAAAAAGTATTTTACAAAACTAGACAAAGTTCCTGAAAAACCTGATAACTTGAGGGCAGGATGGATGGAACTACCAGCTATGGATGAGGCCTTGCTCCTTCGAGGCTGGATAATGGATTCCAGAATTGGCTTAGGAGGAGACTGGCTCATGCCTTTCAATTCTATTCTGAGGGAAATTTTAAATCATTTCAACAGTTGGTCGGAATTTTCCTTACATCACTTCCTGGGCTCAAAGCTAGAGTTGAATATCCACCAATGCCGAGCCCACCACACTACTTACTTAAATCCAGGGAAAGGAGGCCTCAAGATACTTGGTATCCTGATTTTATAAAGCTTGGATGAGTTCCCCACAATCACTCTGGGAGGGGTTACACACTGCCTGGGATGCCAATTAATGTTGGAATTTTCAAAAGACTGGCTCTGGATTTATCAGAGACAACATAGAACCACAGGTTCTTACCTGGAGGGAATTGTGCAGAAGGTGGTAGCCAGGTACTTCCGACTCCTTAAATCACTGCAAAGTTCTCTCGATGGGAGACTCATCCTGTTGGAGGATGTGACTGCAAAGTATCCACGCATGTGCACACATTCTGGTTCTGTCTCACCCTTAAAAGGTTCTGGGACCAAGTAGAGAAAATACTCACAGAGTTGTTTTGGGATTAGATCGCTTAACTCCAGAGATTGCAATATTATTGCATTTCCCCAAAAATTTAGACAAAGCAGCAGATATATCTGGCGAGCGTGCCCTGGCAGCGGCAAAAAAAGGTCATCACCAGGACTTGGCAAAGTCAGACTCTCCTACAGTCAGACAGTGGGAGGACCTGATCTATGAAATTTATCAGATGGAAAGCATGACAGCTTAACTACAGGGAAAGATAGATGCCTTTATGAACAAACGGATCACTTAGTTCCTACATAGGCCTCCTGCAGACCACATTTGATACCATAGTGGCGCAGGTAGACATGGAGGGGATCTTCGCCGGGCCTCATGGAGTGCATTAAGAAGGGGTTGTCACCTCACGGGTTTTGTGAAGGACATATAGATCCCCAGACAGGGATATCATGTACAGGCTATATAATGTGTGCTCCCTAGTTCACCCACCTTGAATCTTCTATATGTTTAGATACTGTGCTATTTTACAGGCTGGCAAATATGATGGATGCCTGTTACTAATATGTACAGAAATGGTAACACACGATTTTATTGTTTTAACAGTCTTGTGTATTTAATTCTAAAATACTGTACCTGCTCCCTTGAGAAAATAAATACAAATCTCAGTTTGCAAAAACACATTAGGGATACCCCAAAATGTGCTATGGCTATGTTCTAGGAGTCATGCATGCAGATGAAGGACTTCAGGTCCAGATGGACCAGGGATTCTTTGTCCTGTGACAAGAGATGTCATCACAGAGGTAAGGTATCGAACGCTCCACTTTCACCTGCTGCAGAAGTAGAAACCATATCTGGCAAGTCCAAATGGAGCAATGTGGATGGAGAGGCACTTCCAGAAGCAGCTTGATTAGCATCCTCTGTATCAGCAGAACTGAAGGAAATGCACATAGGAAGTCTCTTCCCAACAGAGGGATAACACACATCTTGCCAGAAAACCCAGGGCCTGGATCAAGCAAGAAAAAATGGGTCAGTTCTGCATTGCGTGGGATGCAAAAGGTCCAACTCTGGATGATCCTATCTTGCAGAGATCAGTAAACCACCAAGATCAGCAGTACCCACTCATGCATTGTGGACTGTGACCCTTTTGTTTGTCTTCCAAGACATTTTGAAGCCCTGGGAGATGCACAGTTGACAGCTGAAGGCCATGAGAAAGAGCCCGATACCAACTCTCACTGCTTCCCTGCATAGTGGCTAAGAATGAAATATCTCTTGTTTGCTGATGTAATGCATCACACTAGCATTGTCCATCAGTATTAAAAGAGGACCAGGGCACATGCTCCTGAAATGCCTGGAGACTGTACAGGATAGCTCTCATCTCCAGGACATTTACGTGTAACTTGACTCTACCTTGGTCCAGAACCCTTGAGTATGGTAAGGGCCCAGATGAGCCTCCCCAGTCACAGCCTGAGGCACCCATGGTGAGGATCTGTACAGAAGTTGGTGCAAAGAATGGAAAGCCCTTTAACAGGTTTCCATGATCCATCCACCACAACAGCACTCTGCGAGTGGGGGACGTGAGAAGAACCATTTGATCCAGCTCATCCGTCAGCTGATCCTACTGGACCCCTTAGGGTCCGATTTTAAAAAAGTGACGCAGGTCTTTGCGTCAAGCCCCTGCGGCCACTGCAAAGTGGGATGCAGTTGTGGCAAAAGCCCCTCAGATGCACCAAGTAGAAGGGCTGCCACATTTCCGACAGTTCCCTCAGTTTAAGCACCTTGCACCAAAGGTTTGGTGCAAGTCCCGAAATGGGGGTCCCCACGGATGCAATGGTAGACCACGGAGAAGCTGGTCTAAGTCCCTGTTTCATTAACCTTCCCGAAAGTGCTATGTTGCACGGAGGATACCCACAAAAACATTGAAAGGGCAGGATTCTGACATAAACATGGGGTTGCATAGTTGTGTCGCTGCAGCACTCCACCTGATCGGGGATCTTCTCACACATCCTACAGCAATGGATTGGATGCAGCTGCAGAGGCAGACACTGAAGAATCTGCAATACAGCAGCCGCGCACATGAGCTTATTTCACATGGCAGCCATTGTAAACTATGAAATCCTTCCGTAAACATGACTACATTTGCAACCTGCATCCTGTATTCTGAGCTGCGGCAAGCACTTTTCAAAACTGCGCTACACAAAGTTTGATGCTAGTCGCCACTTGCATTAAACACCCTTGCCACAAGTCCCCAGTGGCGCTGCAACACTTTGTAAAATTGGTCCCTTAGTGTCCACTGAGGAATTCCCTATATGTAAGCATTCAGTGGCACTGTCACAATGGCTGCAGTCATAAGACCCAGGAGAAGTAACATAGTTCTCGGTGAGAGACACAGTGACTCCTGTGTATCAGCTGCGCTTGAGCAGTCAGATATTCTGCACTGTCCTGAGGCAAGAAAACACATCCCTCCTCTGTGTCCAAGACTGCTCCTCTGCACTGCAGTCTCTGGCAAGGGTTCAATGCTGACTTTGGCACATTCCTGTGATCCCTAAGTCACTGAACAGTCAACATGTCCGAGACAGGGCATGCTATAGGTCTTGCCTGGAGCTGCTTTCAGCAGCCAGTCATCCAGCTAGAGGAACATATACAGGCCTTCCTGTGAAGGACTATTGCCAAGTATTTGGGTAATGACCTGTGGCGCAGAGGACAAGCCAAAGGCAATATTCTGAACTAGTAATGTTCCCTCCAGCACAAAGCGGAGATTATTCTCTGTGAGATTTTCTGATCCTATATTTAAGGTAAGCATCCTTCATATCCAGAGAACAAAGCCAGCCCATTGTTGCAGAAGGAAAGACAGCTCTAAGGACACCACTTGAAACTTCTTGTATGCTATGTAGAAGCACTTAGGTCCCTGAGGTCTCAGCACAGACCATAGATCCCTGTCCACTTTGGGACTAGGAACTATCTGGACTAGAACCCTTTGTTCCTCTGCCATGAAGGAACTAGTTCAATAGCATGTTTTTGTAGTAATGATTGCATTTCTTCAGGAGGGACAGATGCCCCAGAGGATGAAAGGAAAGAGGTGGTGGATGATTGGGAGTGGTGGCTGTTAGCTCCATAGCATGCCCACTTGCAATTATCTCCAGGACCCACTGGTCTGTTGCAATCTCCTCCACTGTTCCATGCAGGGAGTATGCCCCTACACCCACCCCTGGAGGCATTTGTGAAGTGGGTCCAGGTACAAGTCAGGGGCTGGTAGGGACACGCCCACTGGCACCTGCACTGGGTGCTTTTATGGGCACCTGGGGAGTGGGACCCAGCAGAGGACTAGTTCCTTACTTCACCTTGTGGGCAGAAACATACTTAACATACAAAGAAGCCAGCAGAAGAAGACCATTTGGTCTGTCTAGTCTGCTGTGATGCAGGGTACACAGCTTGAGCTACTGTCCCTGCCTCCCTCCCCACACGTCCCCATCCTCCCTACCAATGATCCTGACCTTCCCCATGCCTATCCCATCCTTTCTTAAAGCTGCCCATTGTCTTCAATGAGATCACCTCTTCCAGCAGTGCATTCCAAGTGTCCACCACCCTCTCTGTGAAGAAGTGCTTCCTGACCTCCCTCCTAAACCTCCCACCCTCCAGCTTAAGACTGTGCCCCTCGTGTCATGGTTGCCACTCAGCTTAAAGAGACTCCTTAGCCACCTTATTTATCCCTTTCAAGTACTTGAAGACCCCAATCATGCCCCCATCTTCGAGGGAGTACATTTTCAGTGCCTCAACCTTTCCTCATATGCCTTACCCTGCTGACCCGCTATCATCTTTGTAGCCCTCCTCTGGACCTTCTCCAGCAGGTTAATGTCCTTTTGAGGTGTGGGCACCAGTATTGAACCCCGACTTAGATGAGGCCTTACCAGGGACCATACAAGGGCAGTATAACCTCCTCTCTCCTACTACTGATCCCCTGGATATGCATTCCAACATCTGGTTTGCCTTTGCTGCTGCTTTCTTGCACTGTGTGGAGTGCTTCAGGTCACTAGTGATCATCACTCCCAGGTCCTTCTCCTCCTCTGATGCAGATATTCAGACTCCACCCAAGTAGTACTTTGCCCTGGGATTCTTGGCTCCAATATGCATAACGTTGCATTTCTTGGCATGGAAATCAGCTGCCAGATGCTGGACCACTTCCCAGCTTTTCCAGATCTTCTTGTAGGTCCTGTATCCCTTCAGCTGTGTCCACTCTCCCATAGAGCTTGGTGTCATCCGCGAATAGGCACATTTTCCCTTAATGCCATCCCCAATGTCACTTATGAAGACAATTAACATCGGCCCAGCACCGAGCCCTGCGGGACCCCATTGGTTACCTCTCTGGTGCCAGATAACTCTACCCCAACAACCACCCTCTCATGCTCTGTCCTCAACCAGTTTTCCAACCATCTGTCCATCTTTACCCCAATCCCAAGATCCACCAACTTCCTGATCAACCTTTTATGGGGCACAGAGTCAAAGGCCTTGCTGAAATCAAGATAGAGGATGTCTACTGCTTGGCCTGTCTACTGTCTTAGTGACAGAGTCAAAGAAGTCAATCGGATTCATTTGACACAATCTCCCTCCATGAACCCATGCTGCCTCGCATCCTGGCCACCTCCAGCAGCAGGCTGACGAAAGGATCCCTCCCACACCCTCTAGCATTAGTAGGATAAAGGGATTTTACAGACCTCAATCGATATTGGATGTCTGAAGGCCTCTAAGGGCTTCTTCAACATCATATCCAAAGATTTTGACCCTCTGAAAGGGCATTCAAAATGGCCTGCTGCACATCCGTAGCAAAGTCTGCCACTGAGTCAAGACCATCATCTCACACAAATACCAGAAGCTGCAGCAAAGATCATTGCCGAGGTGTCTACTAGTGAACAAGTTTAAAATTTCAAAATTATATTATTAAGTTGCTGGAATGGGCTAGGAAATAGGATGGACTTTAATATAGAGAAATGTGTGGTTATGCACTTTGATGCAAATAATGAGGGTAAAATTAACACTAAATGACACAATATGAAAGTCGTGGAGAAAGAGAAGGATCTGGTACCCTGACTGGTAATGACTTAAATTTTGATGGCCATTATGTAGAAGCTGTGCAAAATGCAAGTAGAATCATATGAGTCATTAGGAAAACTTTTGTTTCAAGACAGAGATCTTGTATCATGTCTTTATATAAGAGTCTGGTCAGATCACATTTGGATTACTGCAGCCCCTCTGGAGCCCTTATTTGAAAAGGAATGTGAACTTGGTGGAGATGGTGCAGCGGAGGCGACCAAGTTAATTTCAGGACTGCAGAACCTTGAATATGAGGAGAGATTGGAAACTTTGGGGCTGTATCCACTGGAGTGAAGGATCTATTAATGTAAAAATCAGAAATGATAAGGAACTGATGACTAGTCTAGACTTGCAGTTTGCAAAGAGATATATAGGTCTGAGAAGCCATAATAAACAGTTACGGCTAACCTACCCCAAAATATCCAAGAAGAAACTTTTATACACAGAGCATCATCCTGTTGTGGAACAGATTACCAGCTACTGTAGTTGAGGCAGATACCTTTGAGACATTTAAAGAGATTCACCAAGCTGATGGCTTGCACCACACACCATGGTGCCTTACCCTTGTGAATCATCTGGTGCACACGGCATGATAAAGAACTCTGTGATACTTCCGTAAAACACTTGTAAAATTGTAATCACCGGTGTTGCATACAGGATCTTGTTAGTCGATCGGTGCCCTTGATTGATCACCAGTTGACCATTACAATACATAAAATTGATTGGAAAATAGCTCCCCGGGCTAGAATGGAGCACATCCCGTCCCTCTCACTGGTCTTACATCATAATGTGGCTTCGGCTGGGTGGTGCTATATACTGGAAGTCAGCAACACCTGGTGATTACAATTTTACAAGTGTTTTTACAGAAACATTACAGAGTTCCTTATCATGCCATGTTCACCAGATTCACTAAGGGGTAAGGCACCATGGTGTGTGGTACAAATCTAAATATTTTGTAATTACTAGATTGCTTTAAGAAAAGACCAGACAGTGTCCTCTTGGGTCTATAAAATGGGCCTATATACCCTAATGGGGAGACAGGCTATATGGACCAAGAGCAATCTACCTGTTAGACATACCTAGTATGAAACCTAGTAAGCCTAGCAGAGGCATCTGTTTGTTTGTTTGTTTATTTATTGTTCTAGGAATTACTACCTTTGAGCCAATGGCTCTTTTACAAAGGTTCCATGTCAATTAAGTACAGAACAAAAGGTTACATAGATAACACAACAATTTGTGTTGTGTCAATAGCAAGAAAACAGAGACAATAAATATCAATCAATTGTGCAAAGGACATGTAATACCAATAAACACTTATCATAACAAAAAGAAATCAAGCCAGCTTAGGGAAAAATCAAATAGGGAAAAAGTCCAGACAGAGAGGGTAAGAGAAAGGTGAGGGGAGCAGACAATAGCAAGAGAAAAGATCCTCTAACATGCCTTTGTCAAGTATTGGACCAGAGTGGGTAAATGATAGATAAAAGAGATTTTATCAGGGCAGTCACAGGAGCTGGAGGCAGCGAGGTGAGAGTATAGCCTAGATTTGAAAGCAGCAGAGAGGTGGAGGCAGTAATAGGAGTACTGAGGGCATTTAGCCAGCTGGGGGCTGATAGGCAAATGATCTTTGACCCTGAGTAGTCCGGCATGGGGGACCTGGAGAGGCTGATGTTCTGATCTTCTGGTAAAACGGATACTAGTGTTCGGGCATAACAGGTCTTGGATACAAGGTGGAGTGAGGCCCAAGGTTAATTTTTCGCCATCAGGCAGATAAGGTACTTTAGGCAGTTTGAGAGTTGCAACCAACCTGTATCAGCGTAGAGTTCACATGTGTGAGAGCGTGATGTGAACTGAGAGGAGTCAACAGGCCTTGTTTAGGATGTTGTAATGCACTAAGTGCGAGTAGAGGCAGATCAGTAGATAATTAAGCCATAGTCAATGATTGAGATGATAGAGGATTGAATGGCAATCCTCAGTGCAGATTGGGTAAGGAGCTGTCGTTCCGGTACAGGATCCCAATTCATTGATTAATAGTTTTCGCTGTACTATCAATATGAGTTGCAAAGGTTAGGCCTTGATCAAAGGTGATTCCAAGATATTTGAATATTGGTACTTGTTCAAGGGTATTTCCCAGGTACGTATTAATGGTGAGTGGTACTTGCCGCTTCTTGTTTTATGGACTAGAGAAGAGCATGGATTTAGTTTTTTGTGGTTTAGAACCAGCTTAGTTCAAGGAACCACATCTCGACCTTGGAAAAAGCTTGCTGAAGGCTAAGGCGTAAGGGGTTTGGATCTTTATGAGTGGAAAGAATCACGGCATTGTCGGCATAGAGGATTATTTGTTTGGGGCAGGATTTGGGGAGGGAGTTTAGAAAAGGCTGAAAAGGAGAGGGCCCAAGATGGATCCCTGTGGAACTCCTGAGAGAACCGTTTTGAGTCTGAGAGAACTCCAGCTATTTTCACAGACTGAGAGCGCTTGAGCGGGTAACTTTACCCAGTCACCAGGACCCTGAGAGAGCCCAAGAGACAGTAGTTGTTTGATGAGTACCCTGGAGGAACAACGGTTCCATCTGAGACATCATATGCTGAGCGGAGCTAATGTTAGCTGACTTCAGCACCCTTCAGCACACGGTTAAAGTTTTAATCAACTCATTCTTGGCTGAGTTTTCCGGCAAAGCCTGAGCTGCAGCAACAGCAGCATTTCACAGGCTCTTCTGATATTTAATCATACAGAAACAGACCATGATGGCAGAAAATGACCATAGATCCATCTAGTCTGCCCATATTCCTATAATCCATGGAACCTTCCCTGGAACCCATTGTTCCTCCAGGTACCAACCCTCCCTCCCTCTCCTATCCCATTCTCCTCCCTGGATTTGACACCCCAGGCAATCACCATTCCCATCATTCTATCCATGCCTGCTTGAATGCCCTGACTGTGTTTGCAGCCACCACTTTGGCTAACAGACTGTTCCAAGGCTCCACCACCCTTCCTGTAAAGAAGTACTTCCTTCACATACCTCCTGAACCTCCCTCCTGTTAATTTCTACTTGTGACCATGTGACCTCGAGTTGGCATTCAGGTTAAATAATAACCCCTAGTTTACCTTGTTAATTCCTTTAAGGAACTTGAAGGTCTCTATAATATCTTCCTCTCCCTTTTGGTCTCCAGTGAGTACAGATTTAGTGCCTTGAGGTGCTCCTCATAGGATGTGCCTTGCTGGCCCTGAATAATTTTTGTTACTCTGTGATGCACTGATTCCAACCTATCGCTGTCCCTTCTGAGGTGAGGACTCCAGAACTGGACATAGTACTCTAGGTGAGGGCTCACCATCTGTATAGGAGAAGTATTGCCTCTTTTCTTCTGCTATCAATACCCCTCCTGATATATCCTATCATACTGTTAGCCTTGCTATAGGCCTTGTTGCCAGCTGATGCCTCTCAAGAGAACCAGGGATGAAAAATCCCAAGTCCAAGGTCCGTGACTTGTTTACTCAGCAAGAAGACTTGTGCACTGATCTTCCTTTAAGTCTGATGGACTTAGCTTGTCAGCTGCCCTGAACTGTCTACAGCACATGCGCGGGGTAGCACTACTCAGCACCAACCTCCCCCACGTGATCCGAAAACAGGTCCGACCTCTCTACTCCTTCCCTAACCCCACCAAGCAGCGTCCATCAGTCCTTGCACATGTATGTGCTGGCTTCCCTTGATTCCTCCTCCGTCCCAAGCTGCTGTCTTTGCACGTTGATGTACGCAGAGGCTGGAAATGGAAATGACATACCTACCATAATTCTTGATCTTCTTGGGCCGAAGTCACCACCATTCATTCACACTAATGGGACTACATTGGAGGCGCTAGGACCCAGCGGGAGCCAAAAATCTTCAGAAGGGCCGGCGCTGAGTTAGACCGTGCATGTGGGAAGGCACCGCGAGACTGGCTCATGCCATATAGACTATCTCAACGCCGACCTCCAACCGCCTCAGTACCTTTTTAACCGAGGAGGTGCAGCGAAACTAACCTAGTGAAACTAACCTATGTTGGACATAAAAGAGTCCAATGACCCGTATAAGAAGGATCAACACAACAGAGTCTTCATAGCCCAGCCATCGAGGGAGTGAAGACCAAAACAGATAAGTGAGCTCAGGGATGGAGGGTGGGCATGTGAATGAGTGGTGGAGACTTCATCCCAGAAGATCAAGAATTTTGGTAGTATGCAAATTTCCATATCTTCCTGGACTTAAAGTCTCCACCACTCATGCACACTAATGGGAGAGTACCAAGCTAAAATAATCCCCAGAGAACAGCGGCAGGAGAAAGGAGCTCACTTAGGACAGGAGTCCATTAGCAGTGATGAAAGTGAACTCAGTTCCTGTACTTTTTGCAGCAGGAACGGAGTTCCTGTATTTCTTCCCACTGACACTGGAACTGGAATTTTAACCAGCAACATATAGAAAAAATTACCACCTTAGTAATTGCTTTTCTTCTCATGGAGTCTTGCTATATTATGACTAATGCAGTTAGCCACTGCACTTGAACTGCCCGGAGAGGAAGAGTTAACTCCAGGAGTCTGGAGTTCTACAGCGAGAGCGCTATGCCAAAGTTTATCTGGGCAGTTTCAAATGAAACTGTCAGATCTTTACGAAGCTAATACTAAGCAACAAGTCTGTGTGGAAAGCTCTACACTAGCCAAATGGCTACCTACTAGTAGAAAAACAACAATATAAACAACAATAATAACAATGAATAATAGTATTATTAGTTACCCCTGACAAGCACTATTAGGACCCCCTTCCCCAAAGACTCAAGTCCAGGAAGGGGCCAATATATACCTAAATAAAATAACCTAGTTCCCTAACCCTAAATAAAAGAAGGTAAGGAAAAAAACTACAATGGCATGACACAGTGCTTGCACTAATTGCCACCCTACCCAAGTAGAAGTTCTGAGAGGGGCAGGAGGAGGGTGGTCATAATATGCAAGACTCCATGAGAAGAAAAGCAATTACTAAGGTGAGTAATTTTTTCTTCAAACACCATGAAGTCTTGCTATATTATGACTAATGCAGATTACAAGCAGTACCTCCATGGAGGAGGTCAGAACCTACTTAGAAATAGGCTCTGAAGCACAGCTGTGCTAAACGAGCATCTCCTGGACTGAATATCCAGGAATAATGCTTGTAAAAGTGTGGAACTGTTTTCCAAGTAGCAGCTGACAGATTTCCAGAATGGGAATATCTCCAGCAGCCGCTAGAGATGCAGCTGTACCCTGGTGGAGTGAGCCCTCAGTCCTGAGGGGTTCTCTACCTAGTTTTTGATAACAAAATTGGATACAAGAGACAATCCACCTTGCAATTGTCCTCTTAGTGGCAGGTTTTTCCTTCAACCTCGCCATAGGTAAGGAAGAGTTGGAGGATTCGAACCTGTGACCTTGGTGCTGCCCAAATAGTAGCTTAAGGCTCTTTTGACGCCCAAGCTGTGCAGTCTCCTCTCACCTGAGGAAGAATGCTCAGTGAAAAATACTGGAAGAGATATGGATTGGTTCAGGTGGAAATCTGAAACCACTTTAGGCAAAACTTTCTGTTAGTCCTGAGGACTACCTTATCTCTGTGGAAAGAGATAAAATCTTCTTCCACTGACAGGGCCTGTAGTTCACTTATGGCCTGGCAGAAGTGACAGCCACTAGGAAAACAGTTTTTCGTTAGAAACTTGAGCTCTGCTGAGGACAGAGGCTCAAAGGGAGGTTGCATTAACTGAGCAATGCAAACATTCAGGTCCCAGGCGGGAGCTGGTTCTCAAAAGGAGGGTTAGTGTGAAGTAACCCCTTAAAAAACTTGGAAAACACAGGGTGAGAAGAAGGAAGCAGACTTCCTGCTGACACAAAAACAGAGACAGCTGCCAGATGAACCTTTAAGGTAGCTGGCCTAAGGCCTAAGGAATTTAAATGGACCAAATAGTCCAGTAAAATGGGCAGATCAGCAGATTCTGGGATAATCTGCTTCTCAGAGCACCAGATGGAAAACCTTTTCCACTTAGAATTGTAAGTGGCCCTAGTGGAAGGTTTCCTTGAAGCCTTTAAAATATCCAGAACACCTTGAGAAAGGTGTAAGTCAGCAATTCTAACCCTCAAGAGCCATGCCTTGAGATGGAGGGATTTGAGGTCCAGATACTACACTCTCCCTGTGCACAGGCCAGCAAGTCGTGGACTCTGGGCAAGCTCAGGGCAGGGTGGACTGTCAAGGACAGAAGCAGTGGGTACCAGGGCTGTCTGGCCCAATCTGGGGCAATCAGAATCACTTTGCAGGGCTGAGATCTGATTTTCCTAGTACCCTGAAAAGAAGAGAAAGGGGAAAGGCATACAGGAACTTCCTTTCCAATTCAACTGAAAGGCGCCAGGGGACTGAGCCCAGCACTGGAGGCCTGCAACAAAACAGAGGAAGTTGGTGGTTGTCTGGGGCCGCAAAAGATCTATCTGAGGGGTGCCCCATCTGGCAAAGACCGACCCCAGCCTGAGGATTCAGAGCCCATTCGTGATGGCCCTGAGAAATCCTGCTGAGGGCATCCGCCAGGACATTGTCCTTCCTGGAAGGTGAACTGCTATCAGGAGGTGTTCAGGGAGTAGCCAGAGACCACAACTTCATTGCTTCGGTGCACAAGGCTGAAGACCGAGTGCCCCTTGCTTGTTGATGTACCACATTGTTGTGGTGTTGTCTGTCCTGACTTGAACTACTTTGTTCTGGACAGAAGCTGAAAACGCCTGAAGAGCTAGAAAGACAGCTCTGAGTTCCAAAAGGTTGATGTGGAGCAGAGATTCCTGAGGAGACCACACTCCTGGTGGACAGGTCGTCAAGTGAGCTCCCCACCCTAACAGGGAGGCATCTGTGGTGAGGGTGAGGGAGTGGGAGGCGAGAATGAAAGGAACCCTTGTTTTGGGTGCTTTGATCCTGCCACCAGTGTAGAGCCAGGATCAGAGTTTGAGTCACTGGAACCAATTTGGAAGGGGTCCCTCCTTTGAGACCAATAGCCCCTCAAATGGAACTGAATGTCCTCATCTGGAATCTTGCTCCTGCACTACCGCTGTGGAAGCAGCCATGTGCCCTAGGAGTTGCAGAAAATGCCTTGCTGGTCGAGAAACCGCAGGGGTAAAGGAGGATGCCAGGCAATGAGCCTGTCTACCCTTTCCGAGGGAAGAAATGCCCTGGCTAACTTTGTGTTCAATTCTGCACCTATGAAAGTTAGTACCTGAACTGGTTCCAGAACTGACTTTGGTAAATTCATCAGGAATCCCAGGAAGTGAGAAGCTGCTGGGTGACTTGCAAGTGGGATTTACCTGATCTGGGACTGACCCACTATGAGCCAGTCGTCCAGATAGGGAAACACAGCAATCCTTGCCTTCTTAAATGAGCCACTACCACAGCTAGACATTTTGTGAATACCCTTGCGCAGAGGTAAGGCCGAAGGCATTGCCCTGAACTGGTAGTGGCCTGAGGGCGGTTCGAACCTGAGGTACTTTCGGTGAGAAGGCCTGATCAGAACATGAAAATAGGCATCCTTGAGGTCCAGGAAGCCAGCCAGTCCCCTGGCCTCAGGGAAGGCACAATCATTGCCAGAGTTAACATTTTGAACTTTGGTTCAAAAGATGCTTGTTCAGGTACCTTAAATCTAGGATGGGCCGCCATTCTCCTGTCTTTTGGGGTAAGAAGTATCTTGAGTACAGCCCCTTCCCTGATGGCAAGGAGGGACCCTTTTACTGCTTTGCAGTCCAGAAGAGAAGAAACTCTGCTTCCAAAGCAAGGGCTTCTGTAGGATTTGTAGGTGGAAATGTCTGGCTCTCATCTTTGGAAACTGTTTGAAGCTGAGAACCAGACCCTGGCTTATTACCTCCAGAACCCATCTGTCTGAAGTTAGGACACCCAGTTCTGGCAGAAATAAACCAACCTGCCCCCCACTGGTACAGGAGAATCGGCCCTGGGCACCCCATCAGGGTGCCTGCTTGGCAGTAGCCTTAGGCTGAGGGAGGGGATGGTTTACTTGTGCCCGGTCTACCTCTGCCTCTGAAGAAACCCTCTGTGCAAACGCAGAGGAGGCCTGAGATTGGTAAAAGGCCTGTGGAAAGGCCTGCCCCTACCTCTGGGGAGCGTGCTCTGTGGAGTGGCATGCCTCTCCTTAGCCTGGGCACTTTTGTAGGTAGTTCTGTATTCATCCATCTTTTCATATAGTTTTCTGTTTGTTCCCCAAACAGAGAATTACCCACTACAGGAAAATCCATAGCCTTTGACTGAGTATCTTGGGACAGATTAGTGCATCTGAGCCATGCCAACCTATGGAAAGCTACAGAAGTGGCCATGACCCTAGAGAAACATCATTAACATCAACAGCAGTATGAAATTGAACTTTAGAGGCTTCAATGCCATCAGCAGCCACCTTGTTCCAACTCACTAGCCAGCTGGCCATGTGCCTGCTTGGCTAACACCACCAATACTGTGTCCCATCTAGATTTCTGATATCTAGCTACATAAGCCATATAATTTGCCTGCCTGAGTCCCAAAGAAGCTGCCATATACTGTTTTTTCGCCATGGCATCAATCTTCCTGGAATCCTTATCAGGAGGATGTGAGGCCAGGGAATAAGTAGCCTGTCACAGGCTGCAGCTTGAACCACACTACTGACTACACTGCTCAGTGAGGAAGTCTGTATCAGAGCTGACAAAGTATACCTTCTGTCCATTTTTTATCTACAGGAGGGACAGAATGAGGATTTTTAAAATCTTTGTTGTTTGCTTCCTAAATGACTTATGCAAAGGAATAGACAACCTCCTAGACTCTGGTATATCCATCATTTCTACATAATCAGGCTCCTCTTGCTCATCCACAGCCTCCTCTAAAGGAAGCTGGAGGGTTTCTGCAACCTTTTGTAAAACATAAAATGAGAAGGGACTCAGACAGAATAGGAGGAGATTCTAAAGGTCTGTCTGGAGAAATGTCCGGTTCAATGGGCACGCCAGACCCTCCCAGCCACATATATATTGATCAAATTCCTCCTCCCCTCCTGTGGTTCATAAAATTCTCAACATCATATTCCTGAACCACTGGAACTGAACGAACCAACCCTTTACCAACTGTTGGTGGTCTGACAGGACCCTGAGACAGTGGACTGGACAATCTGTATGGCTTTTGTTATTTCTGCAGCAGTTGGAGAGACAATTTTGGACTCCAAACCTACTGATTTCTTTGTCTTTTCACTGGGACTGGTTCCTCTGAACCAGCCTTCCTTTGCCGAGGAAATCTCGCCCTGGTCAGAGGGCACTCCTCTGGTCCAGTGGGTGCTGGACCAGGCTCGCCATCTGGGTCAGCTGGACTTTTTGCCTCTCATTCCTGAGCCGCCCAATCTCTTTTCCAGGGTGGCTGCAGGGAAATTTTTACACACCTGGCAGTCTGACAGAGGTGGTCAGCCCAGACAATAAACACAAGTGGTGTGTGGGTCAGCCTTGGCAAAGGCTTCCCACAGACATCACAGTGTTGAAACCAAGTGGGCCCGTTTTTCTTTTGGGTTTCTCAGACATAATGCCAGCTAACCAAAAACTTGCCCTTTGATGGCAGTGCAGGCAAGACACTCTTATCGGTTCCTAACCGTGTCACGGTATTTGAAAAAACCTAATTTCAAAGAGTTTTTTAGAACCGATAAGAACCGAGAACCGCACTCTAAAAGCCCAACCAACACTTTAAAACGTTAATTAGCAGAACCAATCGGTTCAAAACCGAACCGATAAATGAATTTCCACACAGACTTTAATTTTTGTACTACGGTTTACCAGATAGAGCTTTTAACCGAAATGCGATAAAATAAATACTTTTGCGGTTCAAATGGGCGAAAATACTACTTGAACCAGAAATGAACCGAGCTGAAGGAGCTGATCTCGGAGCGACTGTTCCAGTGAAGCTGGAGTAAAGAATCTGACAGTTTCATTTGAAACTGCCCAGATAGAGTTTTGGCAAAGCGCTCTCACGCTGTAGAACTCCGACTCCTGGAGTTAACTCTTTCCTCTCCGGGCAGTTCAAGTGCAGTGGCTAACTGCATTAGTCATAATATAGCAAGACTTCATGGTGTTTGAATGACAGTTTCTGGCCCTGTGACCTGAAATCAGGGTTTCCATAACAACATTTGACTTGTACAACAGTGCTATTTTCCTAGAAATACTTCAATATCTCTAACTGAATCTACTAGTGTCTAAACAGATAGCGGTCTTCACAGCTATCCTTCAGACTGAAGATCTTCATTCTGCATTTCATATTTGCCAGTGTCCGAGTTCCTGTACTTCTTGTCCATTACTTACACCACTGACATTAAGGATTGTCCTGCCAAAGGATGGCTGCTGCCTGACATGGACATCAAAGTGCAGTGCTTCACAAAGTGTGCATGGAGCTCAAGGAGCTGCATTGCAGATGTCTGCAATGGGCGCGAATTTCTGCCAGGGGATGCTCGACTGCCCTGGTAGAATGAGCATATACTCTGCCTTCCAGTTTAACCTGTGCCATGGACTAGCATTGGCGATGACATGCCACTAGCCATGCCGAAATTCTTCTGATAGCAACAGGCTGACCCAGCCTCGCCATGCTGAAAGAGACAAAAGTTGTTTAGATTTGTGAATCTCTTCAGTTCTGTCTATGTAGAACCACAGAACCCTTTTAACATCCAGAGAATGTAGGGTACACGCTCTCCTCATTCTGGAAGTTCGTGAAGTAGGTCGGAAGAACCAAGAGCTGGTTCAGATGGAATTCCAAGACTACTTTAGGGAGAAACTTGGGATGAATTCAAGAATCACATTGTCTTTGTGAAATGCAACATATGGGGGTCTGTGACTAATGCATGTATTTCAGACACTCAGTGAGCAGAGGTAATGGCTACAAGAAAGGCGGTCTTCCAGGTAAGGAATTTCAGCTCACAAGTTGCCAGGGGCTCTAAGGTTTACAGGTGAGCATGTCTAGCACAACGTTAATGTCCCAGGCAACTACCAGTCATCTGACTGGTGGCCTAGTGTGAAGTATACCTTCAAGGACACTCTTGACCAAAGGTAACTGAGCCAGGGACATGGAATGTACAGGCTTGTGATATGCGGAGATCACAGAGGTGAACCTTCATGGCAGAGTATTGCAGTCCTGTATTTGACAGGTCCAGAAGATACTCCAGGACTTTGTTAGATGGGCAGGAGAAGGGGTCCAGGGAGGACTTTGCACATGAGATGAAGACCCGCTTCCACTTTGCGTGTAAGTTTTCTAGTAGCCAGCTTGCATGCCGCTAGGAGAATGTCTGAGACCCTATGTAAAACGTCAAACCTACCCACTTCTGTCTTCTCAGGAGCCAAGCGTGGAGGTGAAGGGATCTCAGGTTGGGATGGACCACTGTGCCTGGGATAGCAGCTTCATTTGAAGTGGAAGCTGTTGTGGTGAAGTTTCCGATAATCTGTGGATTAATGGAAACCAGATCTGACGAGGCCAGAATGGGTGATGAGGATCATTCTGCCCCCAAGCCTCCAGCTTGAGCAGTACCCACTGAACAAAGGGAAGAGGAGGAAATGCGACAGAAATTGTTTTGTCCACTGCAGTATGAATGCATCCTGACAGAAAGCGCCAGGTTCTGTATTTCTGGGGCAGAATAGTGGCAGTTTTGCATTGAGTGGGGAAACCAAAAGATCCAGGTCTGGTGTTCCCCACTCTTCAAGAGCGACTGCACGATGCTTGTGTTGAGGGACCACTCATGAGGATCCATTTCCATTCTGCTGAGAAGATCTGCAAGATTGTTCTGCACTCCAGAAGGTAAACTGCTTGGATCAGGGCTCTGTGCTCCAGGCACCACTCCCACACTCTCGTCCACTTCCCTGCACAAGGGGTAAGAGTGTGCTCCACCCTGTTTGTTGATGTAGTACATCACTGCTTTGTTGTTTGTTTGAAGGAGAATGATCTTGTGACAGAGAATGTCCTTCAGAGCTCGGACTGTATACAGAACAGCTCTCATTTCTAACATATTTATGTGGAGTTCAGACTCGTCCTGATTCCATCGACCTTGGGTGTGGAGATTTTGACAGTGAGATCCCAATCCAACAAAGGATGCATCCATGGGTGATGGAGATCTGAGATTCCAGTGGGGCAAGGGAAACCCTTTCAGAAGGTTGTCCTCTTGAGTCCACCAGGTGAGTGACCGTTTTAGAGGCTCCATCACCTTGATATGAAAGGACTGAAGATGTGTGGTCGGGATCACGGAGTACTGAGCATCCACTGAGCAGTTCTCATGTGAAGACGAGCCAGAGGTACAGTGAACACTGAGGATGCCATGACACCCTGCATCCGCTGCATCAAGAGGCTCGAACTGAGTCGCTCTCTGATGAAGTGTGCCATCTAAAGGATGTCATTCCTTCTGTCCTCTGGAAGAAAGGCTTTTGTGTTGGGGGTATCCAGAAGGGTTCCTATGAAGAGGAGCCATTGGGAGGGTTGAAGTTGCGATTTTCCAAAATTCAACAGAACTCCCATGGATGTGAGGAACTTGGAAGCCGTAACAGCTTTCTGAGTCTCATGTCTGGAGGGCTTGCTAGTAGCCAGTCATCCAGATATGGGAACACTCGAAACCGAGCTTCCTGAGATGCGCGCAGAGAAATGCAAAGCACTTTGTAAAGACTCGAGGTGCCAAGGATAGCCCAAAGGACAGGACCCTGAACTGGTAGTGTTGGTCCAATGCCACAAATCAGAGGTATTTGTGGTGGTTTGGGGATATGAGAACATGTTGATAGGCATCCTGCTTGTCCAAGGAGGCCAGCCAATTGTTCTGCTGAATCAGAGGTAAAAGAGTGCCGAGTGACATCTTGAATTTCTCCTTGTAAAGGAACTTGTTCAGCTTCCTTAGATCGAGATAGGCGCATGCTGCCTGTTTTCTTTGGGACTAGGAAGTAGTGGGAGAAACCTGTGTTCCGTTGATCCAACATAACTACTTCTACTGCCCTGTTTTCAGAAGGCCTTGAATCTCGGAAGTGAGAAGGTCTGACTGACAGACAGACAGCTTGGGCTGTCGTTGGGTGGACGATCCGGAGGGGTTTCTAAAAGATTTAGAGAGTAACCCTCGTGGATTATTCTGAGCACCCATTTGTCTGATGTGACTGACTTCCACTGGTTGTAAAACTGAGTTAGTCACTCTCCTGCTACCGAGGAAGAGTCCCTCGGACAGCTGAGGTGGGACTTGGGCCGGAATCTCAGAGGGTGGCGCTTGACGCCTTTGGGCCCTGTGCCTTCTGCTTCATTTTCTTCTGTGGCTGGGGGCTTGAATTTTATTGACGCCCTCTACCTTTGCCAAGAAAGGACTGACGGTTATGTAACTGCCACCAGTCCCTGTCCTGTTGAGGGCAGTAGAGGGCAGCCTGGCCATTTTGTTAGCGGTTCTAGTTTTCTGTGTGGCCTCTAGAGCCTGCTCGACCCAAGGACCAAACAGTTAAGTCCCATCAAATGGTAAACTCATAACTCTCTGTTAGGCATCATTTGTGAATCTCGATGTTAAGTAACCACAAGTGGCGTCGGTGCAAATACCAGCTGCTGCTGCCCTGGAAGCAGTGTCAAGGTATCCATAGCAGCATTAGTTGCTGCTTGTTGGATTTAATGTCTCTAGTTATGGTCTGGAGAAGCTCTGAGCCAACTTCAGACTGTGGAAGATCTTCTACAGTGGCTTTGAGCGAATGCCAGAGAGTATACTCATACTGAGAGAAATAACCCTGGTAGCCAGCAATGTGCAAACCCAGGGTAGAGGCACTGAAAATTCGCTTCCCCAAGGTGTCAGTCTTATGAGATTCCCTGTTTAATGGATGTGCTGTAGATTCCTGAGGAAGGACAACTTTGTCATCCTCTGCCAAGACAACTATGACATCAGCAAAGGCTTGAGAGGCTAAGACAGGTCGATCCTTGGGGGTACTTTCTGTCTATGGATTTAGCCACGGAAGGCAAGCACCGGTGATATTGCACACCATTTGTGAGAGTGTCTCAAAGAGGGCTGTACCAGAGGAATTTAATTCCACAGGAATATCTGAACGTGCAGATACTGCAGACGCAGCAATTACCCCAGATCAGTCTCTGAAGTCTGGAGAGAAAGAGTGGAATTCATGTTCTTTAGCAGAGACTTAAAGGAAAGGTCCTTGACCAGGGCTCAGCTAAAAGAGAGGTTTATTGCCATTCTGAGAGAAGAATTGTCGTCAAAGTCGCCTCTTAATCAAAGATCAGGATCAGGCTCAATATCGTCCCCTACTAGCCCCGGAAGTATAGTATAAATAGGAAAAGGAGGAAAAGAGGAGAAGGCACTCCGCAATCGGAGTAGAAAATCCTGGCACCCTAGGCAGTGCCGAATCGCAGACAGTGCTGGCACAGGATGCAGCACCGAAGAGAAAATGGCACCGCCCAGGAAGTGGTGCCATGCATGGTGCTGCTAAGACAGGAGTCGAATTCAGCACCGCAGAAACACCAGAGGGTCTCAACTCCATCCCTGCAGTCAGGGAGGAAGATCTGAGAAAATCAGTAGGAGAAATGGCACCTGTCTGGCCACTGTGCCACAGCCATATGAGGGGAAAAGCACCAAAGCGTGGCATCGATGGCACTGGAGAAGGCATCACACAACTAGGAAATCCCAACTGCCCTGCTTGCAGTTTGAAACCGTTAGGCCGAAGGCCCGGGAGATGGACCCGCAGGCTCGGGCAGGCGGGACAACCGCCAACCTACTGCTCCATAACAGCGCCCAATGATGAAACTGCTCACAGGAAGACCTCCCTGGGGGTGGGAGGGACTCCAGAGTCGAGGATGTCGGTCACCAGGAAGAGAGGCCATAGGGGACCTTGGAGGAGTCGGAGTTGAACCCCTGCCCCTAGCCACCGATGATCGTTGCACAGATATACCAGAGAAGCGACCTCAGCGGCACAATTTCTTCTTCGACTGGGAGGCTGAAAACGAACTCGAGGTTGCAAAGTCCTCCTGCACTTAAGATTGAGAATGGACCACTTGCTTTGTGCTTTCGGGAGGACCCCCATCCCCTCAAGCCCTGACTGCCTGTAGTCAGATCCCTGCTTGAAAACACAGTTTTCATGCAATGTCTCCCTACCATCACCAGCCCCGCTCATGGCTCCACCTGTTGAAGGCAGGCTGAAGACTTCTTCGTTGACAAAACTGACTTTTTAAACTGAATTACTAAAATAAATAAAACTAACAAATACTGAACAACTATAGCTGCTGTTGTATAGATGTGAAGACCTGACTCCTGGCGGCGATGTATCACTGAAGCGCACTCGATGGCGGCCATATGTTAATTAAGGTAGGGAGTAATTATTCCAGCTGCTTGGCTAGTATCAAGGTGAATAATTTATAGCCTGTTTTCAAAATAGAAATGGGTCAACAGGTTTCCGGTCTCGTGTGGTCTTTATTTGGTTTTGAAATGGCTGAGATTGTATGCGTTGCCAGGATGGTGGTGGAGTCTCACCTGTCTGTATGTCCTGTAGTGTTTGGAAGAGAGGTGGTAAAGATGATCTTTTGGGATTTGAAGAGTTCAGCTAATAGCCATCCGGTCTGGACATTTGCCTGTTTTCATGCAAGCTAGGGCTGCCGAGTTCAGACAATGATACAGGTGCTAACAATGTTAAGTTTTGTGCTTTGGTTGAATGTGAAGGGTAAGGGACTGAAGTATGTTCTATAGGCTGGAATTTCCAGTTCTGGGTATTGAGGTCAATTTCGTAGTACCTTGTTAGTGTGTTTAGGATTTGAGAGGTATTATACAGCTGTGTGTTTGAAAGAGGGTCACATAATTTTGTAGCTGTTGCTTCTTCTTGTTTTGAAGTCTAAATGCTAATAATTTGGCTCTAGGGCTGCTATCATAGTATTTCTGCTTGATATATTATAACGCCATTTCTGCTGTTGGTATGTCTTGTATTGCTGTTAGTGTCTGCTGTAGCTGATGGAAAACACTGTTATTGTCTTGCTGGTGACACGTTTGTAGAAACATGAATTTATCCTGCTGTAAAGTCATTTGTTTTTCTTTTTTCTTTCTTGATGCATATGCTTATGATTTCACCACATAGGACTGTTTTTTTTTTTTTTTTTAACAGCATCCCACTTACTATAGCATTGGATCAAGGCTTAAAATTTGGCAGAAGGTACAATTCACCTATTTTAGGCCCCCACTAATTCTGGAACTCACATGGTACAATCCTGCTCACATGCGCCCTTATAGCCCAGTGGCAAAGTTCCATACAGCGCTGTCTACGGTACTCTGCCACTGTTTTTTTTTTTCTTCTGTGTCCCTTGATTCTTGCAGCTGCCAAAGTCCCTGGTGGTTTAGTGTGCACACCTCTCATCCCTCTACTGCTCTCGTGAGAATGGCTCATGTGGCAGGACTACAGAAATGTCCCAGCATTGAGTGGGAGACACCATTTGGTGAGGAGACCAAGACAAAGGAAAAGCCAGAGGAGGCGAGGAGAACCAATGCAGCAGATGGCGACGACTCAAGGATGACATGGCCGGCAGTAGCGGCATTTAGTGTAGGGACGAACTAAGCGGCAAGCAAGAGGGTCACCAACAATCCTTGAAAACGGTTACCAGCAGCAACAACAAACAAACAAAAAATGATTTACAACAATGAACTCGTGCAATATCAGCAGTGAGAAACAGAGGTAGCTGGCCAGTAGAAAACACTGTCGTCTGCGGCCATTCAAAGAGCCGAAAACAGAAAAAAAAAAAAACACGATGCAGCAGGCAGATACTGTGCATGGCAGTCACTGAAGACACAGAATACTGAGTTAAAAGGTCTGGTGAGTGAAATACAGGCCTAAAACAAACTGATTATTGAAAAAAAAAAAAAAAAAAACAACAACAGAAAAACATAAAGGCTGGGCAGCTGTGGGAAACAAGTGAAAGGGGTGAGTGGGAAGTTCTGTGACTTGGGTATATCCCAAGAGAAGACTGATTATAAAAATCAAATCAAATCAAACTTTATTTAACCAGGCATCAACACCGTTGAGCAAGCTCATTTTCAAAGTGGTCCAGGACAAGGAACAATACAAAACAAAGACAAGGTAATACAAAAATAGGGACATTAGCAAAGTGGTACATGGTCGGTTGCAAGATACTTGAGTCCGTAAGGAACTCCCACTTAGGTATTACCAAGAAACAATAAAAGTAAGAAAGGGAAGAATAAAAACATAAAAAGTTAGGCAGCTGCAGGGAAACAAGTGAAAGGGTGGGTTGAAGGTCTGTGACCTGGTACCCCAAGACAAGCTAGATTTACTGTAAAAAGAATGGAAGGAAAAAACAGAAAAAAAACCCTTCCAAGAACTGTGGGAAATGAAAAGGTCTGAAGGTCTGTTCCCTGCCTTATGTGTTCTGATTGTGTGGAAAGGAAAGCTGGTCCCTGAGTGTGTATGTGCCAAGAACTTGAAGACCTGCTGCCTAGGTGGGAAGGTCTAGCTGGGTGAGTCCCAAGAGAAGGTTTTGTGATTAAAAATATATACATAAGTGAAGCAACTGCATGGAAGGTCTTTTACATAGATGGAGTCCCAAGGCAAGGGTATTTATTACAAAACAAGTAAAAAAAAAAGACAGAAAAACTCTGAGTGAAGCAACCGGGTGGGAAGGTCTTTCACCTGGGTGAGTCCAAAGACTCAGGATAATTTTTTACCAAAAAAAAAAAAAAAAAAAACTTTTCTGAGTGAAGCAACTGAGTGGGAAGGTCTTCCTAGCATAGTCCCAAGACAAGGGCTATGTTTTATTACACAAAAAAAAAAGGAAAAAAGACAAAAAAAACTCCTCTAAGTGAAGCAACTGGAGGAAGAACTTTTACCTGGGTGAGTCCCAAGACAAGGCTTATTATAAAGACAAAAAACTTTTCTTACTGAGCCGAAGCTACTGGGTGGAAAAGACTTTTACAGGTGAGTCCCAAGACACAGATATTTTTAAGAACAGTTTTTTTTCTGAGAACCTGGGTTGAAGGTCCACAGTTTACCTGGTGCAGACAATGACACTGCACATGTATCCTTATTGACCGGGCTGAAAAGAAAGCAACTAAACATGCAAGAGGCCTCAAGGGAAGAACAAAGTACCAGAAAAAGACTACATGACAAGGAATAGTAGACACACAAGATTTTGCACCAGACTTGGAGCCACAAAACTTAACAGTTGATGAGTCAGACACAACAGACACTGCACCAACCAGCAGCAGCTCCTCTAATAAATAAAATGACAGCAAGGGTGGCTACCCATATACAGCTGGTGGTTGTTGGACAAAGGCAGTGGACAGATGAGCTGCTCTGTTTGTAAGTCTTATACATCTACTCCTTTTAAAAGCACTTGTTACAAGATATTGACCCTACTAAGACATTCTGGTAGCAGTGCTCATACTAAGCATTGTAAAAAAATGGAATGTGCATCAGATTGGTTACCAGGCAGTGGCAAAGGCAATAGACAAGGCTACTACAACTGAGTGATGAGCAACTTATAGGGCTTTTGAGAAATGCATAACTTGTTGCTGAAAAATGAAGTGCCTAACACAACGTTTGTCAAATGTGTTAATTTTCTGAAGGAAATGGAATACCCAATCCTGAAAGACTTCAAAACAGATGGGGTTTATGGCACCTACATGAATGTGGCTGGAGTGTCTGAAATGCATGAGGCCATTGCACAGACCATGGTGGAGAAACTGGATGCTGATGTGAAGAATAGCCCAGTGGTAACCTTGATACTGGATGAATCCACAGACATCAGCAACGGAAGAGACTCACAGTTTACACACAACACTTAGACAATACCACCCCATATACTCGCTTTTATTGCAACATAGAAGGTGTGCGATGGAATGGATGGGGCTATTTACGGGCACTTCGCCAACCTCTGAATGACAAGGGCATTACTGGTAAAAGGTTGCTCGGTGTATACTGATGGAGCATCAGCTATGACCAGTTGTCATCAAAGTGTAGTGCAAAACTAAGAACTGATTATATCCCTGAATTGACTGGAGTACACTGTGTAGCCCATCGGTTGGCCTTGTGTGCTAGTGATACAGCTCAGTCCGTGAAACAATTAAAAAAATATCAACGAGATCTGAGGTCCATTTTCATTTTCTTCAATAGTTCTGCTATTAGAAGCAATTGCATGAACAACAGAAACAGCTGAAAGAACCAGATCTGAAATACTGTCAGCTTGATGCAGTTCAGTGACGGTCCATTTATAGTGCAGTGTCTGTTGTATGCAGGACTCTTGTTAAGAGATGTTAGAACATATGTCTTCTTCCAATTCACCTGAGAGTGACAAAGCAAAAGGACTGTTGCTGTCTGCACATCAGTTTAACTTAGTGGCTCTTTCTCATGTAATGCTGTATATCTTGCCATATATTGTTTCTCTTTCAAAACATTTCTGAAAGGAAAATCTTGATTTCTTCACTGTGCTACCAATGGTCACGAGTACTAAAGAGACCGTAAGGTCTTTAATTGAAAACCCAGGTCTATCAGAGAGACAATTTTTCAATATTGATCTTGAAGGCAATAAATACAAAGGTGATAAACTCTTCAAAATTTACACTCAGAGACCAGCTTTTGACAACTTAAAAACACATACATCAGTGCTTTAATTGATGGACTGGACAAACGCTTCCCCAAGCGACCTTAAACATACTAAGCGGTTTCTCCATTTTAGAGCTCAAGAGTGCTGCAGTATTGAAACAGCAGCAGCAGCCAGATTATTTCAGTATGTATGGTGAAGACTCTTTAGCTAGAATACTGAAGCACTATCACTTTTCTGACCTAGCTATAGAATCTGCAAAAGGGAATTCCTTTTATAAAACAGATTATGGTCTCAAAAATGACTACAAATCTCTTCATCCCCACAGTTTGTTGAAGTTGTACTGAAAGAACATCCAGGTGATGTTCCAGAGTTTGAAAAGCTGTATCAGATTACAATGGTCATACCTGAGGCTAGTGTAGAATGTGAATCTGGCTTGTATTCAGAACCAAATAAAATCCAAATTAAGGAACAATAAAAACTTGAAAAAATCACTGATAATTTCAGAAGTGGTTGGCAGTAGAGGAACTGTAGATTCTGAGCGAGCTGCACACACGTGCGAAACATGAAGAGCAGAAGAAAAGAGAGTTAGGCCTCAGGCTATTCATTCACCAGACCAATGGGGCCAGTAAGGAGGGAGGTTTTAGCTCAGTATTTTGTGTTTTCATTCATTTGGCTGCTATTTCTCTTACTGTCTGCCCTGCTGTGTTTAGTTTCTCTTTTATTTTTACATACTCATTACTGTCAGTCAAGTTGCGCCTGGCATCCTGAGTCTGTCTGTGCCTGATGTCCTCTGAGTCTGTCAACTTAGAAACTCAGAAAGGACGACCAGAAGACACTGAGTTGTAAGTGCAATGTTTATTAACAGTCACACACATTAGCAAACGAAATCTCAGTTTTTTAGGGACCTCCCAAAAAATTTTGGGTTCCCCACATTTGGTAGACCTGGGGATGGAATTCCCCCTGGACCCAAAACCAATTTTAAGCCCTGATTGGATACTTCAGTTGTTGAGCTGTCTTGTATGATAAGCGGAATTTTCTCTTTCAAGACTTCAATGAATTGTTGGTCATTTAGCAGTGCCAAATTGAACTGCCACAATGTTTATTTAGGTTCCACTGGTTGGATCAAGTGTAGTAATATTGGGGCAAGATTGGAGAGAAATAACAGTAGTGACACACCTTACCTCAGTCAACCAGCAGAGTCCCCTGCTTCCTTCTGCCAATGCCTAAGACGCCAGTCACCTGTTTCACTCTTCTGCTGCTCCACTCAATTGCTGGTACACAAACATCAAGGAAACTCACCATGGGACAGGCAAGGGATCAAGCTCCTTGCTCCAGCACCAGATCGAGAATCTTTTCCTCTTAAATGCATAGTATTTATAAGTTGACTCCTTAAGGGACTCCTCCACAGCTTGGAGAACATCTTCCAAAAGGCCCAGAGCCTAGAACTCTAGCCATTCAGGAACCAGACTGAGATGTGCAGGGATTAAAGGTCCAGGTGCAGGACATTCCCTTTGCCTGGTCAGTAGACCCAGGCAGAGTGACAAACTCCATGGAGGCCTGCTGCTGAGGCTGAGAAGATCCATACACCAGAACTGCCTGGGGCTATCAGGATTATCTGTGCCTTGTCCTTCCGGGCCCTGACAACAACCCTGTGGACCAGGGAAGGGAAGAAAGGCATGCAGGAGGCATGGGTTGCAAGACCTCACAAAGGTAACCCTAACAGTGTCCCAACTGTGGTGGCCAGTCACAAAACAGCCTCAGCTTTCTGTTCTCCCAAGTGTTAAACAGATCAACCAAGAAGAGTCCCACTGGGAGAACAGGTAGTCTAATACCTCCTGATACAGGGACCACTTGTGCAACATCTCTTCAGCCTGGCTGAGAGCATCTGCCAGCTAACTATTCTCTCATGTGACATAATTGCCAGGAGATCTGCACTGCAGCTGCTTACAGTGTTCAGATGTGGAGAGCCTCCAACACAATGGAAGGAGTGTCTTGCTCTCCCTGTTCAGGTAGAACATGGGTGTTGTGTTGTCTGTCTGGAACTGCATGACATAACCCAATATCAATGAAGGAAGCTCCATCAGAGCAAGACGCACTGCATGGAACTCCAGCAGGCTGATGTGTTGCAGGACTCCCAGGGTGACCAGAACCCTTGTGTGCTGTGGTCTCTTAGGCGTGCTCCCCACCCTATCATAGAAGCTTCCATTGTGAGTGTGATGGAAGGTTCTGGGCGGACAAATGGGATTGCCTCCTCCAGGCGTTGGGGTTCCAGCCACCACTGGATGGCATTCCACACTGGCTGAGTCACTACGATCAGCTGGTCCAAGTGACACAGGCGCTGGGGCTACTGTCGGCCCATCTCCCACTGCATGTGGCACATCTGCCAGCAAGCCCAATGGATCACACTGGCAGAGGATACCATGTACCCAGCAGCTGCAGGAAGCCCCAGGCAGAGTGTGAGCATCCAACCTGAAGTGATCTGGCAAAGGAGGTAAGATCAATGCCCGGCTCACAGGGAGGTGAGCCTTGGTCACGGGAATCTAATTCTGCTCTGATGAACTTGATCACCTGCGAGGGGACCAGCTTGGACTTGGCCAGGATGACCAGAAGGCCCAAGTCCCACCATGTCTGGAGGACCAGATCCCTGGACCTCTCCCATGGCCTCGTTGGATGACTTGGCTATCAGCCAGTTATCCAGGCGGACACACCCTAACACCCTTGTGCCACAAAAAGGCCACCATCACAGCCATACACTTGGTGAAGACACTGGGCACGGATAACAGGCTGAAAGGCATGACCTGAAACTGGTACAGGATCCCTCTGCATCGAACCGAAGGCACTGGCAATGGGATGGACAAAGTGGGATGTAGAAGAACATGTCCTGGAGGTCCAGGGAGCAGAACCAGATGATCTGCTCCAGAGATGGAATGACCTGATTCAGAGTGACCATCTGGAACTCACGCTTTGAAAAACTGATTAGATCATGCAGGCCCAGTATGGAACATTGCCCCCTCCTCACATTTTGGAACCAGGAAGTACCTGAACACATATCCCTGAGTGACCAAGGCATCCAGAATCTGGTCATCACCAGCACTCTAGGAGTTGAGTGTTGTCAGCTCCTAACAAGGACGTGTCCTTCAACACCCTGGTTTTCCAAGGAGCCCAGAGTCGGCATGGTGAGAGAGCCTTGAAACCAGAGGCAACCCTTTGCCCATCACTTATAGCACCCACCTATCCAAGGTAATGGTGGACCATTGTGTCAAGAAATGGTGCAACTGACCCCAGGAGCTGTTATAGAGACTGATGGGAGGGGGAAGGCATCTCATAACCTGTCACTGCACAGCAATGGAGAGGGCTCTGACTGCTAGGGCCACGGAGGCACTACCACCTCTGCGCTCCCTCTTTTTGCCACTGCTGGCTGTTGAATTTGGGCATTGGACACCAATACTGAAACTGCCCTGCTGAGCTGCTGCTGAGGCTATTGTGGCTGGAAGGACAGATATTGAAGGCCTTTTCAGATTTGTGGACCTTCTGATCCTTCTAGGGTGAGGTCACAGAATCAAGGATGGCACTACATTTCTCATTCTGCATGAGACACCCTTCCACCCCAGGGCCAAAGAGGCTGAAAGGAACATCAACCAGCTTATGCCAAGTATTAGCTGTAAGGTGGAAAGCCTCAGCCAGGCCCCACGATGAATAGTGATGGCTGTTGCCATGGCATGAGCACAGAAGTCTCCCATGTTCAAAGCCATCTGGAGCTGGCATTTAGTCACTGATTGATCCAGGTCTCTGACTATCTTCACTGGCAACTGTCTGTCATCAGGAAGATGGGAGAGAAGTTCCCCTAACACTCTCAGTAGGGAATGGCTAAAGATTTGTCACCATGACAGCATAGCTGTCTAGAGAGAGATCAACTGCAGAGCAGAGTACACCTTTTAGCTGAGTGGTCAATCTTCTAGGACTCTCTGAAGGCCTGTCCATGTCTCCTTGTGCCCCGCCCCAGTTATGGAAGGCTGAGTCCAAAATCAAGCCCTCAGCAGAGAGGTGGTCAGAGAACCCAGAAAGGTAGCCCACTGGGACCATGTATTTGCAGACCATATGAGGGTGTGGGCGGATGCTGCCAAAACTCCAGGGCCAGTCCCAAGATGCCTTCAATAATGGGAAGGGCAACCCTGGGAATCATCCCCATGCAATATGTCAATAAATGGGTATCTGGTCAGCTTCTGGACTGACTCAAGGGCACATTTATGGACTCCAATATAAGATGGATCAAAGCCCAAAAGACACCAGCTCATGGTTGGTGGTCAACTTCTCAACCGATTCTCAATCGAGCGTGCGAGTCCTATTCAAGGTCATGGATGATAAACCTCCACAGCTGGAGGATTCCTCAAACACAGCCTTTGACTGTTTGCCACCATGGACCACCCTAGTATCCTCAAACTGGGTGATCTCCACCGACAGTTAGCCTAGCTGGTTGGCGCAGCACAGGACACCTTAGTTGGAGCCCGAACAAGGGTTGTGGTGGAGGTGACTCAACCTGAAGGGGAGGAGAAGTAGACACAGGGTACTGCTGAGAATTGAGGATCAGCATGTGTACAACTGGCGTGGCCAAGGGACTGAAGGTCCATGCGACAAAGCCTTACCACTCCCTGTCATGGTCCATTGTTGCCATAGGAGCTCCTTGTAGTATCAACGTATTTTGGTTGATGCCTCTCCTAACTCAAGGATAAGGAGTGGCACGCAACACCTCCCGGATGAGTGGGATCGCAGGCATGGCACTTTAACCTCGACCCGAGGTTGACATCAACGGATGTCCTCGGGAGGAGGGTGTACACACATGCAATGGCAGGTTAAGCACTAGAGGCTTCATGAGGCATGACTTCTGGTGGACAAGGAAGTACTGGGAGTAAACATCTGTGTTCTGTTGTTCTAGAGGCACAGGCTCTATGGCTCATTCTGAAGTACAGTCTGCATTTCCTCCAGCAGTAAGGGCCGGAGGATATGTGGTGAGAACTGAGGGATGATCTGGAGGGTTGTTCAGAAGTTCCAGAGCATGACCCTGTTCAATGTTCTCAAGAATCCATGCATCTCTAATTATCTCTTTCTACTGGGTGAAGTGGAGAGAGAGAGAGACCTCCTACAACCACCCCAGAGGTAAATATGGTTGGAGGGTTTATAAGAGTCAAGCAGAACCAGTGGAGGTGGCTCCCCTGCCTTACCACCTCTAGGAGCTTTTGAATAGGCTCCTGGTGTGGTACCTGAAACTAGCAAAGTTCCTATTCCTTTGCCCCTGCCCTGCTGTCTGGAGCCAGAGGAAAGGAAATGGAAATTACGCACCTACCGTAATTTTGATCTTCTTGGACGAAGTCTCCACCACTCATTCACACTAATGGGATCTACGCTGGGCGCTAGGACACAGCAGGAGCAAACTTTTTTGCAGGAGTGCTGGCACCAGAGATGGAGCTGCGAGGAGCGGCGCCGTGAGCCTCTGCTCGTAGGGCAATTACTATCTTGGCGTCGACCCTCCAACCGCCTCAGTACCTTTTTTCCAAGGAGGTGCAGCATAACTAACCTAGAAGGATAGCCTAACCAAAAACAGACATAAGATAGACCGGAAGGCCCGTATAAGAAGGCTCAAGAAAGAAGTCTTCACAGCCTAAAGATTGAGGAGTGAAGACCAACAACAGAAGTGAACTCGGGATGGTGGGTGGGCGGTGAATAAGTGGTGCAGACTTCGTCCAAGAAGATCAAAAATTATGGTAGATACGTAATTTCCATATCTTCCTGGACATAACGTCTCCACCACTCATTCACACTAATGGGAGAGTACCGAGCCAATAATCAAGGACAGGGCGGCAGGAGAGACCAAGAGCTCACAGATTTAGGACAGAAGTACATTAAGGATGGTTCTGCAAATGAAACATGTCATCTGGCATGGACATCCAGGCCATAGTGTTTATAAAGCATGCACTGAGCTCAAGTGGCCGCATTGCAAAATATCTGCAATGGGCACGCTAGGATTTCCCAGGGATGCCATGACCTCTAGTAGAGTGAGCGACACCTGCCTTCCAGCTTAATCTGTGCCATGGAATAACAGTGGTGAAGGCATGCCACTAGCCATGCTGAAATGCATCTGATAGCGACAGGTTGACCTAGCTGAGTCTCGCTGAAGGAAACAAACAGTTGTTGAGCTTTGCGAAAATCTTTTGTCCTATCTAAATAGAAACGCAAAGCCCTTTTGATGCGTCCAAAGAATGAAGAGAATGCTCCCTTCATTTTGGAAGTTTGCAAAGTAAGTAGTAAGGATCAAAGGTTGGTTTAGATGGAATTCTTAAACAACCTTAGTGAGAAACTTACGATGGGTCCCAAGAGCTACTTTGCCTTTATGAAACAGTATACGGAGGGTCTGTGACCAAAGCATGTATCTCAGAGACCCTGCGGGCTGAGGTAATGGCTACCAGGAAGGCAGTTTTCCAAGTGAGGAATTTCAACTCACAGGTAGCTAGAGGCTCGAAAGGTTTTCAAGTGAGCATGCCTAGCACAAGATTAATGTCCCAGGCTGCGCCGGACGTCCTGATAGGAGGTCTGGTATGCAGAATTCCTTAAGGAACCTCTTAACCAGTGGATAACTGAGCCAGTGACAAGGAAAGTACTGGCTCATGATGAGCTGAAATGGCACAAAGGTGAACCTTGACTGTAGAGTATTGCAGACCTGAATTTGAGAGGTCCAAAAGGTACTCTAGAACTTTATTTGGTGGGCAGGGAAAAGAATTCAGAGAGGATTTTGCACACCAGAGGCAAAACGCCATTTTGCTGTGTAAGTTTTTCTACTGGCTGGCTGTCGCAGCCAGAAGAATATCTGAAACTCTGCAGGAGACACTGAACCTGTTCACTTCTATCTCTTCAGGAGCCAAGCGTGAAGGTGAAGCGATCTCAGAATGGGATGGACCACAGACTCCTGAGTCAGAAGGTTCGTCTGAAGTGGAAGTGGCTTCAGAGGGGTTTCCGACGTACTGTTGAGTAACGAAACCATATCTGCCGAGGCCAGAAGGAGCAATGAGAATCATTTTGCTCCCTGGGACTCGAACTTGAGAAGTATCCTCTGAATTAGAGGAAGAGGCGGAAAGGCGTAGAACGTGTTTGTCCACTACATCCTGAACACACCCTGACAGAAAATGCCAGGCCCTGGATTTCTGGAGCAGAAGAGAGGCAGTTTTGTGTTGAGTGGGGATGCAAAGGTCCAGGTCTGGAGTTCCCACTCTGCAATAGTGACTGAACTACGGCTGAGTCGAGAGACCATTTGTGAGGATCTGTCTCTGTTCTGCTGAGATGGTCTGCCAGTTCGTTCTGCACTCCCAGCAGGCAGGCCGCTCGAATTAGAGCCTTGTGCTCCAAGCACCATTCCACACTCTCATCGCTTCCCTGCACAAAGGGTAGAGTGAGCCCTGCCTTGCTTTTGATGTAATACATCACTGCTTTGTTGTCCGCTTGAAGGAAAATGTTCTTGTGACAGAGAATGTCCTTCAAAGCGCGGAATGCATAAAGGATGGCTCTCATTTCTAAGACATTTATGTAAAGCTGGGACTCGTCCTGAGTCCACGTACTTGAGTGTGGAGAGTCTGACAGTGAGCTCCCCACCCCATTGAGGATGTGTCCATGGTAATGGAAATCTGATGATCCAGAGGAGCAAAGGGATACCCTTCCAGAAGATTGTCTTCTTGCGACCACCATGTGAGTGACTTCTTCAAAGGTTCTGTCACCTTGATGAGAAAGGACTGAGGGTGAGTGGTTGGAGACCACTGAGTACTGAGCATCCATTGAGAGTTTCTCATGTGAAGGGCATGCTAGGGGTACAGTGAACACTGAGGATGCCATGAGACCTAGCATCCGTTGCATCGAGATAGCTCGAACCGAGCTGTTCTGTCTGATGTATTGGGCCATCTGTAGGATATCGCTCCTTCTGTTCTCTGGTAGAACAGCTTCACACAGGAGGTGTCCAGAAGAGTTCCTATGAAAAGGAGCCTCTGGGAGGCTGCAGCTGTGATTTCTTGAGGTTTAGCAGGACTCCCATGGACGTGAGAAAGTCTGAGGCCGTGTAACGGTGTCAAGAGTTCCTTGCCTGGAAGGCTTGCAGAAGCCAGTCGTCCAGATATGGGAACACTTGTATTCCGACTTTTCTGAGATGCGCCTGTGAGAACGGCACAACACTTTGTAAAACTTATGGCGCTGAGGATAGCCCAAAGGGCAGGACTCTGAACTGATATGATGTCCCAAAGCCGCAAAACCATAGGTATCTCGATGCTTTGGATGAATAGGAATATGTTGGTAAGCATCCTGCATGTCCAGGAGGCTAACCAGTCGTGTTGATGAAGCAAGGGTAACAGGGTCCCTAACGATATCATCTTGAATTTCTCTTTGGGAAGAAACTTGTTTAATTTTCTGAGGTTCAAAATGGCGCATACCCGGTTTCTTTGAACTAGAAAGTAATGGCAGTAGAATCCTGTGTTCCGCTGATCCAGCGGAACTACTTCCACTGCCCTGTTGTTCAGAAGGCCTTGTATTTTGAGGCGACAAGCTCTGACTGAAGAATTGACAGCTTCGCTGCCACCTGGGGAGACAATCCGGAGGGTTCTCTGAAAACTGAGGGAATACCCTCACGGATTATCCAAAGGACCCATTTATCCAGTTATGGACTTCCACTGGTTGTAGAATTGAGCCAGACGACTCCCCACCGCTAAAAAGTCCCCTCGGGCAGCTGAGGTGGGACTTGGCCAAAAACTCAGAAGGCGGCACTGGGCGCTTGGGTCCTTGCACCTTCTGTTGAGTGCTTTTGAGGCTGAGGGCTTGATTTTTATTAAAACCTCCTCTACCTTTGCCTCGAAAGGACTGACAGTTATGAAACTGGCATTTGTTAACACCCCGGGGGCCGAGCCAATTTAATGGCTGGACCTAGTCTTTTGTGGGCCTCTAGAGCCTGTTCTACTTGAGGGCCGAAAAGATACACACCATCGAAGGGCAACGCCATGACCTGTTGCTGGGCATCATTTGTGAAACCTGAAGTGCACAGCCATTGCCCACCGCCGCTGCTCGAGGCAGTATCAAAAGCATCCATAGCTGCTTTAACCTGTTGGTTGTTGGACTCAATGCCCCTGGTTATGGTTTGAAGAAGTTCTGAATTACTGTCCCACTCCGCAGAGCTTCAACCATTTGTTTGAGCGAATGCCAAAGAATATACTCATACTGAGAGAAATAGCCCTGGTAGCTGGCAACACGATACCCAGGTTGGATGCAGCAAAGACTCTCTTACCTAAAGTATCCATCTTACGAGATTCTTTGTTTATAGGTCGAGCAGTAGTAGTTTGAGGAAGGACGACTTATCACTGAAGACACAGAATACTGAGTTAAAAAGGTCTTATCACTCTCTGCCAAGACTACAATAGGTTCCGCAAAGGCTTGGGAGGCCAAAATGGGTCAATCATTGGGAGCAGCATACTTCCTGTCTATGGACTTAGCCACTGAAGGAATGAGAGCAAGATTATTCCATACCATTTGAGAAAGGGTCTCAAAGGAGGGTTGTCACGGGGAGTTAAATCCATAGGGATGTCCAGAACATGAAGGTATTGCATCATCACCCAGTCTAAGATCTGGGTCAGGCTCAATATCATCTCCTGACAGTCCAGGAGGGACTGCATGGACAGGAAAGGACTGAAAATCAGCAGAAAAAGAGGAAGGAAAAGAAATCGGAGAGGGATGCCCTGAAGATTGGTAGAAGAAAAGCCTGGCCTCGCGCGCAAGAGGAACACGAAAAGCCACATGATACCAAGACAGCACACGTAAAGGCCACATGGTGCTGAGAAACTCAATGGCACCGAGAGCGGCGCCAAAGACGCACCAACAGGCACAACAGCGCCGAGGACGGAGCTGGAGGCGCCCGTGCCGGAAACGGTGCTGAGCGACCCACTGATGCTGATGGCACCAAACTAACCCAGGGCCCCAAAATTAGAATTTGAGGAAAAGAAGGAAGAATACCAGGAGATAGAGGCATCGGTGTGGCCCCTGCGCCGCAGCCATGTGAGGGGAAAACACCTGAGCGCAGAGTCGATGGCACCAAAGAGGGTGCCTTCGACTAGGAGGCCCAAATGCCCTGCCCGATCCCCCAAAGAGCCTGAGGGCCCCAGTGATCAGGTCAGGCAACTGGACAAGCCTCCGAGCCCATTGCTCCATAAGAGCGGCCCACTGATGAAACTCCTCATCGGAAGCCCTACCAGAAGGCGGAAAGGGCTCAGATGTCGAAGACCAGAACCAGAAACAGGCAACTCTGAACAAGGAGACCGGCAACTGACCCCAATGACCAATCGTCACGGCGCACACATATCAGAAGGCGACCTTGAGTGATGCCTTCTTTTGACTCATGGCTCAAGAAGAGTCGAGACTGAACGGTTCCAGAATGGGACCGCTTACTTTATAAGCCTGAGGGGACCCACCATCCCTTCAGGCATTGGACCGTCCATTGTCAGACCCTCCTTCCGGAGAAGGCGGTGGACGGACCCAGCCCGGCTGACTGAACAGCTTTTATCACAGAAGTCTCCCTACCGCCACCTGACCCGCTCCATGGTCGAGACTCCGCCAATGTAGCTGAGACTTTTCTTGATAAGAATAAATTATCGATGCGGTACTTTATTCAAAATACTACAAAATAATAAACTGAAAACTATGCTGCTAATTTAAGTTTGACTCCCAGTGGGAAAGCTGACGTCGTCACTGAAGTGCACTCGATGGCGGGGAAAAAGAACTGAGGCGGTTGGAGGTCGGCCTGAAGATAGTCATTGCCGCATGAGCAGAGGCTCGCTGTGCCGCTCCCTGTGGCTCCATCTCTGGCGCCCGCCATCCTGCAAAAAAAAAAAAGTTTGCTCCCGCTTGGGTCCTAGCACCTCCGCATAGATCCCATTAGTGTGAATGAGTGGTGGAGACTTTATGTCCAAGAAGATCCTCTACTCATACCCCTGGGATAGGTGTGGTAGAGTGAATGCAGATTTCAAAGTCCTATCGGTGGCCTGAAGAGATGTCAGAGTCTCTTGGGCCTCACAACAAACAACTTCCGCCTTGAAATGGGGCATTCAAGAAGGACTGCTGCATCATTCAGAAAGCCTGCCACCCTAAGCCAGGAGTACCCATGAGGCAAATGGCCCTGGCAGAAGTATCTGAGACATCAAAGGCCATGCAAAGCAAATGTTTACCAACATCAGCCCCAGCACTGAGAGCTTTTAGGAGCTCTTGCTTTGCAGAACCTCAGGCAAGGCCTGTGCTGCTGCTTTGGCCTTCTTCCAGAGAGGGTTCTGATATTTCATCATATGGGCCTGATAATTAGCAACCGTAGGCCCAAAGATGCTGAAACATATGTCCTCTTACCCAAGACAGCGAATCTCCTGGACTCTTATCGGGGAAAAGAGCTCAGGTGTTTTGGATCCCTAGATCTATCATGGGAAGCATTAATCACTGCCGTATCCATTTCAGGTTGGGTGGCATAGAAAGGTTTCCCAGAAGATGCCATGTAGATTTTGTCAGACTGTCTCAGGATAGCAGGGATGTTATTTGGCCTACACCAGGCAGCAAGAGTGGCATCCTCTAAGGCAGGGAGTAGAGATGGCAATACAACTGTATGAGATTCTGGAAGTTCCAGAAACACTATTAAGTTCTTTTAGTGGTGTCCTGTTCCTTTAAGCTCATGGCAGCTTGCAACTGCTGCATTATGGTGAGGAAAA
Organism: Neoceratodus forsteri; assembly: GCA_016271365.2. Taxonomy (NCBI): domain Eukaryota; kingdom Metazoa; phylum Chordata; order Ceratodontiformes; family Ceratodontidae; genus Neoceratodus; species Neoceratodus forsteri. The sequence continues at coordinate 478,388,682 of CM057459.1, read as the reverse complement.
GTAGGTTTCTCAGGGTATTGAGCACCAAGTCCTCACTGAAGGTAGGGACAGTGGAGCTGGTGCCACAGTCATAGTGGCTTTAAGCATAATCTTCAGCTTCCACCTCCTCACCCTACATGACCAGCTTGGGACTGCACTCATACTTGTCATTGACAGAGTCGGCCAGGGAAGGCGAGGCATGCCGACAACATCAGCGGTGGCATAGGAGGAGGCTGTGTTAAAGATATACCTGGCTGCGCCAATGGGGGATTAGTACTAGGCCCCGGCGATGGACCCCTGGAACTGGGAGGCCAGGTAGCAGGTGTCTTAGCTCTGAAAATAAGAGCATTGCCCATATGTCAGCACCCATACTGTCAACAGGTGCAACTGGAGAAGTCGATGGGGAGGCTGCAGTCCCAAACTCAACACAGAACATAGAAACATAGAATTTGATGGCAGATAAGGACCCGTGGCCCACCAATCTGCCCATTTCCTATCCAATGGATAAGCTGCAAGATCCTAGTTAACCAGCAGCCTACTTCTTCCTACCTACCCCCACCCCTAGAATTGCCTTATGACTGTCCCATGCATGCTTGAATTCCACCACTGTTTTTGACTCCACAACCTCTCTGTGAAAAATACTTCCTTAAATTACCTCTGAGCCGCCCCCATCTTCAAATTGTGCCCCTTGTTCTTGCACACTCTTTTTGAAAGATGCTACCTCTTGGACTTTGTTGATTCCCTTGAGGTATTTGAAAGCTTCTATCACGTCCCTCTCCCTCCTTTCCTCGAGGCTATACATATTAAGCTCCTTAAGTCTCTCTCATATGTCTTCCTGTGCAGACCCTGCACCATTTAGTTCCCTCCTCTGGACAGCTTCCATCCTGTCTATGTCTTTGCGGAGATTGGGTCTCCAGAACTGCACGAGTACTCCAGATGGGGTCTCACCAGCTGTCTGTACAGAGGATAATAACTTCATGTTTTCTACTGGTGATGCCTCTCTATGCATCCCAGTATCCCCAACCCTCCTTGCTGCCCTCTCACATTGCTTGCCCACCTTTAGGTCATCTGATATGACTACCCCAGGTCCCTTTCCATTTTTGTTGTTGTTAGTGTCTCACCCCCATTGTGTACTCTTCCCTGGGTTTCTGTTTCCCAAGTGCATTACCTTGCACTTCTTAGCGATGAATCTAAGCTGCCATACATTTGACCATTCCTCTAACCTTGCCAAGTCCCTTCTCATCCTTTCCACCCCACCTTGTGCATCAACTCTGTTGCAGATCTTTGTGTCATCCACAAAGGCGTACTTTTCCTTCAGTCCCTCTGCAATGTAAGCTTATAAAGACATTGAAGAGGACCGGTCCTAATACTAAACCCTCGGTACCCCACTAGTAACCCCCTTTCTTCAGAGTGGACTCCATTTACTATTACTCTCTGGGTCCTATTCTCCAGCCAATTCTTTACCCAGGCTGTCATCTTGGGACCCACTCCCAGGCTGGCTAACTTGTATATCAATCTTTGTGTGGGACTGTGTCAAATGCCTTGCTAAAGTCTAGGTAGGCCATGTCCACAGCCCCTCCCTGATCTACTACTTTGGTCACCCAGTCAAAGAAATCTATCAGATTTGTCTGCATGACCTTCCTGCTGTGAATCCATGCTGCCTTGGGTCCTGTGCCCCTCTGGCCTCTAGATACTCGACAATTCTTTCCTTCAGAAGTGATTCTATCATTTCCCTATCACTGAGGTTAAACTAACAGGTCTGTAGTTTCCTGCTTCTGCCTTGCTCCCACTTTTGTGAAGGGAATCACATCTGCCCTCCTCTAGTCCTCGGGTACCACCCCATCCTCCCACGATCTGTTAAAGAGGATAGTCAGTGGTGTCACTAGTTCTACCCTTAGTTCTTTTTAGAAATCTGGGATGAATCCCATCAGGCCCCATTGCTTTGTCCACCTTCAGTTTTAAGAGTTCTTTCAGAACCCTTTCTTCTGTAAATGGGCTGGTATCAACTTCTGTATCCAGAGTGTTTCTACTGTTTGTTTTAGGTACCTCCCCTCTTAATTTGTAAATACTGAACAAAATATTTGTTTAGTATCTCTGCCTTTTCACAGTCACCCTCTGCCCACCCTCCCTCCCTTTATTAAGCCTCACTATCCCTCCCTTGGTCTTCCTTCGCTCCCTGATGTACCTATAAAGGTTTTATCCCCTTCTTAACTGAGTTGGCTATCTTTCCTCGGTTTGGGCCTTTGCTGTTCTGACTGCCTTCCCAGCTTCCTTTTGCTTTAACTGATACAGTTCTCTGTCCTGCTCCTTCTGTGATTCCTTGTACTTCCTGAATACTTTCTTTTTTCTCTTGAGCGGCGATATATCAGCTGTGCTAGGCCTGGCAGCACCTGTATTAAAGCCTGCCCTTGGTGTGTCATGTTGACAGTCGGGAAGGAAGCTGCAGCATCACTGGAATAGGTGATGGCACCAAGGATGTTGTACTTACAGAGCGAAGTGGCGAACTGGAATGCACCAGAGGCCTCTCCTGTCCTTCCTCTGGTGCTTATGGCCCCCTGATGACTTGTTCTGGGACTTAAGAGGACCACGATTCATTTGACTGGGCCAATGAGGCTGCTACCTTCTGCTGGAGCCCTTCTCCCTTCTGGCTACTTTCTGCTCCATAAGATGCTTCTCTAGGGCTTTCTGGTGGTGTTGCCTGATCGCAGTGTTACCCTGGTAAAAGTTGCAGGCCCTATGTTGTGGTCCAGGCCTATGCAGCAAACATAGACACTGTGGGAGTTGCCTGTTAGATCTTGTTACTACATTCGCAATACCGAATAACCGACGGACCCTTCGACAACATACAGGTCAAAGAATCACTCTAAAAGTGATTATTAGGAAAAAAAAAAATAAAACAGCTTCACGGCTGTGTTTCCACTGTGGTCCAATGAGTTTGGCGATGGTGGGAAAAGAACTGAGAAGAGGAGGGGCTGACTGCTTGGAAAAGTTTCTGTGTGGTCCTACAGGCTGGCGATATGTTCTATAGGTGTAGCCTGAGGAAAGAGATATCCACGAAAAAGATACCCAGAACCCATCACCAGACAATGGCACAAAAGCGCCAACAGGAGACACATACAAGGACCTGTGTATGGACACGGAGCCGTCCAGAAAAATGGAAGGTGATGGGGCTGAACATGTGAATAAACTAAAAGGTGGACCAGAAAGCCAGTGATGAATCAAGAACGCCACCAAGACAAAGCTGGGTGGCAACCAAGTGAGAAAACAGCACCCACACAAACAGCTGGCAAGGAACAGCCATGCAATGGGGTTCAGGAGAGCCACGGGCCCCACAATCATGGGGCAAGGTCTGACGCAAGATGACAACTGCACTGACTGGAAGGGTTGGTGGGATGGCAAACCCACAGGCGACATCACAGTTGATGACATAATACATAGAAATAACCATGGACAATCAGGGCTACAGAAGTGGGATGGCGACAGGGCAAAGCCAGGCGATGTCCAGCAGAAAAGGAGAGTGCCAAACAGTGCAAACCCAACCCAATGGCAATACTGTTAATGAGGCAATGACACGCATCGACAGGGCTGAGTGAAGCCGTGACCTCCCAAAGAACCAGCAGGCTGAATAAGAAGCTAGAAAATGACCAAGGCATCCCAGAGGATGACTGGGCCAAGCAGAAAGCCAAGTCTAAGGCAGAGCTGACAGCGGAAATGTGAACACAGCCACACACAAAGCAGAGGAATGGACACAGATTGGGAACATCTATGAGGCACAGCCAAGTGACAACCAGCATGAAAGGAAATGCTGAAAACGTCAATCCCAGCCCAAACAGCAAAACCATGAATGAGGCAAAGCCAGGTGACGGAGCTGAAGGCAGCCACAAGCTCCACAGTAACAGGGGTAGCGCAATCAAGCCAGAAACCGACCGTGTCATATGAAGATGGCTAGAACAGCTGGTAAGGCAAGCACATTACCAGTACTCACTACCTCAATGGAGCAACACATCCACCAGCAGAGATCCAGGCCAGGAAGGGATGGACAACAAACCGGCAAACAGAACACAGCCAGCAATGCCAGCACCAGCAGAGATCCATGAAAGGGAAGCAACAGCCTACAGCCAGTGGCGGTAAGACAGCAGGCAGTATCACAGGAAACAAGGCCTATGCAGGAAGCAGAAATACAGGACCACCACGCTGAAGAAAGCAGATGAAGGCTGGCAAAGGGAACACAGCCAGCAGTGGGAGATCAGCAGGGATCCATGGAAGAGAAACTACAGCAGACATCCAATGGCAGTAATGACAGTAGGCAGTGCTGGCATCACAGGAGACAAGACCACGAGGAAGCAGAAATAGAGGTACACATTGATGAAGAAAAGGAGATGAAGGCCAGTGAAGCATTCAGCAATGAAGTCCAAGGAGGAGTTCCATCAGTCTGATGTGAAGTCAATGGCAGATAAGAAAGAACTAAGGAGGTTTGGGGCTGCCCATTATATACAGGCGCTAATGATGCACGTCATTGTGGGTGGCCCACTAGTCAAAAGTTTCCAGATAGGTCCAACACTGCTGGCATCTAAGTTCCACAGGTGTAACTCACTGGAGGGAGATATCTCCAAAGAAGACCTGTCGTGAGCGAAAGAAAACTGAAAAGGTAAAAATACCTTTAAACATGAAATTTCATTCAACCTACAAAACCAGGATGAGAGGGTGGACGAGTGGTGCTTTATGGTGAGGATTACAGTAATTAACTTTCCTGTTTCAAGACTCAAGTCTTCTCTATGGAGTCCCACTTTTTGGTCAAGTACAAAGTAGTATCTTATCACAACAGGGCAGGAGGGCAAGGAGGCACAAAGGCCGACCACGGCAAAACAAGTTAGCAAGGATATCCGATCTGCGGATAGCATCCTGAGTAAAGGAATCAGAAGCCCCTGTGTGGGTAAGAAGCCAAACCTCAGGCTTTTGGAGCCTGAGGGAAGTCGGACAGACCACTACCTTCTATTTGACATAAAGGTGCTGCCCTGTAGCCTCAGGGAGCTTTGAACAGAAGCATGTTGTGCAAAGGAAATAATTTATTACGTTTGACCGAAAAAGTCTTCATGATCTAAAGGAAGCATTGGGGGTATATTGTGCCTGATTAGAGTATAAACTGGCCCAGTGGAGCCAGGCATGGCTCCATATACACATTCTGGCTGCAGCCAAAGGAGCTTTACCTCTGTTGCATCATACGCCAATCTGATGAAATGTCTATTAACACCTGCACCAGATGGTGTGCACTCCCTATGTACTTGCCAGTCCATGTGCATAATGCTGTGTATAGTTGCCTGGCATGTAAGTAATGCTATGTACTAAGTGCTCACCTAAATAGTTTATCGAATTCTGTGTGGTGCATTCACTGATTGTACTTGCCCCCCATTCTGCTACCTGTCCCCCAGCCCACGCCACAACTGGAAGCAAGATTTCTATTTTATCTCTGCTTGCCTGCCTGGATTAAATAAATTTCAATATAGAGAATAATGGATAGGCAACCATGCACAATAAGGCTGTATTTCCACTGAGGATTCTCATCAGAGGTGGGGGCGTTGGTAAAATTCACTTTGCAACAAAATTTGCAAATTTCAAACTCTTTGCTTTGCCGATGACTGTAATTCACATAATCGTCCAGTGAACTGGCAAAACCTGCAATGTGAACATAAGCTAACTGCCAATTACGGCGAATTAGGCCATTTTGCGACTCACAGCGAATTTGTGCAATTAGCCAGAGAAATTGTCTGCAACTGTGATAAAACCTACTCCCACATACTGTGCTGTAATATCGCCTCACCCACCTACCTATAATGTTGTAGTCATAATAGCCCCTCCCATCCGCTGCTGGCACTGTCCTCCCTCACCCGCCTGGTGAATTTCAAGTAAAAGTAAGACAAATACAGAAGTTTAGTAAAAAAAAAAAAAGCTGAAGACCCTACAAAAGCTATTATACAAGATAAAGTTTGGTGGCTTACCCCAGGGGGATCTTTTATATTCTGATATTAATATCTAAACCGACATGACGTTTAGACTGCTACAGTGTTAACATTATGAAATATTTTGATTTATAAATAGATCAGTGAATTATCTCAAAGAATGTGGAAATCTAAAGCTCACGGAGTGAGCATTTAGAGTAAGTGCAGTTCCATTCCCTTTGCAGTTGAGAATACATAAGTTTATGATTAGTATGAATATAGTACTTATGTCTCTTATATTATTCATTTAGAAATATAACCAGATTCCTTGAGGAAGGGGCTATTTCCTGAAGCATAGGACTGTACTGCTGGATGTCACATTATAAAAGATGTTAAAATGTACTCATTTGGTAAGTGGGACCATCATTCCAATCTTAGTCAGTTTTATCATGTGTGCCTGGAATTTGCAGTTCTAAGGCCCAGTGAAGCAGAGGCATGTATATATGAACATACATACGAATATATGAATTTGCCAGCAGATAAAGGCCTTATGGTCTATTGAGTCTGCTCGAGTGTGCAGCTAACAATCCTTATACTGCAGCTGCCCTCCCTCTTACCCTATCCCATCCCTTTTGAAGCAGTCAACTGTTCTACAGGATACCACTTCCACAGGTAATGCATTCCACCCAGACACCACTCTCTCCATAAAAGTGTCTTATTTCCTCCTGAACCTTCCCTCCAATCTCAGATTGTGACCTCGAGTGTCCCTACCCCTTAACTTGAATAGTCCCTCCATGCCTGTCTTATTTCCTTCATGTACTTGAAGGTTTTAATCATATACCCAGTCTATCCCCTCCTCCAGTGAGTACATGTTCAACTCCTCAGCCTGCTCATGTAGGGTATGTCCCTAGTCCCTGGATAATCTTTGTTGCCCCGCGCTGCACTCCGCCAGTAACTTAATGTCCCTCTTCAGGTATAGGCGCCAGTACTGCACACAGTACTCCAGGTGTGGTCTAATCAGTGACCTATACAACGGCAGGATCACTTCCTCTCTCCTTCAAGATATACCTCTGGCAATACAACCCATCACATCCAGCCTCCTAGATTCTTTATCAGGATGCACAGTACTCATGTGTTTAGGTGCTCTAGACCTATCATTAGCAGCCATGATGGCTACAGAGTAAGTTACTGGCCAACTACCATAAAAAGGCTTAGCAGATGGTACAGTATACTGCTTATTAGCCTTTCTAGGAACTGCAGGCAGTGAGTTTGGTCTGCACCATGCAGCAAGGTAGCATCCTATAATGCTGGATATACAGGTGGAATTATAATGGAGGTGTGCAAGGCACCTCCAAAGATTCCATAAAATTTATTTTGTAGAATTTTCCTCTTCCATAACAAAGTCCATGGCAGACTGCATTTGCTGCATCATGGCTTGAAATGCTGGATCATCAAGGCGAGATCTCTGAGTATAGACCACAGAGTCCTCACTGCAGGATGAGACTGTAGAACAACAGCGTGGTACAACATACTGTACTCCCTCATATTACTCCTCTATATTATGCTCAGCATCATCAATGTGTCTATTGTGATGGCGCAGCATAATGCACCGTGACACCAATGACAGCTGGCGGAAGGAATCTGCACCATGCTAGTAAGAAGCCACTGATAAAGCCTGCAAAGCAAGAGACCCCATAGGCAGAATAGCTGCCTATAGTGGTAGTCCAGGCAGAATGCATCTGATCATTTCGAGAGAAAATGCCAGCACAGTCTTAGAGTCAATGGCACCCTGTAAAGGGCCCAGACTACTGTGTCAATGGGCCTTGGCCTGACAACAATGGTGTCCTACCATCCATAGTAGGTACAGCAGTGCCTAAGTCAAGCCCAACCTTGGTGTCTCATTGACGGTTGGAGGGATGTAGTCACCACCACCAGAGCGGGAGATGATGCAGTAGAGTTGCATTGTCTTAGTGACGACCAGAACTTCGCTAGCAAAGCAGATCTTGCTTTATCTCTGTGTTTATGCTTGTGGCCATATGGCGAGGGAGGTCCATGATGATGGCCGTTCTCTGTCCCAATCCTTCAACTTCAGAGGCTGCTTCTCCGCAAAGTGGGGAGAGACAGACTTTGGCCCATTTCTTCTCCATGGCTTTCAAAGTTTTGAGAAGGAAAAATGTTCTTGAAGTTTCTTGCAATGTCACTTTGTAGCCCGGCTGAAGCTCTGGCAAATCTCACAAGTCCTCACAATGTGAAACAGGCCCAAACAGCACATGCAGACCACATGTGTCTTTGTAAATTTTCTCCACACTTACAATACTGAAATAAAGGCTCTTTCGATTTGACATGCGCAGAGACAACAAAATAACACTTTATTAAATTAAAAGAATACACAACAGCTAGGTTTCTTCAGTGTTTCTGTCAGCAGGTCTGGCAAGGATGATCAATGGCAGGAAAACAACTGATGAGTGATAGCTTTGCCGCATATACAGATGCAGATGTTGGACAACATGGTGGGTGGCCCCTAGCTAGCAAAAGTTTCTGTTTGGTTCTGGCACCTGATGGCTATAGTTTCAAAGCTGTGGCCTAATGGAGAAGATATCCTCGAAGGCGACAGTTTTACAGTTTCTAGAAACTGTAGGTCCATTAGATCTCTCTGACATACCAATTTGAGAGAACCTTGAAAATGTAAAAAATATTCCCAAAACGATGCAGTATAAGAACTCAATAGTAAAATAGCTCTTGTACTAAGGAAACTGTGCCAAAGGTCAAATTGCAGTTTCTAACGGAACAGATTAATTAAGGTGAGAGGGCACTGACAGAAATGGAAAGTGAAAGTGCTGTTTCTGTGAGTTGGATAGCTTAAAATAATAAACCACTGCTAAATTAAGTAAAAAGTTTAGTAGCCAAATAATAGCTGGGAAAAAAAAGCAGCAGCCAGGTAAGATAGTCGTCAGTACCTGGGAATCAACCGTAAGTACTCAAAATGCAGAGTAATCAAAAAACCTGAGTAACACTTTTAAGTAAACTACAAATAAACAAGATGGCTGAATAAGACATTACCAGAGTTCACTACAGAGCGACTGCTGTCTTCAGGCAGAGAAACAGATCTGGGCAATAGCCAGAGCGGAGTGCAGATGCAGAGTTTGAAACTACTGTACATTCTAAATTCTAAAAGTTTGCATACTGTAGGTTCCAATGTCTGAGGCATTACTCTCAATCAAGATGACTACATAAAGTGTAAACATTAAGTGAGAGATTCCTGGGGTTAGAAACTAAATTTACTGACTACGATTCAAAGTTGTGGCAAACAGCAGTGATGCTAGAACTCCTTTGCTTAATACCAATCAAGGCTTCTCCAGTACTAAGCTGCTGTGTAGGTAAGTAAATGATTATGTGGCATCTTTTCATCATCATACCGCCACTCCCAGAACAGAACTGGGCAGTGGGAGGACACATTCGTCTTGATATGCTTCACTTGTGAACAGTAGGAAGTCGCTTTCAAAACAGGTCAAGCAAAGCCTCATCTACTGGGGAGCAGGATAAAATTAAATCCCTTTCAAGGTTGTTTCCATACATAGTTGTCACAGTGCCCTGAAGCAGAAAAACAAATCTATTTGTAATAAAATTCTTCAGTCGCTTTTGAGAATTGGGCCTTAGGATTCAAGTTTTAAAACTTAGTTTTCAGAACCCCATCACCAAACTTGAAGTATACCCAGCCCCAGAGCACTCACCTGATGAGTGAGATAAGTGTTCAGCTGCAGCATCCAGTTGTTTGCACTGCTGCACAGATACACCAACTCGCTTGCCACTTTCCACGGTTATGGAGCCAAGAGGGTAGTTCTGTGGTAGCTGGATGCACAGTTCAATAAAAATATCATCCACCGAATAGGTAGCAACAACTTCGAGTTGCAGGCTGGCTCTGACCTGGTATGGGGTAGGGAAAGAGAAAATCAACAGATTATTAAAACACTATGAGATCTTCAAATAAAATGGCATGAAATACAAAGCTTGTTACCTAATGGAAACGATTAAGTCCACAGACAAAAGCTCTCAATCTGAGCTGGATGGGTGGTGTAAGACTCAACGCTGTGGCTGTGGAGCAGGATCTAGGAGTTATCAGTGATGCCCCCAAACAATCAAGTCAGTGCAACAAGGCCTAGGTAAGGCAAATAGGATGCTGGGGTGTATACTAGGGGACATACTGACAGCAGAAAGAAATAAATTGTACTACCCTCTCATAGATGTTTGGTGAGGCCATACCTGGAGTACTTACTGTGCCCAGTTCTGGAGTCCTCCCTCAGGAAAGATAGGGACAGACTGGAGACACTGCAGCAAAGGGTGACAAACATGATTCAGGGTCAACAGGGCAGGTCTTACTAGAGTGCCTCAAGTCACTGAAAGACCAGAAGGGACAGTGACAGACATGATAGAGACCTTCAAGATCTTGAAAGGAATAAACAAGATGAATTGTGGGAATTATATAGCATGAGTAACAGTTGGAGGCACGAATGGAAACCGATAGGAGGGAGGTACAAGAGGGACATGAGGAAGTATTACTTTACAGAAAGGGTGGTGGAACTGCAATGCGAGTCTACCAGCCAAGGTGGTGGGTGCTAAAATCATTAATGGTTTCAAGCACAGTTGGGACATGAAAGGGTACAGTGGTTACTCGGGGTGACAGAAACAGGGAAGGGAATGGGGAGAATGGGAGGGCCAGGACCCTGGATAGACATTAGGTCCTGGGGTTAGATAGGGAACCATGGGCAGACAGGATGGACCACTGGTCATCTACTGCCATCACTGTTTATGTTTGTATGAGCAAACTTGCTTTTACTGAATAGGTGTCAAAAGGTTGAGTATGTTTCTGGGTCTTGATGAGCGCCCGCTAAAACAAACACCCAACTGTTGTTCTTATTTCGATGCATGGTCAGGGAAGTGTGAATTTGTTCAGACCAAGCATACCTATAACTGCTGGGTCCTCCCAGTGCTGCTTACTAGTTGCTCAGGTAGGCAACCAACTGCCTTCCTTGCTGGGTTAAGCATTAGTTTTCTATGTATTTTGTCCAAGTTTATGTTAACAAAACCAGCTGGGATCATGTCAGCACTGAACCCTAGTTTTCAAAGTAGCCACACTTCATGTCTCTTGCTCCAATTACCAAGGGAAAAAGAAACCTACCAAAATAAGAAGGTCAGCAACTCCTTTTGTAACTAGCAAAAACAAAAAAAAAAAAATCATGCCTATTCAAACAACATAACTGCAACATATAAAATGCATGATGGTAACAGAAACACATGCTCCCAAAGCAATCTCACCATTCACATATTTAACTGCAATACTGAAGAAGTATTTTAATAACTGTGTGCTCACCTTTTCTAATGCTGTAATTAAGACTTGGGCTTTAGGTAATAGTTTGTCTGTGCTGATTTGAAATGCAGTATGTGTAAAGTAGTGCTTCACATACTGAAGGCAAGCATGTTATGCTTGGTCCACCCCTAGATTGCACTCAGAGTATGGTAATCCCGTGATATGATGACACACAAGTGCCCCTTACAGTACAATGCTCTATGTGTGGAGATTGTCCACTCTGGATATATATACACCACTATATGCTTGTAATAAATAAGAAAGTTATTTATTTTTTTAATTTATTACTAGTTTTGGAATTACACCTTTGAGCATTGCTCGTTTACAAAGGTTCCACCTCAGGGCAGTACAACAGATCAATAATAAAAAAGAAACTAAAACATTATTCACATCAACAGAGTCGGAATGAACATGGCAGCAGCATGATGGCTTTGTCAGATCAGTTACAATTATTTATAGGTTGCTGTAGCACTGCACAACTAACGCACAAAGAGGAGGTAAGTAGGTTTAAGGAGAGTAGCCAGTGGCATTTCAGAGAGGGCATAGTAGGCAAGTGGGAGGTGGTGGGTGTTAGTGGAGGAGAGGTAGGGAGTGTGGAGATAGGAAGGAGGGAGGAGTGAGAATGGGAGGGAGCTGGAGAGAGGTGTGGGAAGCAGGGAGATAGGGAGACAGCATGGACTACCATGTCCGGACACGGAGGGGGTGGATATTCCTCTCTACAGAGGGCGTGGGGTATCTTATACAAGTACATGGAGGGTAAGATGCTTTCTCAATCCACGTTTAAACTGTCCTGTTCTGGGTAGATTTAATAGGGATTATGGGAGTTCACTCAGCCAGAGAGGGCACGACGGTAGAAGGATTTCATAGCCTGGTTGATCCTACAGAATAGAACATGGAGACATTTCTACTTACATTTCTAGTCAAATGTGTATTAGAAGTATGTGGAAGAGAGATTGCATATGCAGGTGGAGGCCCACGAGGACCTTCTTCACCATTAGGCAAGACTGGAATTTGATTCTGTGCTCTAAGGGTAGCTAGTTAGTGGTAGAGTGAAGACTGTAAGTATGGGTATACCTATCAGCATACAGGGCAAGGTGGCAGGTCTTGTTGAGCAGTACCTTAATTCTATTTAGGGCTGTATCTGATGCTGCCCACAGACCCTTAAGCTACAGTTGATGACTGGAAGGATGGAAGCAGAGACTGTCAGGTTCCGAGCTTCAGGAGGTATGCAACCTTTATGCCTGTAGAGGGTTCCAAGTTTTCTGTTGACCACTTTTAGGATTTGGTCAATGTGGTGGGAGAAGGTTAGGGTGTCATCAATGTAGACACCAAGGTATTTGAGCGTGTCAACCTGCTCAAGGACTGTGCCTCCTTGTTCAGGATTTCCAGAAGGGCAGCTTCTTATTCTGCGGGGTCTGGTAGGAGCATTGTTTTAGTCTTTTTATAATTTAGAAGAGTCTGTTGCAGAAGAACCACTGTTCAAGGGTGGAACACTTTGTTGTAGTTCAATTGTTAAATCAGCAAGGTTCTTATTGTTAGAGAAGATGACTGTGTCATCTGAATATAGTACGATCTGAGATCCTGCATAGGTCTTAGGGAGATCATTAATAATTAGGCTGAACAAAGGGACCTAGAAGTGACCCCAGTTGTCACGGGCTCAGACTCAGAGAATCGTTGTTGATTTTTACACTCTGGGAGGCGCCCTGAGAGATAGCTTGCAAACCAATTAGTCGTCTCCTGCGAGAAGCCTAATAGGGAGAGTTTGTTGAGGAGTAGCGGTGGTCGACAAGATCAAATGCTTTAGTTAGGTCAATGAAACTGATCTAACCAAGTGGCCTTTATAAAGTTTGTTGTGTAGTATGCGGTGTTATCTAGCAGAGTGGTTATAGTACTATGTTTTTTTCTAAAACCATGCTGTTGAGGGCACTGTAAGTTGTATTATCCAAGTAAATCAACCAGCTGGTCAAAGACAATTAGCTCTAAGCGCCTTGGAGAGGGATAGTGCAAAGAGAACAGGTGGTGACTTGTAAAACAGTTGGTGCCACTGCAAACCAAAGCGTAAGTATCCAAAAGTAGGGCTACCCAGCACAGTGAGTAAGAATAAAAACCTATGAGCTAGGTAATGTTGAAAAGCAATTTATTTACGTAATGAAAAGACTTACAAAGGATACAAAATCAGACCAGCACCCCACGTGCCCAGGCAGATATACGTTTCATGTCACTACCGATGCTCTATCAATGCATGCTATCTCATTCAACCTTCACCCGCATTATTTAAGTGGTATGTTGAATGAGATAGCATACGTGTTTCGCATCGTAGTGACATGAAGCGTCACGTCGTGGGCGCGACGGTGCTGTCAGTTCTATCCTTTGCCAAGCCATTTTCATTCGAAATAAATTGCTAACAACGTACCTAGCTCATAGGTTTTATTCTTACTTGCTGTGCTGGTTAGCCCTACTTTGGATACTAATAGAGGCGGATAGTATTGAAATGGGTCAGTAATTGGTAAGAATTTTTATTCCCTCCTTTATAAACTGGGGTGGCGTTGCTATTTTCCACTGGCTTAGGAACTGTGTGAACCTTAAGGAGTGGTTAAAGAGGGTGGTGATAGGCTGGATCAGGATATCGAGAGCAGCGGCTAATAACTGCATGTCAATGGAGTCATTTCCCATTCTAGTTTTGCCCAGAACACGTTTCAGGTGTTTGACGGTTTCAGTAACTGTCACGAACTTAAAAGCAGAACTTGGGGAGCTGGAGTGAGGTGAAGGAAGTGTCTTCCTGAGCACTGAGGCAGTTAGTGGGTTGAGAGGAGTCCAGCAAGGAGAACAGATGGCTTAGGTCAGTGAAAGATGTACTGAATGCATTTGCAATTCCAGCAGAGTCGGTAAGGGTCATGTCATTATGATTCATCATGTTAGGTGCGGTCTTATTCTCTTTGCCAAGGAGACTCCTAATGGAGTTAGCAATCTTAGTTTTGTCAAACACAGCGCGATATATATCTGAAGCAGAAAATCTAGATACATAGTGCACTTGACGTTATCATATCGTAGGATGACCATTCTCTTCAAGTGTGATCTTGGGGTGTGCAGAGGCTGAGCATAAAATTCCTTCCTCCAATATATTAAGTGCTACTTTCTATGAGGGCTCCCATTTGGAAGGACACTGACAGCATTTAAAATCAGCATAAGCAACCTATTACCTAAAATCCCAGTCTCTTCACAACAGGATTAAGACTGTGAGCCCAAAGCCCGGCCCATCAGTGCAGTGTGAGAGTTAGCCTGCAATGCCAGTGACCTGAGATCAGAAGCAAGCTCAAGGTATTAGGGCAGCCAGGGGAGGAGGATAGTGTGTCTGATTAGATGCTCTCCTCTTCCAGGCGGGATGCGCATCCTGCTGCTTTACCACCACCTGGGTATCCACAGGTGATAGTGCAGTTCCGGGAGCATGTAGACTTCGCTTGAGGAGTGGTGTGTCAGCCTTATCGGCACCAATGACAGAAGTGTGCTCTCGGTGGGAGGGGCATAAAGTGGGGAACAAATGTGGACTGCAAGGCTGATGATGCCTCCCCACCCCATGACCAACTTGAGCAGATCTCTCCTTTGTGACTCCAAAATGACTCCCAGGAGTTCCTCCATGCCATGGCGAACAGATACAGGGAAAGTCCCTGCTACAGGAGCTGAATGGCAGGACCCTACCTTGGTAGTGGGGGGATTATCTACAGGAGGCACAGCACAGGTGTGACACGGGCATCCTGGTAGTCCTGAAAGTATCCTGAGAACAGCTCTGAGGTCAGGGCAGGAGGTGGCCTAGGCAAAGGTGGAAGGAGGTCTCCACAGACACCCTGGGTGGATAAACAAAGTTACCAAAAAAGGCAGGTGAGCCCACAGGGCTTCTTTAATGGAAAATATGATACAGAGATCTCCACTGCTGCAGTGACCCTGACAGCAGGTCGGAACTTGATCCTCGGTTAGGGAGCTGCATGAATGCAAGCCTTTTCAGTGGATCTGGGTGCCACTGTGTGGTGGGAGGAGGACCAAAGGCTAGATAAAGAGGACAAACCACTGTATCATCTAGATCACAGCTGCCAGCACTCTTGGGCCCCACACTTGAGGGACATCAGCAGGCATGATCCTGCAAGGATAGTGGCAGTTGGGGCTGGAGGTCACCAGGCCCAGCAGCCAGAAGACTAGACGGAAACACACAGGAGGACAAAAACTGTATGTAAAACGCATAATAAAGGTTGATAGACAGGGCTGACATATGACATTATGGTGAGGAATGTACTGTATATAGCTAAACCAAACTGGGGTAGACAAAGCAAATTATGAATTAAACTGTGATATAAGCTCCAAGGGAAAGGATCTGCAAACAATCATTTTATAGTGTATAGTAGAGCATTGTGCTGTATAGAATTCCATCCCTTTCAAAATGCTGTTGTATGTACCACAGTTCAAAGGTCATGGAATGTGACTGTCTCTTTCTGTGGTACAACAGCATTCTGAAATCTCTACAGATTGCACAAGTAAGTTTCATTTTGAAAGCGAAAGAACCGACATGCACACATTTCACATAATGTTATACATTATAAAAATACATGATGAGCAACTTTATGTACAACCAGTGTGTTCTGCCACCTCAGGGTTTTCTATAGAGTGCCTGCCCATTGTATTTCAAACAAAGCCCACACAACTTGTGCTATGTCTACAACTGTTGTGTATAGCCACTATTCCCACCTTCAAATAGCCTGCAATGTACAGGACTCTGACAGTATCATACTATGTGCAACTGTGAACTTATCATTGGGATGGCACTAGCAACTAACTGGTAATCAAGCTACTTATACTGATAAAATAACAACACACAGTAAAATTTAAATTTATAGGGACACTGTAAACCCCCAAAGGCCAATTCAATTCTAAGTTCAGGACCACTCCGGTCCAGTATTTTAAATCTACATAGGGTGCTATATTGGTCTGTTAATAGTTAAACAAAGGTGTCCTATTCACTTGCCTAGTGCATCCTCAGCATGTAAATATGGTTGGTAACAAGCTGTAGTTCAATTGTGATTAAATTACTTTTTTAATAAAGTTAGACTTTGTTCAGAACTGAAATTGTTAGAAACTACCAACCACCCACATCAGTTAAAAGGGCCACAACTGACCTGTGTGGGTTGACCATGTCCTTTAAACTACTGGCAGTATTTTACTGAAATGGAGTGAATTAAACTGGGTAACAACCTTTTGAAGCAAAGGATTATTAACAATGCAGAGTACTAACCGTCATGTTTGTGAAGGTCTGTGTGCTAGTTTGTACAGAAGAAATTTCCTGGGAGGAAAGCTTGTTGCTGACATATTTGCCAGTAAATTTATCTACCACACTGAAAGTGCGCTTGTCTAGGCTATTCCACCACAGACGAACCATCGCAGGCAAGTCCTTCAAAGTGCTGTAATACACAGAGCAAGCCAAGTGTGGAATCTCGGATGATAAACTTCCGGTCTCTGAAATGAAATTTTAATACAAGTCATATTCCACTGAAATACATAATAGCAAACACTACCCTCTTTTTAAAGAGGTTTTGAAAAGAGGAAGTCCCATTTGCCTTAGAGCTTTGTTAAGCATTTCCCACAATCAACCATAAAACAACAAGGATTAGGTGCTAAGGAGTTCTCCTATTAAGTATTGCATGAATAGGTCCCCAAAGTTTCTGTTAACCCCACAGTAAGGTCTAAAGACCCTGAATTTAACTGGGCTACATCAGGGATGCAAGGGTCCGAAGTTCCATCATTGACTTTCCCAGCCATAATTTCCATACAACAAACACAGCACTTTGTCAGGATCGGACTACCAGAGATTTGTGTAGGAGCCATCAAAATTTGGTGGTCCCAGACTCTTGAGATAAAAGATTAACCCAAAGTTTCAAGTCCCACACAGGATGAAACATGTCTGTATTTTTTACTTATCCACAATGAACTTCAGCTGCCACATACTAGACTACTCCCTGTACATTTAAACAGTGCCTGACACCACTGGTTAAACTTTGAAAATATAAAACTAAAACAGAAATCAGTTCATATTTTCATACATTTTCCATAACTAGTTCCCTTTTCTTTTAATTTACACTTTTTCTTCTCCCTATCCTACCTCTCCTTGGCTGGTCTGCCAGCTTGTTTGGATCAGTCCTACTGTTCCCATCTGATCACTGGCCACACCTAAAGCTATGTATCCAGACCCCTGTCTGCCAGGGGGTGGTGGGGTGATGACCCGTAAACATTTGCTCAGCAACTGCCAGTGCGGTGGTGGGGTCAGGGGCATGGGGCTGGAGCGAAACCTGTGGCTCTGGTAGTGGGGAGCAAGCAGTTATTGGTGGACAAGGTAGGGTTTTCTTTCTTTCTCTGTAGTCCTTCCCACCTCCCACTGACTGACATGTCTTGCTGCACCACTTGCGCTGGCCTGCAGGTGAGGAGCCAAGTTGAGTGGTCACCCATGACATCAAGGCTTCTACTGACCACAGCAGGCACTAAAGAAGCGGCGGCCTTCAAGTTTCTAACCCCTAGGGCTTGTGCATGCTGCCTGTCCCAGAGGCGTGGAGTGCGACAGACAGACACTGACTCAGTCAAAAAATACAACGCTGTGTGGCTTTATTCAAAGGGGCTTCATGAAACGAAGATCCACAGGAAAATACAAACAAATACAGAAAATAAATCTTTGCATTACAC
The DNA here is from genome assembly GCA_016271365.2 of Neoceratodus forsteri. Classification (NCBI taxonomy): domain Eukaryota; kingdom Metazoa; phylum Chordata; order Ceratodontiformes; family Ceratodontidae; genus Neoceratodus; species Neoceratodus forsteri. The sequence goes on along the minus strand of CM057459.1, from coordinate 478,370,685 downwards.
CTGCCAGGATGCAACAGTCAAAATCTCTTAATATCTTTAGGGTCCCTTTTCTTCTGAGGCTCCATTCAGAATCAGGATCATAGTTAAATAAAAATAAATAAATGTCCACTAAAGCATTACAGTGTATTTACCAACATCAACAGTCAAGTCTCTCCTGACCTTGCAAAATCCCTTTTCATCTGTGCTTTAAATTGTTTGTGAGGGCATAAAACTGCATGCCCCTCCTTCACATGCTTTCTTCAGCATCCAAGATTCCAGCAATTGAAAAAATAAAAATAAGGTTTTACATGTCCTTTGTCAGGAAATCCCAGCCAGTCTCTCCTGGTCTGGTCAGCATCAAATCCCCAGGCAGTCCTCTTGCTCTGCTGCTGGACAGAAGCAGTATCTCAGGTTCTCTCAATCAGTTGTGTCTGTTCTGCTACACAGCTAACTTCGGACAGGAATCTTTACACTTTTTTCTATTAGCCCCTGCGTCACATGTTTTAATTTAGGCACTGCACTGCAGCAGGTTTTGGACCTGTGACACAGATCAATGTTTGGCACTATGCCGCACAGCCCAATATAAATCTGTGAAACACCACTCATTTGGCACCGTGCCAGGAAAGGGAAAGTGGGGGCGCTTGATAGCACTTGCCTGCTGTTCTTTCATTCACCTCTCTCTTCTCCTACAGAAACTCCGTGAATATTTTGAAACACCTTGCCCATTTAACAGTTTAATTCTTGGGCTTTAAGCCCAGATGGAAAGTGAGCAGGAGACTGCTTGATTTTTTATTACAAGCTCAGTTACAGAGCTGCTGCTCTCATTTCAGTAATAAGTTGAACTGTCCCTTTCAGGAATAAGCTGAATCTCCATCTCTTACTTATTTCCTTTACCTGAGCCACCTCCCTTTAAACAATGTACATTTGTCACATAACAGGGCAGGACAAACTCAGGGAAGCCCACCTCTGATCCCTATACTTCATTCATTAATGCACTGTTGCAAACCGCTGAGAGAGAGAGAGAAATGTTTTACTTCTTGGTCCATCTGGCAGTCTTTTTTTAGGGCTTTTAAGTCCAATGGGGGCGTCCAGCCAGATTTATACTTTTATTTGAAAGCTCTGAAATGGAGTGGCTGCCTGCTAAAAAAAAACATGCTGCAATATAAATGCTCCCTCTGGTAGCATATTGCAACCTCGAGAGCAGACAGGCTCATTTTGGGGCTGCACATCTGAAATAAACAAACTTAACTAAACTACATACTTTCTCTACTAAAGGAGAAAGAAAACATCCTCTTTCATTCCACGACAGCTTGGAGGAAAACAGCTTCTCATGTTTCCCTCCAGCACTTCTACACCTGAGGCACCTTTTCTTTTGCAGCCAACAGAAAATACGAGCGCCTTACACTGTGCCTCAGCCCTTCCTTAGTGAGGCACATTCCACAACACCCAAGCTGGCAAAAATATATTCTGAAAATACAAGTGCTGCATACCAACAGTGCGGGACAGTTGCTCATACTTCAACTGTGCACTTTTAAAGAGGGACTATGGTCACAAATTACTGGCATCAATAAATTTAGAATATGGTTCAACATAGCCTCAATCACCCTCATGTCAAAACTGAGATCCCTAAGTTACTTTGTTTAAAAGTTACAGATCATTTTACAACCCTAAATTCTCTGCTTGTTCAAAAGTCAGTTTCAGTAAAGAGGTGCTGATGATGTCATCTCCTGAACTCACAGCCTACCTCTCCCTGTCAGCATGCTTATAGGAACTGCGTCTCCAAAGTTTAAAACTATGCGCAAATAGTTTTCTCCAGTAAAACAGGCAGCACCATTCAATAAACATTGCTTTAAAATCTATGTGTGCTTCAGGTTTTGTAACAAAGTTGACAAATTCATATTTTGTTTGTGGTCCTTTTCTCCTCGGTTGCTGGATGCAGCACACTAATATGAGTTTCGCAGACTGGATATCTCTGATGTGGTGAAAGGCTGTGATCTATCATTCAATTGAGGTGATTTCTCAGGATGGCATCACCTTGTAAATGGGGGTTGGAGAGGTAGCACTGTTTTGAAACCTTTCTAAGAGTTTCTATGCAGTAGCCAACTCAATGCTTAATCACTTCGGTCAATCAATATTTTATTCATTATTAAAGTATGAATGAATGGGGTACTCAGTTGAGCAGAACTTGTTTTCTGTTTTCTCATTTACAGGCTGTTACTCGAGCTATATTCAGGCTTATCTGCATTGCACTCCGCATTACAATGATTGTTTTACCAGGGCTACACTTCCACCCCTGTAAGAATTTGCACAAGAGCCATTATTAAAACTTATTGTAAAGCAGACACCGACAAATAGCAATGCAGTTACCAACACTGCAACACTTGTGGCAATACAACTTCCAAACAGGCACTGCAGAGTAACACTTCACATGGTATCAGCAGCCTGGAGGTAAGCTGACTCAGCATCCTGCAACTCTGGAGAAATGAACCGCATTAAAATACAAATTTGTCAATTCTGTTACAAACACTGAAGCACACAGATTCTATAGCACTGTTTTTAGAATGGTGCTGCCTGTTTTACTGTGAAAACCATTGCAGAATGATGGTTTAACTTTGAAACAGGTCCTATAAGCTTGCTGACAGGGACAGCTAGACTGTGAGTTCAGGAGATGACATCATCAGCACCTCTTCACTGAAACTGGCTTTGTTTGAACAGGTAGTGAAATCAGGGTTACCCCTGATCGTTGACTCCACCAAGGTCACGGGGCCACCCCTCTCCCACACTAGCACTCCAATTGACTGGGCTCTCACAAACTGTCCTGGACGGATCATCTCCGCTGGTACCCTTGCTGACTCCATAAGTAATCACTCCCTGTTTCTGCATCTGGCGTGCCGCTAGACAATCATCCCTCCTCCAAAATGATCCCTTCCGTATATGGCCAATCTCAATCAGGCACAGTTTTGCAGGATCTCTCTTCAACTGACTGGTCGCCCATCTTTGCCTCATCTGATGCACAGTCTGCTCTAGACTACTTCCTTGAAAAGTTTGGGTGTATCCAAGCCCTTCATACTCCCTATGTCCACGTGCCACATACAGGGCACACATACAAGTGGCTGACTAAGGATCTTCTTACCCAACTCCGTCCAGGACGGTATTTCAAGATTCTCAGGGTGCAGGCTGATTATGATCATTATAGGCTTTGGAAACTCCTATAAAAGGAACATTTGTCTAGCAAAAGCTCCTTCTGTAAAGACCTGCTTACAAAAGCTGGGGAGACTCAAAAAAATTTTGGTCAGTCATTAAAACTCTTCTTGGTACTAATAAACCGGCCACCTCAAATGACATGCTACTAAGCAGCGTTCATTTTAACAACCCAGTGACTATACGCCACCTCTTTTAATCGTCATTTCTCAGATCTTTCATGTTTCTCTGCCACCTTCCTACAGACCACCCTACATCCACCCCTGTGGCTACTGGAACTTATGCTCTCCGTCCACTTTTCAGGTTTCAGACTATCACCTCAGCAGAAGTCATAAAGCTGCTACTCACCATCTCTGACACTACTAGCTCTGGTGCTGACTGCTTGGAGCCCAGGCTCCTGAAAGCTGCTGCCCCTCTCATGGCCTCTCCTCTAACTCAAATCTTTAACCTGTCATTATGTCATAGTGTAGTTCCTGATATATGGAAGATAGCTAGGATTACCCCTATCCTGAAAAAAGGTGATCCCAAGATATGGCCAATTACCGACCCATTGCTATCCTCTCGGTACTTAGTAAAATCCTTGAAATATTGGTGGCGAACCAAACCATAGAGTATCTAAGGAAACATAACCTCCTCCCAGGTTCTCAGCATGGCTTCCAAAAGGCCACAGTACCTCCACTGCCCTCCTAAAACTTACTAATGACATCTACACCACTATGGATTCTGGTCTCCGACAGGTGCCATCTTCATCGACTTAACCAAGGCTTTTGACCTGGTTAACCATACCTTTCTCCTCACTAAACTAGTCTCCCTTGGTTTTCACTGGAATTGGTGAATTGGTTCTACAGTTATCTGCCCAATCATCAGCAGGCTGTGGCTTTTAACTTGGCTATGTCTGATCTGTCATACAGTGATGTTGGTGTCCCACAGGGATCCATACTTGGCCCTCTGCTTCTCACTATTTTCATTAAAGACCTTCCGTCCCAGGTGCCTACCTGCTCCACCTTGCTATACATAGGACGACCCTGTCCTCTACTACAGTGACAGTAATGTATCGGACATAAGCAACTCACTCTCTTCAGACTTCTAAAACACACAATCCTGGCTAACTGTAAACCACCTTATTCTCAATGTAAATAAAACTCAGTCTATGCTCTTTGGTTCTCCTGCTAGACTAAATTCAAATCAAAACTCCTCAAAATATCCTGTTCTGACAATTCCCTGTTAGTTTGCACCAGTTCCTTCAAATACCTGGGTATTCTTCTTGATGAATCCTTGCAGTTCGAGCCCCACATCACTGCCACCTGAAAAGCTGTAAATCACGAAAATCAGAGCAGCCTACCGTGCTTGCTATGCCTAACCCCATATTGGCTAGGCTTGCTGTTGCACAAGGCTTTCTGCTCCCATCATTGGCCTCTGGCTTGGTCACTTATCTAGGTGCAACTAAAACATCCCTCCATCTATGGATACTACCTATAACAGCATCTGCCGTTATGTTTATGCCTCCTCATCTCAAACACCGCTGTCTGCTCTATGCTGACCTGGTATGGCCTAGTCCTACTGCTCACCGCCTCCTATCCTATGGTGCCTTAATAGATGGTATAATCAGATCTGGCCTACCTCAGTCTCTTGCCTCGCTATTACACTCTCAACCTCCCTCCAACAGGCTCCGTTCAACTGAACAGACTCTCTCTACATCCCTAGGTGTAAGACTACTATGGGTGCACGTTTTCTCCAATACCACCCCCTAAGTATTGAATTCTACCCCAAGCTATCTGCCTTGCCCTCACACATGGTCACTTCAAATGCTCCACCGTGAACATCTACCGCAGCAAGCCCCTGCATTTACTTCCATCCACCATAAACTCTTTCTCCCGCCTGCCACCCTGTCTCTACTCCTCCCTTCCAGTTGCAGACTTTCTAACCTACCTCTCACCTCATCTCCCCCCATTTTCTCTTACTATTCTTATTTTTACAAATTGGCACTTATTATATACTGTCTATGATAATGCTGGCTGTAATTTCTCTGTACTGGTGTCGCACTTGCCTTTTGAATGACCCTGTTTTTTATCATTTTACCAATTAACCTTGTCTGACCATGTAAAAATGTCCTGCAAGTTGTTTGTAAAGTTTTATCCTTTTCTGACTTACTGTATCTCTGTACTGATAACCTAATTCTATGTGCTGCGCACATTGCTGCTGTTTTTCTAGTATGACCTGTATACCTCGGTCGTGCCGAAAATAGTATCTCTCATGACTAGTGCACTCACCCAGTAAACAAAAAGCAAATAAATAAATAAATAAAATAGCCCATAACTTTAAAATGAAGTAACACAGAAACCCTAATGTTTGGTATGAGATTTATTGGGGGTATGCTTATTCTAATTCTACAATGTAGCACTTTTGGCCAGAGTTCCTCTTTAACATAGCTACTATAATGACTACCCATTTTTATATGGCAATCAAAACTGTGTTAGCTAGCTGCCAATCTTTATTTTAAAGAGCTACTGGCGCCTCGAGAAAACTTTGAAAAACATAATAATTAGGTACAATTCAGCTTGCATTTCATAAATATTTTACATATTTATTTTTCCCATTATTTATTGCTGAGTAAATTTGTAAGAATACATGATGGTTATCCTCAGAGTTTATCTGCCCCTAGCTTACTCCTTACTTTCAAGTCATATCTCTCGTTGTGACATCACAATCTGTTGCTATGGAAGTAACTGTGATGTCACTAGCAGCATTATGATCTCAGGTAGGGGAAGGCAACAGGACTAGATTAACCTCTTCAGGAGCAAATATCCTGTTTTTATGCAAATTACCTCAGTAATAAATAATGAGGAGGAGAATACACAACTAATGTGAAATACAAGCTGAACTGTGTCTAAATATTGTGTTTTGTTAAAATTCTCCTGAAGGTGTCAACTGCTCTTTAAAACAAGCTTGTACATTTTCTAGCTAGTTCCTACATTTTTATTTCATCACCATAAGCCATACAGGACTTATTATTGAGGCTCAAAAACACAGGGAGGAAGAGAAGAAATGGGTGGGGAGGGAAATTTGGCCACTTCAGTCATATTTCTTACAATTTCTTCATGTTTAATTTCCCAAAAGGCTAGACATTAAGGTTTGTCAGAAAAGAGGCCACTTTTCTGATAAGGTTAATAGGAAGAGCTGATGTGTATTCCAGTGTCTGACATCTCCCTTTGCCTGGAACAAAAGTCTTACCTAGGAGTAAACAAGAGTTAAATTTCAAAGGATTTGGAATTTCCTGATGGCTTATCAAAGGAAATATTCCATTATGACAGGAGATGGAAATGCCACCTCCTCTGTTATAGCACTCTGAATTTCATAGAGAAGATGGTTTTAGAAAAGGTTATGCAGACACCCAGTCTAGAAAACCTATTGTGAAATTTCTAACAACTGCCCAGTCTATTCACATTTTAGTAAGGTCAGGAATGTAGTGTTGATTAAAGCACGCCAGGAAATTGGGGCTGTGAGGAAATCAAAATACTGATAAATTAGGTTCAATTGCAACTTTGAAAAGCAAGGCAGACCCCTGCTGGCCTAGAGATGAACAGCTGACTTGGAAATATTAAGGACTAGCCAATCAGTAGGCCAGTTTTCAGACTGCAGCAACACAATAAAACCTCTTCAACAGAGATTCTGGGCATTTTAACCAAATTTCCTGACAGAGAAAACTGCCAGAGACACCAAAACCACTGCAAAAGAAACGGGACTCAGAGACAGCAGAGAGAAAGAGGGACACTGCAGAACTCACTTATTTTCTGGACTCTGATTTTTCTTGACAAAAAGGTAGAAATTATCCAGTTAATTCATTAGTTAGGTTTTGTATGTATTTTCCAATAGTTTTTGTAGTTATCCTGTAACCAAATATTTAAATCATTTGTCTGTATGTTCATAGGGTAATTATGTGGTAATCAGTAAAAGCACTTGCTTTTATTTTAAAGTATCTGCATGGGAGTGGTTTGTTTAGCATGAAGATTTTGGGAAGGTTTATCAAATCTGTAACACGCCAGTTAACGCTAAGATGTCGCACCCTACTGAAACTACGATCCTGAAGGGATTCTGAGGCAAAGTACAGAAAGTACACATGGTCTCTGGCAGGCCCTGTGGGTTTTGAACCAGGTTCCTGCACCCAGTGGGAGAAGACACAAGCAGGATTATGAGGACAGCCCTAAAGAGCTTGTAATGCCTGGGTTCTTCCGCAGCACAGTAACAAAAGGAAGGATCTCACCTGACTACAGACTAGAGACTATATTTCAACCTTAGTTACCCAGATAGAGAGGAAGCCCAGGGCCTTGTGGTGAGTGTTCAGTTGTGAAATAAGCGAGCACTCTAAAAGGACACAAGTAGGGTATTTTCTGACTCCTCTGTCATGGACCGCACTTAGGGAGGGCACTGTTAGCTCAGTGGAACCAGCCCCAAGGAGGGTTCGTGACACCATACAGGAAATAGTAGAGGGGTTGAGAAAATAGAGGCGGAAGAGAAGAAAGGGGGGGTGTTCTGTAGGTGGCCAACCTGACAGAACAGAGAGAGAGGAAAGTACAAGACAGGACAGAAGCTGTGCAGCCAGAAGAACAGAAAAGACAGGGTCCCTCCAAGACCCCGGAAGGACAACCAGCCATACCCATAACAGCCCACAACACACTCGGTGACCTCACCGGTCTGGAGTGGGAGCTGGATTCGGATTTGATCTGGTCTTCCTTAAGCCAGCACCAATAGACTAGCTCATTTTCCTTATTACTGTGGGAGAGCTGACTGCAAACATTATCGTTGTCTCCTAGGCTTTATCTGCTTTGGCAGCTTGTTTACAACTGACGCCTCAACCTCCCATATATAACATAGAGGATAATGGCTAGGATCAGGTGATAACCACATTGTAATCAACTCGAGTGGTTGTTAGGGCAATATGGTAAACCTGAGAGCGCACTCAAAGGTTTACTGTAGCCCTAGCAACCACGGTAAAAGGTGTGATTTCAGCGTGGTTGTCACCCGATCCCTCAGCCATCATCTTTATAGTGTATGGTCAAAAAATACTGTTTGCATTCTGTGTGTGAGAATTATGGAACTCTGGTGCATTCTTTTTCGTTATGCCACTGTTTGGAAATTCAAGTGTGGTTAACAACTTTTAAAATTCTAAACAGTGCATAACAAAGCTGTGCAACTGCTGATTATGGTTGTTAATAGGCACTTACCATACATTATATCATAATTATCTCAATAGCAACCGATAGTGATGTAAGGTTTAGACAAACAGCCAGGGCAGATAATGCATAAATCGTGGTTTTCATGCAACAGTTCTACATAATAAAAAATAACGTGTGAATTACAGGAAAAAATATGAAAGACAGTAAAAGCTGAACAGTGTTTAAATATAACAAGGTGAAAGATGAACATGTAGGTGAAATCCCAGGTGGCCACACTACGGTTTCTCGAAACAGAAGGACCTTCAGGCTGCATGGAGATGGCTACACCCCTAGTAGAGAGTGGGTATACAGTCCTTCAGCCAAGGGGAAGAGACAAGCATGTAGCAATGGACTATACACAAAATATCTAGCAGAACTTAGTCTTTTGGCTACCGAATGGCCTGGTGCATTCTCCAAAATGTAACAAGCAACTGGCATTCTAAGATACTGATGGATTTGTTTCTACTCAAAACACAGAGCACTCTCATGTCATGGCTGTGGATGGTCACTTCACCACTGCTGATGTGGGGTCTTGGGAGAAAATACTGCCAAAGAAACAGATTAACTGCCAAGAAACTCAGACAGCCTTAGGCAAAACTGCTGTGTGTTAAGAAACAAAGAAGAATCTTATAAATACACTTGGATTGGAGTTCATTCAGCTTTTTCTCATTAGATAACAGGAGGTACAGGCCTTTGAAAAGCGCCGACCACCTTCTCCTGGGCTACCATCAGCCTATCAGCCTGTGCCTGGTAGCGGAGAGGGCTGCTAGGTGCACCTAAGGGTGTCACCTGCAGTCTGTCGTCGAGGCACAGGTTAGGAAGCATAAGAAAACAGGAGCAGTTATAAAATTCAGAAGTAGCATTTAATATTATCAATAGGAATAAAAAAAAATCTTCATGATAGCTCATATAAAGGCAGTACAAGCACAGACAACAAAGTCCTTAATCCGAGGGTATCTCTAATTCTAAATTTCAATCTCTTTCTAACAAAATATTGCTCTTTTTATAACAAGTCTTTGCCTGGCAATTAACTTCCTGCATCCTAAGCTCGCTAAGAGACATCCTGTTTCTCACAAAATGTATCACAACTTCTTCAGTTTCTTTCTTGCAGGTGCAACAAAATAGAACATAGTGTCCCAGAACTGACCTCCTGCTGGTAACTCTGCAAAGGAGCTTGTGGATGTCAAACTGCAACTCAAGGTTAACCCACCCCCAGTTCCAAACAGCTTTCTGTAATCATTTAAACAATATAACTATGGTATATCGTTTTCAAACCAGAGAACTCGATTTCACACTAAAGATTCACATACATTTTATAACCACAGATAAGCAAGGGGAAGAAAAGATAGAAACAGCATGTGAAGGCAGGAGATAGTGGGATGGGAGAATCATGAGACTGTCAGAGTGATCAGTTTCTAGGCCTCAGAAGAAATTTGATTGCACAATTAGACAGGCAAGAGTTTTAACTCTTTCGTAACAAATGGAATGGCCTTGTTCAACCCAGTCACACAGTCCCAACTGTCAGAGGGACCAGATGTAGTCAGGATGCTAGCCGCGGGACAGGCAAGGGATCAAGCTCCCTGCCCTGACACCAAATGGAAAATCTCTCACTTAAAGGTATAGCATCTGCAAGCCGACTCTTTTGGGAGGCTTCCCACAATGTGGCACACATCATCCAAGAGATCCAAGACCTGGAACTTAGCTGCTCATCAACCAGACTGTGAGGTATAGGGACTGTAGGTCCGAGGGCAGGACTGTCCTAGAAGTCTGGTCAGCAGATCCGGGTGGAAAGGCAGTCACCATGGAGGTCTGCTACTGAGGTTGAGGAGATCCAGGTACCAGAACTGCCTTGGCCTGTCTGCAGCTACCAGGATCATCTGCACCTTGACCTTCTGGATCTTGAATACCACCTAATGGATCTAAGGGAATGGAGGAAGGCATACCGAGGCATGGGGTCCACGGCCTTGTGAGGCATCTCCAACAGTGACCTGGATTGTAGGGGCAGGCACAAAACAACCTCAGTTTGGCATTCTCCCAGGAGACAAACAGATCCACCAAGGAGTGCCAACAGAAAAAAGGTGGCTCACCTGCTGATGCAGGGACCACTCATGCAGCTTTTCCAACCCAGCTGAGAGTGTACGCCAGCTGACTTCTCTCTCCTGTGAAATAAATCACCACGAGATCTGCACCCAGGTTGGCACATGACAGTCCAGGTGTGGAGGCTTCCTGACACAAGGAAAGGAGTAAGTTTCACCCTGCTTGTTCAGGTACAGCATGGTCATGGTGTTGTCCGCCTGGATCTGCATGACCTGACACCTAACTAGAAGAAGCGAATTCCATCATTGCTAGATGCACAGCACACAGCTCCAGCAGGTATATGTGGTGACGGGACGTCCGGGTGACCAGAATCCGTGGGTTCTGTGGTCTCCCAGGTGCACTCACCCCACCAGAGATGTGTCCATCATGAAAGTGACAGTTGGTTATGGGTGGACAAATAGGATTCCTTGCTCCAGGTCTTTCAGGATTAGCCACCACTGGATGGCATCCTACAATGACTGGGTCACTGTAACTGGCTGGTTCATCTGATGGCACAATTCCTACTGAAGGTGTTGCATATGCAAGTGAGACAAATGAACCAAACTGGTGCACAATGTCATGTACTCCAGCAGCCTCAGGAAATCCTGGGCAGAGCCAGAGTCTAGTTTTGCCTCGATGGGCTTGATTACTTGTGTGGGTACCAGACTGGACTTGTCCAGACTGACCAACAAGCCCAAGTCATGGCAATTCAGGACAGCTAGATCTCTGGACCTCTCCATGGCCTCTCTGGACAGATGGGCTAACATTCAGCTGTCGAGGCAGGGGTAGGCCCTAACCCCTAGGTGCACGTGCTGCCACCACTATCATACACTTGTTGTAGACTCAGGGTGCTGAGGAGAAGCAAGGGCATGACCTGGAACTGGTACTGAACTCCTGCCACTCAGAACTGGAGGTACCGTGTTGGGACTGACAGACTGGGATGTGGAAAGATGCATCCTGGAGGCTAAAGGAGCAAAACTACATGTTCTGCTCTAGTGACAGAATCTCCGATTCACAGTGACCATTTGGAACTTGCGGTTCCACATGAACTGGTACAGATAATGCAGCTCCAACAAGGGTGCCAGCCTCCTGTCCGTTTTGGGACCAGGAAGTTCCTGGACACGTAATTCTGACTGGACAGAGCATCCAGAACTTCGGCTATTTTACCTTTTGCAAGAAGCTGAGCAATGTCCTCCAAAAGGGCAGGTAGCATGTCCTGCAACACCCTGTACTCCTGAGGCACATGAAGGCAATAAGGTGGGAGTGAGTCTGAGGAACAGTGGACAGGTGTAGTAATCTATTGAGAAACTTGGCGTCAGGAAACCCTCTGCCACTATATCCAATATCCACCTGCTTATTGTGATAGCGGACCAACATGGCAAAAAGTGACATAGCCTACCTACGACGGGAAGTGCAGACAGGGACAGGGCGGGTGGAGGATGACAACCCCAGACCCGTCATGGGGCAGCTTTGCAGGGGCAGCAGCAGCTGCAGCCAGAGGGTACCGCTACCCTGCCCTCCATTTTCTTAGGACCCTGGCCCCCTGACTTGTACAGCTTTTAGCAGCATGGTCAATCTTATAGGATTTCTTGTCCAGAGGCTTGACCATGTCCCTTGGTGTCCAGACATGTGGAACACTGCATCTGTAACCAACCCCTCTGCAGAGGGATGGTGGTTTGAGAACCCAGAAAGGAACCTAGTAAGACCACATACTCATGGACCATACGGGCAGAAGGTGTGCGGCAGGATGCTGCCAAAGCCTCAGGGCTGGTCCCAAAATGGCTTCAGCAACAGGAAAGGCAACCTCCAGGGAATTATCCCTGTCCAAAATGTCTGTAAAATGGTATTTAGTACCTTTTGGATGGACTCTAGTGGGACTGACATGGACTCCAAGATTAGGAGGAGAAGTACCCTGAAGTATACCAGGTCATGCTTGGTGGACAGCTCTCAACTGATTCCTGGTCTAGGAGGGAGTCCCAGTGGAGGCCATAGACTCACGGTATGAGTCATCCGAGGACTCCTCAAAAACAGCCCTCAACTGCTTCTTGCCAAAGCTACCGGGTATCCTCCACAGGAGTGAGCTGCACCAAGAACCAGCCTGTGGCCTAATGGGCATTCTTGGTCGGAGCACCCACTTCGGCTGTGATGGTGGCAGCTCCACCTGAAGAGGTGGAGAAACAGTTGTGGGGAGAACCTGCATAATGTGAACTAGCAGAGGCACCACTGGCATCTGCCAGGTGACCAAATGTCCAGAGGGTAGAGCCCTACTCTGCCCTCACTGATGGCCTGCTGTTGCCAGAGGAGTCTATCGTACCACTGAAGCAGCCAGGATGGTGCCTCCTCACCAGAGGATAATGAGGTCAAGGAACATTGACAGTTATGCCTCCTGGTCAAGCAGGATCAAGAGAAGGAAAGCCTCAACCGAGATCTCGACCGTGACCCTGACCATCGACCAGGCAATTGACAGTGAGTGGAGTCTTCTGGTTGGCTGTAGTATACCATGTGCCTGCCCACATTAAGTAATATGGGCACGGAAGGCTCAACCACCAGTGGACACTGCTCCTACTGAGGACCATATGGGGACACCAAGTGAACCACTTCTTCTTGAGTGAGGACCAGGAGCACGGGGTCTGTGAGATCAATTCCTTAACCTTGTATGACAAGCGGTGGACAGGCCTGAGGAAAATTTCCACAGCCTGTTCAACTGGAGCTGAAGTTGACGGGCTCGACAGCGGAGCCAAGAGCTCTTGACCTGCCCCTACTATACCACCATCAAGCAGTCAAGCGAGTTGAGAGACCGGGAGGGCCGCGATCTCTCCCAGTTCAACAACTGGTGCCAGCAGCACTTGTGCTAGGCACCATGGAGGCTGGGCTCTCCCCAAGGTCTGAAGGGTCAAACAAATGTCCGGGAAACCTCAGTGAATGACCCTCAATGTTGGTCCAAGCCAGGAAGTGTCGAGACCAAGGAGGTGCCCGCTGGAGCAGTCACTGCTTCTGCATCAAGGCCGCAAGCTGCTGGCAGACCGAAGGCAGTCAAGGCCTTCTTATGGCCCTTAGGGCGATCATTTGATCCCATTCTTGAAGGCTGACCAGCTAAAGCCAGAGCCTCTTTTGTCTTCAAGGACTCAGAAAGCATGCGGACAAGGCTGCACCCTGCCACGGTGTTGCCTGCCCAGTCAATACATGCACGTGTTGTGGGTGTCGGAGGCCAACATTATCTTCTGGACCCAAACAGGGAACCTGAACCCCAGCTACTACTGCTCCATCAAGTGCTATGAGGGAGTTAAAGGGACCGAGGAAATAATTCAATGACATTTTCAAATACAAACTTCACATATTGTGCACTATATCCAAAGCAGGAGCCATAAGGAGGTGACCTGCTCTTCCAGCAGAAAGAAAGATCTGACGTCATGGGGCAAAGTCAGGGATATACCAACCAGGTGGTGGAGGAGTTTAGCCTGAAGACATCTGGCAAATCATACTGTTCCAGTAGAACTGCCAGAGTGTGGAGAGTGAACTATATCCACACCCTTAGAACTATATTTCGGGCCAACAGGGGCTGCTACAACATCCTGTTCCCTAGTGCCACCAACCTGAGAAAACCCTCCACATGAGGAGGATTTCAGGAAGTGCACACAGAAGAGAAGTGACAGTCTGAATGCATCACTGCAGAAAACCATTATGCCCTAGATTCTTGAGCAGAATCGAGGCAGTTAGAGTGTTGAGCAGAGGGACCCAATGGGTCCACATTCAGTGCCCAATTCACCAAAGGATGATCGCACTACATCTGAACTTGTAAGATCAGCCTTGGACTGACAAGTTACCTTGCAGAGTGTTAGAATTCCTGGCAGGCGATCACTGGAGCAGGAAATAAGGGTTACTCACCTGTAACGTCAGAATCTAGGAGTGGTATATGGTGCACATCCACACTTTGGGTCTTCCTTTCCCTTTATGTTCTGCTGGAATATCTTCAATCTAAACTCCTCCCAGCCACCTGGGTGGTATACTCATAGCTCCACCCTAAGGCATCAAATCTAGTGCACTGGAAGCAGAATCCAGTGTGCCACTTGCCTGGGAGGTCGGGTGGGTTGTGCGAATGTGCACCATATACTACTCCTAGAAAGTTACTTACACAAAGACTTTTGCAGTAAACAGTAGATCTTCTAGAATGTCTCTTACAGTAAGTCATTACTTCTGGGAGTTCCTAGTGAGTGGCGCTCCTAGCAGATTTTCCAGCAATCTCCACACAGGTACCACCCCACGACCTCACTTCCTGGGCTGCACCTATAAAGTGGGTGGTCCTGGCAATCTCTGTTCCTGCTGGTTTCAGCAGGCGAGAAGCAGTACCAAAAGCTTCCCAACCCTACATCGTTTTCCTGTTGCAAAGTGGTAGGGGTGGAGGGTGGAATTACTTACTGCAAGAGACATTCCTAAAGATCTACTGTTACAGCAAAAGTCTTTGTGTAACTAACTATCTTCCGTGGAATGGTCTCTTGCAGTAAGTCATTACTTCGGGAGATTCCCAAGCAGTTATCGAGCAGAGGGTGGCCATATATGGCGTTCTGCCTTATATCGTAACGTGGTCTTAGGACCGAAAGGGGCTGAGAACAGTGTATCAGCATGTAAAAATGGATTTTGTAAGTAATCCATTATAACATTCATTATAGGATCATGGCTGAAAGACAAGCCAGATTGGCTATTAGTTGGCATCATCAGATGAGTTCAAGCGAATGTAAACCTGATTAGGGTATGGCATATCAGATATTGTAACAGATCATAAGAAAGTCAGCCATATAATGGAGCAATTAATAAATCTCAGTGGCATACACTGGAATAGGCGGTCTATGTTAAACCTATTGGGTTCTAAGTCTTGGATAGTAACCCAAATAACACAATGTTATTTTGTAGCGTTACAATATAGCAATTTAGTACAGTTTTTTGCTGTGAAACAATGTATCAATTTCATGAAGAAATCCAGTGACACTTAAGGTCAGTGGCAACTTTGTACCGTTTTAGGGTACAGATGTAGAATGCAACACAGTGATGTATTCAGTTCCATCAGGTGTTAGTATTCTCATTTGCAAGAGGGTCCAAATGCGCCAGGGTCTGCCGCCTCTCCAGGGCGTAAACCTGAAGCTGTTGAGCATGATGGACCCTTTTGTTGATACTAATCAGGCGAACAGACATGTAAACAATAATCTGGATACTTACAGATTTAGGAAGCATGTGATCTCGTGTGAGATTTAAAATGTTAAGAAACCATATGGTTTGTAACCTGTCCATAGTTTGTCATCTAAGTAACCTGGATCAACAAGTGTGATAAATCTTGCCATTGATACAGGTTGTATGTATTCACCTTGTCCTGTCTGCCCAGACAGTAGAACATGTAACCATTTAGTATAAATAGGATATGAAGTAGCAGACAATGTTACGAAATGAAACAATGCATCTGTGACATAAAGTCAGTCAGTGATTCTTTGAATCAGAAGCTATCAGCAATCTTGCAGGTGGTTTAGAAACGTGTAAAATAATAGATTGATTTTGCTATTTCCATCTTGTATCAATAATCTTACTTACAAGGGCTCTCAGGTCTGTGAGGGCCTGCAACCTTATTGCGTAAATATGATGAGTCCATTATGTGTACTGTTTGGAAAACAGAAGCTAGAATAATGGACAATACTATCAAATTCATATGGGCAGTAGGTCTTATTCTTGAGATTACGAAACACATGTGTATGCATACACACATTTTCATCCAAGCAGAAAAAGGACATGTAAGATTTTTAAGATTTATAATCTGTGTATAGGTACTCACCCTTGGTTCTTGTGATCTATGATCATGATCAAGTAAGCTGCTTATAGCAGCAGAAGAATATAATCCATACCAGGATATACAGATTAAGTCTCAGCACATGAGTAGTAGTAGCTGGACCTGTGCGTGGGAGGGACATGAGTCCAGTGCACAACAGACCAAGAGGCATCCTAATGGAATGGTCGTGATGGTCTCGCAATGATACCTCTGAAAATGTGGCTAGATGTATAGAGCCTGTTGAAACAAAAAGGCCTCCGTGTTTAGCTGAAGTCTTTAGTGAGAAGAAGAAGTGCCCGCCGGCTAGAGGAGGTCATAGGTTTAGAGGCTTATAGGTTATCCAACACTGTCGGAGCCCGGGGTCACAGGATGGTTGCCTTAAAAAGAGGCATTAGCCACATTCCATTGAATATCAGGTGTTAGCCCTGAGAGTCGAGCCATGTCTGATGGCATAGAAAGACCGACAGCAGAGGCTCAAGCTAAAGCATCGGTAATGTCGCATCCTAATCTTTTCAGCGGATGCAGGTAGTCTATTTATAAGGTATCCAACAGAGATACTTACCAGACACAGTTTAAAGTACTTGTATGTTCAGGTATGACAGTACAGTCATGAGTAGCTGCAAGACCACAGAATCCACTGTGGCCATATGGGTTAATACAAGCTTCAGTAATCGTGTTTCTGAATGTCATAGTCTGTCATCCCAGCTGGATGGTACATCCTAAGGGGACTCATATTCTCCTGAATATTCAGGAAAAGGCATGACAGGTGGGGCAGTCCAGCCCGGCATGTCAGTGTCAATGGAGGCTGAGACACAGTCTGTGATAAATGGTGTGTGAGCACCATGCATGAGAACAGATGAGGATGGTATGCCTCTGTGTTCTGTAGTATACAATTTTTCTTTTGTAGTGATGCAGCCCTGTAGTATCTTTTGATGCATGTTGTTGAAAGTATTCATGAAGTCCACGGTAAACTTGTAATAAGGATCCTTCATAATTGTATTATATGAAGGTAAAGGTGCTGTTCTATAATGTAGGGTCTGCTCCATCGATGGTGGCGGCAGACCCATCGACGTAAAGAGGAGAAGCATGCCTCGTCCGATGATGTACTATGTCTTTACAGATGAAGCGTAAATCAAAGCATGCTCTGTTGATGGTGAAGACACTCCATCAGCGATGAGGAAAGAGCAGTAAGGGTACATGCCCAGTCGACGATGAAAATGCAGTTCTTGATGATGAAAGGATGAATGCATGCCTCGTTGATGGTGGGGCTGTGCAGCATGTCCCGAAGGGGGGCAGCCCATCAACAATGGAGCATGAAGAGTGTGCTCCGTTAGCGGAGGAGGCAGCCCGTCGGCGAAGGAGCATGTAGAGTGTGCTCCATTGACGGGAGACAGCTCCATCGACGATGGAGCATGTAGAGGTGCTCCATCAATGGAGGAGGTGTTGTCATCGAGGAGGATGTCTTGTACTGCCCTCCCGTCGACGGGGTAGTATGCCCTGTTGATGGGAAGCTGAAGAATGAAGCTCTATCGATGAGGAATGTTCCTTTGATGAAGAAGAGCCTGCCATCAAAAGGGTGAATGCCAGTCTGTGCTGTTTTAATGAAGTAGTGTCTGTCATTGGCGGGTGAATGCCCATCAATGATGACCGTCTTCTTGATGATCTCTGTTTCGGAGGCATGACCGTTGAAAGGTGGTCAGGTTGGACATTAGGTGAAGGGTTTCCTTCCCTATGTTGAAGTCGTTGAGCAGGGACTCTGTAGTAGTCTTCTCTAGTACAGGAGCTAGGTGCCTCGTATGAAGTCCAGGGACCCCAGGCTACATTTTCAATCCATTTTGTATACTGCTTGAGAAGAGATGCTGCCAGAGCTGAAGCCAGCGGAAAATGAGCGGAGATTACCAGGGACCACCCACTTTATAGGTACAGCCCAGGAAGCGAGTCGTGTGGGTGGTCCCTGGTGTGGAGACTGCTGGAAGAAACTTCCATGCTGGAGCGCCACCTATCGGGAACACCGAGTAATGACTTACTGCAAGAGATCATTCCGTGGAAGATGTATGGTTACATGAGAGTAACACTGATTTTAGGGGCATGGATATGGTGTACTACCCACACTTTGGCAGACTCCTAGCATTTCTCTGGAAGGAAGGGGCAAGGTGCATATCCTCACGTAGGAAAGAGGAGTGGAGAACTGAGGCCCCAAAACCAGCATCCAGTATGACTCAAGGTCGATGTAGTAGTGGAGACAAAAATGTTGCTGACTTCCAGGTAGCAGCCTGCAGAGCTCCCGATAGGGATGTCCTGGAAGTAGCCACCGAGGCAGCAGTGTGTCTGGTGAAATGAGCCCATAGTCAATGGGAGCTCCCTATCAGCCAACCTATGGCAGTCGATACAGGATACAAAACACGTGCCAATCGTCCACTTGGGTTACTTGATCTGCCGGGTGCAGCTTCAATATCTGAGACGAAGAGCTGGTGAACCTCTCCCAAGCTCCAGTCACACACACTGTGTAAAAAGCAAGCATCTCCTGCCACAGGGACAACATCTGAAGCCTGAGCTCGGCCTTCGAGGTCAGAACGGGGTGAAGTAGACCATGAGAATGATCACCTGGTGAATGTGAAACTCCGATCAATCTTTGGAAGGAACTTTGGTTGGGGTGGAGGACAAACTTGTCCTAGTGGAAAACAAGGCATGGAGACTCCTCAGAAAGCACCTGGAGGTCATCGACTCTTCTGGTGGAGGGAGTAGCCACCAAGAAGGTGGTCTTCCACAACAGGTGGACATCATACACCTATGCATGGGTTTGAATGGTTTGACCAGGAGCATGCCAAGACCAGCAACAAGTCCCCAGGTGGTGGGGAACCAAGCAGCAACAGGGACAGGTGATCAGGGCCCATAAAGAAGTGCCTAACCATCTTGTCCTGTGCCACCATCAGCATATCAGCCCACTCCCAGTTATGCCTTGATGGCTGCCAGAGCACCTCAAGAGTCATGGTACTGCCAACTTTGTACATGTGTAACACATATTGTAAATGTGTGGAGTGGAAAACACTTCCTAAAATCAGAAAGTGGAGTATTTCAGTGAAAAATGGTAGTAAAATACTCCTTTACTCCCTTATCTGTTCCCTGCTTTCTGGTCCCCTTCCAGATGGGAGGGTCTGGTGTCTCATATTGGAACTTCATGATTTCCATTAGCTCCTGGGACGCAAGAATCTGACTGGTCACTCGGAATTACCTTATTCCATCCCTGAAGCAGGGCATGTGGTTTTGCTCTCTGGTCTTCCAGAACGCGTTCTTCCACATCCCTGTCCGTCTGTCCCATTGGTGGTCCTTTTGGTTCCATGCGGGGATGCAGTATGAGTTCTGAGTGTTGCTCTTGGCCTCTCTCGGTCCCAGCATCTTCACCATGTGCTTGGCAGTGGTGGCAGCATTCCTCATGCGTGCTGAGGATCCAGGTGTGCCCCTACCTGGATGCCAGGCTGCTCGGTGGTTCCTCTTGGGAATCAGATAGCAGCAATGGCACTACACAGGAACCTGTAGGGTGGGGACAGGAGTTGCTCACTGGTTGGTTAGAAGGGCTGTTGCAACATGACAATGTTAAAATAAGGCCACAGTATGACTCCATAGCAGTACTAGACAGTCAGTGACTGCAGTGTCCAATGGGATTGAGACTTGGTTTAGATGTGGTGGGTACAAGATGGGTCAGTGGATGACAGTACTACCATTTGGATGAAAATACTACTAGGTGTAAGAAGGCAGTATTAAATACTTCTGAGTCTGGACCACTGCCAGAAAGAATCTAAATGCAAAGCCCTGACAGGCCAGGATATCCAGGTCACAGGCTACAGACCCTACACATAGAAGGCTTTCTAGCCACAAGCATGACATCAACAACCTTGGTGACACCCCAAAACAAGCAATGAGCTATGTTTTCAGGAGCCATGCATGCAGATGCAGAGACTTTAGATCTGGCTGGACCACGGACCCATGGTCCTGTGACAGCACCCCAACACAGGTATAGAGGAACAGGATACTCTTATCGCCAGATGTTGTAGGAATAGAAATCTTATCTGGTGAGGCCACAGAGGAGCTATGAGTAGCACTCTCTGCTCTTAGTTTGAGAAAGAACCCTCTGTATTAGAGGAATGGGGAGGGGAGGCATAAAAGGATTTCTCTTTCAGGGAGGGAGCAACCGTCCACCAAAAATTCCAGGCCCTGGAGCCAGCAAACAGAAATGCAACAGTTTTGCACTGTGTGCTGATGCAAAGGTCCAGCTCTGGAAGACCCCATCTTGTGAAGAGGTTTTTCACCATGTAGGTTAGCAGCTTCCATTTGTGAATCGTGGACTGAGACCTGCTTAGTTTGTCTGATAAGGTGTTTTGTAGACCTGGTAGAAACACAGCTGACAGGAAAAGGCTGTGGAACATGTAAGCAATAAGATACAATGAGGTGTGCATGGAACAGATTTTACTGCAAGGCCAGGGGCGTGAAAGGCACAAGGCCGCAGGCAGAGTACATTCAGCTGCTGGACGGTGGTAAAATATGTTCCATGCATACCCTACCATGTCTTATTGCTCTTATAAAATGCCCCCAATGTTTATATAAAAAAACACACAAAACAAATATTAAGCTACATAAAATCAATTTCTTTTGACTAAAAAGTCCTTACGAGCATAAAACAGCTCTAGTAAATATATGAAGGGAAAGGGAGGAAACAAACAATACTAGGAACTGATTAGGTTAGAAAACAAAAATATAGTTTACCCCGGTGGTACTGTTCATAAACTGGGAATGAAAATAATAATAATAATAAAAAAAAAAAAAAAAAAAAAAATCGCTTGCTACTGTAGAAGCTTACAGGCCCATTAAAATGCATGGGGCCACTGAATGTAAATGAGCCTTGGTTGAATGCCATTATTCCTCCTCTTGGTGGCACTGTAGTGCTTTCCTGTTCAGTTTGTGTGTGTGGAGTTCCTCCTCTGGTGGATGATCTTCTGAGCGTCTCTCAGGTTGTCATTTTTGGCCTGGGTCTGAGCTCCATCGGTGTACGTTGGTAGAAGAGGCAGCCCAGTATGAACGCAGCCTAGCTTCACATCGGTGCCGCATTATGGCCATGACTGCGGCTCTGAAGACCAACTTGTGAAAGTAACTGCACTGCTGTAGCTCTGATTGTGATTGGTGTACATTTGACTCAATCCTGCCTCTTTGCTGATTTGGGACATTAGTGTGGATAGACAGTTTAGTCCCAATGGCTGTTGTGTGTACCAAGTTGCACTACATTCAAGGAAGTGCTGAGGAAGATGGCGTGGCTGGCAGTAGAGCCACTGGTGCCTCAGCGGCAGTTTACTGAGGTACTTTTTAAGATTTGTAACTGGGAACTGGGCAAAGCGGTGAGCATACATGAACCCCTGTTAACTGTTTGTTGGTTTCAGGGGGATCACTATGGTTTTCAGTTGCCGCATTGAAGGCAAGGCTTGCATACTCTTCTCCATTTTGAGTCCACTAGAAATTTAAAGCTATCAGGCTTTAGTTTCTCAGCCCCTCCACCTGTGCCTGGCCACGTACAACTGTATGTCAAGCCAAACTTTCCGGAGAAGGCCAGGTGCGGTGTCAGGAGACATAGTAGGGGATTTTTAAACAACTGAAGGTCAGGCTTGCTGATGACAGGGTGATGTTTTGAGACATCCTTTTGTTTTCTTCTATAACTTTTTGTCACCCATACAAATATGTTGCTGCTGGTGATAAAGCAGGATCGATTATTATGTTAATTTACCTGCCAATGCCAACTGAGTTCAGGTGATGGTTTAGTGACAGTGGAGACTGCAGTAACTACTTACTGAGTACTCCTTGTCGCCTACTATTCCTCACTTCAGCACAGCAGCATGTGAATGCATCATTTAACTGAACACTGCTTGCAGTTTTAAAACCAGTTGTTTAACTGCTTTGCTGTCTGCCAGTCACTGAAAACTTTTATTGCCCATGAGGTTGTTTTTTGGTGTTAGGTTCATTTTAGCTTCTTCGATCTCATTCAGGGTCTCAATTGTCAGTGACAGGTACCTCAATGTAGTTGGACCAGGAGTTGCTATTTCTGTTGTATCTGAAGTACTCACTGTGACAGTTGGCTGCTGTTCATTGACTTCTATGTAGTGTCGTCTGGCATGCTGAAAATTCTCTCACGCTCCTCATCTGACATACTGATGTTAAAATGAACGTTTCTGTGGTGATCCATAGCAAGTGATTATGTTTTCACAGTTGTGGGCAAATAAAAGATGGCTGCCACCTAAAATGCCAACATTCTAATGCTCAGGGATTTCTTGACGGGTCACGGTCAGTCACTTTTCTTTTTGCCCATGCATGGAACATATTTCATGCATAGGCACTGACCAATCAGATGTCAGAAATAACCCTAAACATTTTATAACACCCAGTATCACACTCTCATTGTTTCCCCTGCAGAAGGGATTGGAGAGTGCCCTTGTTTGTTTATGTAGTGCACGACACTGACATTGTTCCTCTCGATTAACAGAGAACGGGAAGCTCTCATTTCCAAGACATTTATATGCAATTTGGCCTCCACTCTGTTCCAGGACCCTTGTGTTTTTAAAGAGTTTAGGTGAGCACTCCACCTGAAGCCTGAGGCATCCATAAGGAGCATCTGTACAGAAGTTGGTAGAAGGAATAGCATGTCCTTGAGAAAGCTGCTGTGGTCCATCCATCACAGCAGTGCTCAACGAAGTGGGGATGAGACAAGAGTCATTGGTTCCATCTTACACACAAACTATCCCATTGTACCCTGAATGTCCACTTTAGGACTTGCATATGCAGTCAAGCAAATGGTACTTTTACTACGGCAGCAGCCATCAGGCCCAGGAAGCGTAACACTACCCTGGCAGACACATAGTGGCTCCTGTGTATTAAGTTTGCCAGAGTAATAAGGGTGTCTGCCCTATCCTGTAGCAGAGACGGCACATCCTGTCCTATGTCCAGTACCATCCCAATGTACTGCAAACATTGGCTCAGGGTCAGTACTGTCTTTGGTACATTCACTGTTATGCCTAGTGCCTTGAACAGTTGCATTGTTTGGGAAAGGTGTGAAGTGGTGCTTCCTGGAACTGGCTTTCAGAAAGCAATCGCCAAATAAGGGAAGCGTAAAGTCCTTCCTTGTGCAGGGTTAGCACAACCACTGCTAAGCATCTGGGAAATACCCACAGTGCAGAGGATAAGCCAAAGGCAACACTTGGAACTGATAGTGCCTGCCCTCCAGCATGAAGCGGAGGTACTGTCTGTGGCACTGTCTGACCTTGATATGGAGGCATGCATCTTTCTTGTCCAGGAATAGATGCAGTTCCTTTTGCCAAAGGGAATCAGGCTTGTAGAGTCACCATTCAAAATGTCTTGTATTCAATAATAGATGTAACCCCGGCCACTTTTAAAATTAGTGAGCCCCCATTAAAACCTGGAACACTGGTACCCACTTGCTGGCATACCACTGACTTTACAAAGGCTGGTACCACCCTTGGCGTTAGGGATGTATACTTGGCTCATTTTCTAGAGGAAGAGAGGGGTGGGGGTACAAGAACAAAACAACATGAACCTTGTGTAAACATTACAACCCAGGTCCTGGGTGGAGGCTGCTAGGCATATGCTAGATCTAACCTGCTTGTGGGGGGGAGATAAATCCAACAACCAGAAGCAATAATCAGAATGTCCAGAACAGTAACTGGGATTGTGCAGTATGGCTTTATTCAACAGATGGAACTTTGAAGCAGAAATGGACCCCAAGGGTCGGTCTAAGCAGGACATGTACATTTCACGAACTCTCCTTGCAAGCAGTACAGTTCATGAACACTCAAAAGAACATCTTCTTCCCAATTTCCCAATGGTGTGTTTAGTGGACACCTGGCCACACACCCAAACATTTTCTCCATGAGCGTCATTTAGTGAATCTAAGCCACACACAGAACTCTTCTTCAATCTTAGGTGCAATTAAGTAAAACTTAGCCACACACCTAAACCTATAGCACTGGCCCTTGCTCGGTATAACTGGTGCCCTTCTACGAACCAGGAAGCCCTGCCCAGTAAGCACTTAGATGTTGTTCCTCCACCTTTGGCCCCAATTGACAGTCTCTGCCATTCTTCAGGGTTACACCACTGAAACTCCCATTTCCCACTGAAATGCTAGAGGTCCCATGCAGTAAATCTGTCACTCACTGGGGTGACCAAAGAATAAACTGCACTCTCCTGTGTGAACAGTTTAACAGAACATTCACTCTCTTGGGTGAACTAGGGGCACTGATAGGTGGAATCCAGCCTTATCTATGGGTACACACACCCCAGACTACGATTTCCCTAAAGTATGTGGAGAGCTTGTCTCCTAGAACAGTACTCACAACTGGTTTCCTGTCCACTGGGCATGGAACAACAAAAGACATTCTGCTGGGTAGCAAATCAAACAAGTCACTCAAAGACCTTTTCAAGGCAGCTGAAACACGCACAAAACCTTCAGGGACTGTCCTTCAGTCCACTGAGAACAAGCAGTTCCTTCTACTTCACTGGAAGTAGAAATCAGGAAATCCTGCTGTAGCACTGGTCACCACCACTTCACTGGAGGCTGGCAATTACACTCCACTAGGGTGAGAAATGCTGGGCCCTCACCTTAGAGCCAAAGAAGCCCCTAATGAGCTCCCTACCAGCTGCCTGCTACCTTCCTAACAATACTACTGATAGGTTCTAGTAACCCCAGGGGACTGGGTGGTTACATGCAGATTGAGGTCTCTGAGGTCCAACACAGAGCATTGATCAGTCCACATGGACGCTATTCAATTCAATTCAACTTTATTTTTTATAGCATAGTTCAAAAACCAGGCGCTTAACATAAAAACAAGAACAGCCGATATAAATAACATTAAAAACATAAAATTTACATTATCCATCACTAGGAAGTACCTGGAATAGAACCTTTTATCCCTGTCTTATAGGGGAACAAATTCAATAGCATGTTTTTTGAATAGGACCTTGACTTCCTCTTTCAGAAGAGACAAGTGGCCCAGATAGTAAGAGGAAGGGATGGAGGATGATCTGGAGGGTTTCTATCAATCGCAAAACATGTTCCCTTCCTATTATTTCTAGCACCCACTGCGTCTGTAGTGCTCTCCCTCCACTGCTTTAAATGCAGGGAGATACTCTTCCCCTCTGACCTCTGGAGGCAATAGCTTTGGGGAGAATGAGAAGGAAGAGAGTCAAGTGGAACAGGGATCTACAGGGTCACTGGAACCAATTCCTTTGGATGCTTTTGCATGGGCACCGAGGAGGGAAGGGAGACCACCTCTGTCATGGCCATGCTTATGGTATGTACTGGTTACCTCTGAAAGCAGGCCTAAGAAAAGATCACCTACAAAACCCTCTGGCTGGCATGGGGTAAAGGATTCTACAGACCTTAAAGTCATTAAGTACATCTTCAACATCACTACCAAATTAGTTTGGAGCCCCAGAAAGAGTATTCAAAACAGTTTATTGCACATTGGCAGCAAAACCAGCTACTCTGAGTCATGCATAACATCTAATGCAGATACGCAGCCCTTACAGAGACATCAACACATCATATGATGAATGCAGTGTATGTCTGCCAACTTCAGAACCAGCTTACATGGTTTTAAGCAAATCAGTCTTGGCAGGATCACTCAGGTAAAGTCTGTACTGCAGTATGTGCAGTTTTCATAGGCTATTCAGATATTTTATCGTAATGAGCAATCCACAGGCCAAAGGATGCTGAGCAGGGATTGACCGTAACCTTTTTCCACTAAGCAGCAGGACAAGTTGATTCAAAATTGCACTAGCCCACAGATGGCTGCACTAGTGTACAATTATAATGCAATTTTGATGACATACAAGAATAAAGCAAAGCCAAGAAATACTCTAATTACTGCACATTTATCCTTCTCCCACTGCCTCCTGCACCAGCAAATAAAAACACAAAAACCCTGCATGCAATCACACACAGTGTGCCCTCGCTTTTTTGTACCATGGCCCCTCTCTTTCTCTTCCCACCCCAATCGAACCAGAGGATGCCACAACAGCAAATGATCAATCAAGCAGTCCTAGCTGTGCACATAGTAACCGACATTATCATGCACCTCACCATACCGTTTAGCCCCGCCCACAGGGGCAGTGAACATAATTAGGAAAGAAAGACAGGTAAGAGACTCTCTCAGCTGCCACCCTGTGATCAACCAGAGACCTGCACTTCTGGAAGTTTTTGTACAGTGTCAAGTGAGCCAGGGACATATCTAGGATTTCTTTGGGAGGGCCAGACAAAGGGTCTTGGGAATCAGAAAACCTAACACAATTTGTATTTATATATATCAGGCACTAAAGTATTTATTTTAACCTGCTCTCTCCCCAATAATAGCATTTTTTTAAAACAGTGCCATTTCATCAGCCAGGAAACAGTACCCAGGCATGAGCTCTGCCACCTCTGTTTCTATTTTGGAGGATCTGCACCCCAGGAATGCCTATTTATCCTTTCAAATTATTTATTTTATTAAGGTTTATTTTTGTGCCATGCATGCTCCAAAGCATTGTTTTAGGATGAAAGGATATGCTGGGTGGGACTGTATGGATGGCATTGACAGCGTGGTCCACTGAAAAGCATGAGGACCCCTGCACCTGCCAGCAATGGCAGCTATGAGTCTATGAATGGTCATGTCAGAGTCTGGCCTACAGTGGTGTCCAAGGCAAGTACAGAGTTGGGAGACTGGGAGGGGAGAGACAGCAGCTACAGAATGGTGAGGCTGGAATAAGATCCACCACCTGCAGGGCAGGCCCTGTATCTCTCAGAATGTTGTCACTGTAATGTCAGATACAGATGAAGATAGAGGGATGACTCGGGTAATGTGAGGAAGTATTTTTCACAGAGAGGTGGTGGACACATGGAATAGCCTTCCTGAGGAGGTTGTGGGGTCAAAAACAATGGAGAGATTCAAGAATGCATTGGACAGACATAAAAGCAATTCTTGGGGGGTGAGGAAGAAATAGGCTGTTGGTTAACTTAGGATCTGTAGTTTATCCAAGTAGGTAGGGAAATGGGCAGACTAGGTGGGCCCAGCGGTCCTTATCTGCCGTCAAAGTCTATGTTTCTATACAGAGACTCAAAATGAAGAAAATGAGGGGCACTGGTCTTGATAATGTTGGACAAATCATCAGGCACATACAGGCAAGTTCAGAACACTGGAAGTTAGTGACTTAACAGCACTCTACCCTTGATCACAGCCTGGATACTAGCTAACCCCCTAACAGTGGAGTGATAATGACTCACATTGAGTCTTTGGTGGAATCCCCTCTTGTACTGCCAGATAATTGCCGCTCTTAAAGAGCTGTTCATCACATCAGGCCATGTGGAACACTGAGGGAGTTTAGCATGAGAATTAGAGCCTACTAAAGTAGGGACTTTTGTTAACTTCATTGACAGACATGGAAACCCTGCACTAATCAAGGCAGACAAGTGAAGGATTAGCTGCACTAGTCCTTGCCAATTGCACTAGGCCATGGACTAGTAAAACAATGTTAAAATGGATCCCTGATGCGGAGGCATAAGTCGTTTGCCCATTACATCCAGCCTCTTAGATTCTTTACCTAGATGCAAAGTACTCATACGCCTAAGGACCCTAGGTGATCATGAGCAGCCGATATGACTACACAGCCAGTCTCAGGTTGTGCAGCATAAAGCAGCTTACAGGCCAGACGAGTGCGGTTTATCAGCCTTCCTTGGAACTGCAGGCAGGGTATGGTCCTATACCAAGCAGCAAAGGTAGCATCATCTTGAGCAGGATATACAGGAGGAATAATAATGGAAGGTTTGCAAGGAACCTCCAAAACTTCCATGAGATTCCTTTAGTGGAATCTTCCTCCTCAACAGCAAAGTCCATGGCAGACTGCATTTGCTGAACCATAGCCTGAAAATGGGGATCCTCAGGGGAGACCAGGGTGTATAAACAACAGAGCCCTCACTGCAGGATGATAGGGTGGAGCTAGAAGGCAGGTTACCTTATTCAAACTGTTCCTCTCCCCTGTATGCCTTCTCTTATATCCCTCTCAATGTCCATGAGGTCAGGAATATACCTACCTTGTCATCATCATGAGGAATGACAACAGAAGCCAAAGAAGAAGCCGTGATATGGGCAGAGGCTGAGAAGGAGGAATCATTGGTCTGCTTTTAGAATCCACCAATGAAGGCCCTGGTTCAGGCGGCCTTGTCGACATCAAAACTACAGTCTGTGGCATCAACGCTACAAGGTGACGTATCATGTTGGAAAATTATGCCAACACAACCTGGGAGTTGAAGGCCCTCAAAGGGTCTGGGACTAGCTGCGGTGAAGGGCCAGAGCCTGATGATGGCAGCATCATTCCATCCATAGTAGGTAATGGCAGTGCCTGAGCCAAAAACCAACCTTGGTGTCTCAGCGACAGTCAGGGGCTTCAGCTGACACAGGAAGAATGGGCATCAATGAGGATGTAACTGATTTCTACGATGACCTGGACCTCACCAGGGAAGCAGCCTGATCTTTGTGCTTATACTTAGGGCCAGAAAAGAGGAGGCCTGTGATGACAACCTTTTTCTTGTTAACTTTCTGTTTATGCCCCTTCCATCTCAGAGCCAGTCTTCCTTCAGAGGCTAATGTGTCCCATGGCTCTGCCCGATCCCAGGTACCCCATACTGTCGCAGTTTACCCCCAGGCAGGAAAGGAGGGTGGGCTCATTGTTCTCTAACACCAGCTGAATTGGGTAGGTGTCTGCGAGTCCTGGTTGGGTCCTTTCTAAGGTGCCAGGGGTTCATACCTGGCTGTGGGGCCATTTTCCATTTCCTGTATGTTCCCCCAAGATGTCAGCCTGCAAGAGCTCAAGGAAGCATGGGCACGTGGAGGTGTCCAAACTGCTCTGAAGCCTGGCCGGTGTTTTCCCGTACCTACAGCACCCCCAAGCTGCAACTCCTCCCGTGGTCATCCAGGTGGTGATATAGCAGCGGAGGTGACAACCTCTCCCGGAGAGGCATCCCTGGGATGCTCAATTCTCTCCCGCCTGCTGGTCCAGACAATTCAAGTCCATTTCCAAACCCAGGCTGCTGGTATGGGAGTGGTAGCGCTACCGCTGCATGAACAGGTCAGCTAACCCTACTTTTCTTTTAACTTAAATGACCATTTGTCAGTCGATGGTGAGGGTGAAGCAGAAGCAGAACCGCAGCCTTCCATAACTTTCAATGCTTTTGGGTGAGGAAGGTTTCTAAGGCCTCCCACTGGCCGCCTTGTAGCCTGGTTGAAACTCTGGCAAATTTTGCAGGCCCTCACACTGTGAGATAAGCCTAAACAACATATACATTTTGTGAGAGTCGTCTTAGATTTTGTAGCTGTAAGTAGCCACCTTACAAATATCATCAGTGGGAACAGAGCAGATCTCCTCTTAAGGATGCAGCCACCACTCTGGTAGAGTGGGCACGCACCTGGCCCTCCAACTTGACCTGCGCCATAGAGCAGCAATGGTGAAGACATACCACTATCCAAGCAGAGATACATTTGATGGACACTGGCTGACCCAGCCGGGCACACTGAAGAACACAAAGAGTTGCTTGACCTAATGGATATCCCCAGTTCTACTGATTTAGAATTGTAGAGCCCTTTTAACATCTAGGGAATGAAGCGTGCATTCCCTTCATTTTGGAAGTTAGAAATAAGTGGGAAGAACCAAGGGCTGGTTGAGCTAGAAATCAGAAACCACTTTAGGGTAATCTGGAGGACCACCCTTGTCTTTAAGGAAGACGGTACATGTGGAGGGTCTGTGACCAAGGCATGTATTTCCGAGACCCTGAGCAGAAGTGATGGCCACAAGGAAGGCGGTCTTCCAGGTCAGAAACTTCAAAGCACACATGGCTAGAGGCTCAAAGGGTTTACGACTGAGCATGTCTAACAGGAGATTAATATTCTAGGGGCAATGGCTTCCTAGTTGGGGCCTCATGTGAAGAATGCTTTTAAGGAATCTCTTGAACAGAGGTAACTGAGCCAGGGACATGTTCTGGACTGGCTCATGATAGGCAAAATTGCACAGAGGTGCACCTTTACAGATGAGTATTGCAGTCCTGCATTTGAAAGGTCCAACAGGCACTCAAACACTTTATCTGGAGGACAGTGAAATGGATCTAAGTAGAACTTAGTACACCATTCTGAGAAACACTTCTATTTAGCGTGTAAGTCTTCCTGATGGAATGCTTATGAGCTGCCAAAAGGATCGGTGAAATTCTCTGAAACTTTTAAATCTACTCACTTCCTATCTCCTCAGGAGACAGGCGTGGAGATAAAGGGAGGCGCGGAGTTGGATGGACCAGTGGTCTCTGTGTCAGGAGGTCTGTTGCAGAGGCAGTTGCCTTGAGGGGCCTCCAACAACTTGTTGATCAAAGGAAACCAGATTGGTCGAGGCCAGCATGGTGCAATTAGAATCATCTTGCATCTGTGCATTTCCAATCAGAGCAACACCCTCTGAATTAATGGAGGAGGAGGAGGAAATGCGTACAGAAAACGTCCTTGTCCACCACAGCCTGAATGCATCCTGACAGAAAATGCCAGGTTCTGGATTTCTGGAGCAGAATAGAGGCAGTTTTGCATTGAGTGGGGGCGCAAAAGGTCCAGGTCTGGACTGCCCCACTCGTTGAAGAGCAACTGCACGATGTCTGGAGCAAGTGACCACTCGTAAGGATCTGCTTCTGTCTTGCTGAGATGATCTGCTAGATCGTTCTGAGTTCCTGGCAGGTAAACTGCCTGAATCTGGACATCGTGTTCGAGGCACCACTCCATACCCTCATCGCATCTTTGCAGAGAGATCAAGTGTGTCTCTGCCCTGCTTGTTGATGTAGTACATCACAGCTTTGTTGTCCATCTGAAGAAGAATTACCTTGTGATTGACAACTTCTTCCAGGACTCGAAGGGTGTACAGGACTGTTCTCATCTCTAGAACACTGATATGAAGATGAGACTCCCTGAGTCCACACTCCCTGAGTGTGAAATTCCGGCAATGAGTCCCACAGCTCAGCAGAGATGCATCCATGGTGGTGATGATCTGAGATTCCAGTGGGGCAAAGAACAGACCCTGCAGGAGGTTGTCCTCTTGTATCCACCTTGCAAAGGCTCGGTCATCTTGATGGGGTAAGACAAAGGTATGTTGTTGGGAACCACTGTGTGCCAAGCATCCACTGAGTGGTCCTCATGTGCAACTGAGCTAGAGACACTGTGAAATGGAAGAGGCCATGAGGCCTAACATCCGTTGCACAGAGTGAGCTCGTACTAGGTTGTTCTCTCTGATGAAGCAAGCCATCTGAAGAATGTCATTCCTCCTGTCCTCCGGGAGAATAGCTCTTGCTTTTGTAGTATCCAGGAGGGCTTCTATGAAGAGGAGCTGTTGAGAGGGTTGAAGTTGTGACTTCTCCAGGTTCAGCAGGGCCCTCATGGAGGTGAGGAACTGAGATGCTGTGAAACTGCTGTGTCTTCTGCCTTGACAGACTTCCCAAAGCCAGTCATCTAAGTAGAGGAAGACCTGAACATCAAGCCTTGAAGGTGTGCAGCAAGGAATGCAAAACACTTGGTGAAGACTCGAGGCACTCAAGGAGAGCCCAAAGGGCAGGACTCTGAATTGCTAGTGTTGACCAAAGGCCACAAAGCGAAGGTACTTGTGATTTTGCTGTACTAGAATGTTCTGGTGAGCGCCTTGCATGTCCAGGGATGCCAGCCAGTCGAACTGCTTGAGAAGTGATAAGAGCGTCCCTAAGGAGATCATCTTGAACTTCTCCCAGTACAGGAATTTGTTTAGCTTTCTGAGATCGAGAATGGGTGTATGCTGCCTGTCTTCTTTGGAACCAGAAAGTAAGGGAATACGACCCTGTGGTCTGCTCTGACCAGGGATTACTTCCACTGCTCTGTTTCTGAGAAGGCCCAGTATTTCTTAAGCGAGAAGGTCTGACTGAGCTGCTGACAGAATGTGTTGTCGCTTGGTGGAAGGTCCGGAGAATCTCCACAAAGTTGAGAAGTATCCTTCCCCAACAATCCAGAAGACCCATTTGTCTGTTGTGATAGACTTCCATTGGCTGTAAAACTGAGTCAGACAACCTCCACTGCTGTGGAAAAGTCCACCTTGGGCAACTGAGGTGAGACCGAGGCCAGACTTTCAGAGGGTTACACTGGATGCTATGATAGGCTAGAACAGAACCCTGTCCATTTGTTGGAGAAAGCGTGTAAATGCAAGGATCTGTATTCTTTCCTTTCTCTCTCCTCTGTCTGGTTACTTAATCAAATTTTCCTGTGAGACTTGGACTTGATCAACCTGAACAGTCTCCATGTCCCTTGCTTCTCTCTGTTTTCTCTTGCTGTCTGTTTTCTCCCTTGCATATCTATATCTGGTAATATAAGAATATGAGAAACAATGTGTGGAAATGTAGCGGATATTGGGATCTCTTTGTTTAGAAAATGTTTAGTGTTGCTGTTGAAATGTATGTATTTATAATTTGAGATAACTGTAAATGCCAGAGAGTTATTTGAGAGCAAATGCCTGAGCCTTTTGCAAATGCTGGAGGACCTCAGGAAGCTCTCAATTTTCTAGCAGCTCCTGAAATTTACAAAAACAGGATGCTTGCAAAGGATGGGGTTGAAAAAGACTTATAAAACAGCTAAGCTGAGCTGCAAGGAGATTTTATTTTACAAGAGATTTTATTTTGCTTCTGTATATAGTTATTCTGAACAGGTTTATTTTATCTTATGTTACTGCAACTACAAATAAACAGTTTTGTGGAATTTTACAACTGCTCCTGAGTTTCTCTATGCTTTCTGACATGTGCCTCAACGACAGGTGGTGACAAAAGTGGGATTTAGGCCATGCATACCCTAAAACAGGAGATTTGTGCATGGGTACTGGACCTAGTACCAGGAAGCACAGAGGAAGGTATGGATTCTGCAGCTGAAGTCCAGTCTGAGATTGTACAGCCAGCATAAATCATGGTAAAACAGGCAGTGACAGAACCTGAAAGCCTGATGGACTTTTTGAAATGGTGGGCTATACAACAAACAGACTGACACGCAGAGGAAAAAGAAATTAAATGGGTAGAAGCGTTGAGGAGAGAAGAGATGCAGCGACAGAAGCAACAGATGAGAGAAGCGATGCAGTGGTGGCTGGATGCCTTACAAGCTATCGAAGGCAGAGGATCTGGCACAGATCCAGGCGAGCAACAAAATGCAAGCAACTTAAAGGCCATTAAACTTATAAAGTTGTGTCCTCAGATGATATTGAGGCATACCTAACAACCTTTGAAAGAGTTGCCACAGCCTGCCAGTGGCCAAAGCAGCAATGGACAATCAGACTATTACCCTACCTGACAGGAAGCCCAGCTTGCCTACAGCAGTATGGACATTGCACAGTCAGAAAACTATGATCTGGTGAAAAGTGAAATCCTGAAAAGGTATGACATCTCCAGAGAGACCTACAGGCAGAGATTTGATCTCTGAGGGTACAACTTCGGTTGACAATCCTCAGAAGCCTTCACCCGACTCAGAGAACTCCTGATGAAATGGATCCAACCAGAGAGTAAAACAGTCCCACAGATCATTGACACATCTGCCATGGAGCAATTCATCAACACCTTGCCTACAGATGTGCAGCTGTGGGTGAAGAACACTGACCAGAGAATGGGGAAAAGCTGTCTTTGGCTGATGACTACCAAATGGTCAGACAGACGCACTACAGCAGCGAGTTAACAGCCAAGCACCAGTAAGAAACTCTTTTTCCCCATTTACATTCCATGCCTACTAAGAACTCTGGTGGGGTAACAAATCTGTGCCTAAAGACGTTAACTGCTATAACTGTAATAAGCCAGACCATTTTGCAAGAAACTGCCGTAATAAAGAAAGTGGCACTGGAGCAGATTTGTCCTTGGCAAACTGGGGCAAGTACCTAACAGATGTGAAGGTGGGAATAAGACTGTAATGGGACTCATTGATTCGGAAGCAGGCAGACCCTAGAGCATGTTAAAGTGCTAGAGAAAACACTGTGCAAAGGGACCACGTACTGGTGTCATCTGTATTCATGGGACACTCGATACTATCCCACCACCCAAGTGACTCTGACTGTTAAGTGTGTGTCACATCAAGCGAAAGTGGAGTAGTACCAAAGTTACCTGTACTTATTTGAAATGACTTTCCAGGATTTACTGAATTGATCAAAGAGGAGTGAGTCCTGATGTTTCAGCAGCTGTGGTGACAAGACCTAGGCAAAGAAAATTTCAGATGGTGGGACACTTCCTTTCAGTGATTTTGATTTGGACTTGTTCGAGCACAGCTCCAAGATCCGAAATCCAGGAAGAAAGACAAAGCCTGAAGAAACAGTGGCAACAAATGACTGATGGACATGAAGGGTTAAAATATTAAAATGCTGAAACTAAATTGATAACTGATTTTGATTTATTTATTTTATTTATTTAGTTTTTGTTGGCGGGTAAGTGCACTAGACAAATCCTGCCTATTTTCAGGCACGACCGGAGGAGAGATAGATGAATGCCAACTGATCTTGAACCAGATTAAGCTGTTGGTGGTATTTTTAGTGAATGAGGAAATTTGGCAGGACACGGGAAATTCCCTACTCTTTTCAATAAGTGCCATGGGATCTTTAACATCCACCTGAACTACCACCAATCCAGGCAGAAGGGACCTCGGTTTGGCGTCTCATCATCATTCAGAACAAGCTAACAATGTTTCTCTCAGGGTTATTTTAAGCAGCTGGGGTGAAACCAAACAGGGTGGACCAATGTTTAAAAACTTTAATAGATTACTGTACAGAGTTTGGGTTAAACCTCAGACACAGGAATAGACAGAACAACTGGTTATACCACAGAAATATAGAACAGAATTGTTACAGACAGCACATGATAATCCTATGGCTGGACACACAGAGAGGATCGCACCCTTGCGAGTGCTGTATAGATTTTACTGGCTGGGAATTCATTAAGATGTTGCTACCTATTGTAATTCCTGTGCTGAGTGTCAGAAAGTAGCCCCAGTCACTAGAAAAGACAAAGGTGCCCCTGGTACCCCTACCCTTAATAGATCGCCTTTTGAGAGAATTGCAATCGATGTGGTTGGTCCTTTAGACAAAAGTAAAAGAGTAATATATTTTTCCTGGTAGTATATGACTATACTACTCGATACCTGAAGCAGTTCCAATGCGTTACAGCCCCAAAAGCTGCAGCAGAGCTAACCAAAATTTTCAGCAGAGTGGGTATACCTAAAGAAATTATTACTAATCAGGGTAGTAATTTTGGTTCTGCATTGCTTAAGGAGCTGTACAGACTGCTAGGTATCACTGCCATAAGAACTTCCCCTATCACCCTCAGACAGACGGTCTTGTTGAGTGTTTTAACTAAACCCTAAACGCATGTTAAAAGATTTGTAAAAGGGAAGGGAAAGGCTGGGACCAATACTTGCCTTGCCTACTTTTTGCTTACAGGAAGTGCCAGCATCAACAGGGTTTTCACCATTTGAAATGCTGCATGGTAGGCAGCCAGGGCCACTAGGTGAGATACAAGAAACGTGAGAAGATAACCGCAGTCAGAAACAATCTATATCTTCTTATATCTGTGCCCTAAGGAAGAAACAGGCAAAATATGTTGAAATTGCCCATAGTAATCAGCAAGAGGTTCAAAACCAGCATAAGGTATATTATGACCATGGGGTAAAGAAAAAGTTTTCGAGCCAGGTGAAAAGGTTTTGTTACTGTTACCCACAACAGAAAACAAGTTGTTAATGAAGTGCAAGGGCCATATAAGGTTCTTAGACGTACTGGCACTTGTTAACTATGAGACTGAGACCCTGACAGAAAAAAATCCTTCTAAGATATACCATGCCAACCTCCTCAAAAATGGTTGAAAAATGCCAAAAGCTGCCTTGCTAGTTTTACCAGAAGCTGATAAGGAAGATATTGATGTAGCTTAAGATAGACTGGAACAAACTGTAAATGTTGATGCCGTAAAGATGAATGTTTCCTTAACCTCAGCACAAACTGCAGGCATTCGTAATATGCTAAAGACATTTACACTACTTTTACCATAGTACCAGGCTAAGCAAAGGGGTTGAGCATGTAATAGTGACAAAGAATGCTCATCCTACTAGACAAAAGTCATACAGGTTGCCAAATGGTTAAAAGCTGGTGTGGTTAAGGAAATACAAAAATGATAGAATTGGGTATCATTGAGGAGTCGAGGAGTGGTCATCTCCCCATGGTAAGTGTAAACAAAAAAGAAGGGTGTTGAATGTGCTTGATTTTAGGAAATGTAATCAAGTGTCAGAATTTGACAGTTATCCTATGCCCAGAATAGATGATTTGGTGGACAGACTGGGGGTGCAAAGTATATCAGTATCCTCGATCTCACCAAAGGTTACGGGCAAATACCTTTAGCTAAAGAATCCAGAGATAAAACTGCATTTGCCACCCTGTAGGATTCTATCAGTTCACCACCATGCCCTTTGGTTTACATGGTGCGCCAGCTACATTCCAGCAGTACATGGATGTAATTTTATCCCCTCACACTGGTTATTGTGCTGCTGCACCGATGATGTCGGTGTACAGTCCATGCTGGAAAAAGTCACGTGGAACACCTACAAGCAGTTATCCAAGCTATCAAAATGCAGGTCTGAAAATTAATCCTACTAAATGTGCATTGGGCATGCAGGAAACTAGATAGTTGGGCTGTGTGTTGGGAAATGGAGAAGTCAAACCAGAGATTTCTAAACTAGTAGCTGTAGCTAACAGCCCTGTAACTAAAACAAAGAAACACGTCGGTCATTTTGCCGGGCTGGCTGGTTATTATCAGAGATTTGTTCCCAACTTTGCTAAATTAGCTACTCCCTCACTGAACTCACAAAGAAACGGTACCCAAATAATGTAAATGGACCCAGAGTGTGATGAAGCTTTTCAAGCCATAAAGGCTGCATTATGCTCAGCACCTGTTTTAGAAGCCCAGACTTTGAGAAACAAATTTTGCTACAAAGAGATGCATCTAAGGTAGGCCTAGGGGCTGTCCTAAGTCAAAATGTAGATGGGACAGAACATCCTATTCTGTACATAAGTAGGAAATTGCATGACAGAGAAAAAGTACTCCACTATCAAAAGGAGTTTCAGCAAAATGGTCCATGGAGTCCCTCAAATTTTATTTACTTGGAACCAAATTCATTCTTGTAACTGATCACAGTCCTCTCTGTTGGCTTAACCAGATGAAAGATAATAATTCCAGAATCATACGGTGCTACCTGGCATCAGCGCCATTTAAATTCTCTGTGATTCACAAATCTGGCAACGGTAGTAATGCTGATTTCTGTCAAGACAATGGATCAGGAATTGAGGATTCTGATGGTTAAAAAAAAGAAATGTATGGGTTTGAACTGTAATTTTGCTGTTATGGTAAAAAATGGATGCAGATGTGCTTAATTTCTGAAAGTAGAGAAATGTTAGTAGAGAACAGAATGTTTTGGAAACCTGTTTAATAAAACAGTTCCTCTTAAAAGAGGGGTATACGTGACAGGGTAGAATAGAACCCTGTCCCATTTGTTGGAGAAAATATGTAAATGCAAGGATCCATATTCCTTGTTTTCCCTCTCCTCTGTCTGATTGAGCAACCAAATTTTCCTGTGAGACTTGGACCTGATCAACCCAAACAGTCTCGCAGTCCTTTGCCTCTCTCTGTTTTCCTCCCTTGCATATCTACATCTGGTAATATAAGAATATGAGAATCAATGTATAGAAATGTAGCTAATATTGTTTTTATTTATTTATTTTATTTATTTAGTTGTTTTAACCAGGACACTAAGCTGAAACTTTTACAGGAAGCGACCTGGGAGCACAAGGAGGTTAAGTGACTTGCTCAGGGTCACACAGTATGCAAGTGGAAGCTGTAGGATTCAAACCCAGGTCTGGTCTGCTGGATGTCACCACATTTGCAGCTCAGAGCCTTAGACCACTCGCTATACTGCCTCCTCTATTGGCTATTGGCTGTTGCCTATTGGGATCTCTTTTGTTTAGAAAATGTTTAGTGTTGCTTTTGAAATGTATATGTATTTATAATTTGAGATAACTGTAAAAAGCCAGAAGATTGTTGAAGTGCAAATACCTAGCCTTTTGCAAAGGCTGGAGGGACCTCGGGAAGCTCTCAATGTTCTAGCAGCTCTGAAATTTGCAAAGAACAGGATGCTTGCAAAGGATGGAGGTTGAAAAAGACTTTAGCTAAACTGAGCTGCAAGGGAGATTTTTATTTTACAAGAGATTTTATTTTGCTTCTGTATATAGTTATTCTGAACAGGTTTATTTTATTTTATGTTACTGCAACTACAAATAAACAGTTTTGTGGAATTTTACAACTGCTCCTGGTTTCTCTTTATGCTTCCTGACCTGTGCCTCGACAACAGGTGCTTCTGGCCCTTAGCCTTCTGCTCCATTTTCTTTTGCGACTGAGGAGTCTGGTGCTTGTTTGGGGCTCTTCGCCCCTTCCTCAAAAGAGCTGCCTGTTACAAAAAAAGAAAACAACAGTTCCTGCCTCTCTGAGGAGCTGAAGGAGCCAGCCTAGCTGTTTTAATGGCAGTCCTGGTTTTCTGGGGAGGCCCAGGGCTTGTTCTACCTGTTGGCCAAACAGATATGTATCATCAAAGAGGACATTCATAACCTGCAGCTGGGCATCGGAGGGAAATCCTGATGTCCTAAGCCAAGAATGTCTCCTAATACAATTCCAGCAGTGGCTGCCCTGGAAGCTGTGTCATATGCATTCATGGAAGCTTCGTTGATGACCACTGCATTCTATCCCCAGAAACAGTCTGCAAAATCTCAGTTTTAGAGTCAGACTCCGGAAGATCCTCCACTAGGGATTTAAGAGAAGTCCAAAGACATACTCGTATTGGGAGAAGAGCCCTTGGTAGCCGCAATATGCATGACCAGAGTCACAGCTATGAATGCCCTTTCCCCATGGTATCTATCTTGTGAAACTTTATTGGTAGGAAGTGCTGATACTTGAGGCAGAACAGCTTTGACATTTTCAGCAAGGACAACCAGTGCATCTGCAATGGGTTGTGAAGCTAAAATGGGTCTCTCCATGGAGAGATACACTTCCTATCTATGGACTTGCAGATAGAGCGGAATAAGGGCAGGCATTGCCCATACAGCTTCAGACAAAGTTTCAATGATGGGGAACAGGTGGCATAAGGTTCACTGGAATATTCGGGACACCAAGCCACTCCAGGTGTAAAGCTCATCTGGGTCTTCAGAAGATGTCTGAAGAGCCACGGTTGTCCTCATATTCTTAAGTAAAGACTGGAAGGAGAGGTCCTCCACTGGATTTTCAGCTGGTACTGAGGGCTTACAGTCCAAGCTATAGAATGAGTCTTAGTCACCTTTTCAGAAATAATAAGGTCAGGATCAGACTCATCCTGCTCCAAGTCACCCTCAGAGGGGCAAGAGCTACCCTTAATAAGCCACTGCCTGGTCTTGGTAGAGGATAAACAAGGATACGGAACCAGTGCCGGACCTGGCACCATTGAATCTGGCGCAGGACACGGCGCGTGGAAACTGACACTGACCTGCGAGGAGTCTGTGGCAGTTGTGGTGCCGACGCTACGCCTGATGATCCAACCCAGACCTGGAAGAAAAGAAGGGAGGGATATGGTACCTGTGCCGCCCCCGTGAGGAGACAAGAGTGTGTGGGAGGGGGAGGCATGTGGAACCAGCATCAGCGCACCAGCAAGGAAAAAATTCTGTTTTGGCACCAAATGGTCAACCTGCCCTGAAGTACCCAACTGGGGCTCTGAAGTTCACCGCCCAAAGGCCCAAGAACGGATCCACCGGAAGGGCAAACAAGACAGACCCTGTACTCACCACTCCATAAGAGTGGACCAATGATGAAACTGCCCACTGGAAACCCCGCAAGAGGACAAGAGGGGCTCCGTGTCGAGAGTCAAAGCAGTCGGGAGCGGAAGCCATCAGGAAACTGGACGACATTGAGACAGCCTGCCATTCCTGACCACCGAAGACAGTCTGGCAGACATAACAGAGGGCGACCTCGTGGTACCTCTTCTGACGGGAAGAGGAAGAACTCAAGTCAGAGCAGTGCCTGGTTCCAACCTAGATCAGGAACAGGACCACTTTTTTGTTTACGGAAGACTTCCTTCCTCCCGAACACCAAACTGCCCATGGTTGGATACCCTCTGAAGAGGGTGGCGTACTCAACAGCCCTGCTGCCAGAGCAACCTTCTAACGGAGAGTCCCTACTATCACCATCTCCATCCATGGTTGACTCCTTTGATCTGTAGGGCTGAGAGGAAAATAATAAATCACACTAAACTGAACAACTAACGCTGTTGTCATACAGGCATGAAGATTTGACTCCCGTGGGTGAGCATCATCGTCACTGAAGCTCGGCGGCAGAAAAAAGGAACTGAGGTGGTTGGAGGGTTGACGCCAAGGCAGCCTACACAGGCGCGAGCCAGCCTCGTGGTGCCGTGTATGCGGTCCTACCTTGGTGCTGGGCCTCATGAAGATTTTTGGCTGCCACAGGTCCCCAGTGCCTCCAGCTTGTAACCCAGCAGTATGAGTAAATGGTGAAGACTTTCTGTCCACATAGATCCCAGAATCTGCAAGCTTGTGGCTATGAATGAATCCAAAATGTTAGGCAAAATTAAAATGAATTATAAATACAAAAATAGTACATTTCATCTTACCTTTAATACTTAACTGAAGTTCTTCAGAAAAGAGTGTTTTCATTTCCTTGCTTCCAGATTCTGCAGTCTGGCCAGGCAGAAGAGGGTTTCAGGCATGAGTCAGCAGGTGATACAGAAGTTTGTGCAGAGTTTATTTTTCCGAGATACTGGGAGTACAGAACCCGTAGCTGGTAGAAAGAGAAAAATTGTCTGTGAGACATACTCAGCACAGTAAACTGTTTTGTACATACTTTAAGTCCTTTGTATTTAGACTCAGTAATCACAATACTATTCTCTTTACAATTCTGTATTCTAGAGCAGTCTTCTTAGAAGTGTTTTGCTAGAAATAGAGGTGTAACAGAATCTTTTATATACATGATTATTAAGTAATAAGGTATGACCAGGGGTTAAGTTACTGTTATGTTAATCACCCCTATAGGTATTAATGGGCACGAGGCGCAGCAGAGTGCCACATGCCCTGGGAGTAATAACTGAACATTAACATAACTACCTGGGAGTAATTTTATTGCTATTATATATATATAAAAATATATATACACACACACAGACGCACACATTTGTTCAAAATGTACTTTTAAAAATGTATTTAAAGCAAAAGAAGGATTTTTTTTATTAAACCGCCGTTCTGCCAAGTTGTGCAGGGTACTTGTAGTTGTCTTCATGGCAACCAGTCTCACAATTACAGACTATGGTTCATCCAAGGCAAAAGAAGAGGCTGAGAGGAGCAATGAAGCTGCTGAATGTAAATAAGAGGCCAAGAGGAGCGACATGTGGTCCGTTGTTCAGTCCCCACCTGCTCTTACAGACTTCAGAAGATCGTAGAACTGTTGTGGGCTCTGCAACATTCTTCCTGTAACCCATTTACTAAGGAGGCAATACTGCTGCCAAAGCAGGTTCCACGTTCAGCCGTACCACCACCACCACACCCTGAAGATTGGCTCTCAGTGCACTTCTGAGGACTGCAGAAACTGCTGTGGAGCTCGGCAACAGGTTTCTGTATTTCCGGAGGGTGATAGTATGCAGGCAACAATGATTCCACTGTCAGAACCACATTCAGCCCCCTCGCTATCATGGTACTCCAGAGGACAGGAGGAAATGATGTGGGCTCTGCAAAGCATTCATCTGAGAGGTACATAACAGTCTGAGCAGCAGTGCTGGGCAATCAGACTTTATTTCATTTTCAATAAAGACAGATGAGAATGCTTACATTCATGTTAATGTGCTGCCATAACAACAGCTAAAACTCTGTGCTTTGGAGACACTGTATGGAGTAATTAGCACTAGTAGCACTGCATACGAAGAAATTTAAGTGTGTTAACCAGGCAGTTGTACTTTTGCTTTCATCAGTTTTGTTTGTTTTGACAGTTTTTAAAGAATATTTATATGGCTCTGCAGTGGTCAGTAGATTTAACCCGCAGCCTGGGATTGTTGAGACAGCAACGGTAATGGCGGATAGAGAGTCTGAAAAAAGAATTTTGTAAAGGTCGGTTCTGATATTTGAAGCCACTCTTCATGTGAAGCGGCTGTACAAAACATTAATTAAAGATTATTTTAGGGCTCATGGAATGCCATCAGCCAATGACAGTCCTCAATTTACAAGACCCGTTTATAATTTACATTAAAGTATAGTACATTCTAGCATGCTTTATCCCACCTTAAAGCATGCTTTACCTCTCTTGCTCTGTATGCAGACAATTTGATCCCCTCAGACATTCCTCTCAGGAAGTATGTTACTTTAATTAGGTTTTGCTGACCGGGAAAGGGCTAGGCAATTTGCCTATTTTCAGCCTCGCCCTAGTGTGTGTGTGTGTGTGGTGGTGGGGACTGACATTTTGAATATGGTTGTTTGTGGTAGGGACTTCTGGAAGTCATGAATGAGGATGCATCTTGCGCTTTTAGCTCCTTCTGCCGGGCAACAAACCTGCCAAATTCAACATTCTCCAGCACTAAACCTTGCAATTTGCCCTTAAAAAGTTTTCCTGATGCGTCTGGGAAGCGAACAGGGCAACATCATCCAGCTGATCGACAAATGGTGACGAATTCCC
This sequence comes from Neoceratodus forsteri, assembly GCA_016271365.2. NCBI lineage: Eukaryota > Metazoa > Chordata > Ceratodontiformes > Ceratodontidae > Neoceratodus > Neoceratodus forsteri. Next base: position 478,327,592 of record CM057459.1, on the reverse strand, counting down.
GATGTGGGTACAGGCAGTGAGAGATCTCACGCCTCCACCCGTTGAGACCACATGAGCTGACATGCTGTGAGTAAAACTCTACAAATACAATGACTAATGATCTCAGAACTACAGGAGTTCCGTGAAAAATGCACCTCACCACCGCAGCCCTCGAACAGACATCAGAAAAATCAGAAATGACTGGAGGCTACAGAGGAATAGGCGACTGCTACTGACTGCTGCCTAGACACAGCAGAGAGCTATAGCCAACTTCACCATTCAACCAGGCATTACAAAACAGAGCAGAGGATACAGAGGCTTATATTCATCATAAATAACATTCAGATATACAGCGTAACAGAAGGGGCTGAGGGGCAGAAAGTATGTTTTCCTGCTGAAAGTCCTGCACTCTGAACTAGCTCTTCTGCCCTCCTGTACCAGTGAAGCTGAGTGAGTCTATCGCGCCTGGGACCCAAGCACACAGCCAAAGATGCCAGACCCTGCTCAGCAGTCTTGAAACTACAGAGATTTCAAGAGAAGGAGAGATGCTGCACACTGCTTGGCAAAAGAAAATGATCCATTACCAAGGCGCCTGACTCATTTCAATAATGACTACCCCCTGCACAGCAGCATACCATAGGCCTATGCCCCTGTCATGAGCTCTCAAACTACAACAACTGAAATTCCAATGACTAAGGGCCCAAAACATTCAGAGAGAGCAGCCAACAGCACACAGAAGGGCAGTCCAGAAGCTAGCTAAGGACCTACAGAACAAGCAACCACCAGCCAAATCCACCCTGCAGCCAAAGACAAATAAACACTGATGTACTGAATGTCTACCTACAAAATCAGGTTTCAATTTCAATTTGCTTCTCTGCTTTCTGGTGGTCCTCCCAGAGCTCCTCTTTTCCCTTTAGGCTCCAGTTTCATCCCCACTCCCCCCAACACAATTATCCAACCAGTCTTTAGTACCTCTCAGTGCTGCAGTGATGCATAAAACTTCCCTCGTTCACTGCTTGTGATCCTGGCACTGTCATGAGATGATTCTGGCTCCTACCCTGATGCCTGAATGCTGTTAGTTGGTGATGCCTGCCACCTGCTCGAAGGAGGCAGAGTGGCGGAGCAAGGAGCCCCTCCCATGAAGGGTGTCTGTGCTCCATGCCGATCAAGCTGCCTGCTTTTGAACCTCAATTACCCAGCATGGGAGTGGCTAGTAGGCCAAGGCTGGTAAAAAGCAAAACCCACCACTGAAGCAGCCATGTGCATACAGCCAAGTGCTCACCGCTCGCAGGATAACTGATGCTCCCCAACTCACACCACTACTAATTATGCCAGAGTGAGTGGTGGAGGCTAATGAATTAGTAAATTACCACATCCCACAATCCAGCTTGCGGCAGGGGTGGTGGGGCACAGAGGATGACAAACAAAAATCTGTGCACACAAGATGCATAGCAAATGGAAAACCAAAGCTCAGAGCTGCACGCTGTCAGGACAGGGAGCAGCAGTTCATCTGTTCAGCACTGCCTGAACAGGTACTGACACTAAATATATAAACAGCATTATCCAGCAGGCTGGGTAGGACAAGGAAGGTCCTATTTGGAAGGGGCCTCAGGGGTGGGGTGGGGGAGAGGTGAGGATGCCTTGGGTTGGGCGGTTGGCGCGGGGACTATGGATGAACTTGCCTCATGGGAAGCAGGGACCTGGTCACCTAATTGTTGACCGTGCCTGGCTCCCTTGTCTCCCCAAATCACGCGTGTAATGTACTAAGCGTAGTAAAGATGACTAGTTGATGGGTATGAGGCTTTGGGACTGAAACCCACTGTTCATTTTCTGCCCACTGAGACTCTGCACAGTGATGGGTGCTGCACCTAGGACAGTTAAAAGCAGAGGATCATGTTTGCAAGCTTATCAAACAGTTCGTGACCGACCAAGTCATCAGGATCATATAGCCAACACCAGATCCCAAAGGTACAGTAGTAGCACCAAATTAGTCAAAGTTTTTAAAATCCCTATTGAAATTGTGAAACCATTACTTAGGGATTTTGTTTTGTTTGTTAGCGTGTTCACTGCTACCCAGAGAGGGTTGCCTCATCTGATAGTGTAGTTGAAAATTTACCAGATGGCACTTAAGTACTGTAATAGGAACTGGCCTCTTTCTGTAGGTATAACAAAAATAATTTTAGAGGATTTTCCCCTAAATTTTGTGAAGGATACATAGGAATCTCAAAATTGCTTGACAAATTCTCTGCTACTACTGTAGCCACAAGACCTTGAGTCAAAGAAGTTCAGCTTCTTGGTCTCCTTGTCCTGTAGCTTGTTCACGTCAGCATGCACCTTCAGCATTTGGAAAATCAAATTCGCCACTAGGCCCTCCACAGATGGCTTCTCCAAGAACCGGACAGACCACCAACAGGGACCACATACTTGTGATTCATGTGACAGAGCAGGAGCCTGGCATGAAGCTGGGTGTTGACAACTGCGCAGCACAGGGCCCAACATGGTATCAGGGACCAGGAATGCCACCACAGGTGAGAATCTTGCTTCAGGATGTCCAACAAGAGGTAACACTCCTGTTTCTGGACTTTCTCCAAGGAATATCCAGGGATGAAGATATGTGCTACAAGAGTGCAGCGAAAGCCACTGAGTTACCAGAGGCTGACTGGCTATCAGAAAAGTCCATATCCACCTGACACTGGAAAGAACCATCAAAGTATCTTCTCAGTAGTCACGGTCCTGGAAATGAAAATTACGTACCTATCGTAATTCTTGATCTTCTTGGGCGAGTCTCCACCACTCATTCACACTATTGGGATCTGCTGCGGAGGCACTAGGACCCATCGGGAGCACTTTTGCTGGAGGTCGGTAGCCAGAGATGGCGCCCGTGAGGAACTGTTGCTTGTGACCCCACATGCGATCATTGGCTATCTCGAGTGTCGACCACTCCAACACGCCTCAGTACCTTTTTACCGAGGGAGGTGCAGGCGTAACTAACCTAGAAGGTAGCCTAACCTAAAAAACGGACATTAAGATAGTCCGAAGCGACACGTGTAAGAAGGGTCAATAAAAAAGAGAATCTTCACGGCCTAAGATTTGAGGAGTGAAGACCAATAAGAAAAGGTGAGCTCGGGGATGGAGGGTGGGCGTGTGAATGAGTGGTGGAGACTTGTCCAAGAAGATCAAGAATTACGGTAGGTATGTAATTTTCATATCTTCCTGATATAAGTCCCACCCTCATTCACCCTACTGGGAGAGTACCGAGCTAATAATCCCCTGAGAGGGCGGCAGGAAAGACCAAGAGCTCAAGTTTCTAGGACAGAAGTCCACTGAGGATGGCTCTGCCAAAGGAAGAATGTCGTCTGGCATGGACATCTAGTGCATAATGTTTAACGAGTAGACACTGAGCTCCAGGTGCCGCATTGCAGATGTCTGCGATGGGCACGTTGTGGATTTCACGCTAGGGATGCATGACGCGCTCTGGTACAGTGAGCGTAAACTCTACCCTCCAACAACCTCGCCGCATGGAATAGCAGTAGCGAAGGCACCCATTATCCATGATGAGATCATCTGATAGCGAAAGGTTGACCCGCCGGGTCTCACTGAAGAAGCGAACAGTTGCTGAGCTTTGCGAAAATCCTTGGTTCTATCTAGATAGAAAACGTAAGGCCCTCTTAACATCAGAGAATGAGAAAGCGTTCCCTTCATTTTGAAGTCCGCAAAATAAGAGGAAGGACCAAAGGTTAGTTCAGATGAAATTCTGCACAACCTTAGGAAGAAACTTAGGATGAGTACGAAGGACTACTTTGTCCTTACAGAACACAGTATCAGGAGGTCTGTGACCAGGGCATGTATCTCAGAAACCCTACGGGCTGAGGTAATGGCCACTAGGAAGGCAGTCTTCCAGGTGAGAAACTTTAGCTCACAGTAGCCAGGTTCGAAAGGTTTCCAGTGAGCATGTCTAGCTAAGATTAATGTCCCAGGCTGCAACTGGGCGTCTGGTAGGAGGTCTGGTATGCAGAATCCCCTAAGGAATCTCTTAACCATAGGTAACTGAGCCAGAGTTAAGGAAGCAGGGCTCATGATACGCTGAAATGGCACTAAGATGAACTTTGACTGTAGAGTACTGCAGACCTGAATTTGAGGAGGTCCAAAGGTACTCAAAACCTTATCTGATGGACAGGAAAAGAATTCAGAGGACTTTGCACACCAGAGTGGCAACTTCCCACTTGGCTGTGTAAGTTTTCCAGTGGCTGGCTTCCGTGCAACCAGAAGAATATCTGAAACTCTTCGACAGACATTGAACCGGTTACTTGACCTCTTCAGGAGCCAAGCATGAAGGTGAAGTGATCTCAGGTTGGGATGGACCACGGTCCCTGAGTCAAGATTCATCTAAAGAGAGGCGGTCTCGGAGAACTGCCAGCGTATTGTTGAGTGGTGGAAACCACAGCCGAGGCCAAAGGGAGCAATGAGAATCATTTTGTCCCCTAGGATTGAACTTGAGGTACCCTCTGAATTAGAGGAAGAGGCGTAAAGACTAAAGAAAGCGTTTTGTCACCATAACCTCGGCATCCTGACAGAAAATGCTGAGCCCTGGATTTCTGGAGCAGAGAGAGAGCAGTTTGCATTGGTGGGGATGCAAAGGTCCAGGTCTGGAGTTCCCCACTCCTCGAATAGTAGCTGAACTATGGTTGAGTCAGAGACCACTCGTGAGGTCTGTCTCTGTTCTGCTGAGACGGTCTGCCAGTTAGATTCTGAACACACCTGGCAGGTAGGCTGCTTGAATTAGAGCCTCATGCTCCAAGCACCATTCCCATACCCTCATTGCTTCCTGCATAAGGGGTAAGAATGGCACCGCCTGCTTGTTGATGTAATACATCACTGCTTTGTTGTCCGTTTGAGGAGGATGTTCTTGTGACACAGAATGTCCTTCAAAGCTCGGACCGCATGAAGGGCAGCTCTCATTTCAGGGCGTTTATGTGGAGCTGTGACTCAACTTGAGTCCACGCACCCTGAGTGTGAAAGCCTGACAGTGAGCTCCCACCCATTAGGGGCGTGTCCGTGGTAATGGAGATCTGATGGTCCAGAGGAGCAAGGATACCCTCAGGAGATTGCTCTCTTGAGACCACCAGGTGGTGACCTCCTTAAAGGTTCTGTCACCTTGATGAGATAGGACTACGGGTGAGTGGTTGGGGACCACTGAGTACTGAGCATCCACTGGGTGGTTCTCATGTGCAGAGCGTGCTAGGGGTACAGTGAACACTGAGGATGCCATGAGGCCCAGCATCCGTTGCATCGAGAGAGCTGTGACTGAGCTGCTTTCCCGATGTGACGGGCCATCTGAAGGATATTGTTCCTCCTGTTTTCTGGAAGAAAAGCCTTCGCACAGGAGGTGTCCAGAAGAGTCCCTATAAAGAGAAGCCTCTGGGAGGGCTGCAGTTGCAATTTCTTGAGTTGAGCAGAACTCCATGGACGTAAGAGGATGCGAGGTCATCTCCACAGCGGCCAGAATCCCTTGTCTGGAAGGGCTTGCTAGAAGCCAATCGTCCAGATAAGGAAACTCCTGAATTCTGACCTTTCTGAGGTGCGCGCGAGAACTGCACAACATTTTGTAAAATCAGGGCGCGTAGGATAGCCCAAAGGGCAGGACTCTGAACTGATAATGCTGTCCCAGAGCCACAAACCTCAGGAATTTGTGATGCCTCGGGTGAATAGGAATGTGCTGGTGGCGTCCTGCATATCTAGGAAGGCTAGCCAGTCATGCTGATGGAGCAGAGGTAACAGGGTTCCCAGAGAAATCATTTTGAATTTCTCCTTTGGGAGAAATTTGTTTAGCTTTCTGAGATCTAGAATGGGCGCATTCCCCGGACTTCTTTGGAACCAGAAAGTAATGGGAGTAGAACCCGTTGCTTCGTTGGTGCAGAGGCACCACTTCTACTGCCCTGTTGTTCAGAAGGCCCTGAATCTCGGGCGAAGGTCTGACTGAAGGGTTGACAGCCTGGGCTGTCGTTTGGGAGGACAATCGGGGTCTCCACAAGATTGAGTGAATACCCTTGCGAATTATCCGAAGGACCCATTTGTCTGAGGTTATGGACTTCCACTGGTTGTAGAAGTGCATCAGGCGACCTCCACGGAGAGGAAAAGTCCACCTCGGGCAGCTGAGATGGAACTTGGGCGGCAATTCATAATGTAGCGCTGGGCGCTTTAGGCCCTGCAGCTTTCTGTTGCACCTTCTTTTGAGGTTGGGCAGGATGGTTCTTATAATACCTCTGCCTCGAAAGGACTGGTGGTTATGAAGCTGTCGTTTACTGGCATGCCCTCGAGGAGGGGCAGGAGGGGCAGAGCCAGCAATGGCTGACCCTGAGTCTTTGTGTAGCTTCTAGAGCTTGCTCTACCTGAGGACCAAAGATATGCACCGTCAAAGGGCAAAGCCATCACCTGCTGCTGCGCCGTCATTCAGTAAAGCCAAGTGCGCAGCCAGGAAACGAGTAGTGAACACCAGCAGCCGCTGAACGGAAAGCAGTGTCAAAAGCATCCATGGCTGCTTAACCTGCTGATTGTTAAATTCAATACCTCTGGTAATGGTTTGAAGAAGCTCTGGCTTTGAATCCGACTCTGGTAGGGATTCAACCATCTGTTTAATAGAATGCCACAGGATATACTCATACGAGAAAAATAGCCTTGGTAACTGGCAATCATACATAGTAGAGAAGCAGCAAAGACTCTCTTACCTAAGGTGTCTATCTTATGAGATTCTTTGTTAATAGGTCGAGCTGTAGTAGTTTGAGGAAGAGCGACCTTATCATTCTCTGCCAGGACTACAATAGGATCCGCAAAGGCTTGAGATGCCAAATGGGACGATCCTTTGGGCTGAATACTTCCTATCAATGGATTTAGCCACCGAAGGGTAAGAAGCAGGATTATTCCATACCATTTGAGACAGCGTCTCGAAGGAAAGCTGAATCGTGAGTCAAATCCGTGGGATCTCGAGGCATGAAGATATTGGAGTCTCAACAATTTCCCAGGATCGATGTCTGTAGTCTGGAGAGAAAGTGTGGAACTCAGATTCTTCAGCAGAGACTTAAAGGATAGGTCCTCGACCACAGGCTCTGTAACAGTAATAGAACCTGCTTCGTCCACTTCATCACCCAACCGAAGGTCTGGGTCAGGCTCAATGTCATCTCCTGACGGTCCAGGAGGGACTTCATGGACAGGAAAGGAATGAAATTCAGAAGAGGAGGAAGAAGGAAGGAAGAGAAAGAGGAGTCCCCAGAGCCGGCCGAGGAGGCGACGGCACCGAGAGAACGACGCCGCAAGGCCACACGGTGCGTAAATGGCGCCGCAGTGACGCTTGAGGACAGCGCCAATAGGGCCACATGACGCCGAGGAGCCAAAACACTCCCAGAGACTGAAAACAGGTTTTGAAGGAAGAAGAGCAGGAGATAAGGGCATCGGTGTGGCCCCTGCACCGCAGCCATGTGAGGGGGAACACCTAAGCAGGGTCGGACGGCACTGGAGAAGGTGCCGCCACGACCAGGAAGATCCAACTGCCTACCTGGTCGCCCAGAGAGCCGAGGCCCACGGCGACCGAGCCAGGTAGCTGAACCAACCTCCAAGCCCATTGCTCCATAAGAGCGCCCACTGATGAAACTGCTGATCTGAAGACCTACCTGCGTGGGGAAGGACTCTGATGTCGAAGCCGTCGGCTACTGAAGCAGGGTTGGCGACTCGAAGGAGGAGACCGGCAACAACCCCGATATTCGGCGTCTACGCGCAGACATATCAGAAGGCGACCTCGAGTGATGCCTTCTCTTTTAGACCTGTGGACGAAAAAGAGCTTGAGGCGAGCAGTGCAGAGAGTGTGACCGTTTATTTTTATGCTTCCAGGGGAACGCCTATCCCCGGCATTAGACTGACCATTGTCAGACTCCCGGAGAAGACGGCGGACGGACCCAGCCCGACTGACTGAACAGCTTTCCTACGAAGTCTCCCTACCATCACCTGACCTGCTCATGGTCGACTCGTCAAGGTAGGCTGAGACTTCTTTATTGTATTTTATTTCAAAATTAAGAATAAATTTAAGCGATACTGTATCGAGATAATACTACAAAAAATAAAAACTGAAACTATGCTGCTAGTTTGAAGTTTGACTCCCGACAAGCAAACAACGTCGTCACTGAAGTGCACTCGCGGCGGGGAAAAAGGAACTGAGGCGGTTGGAGGTCGATGCCGAGATAGTCGTTACCACACGAGCCAGGGCTCACGGCGCTGCTCCTCGCGCGCCATCTCTGGTGCCGACCCTCCAGCAAAAGTTTGCTCCCGATGGGTCCTAGTGCTTCCAGGCGCAGATCCCAATAGTGTGAATGAGTGGTGGAGACTTATGTCCAGGAAGATCAGAGCTAGGAACAGATGTGGACTATCTGTTTAGTCAGAATGACTAGCCCAGACAAAAGCTTAGGTAGCCTAGAGCCATGTCTAGAGTCCTTCGTTGAAGCACCCGCCTGTGACAGCTGAGGTGGTTGGTGCCAGTAGAATCGGTTGCTGCAGTACCATAGGAACCAATGAGGGAGAATTGCTGGATGCTGCTCCATGGGCTGCACTGACAAAGGCAACCAAGAAATCGTATCGACAGACCAGAAGCTGCAGGCACTCTGCCAGGCGTGATTAGTGATCACTCTCCCATTTTCTGTAACTGGTGCCCCTCAGTTACCCTATCTCCACCACCTTACATTACTTTCTGAAACTTCACAAATCTAGACCAAGTCACTTTCCTGCTTGAGGTCTCTTTGACTGATTGGTCCTATGTATATCGGGAACAGGATACTGCGGATGCACTAGACTTTTCCTGCAAAATTTCTGGGCTCTTCAAGACAAGCATACTCCCTGGATCACAAGTCGTGTTCAGGAAAGAGTACCAAATGGCTCCATAAAGACCTCCGTGCCTCTCTCCGTACCAGGGATAAAAGCTGGAAATGTTTGAAGAAGTTGGGCTTTGAATCGGATTTTAATTCCTACAGGGCACTAAGAAACTCCTGTAAGAAAACTCAGAGTGGTCAAGAGCTCCTATTGCAAAGAACTCCTAGTGGATGCAGCGGATGATTCCAGGAGGTTCTGGAGTCACGTAAAATCAATCCTAGGTTCCAAACAGAATGCAACGCTAATGATATGGTACTAAATGGTGCTCACTCCAATGATCCTCAAACAATTGCCAATGCTTTCGATAAACACTTCTCAGATCTTTCTACTTTCACCTCCTCATTCCCTTCCACACCTGCTTCACAGTGTTTTACCCCAGATGACCCTAAACTACCCTACCCACCTTTCCGCTTTAGGGCAATTACAAAATCTGAAGTCCTCAAACTCCTAAAAAATGTCTGACATCACTAGTGTCAGCTCCGATACCTGGAGCCCAAACTCCTGAAACTAGCTGCCCTTTATAGCTGGGCCCCTGTCCAAAATTTTCACATTACCCCTCTGTCAAAATTATGTCCCAGATATCTGGAAAATTGCTAGAGTAACTCCAGTCTTTAAGAAAGATGATCTTAAATTATCACCCAATTGCCATACTCTCAGTTTTGAGCAAACTACTGGAAAAGCTAGTGGCAGCCCAAACTCTGGACCATCTTACTAAACACAATCTCCTCACTGCCAAACAACATGGCTTTAGCAAGGGATACAGCACCTCCACTGCCCTGCTCCAACTCATGAACAGCATTCAAACTGCTATGGACTCAGGCTCCCTAACTGGTGCAATTTTCATTGACCTCACAAAACCTTTTGATCTTGTAGCTGACCCACTTCTTCTCTCCTGTCTTAGATCCCTTGGTTTCTTGGACCCAACTGTTGACTGGTTCTGCAGCTACCTGACAAATAGGGGACAGATTGTCAAGTTTAACTCCGCTGTGTCTGAACATGCTACTATAAAACTGGCATTCCTCAGGGCTCCATCCTTGGTCCTCTCTACTTTTTCTATCTTTATACATCGGATTGCATCAGCCACCCCTCCTGCTCCTCAATTCTCTCGCTGATGATCTGGTACATTACTCCAGCTCCAGTTCCATATCTGTGATCAACCTTCCTCTCACCTCTACTTTTCTCAACATCCAGGAGTGGATCTCCAAGCATAAGCTGCTACTAAATATGAGCAAAACCAAATCTATGCTTTTGGATCTGGAATCAAACTAAAAAATGCCATAACCAATTTAGAATCCAGTGCCCTGATGGCACTGTTATGGAGAAGGTCAGCTGTGTCAAGTATCTTGAGAGTTGTCCTTAATGAGTCACTGAACTGTGACCTCCATATCGAGATCCAGCGAAAGCCGTAAATACTAAAATTGGCATTGCCTATGGGTGAGCCATTCCCTCACTCCTTCAGCTAGCCTGGCCATTCCTGGGGCATCCTTCTTCCTGCACTTGTGTATGGTGCAGTCACATATGTGAGTGCTACAGAAACTGCCCTCAAGAAATGGGATACGGACATACAATAATATCTGTCGTTTGCCTCTTCGTCCCCACGCCTAAAGCATCACTGTCAGCTTTACTATGATCTCAACTGGCTCTCCCCTTCAGTTCACCGTCTCCTTGTACTAGGTCTTTGATAGACAACATCGCCAAGACACGCTATACGGATGAGCTTGCCTCCGTGCTGCACCCTCATTACATCTTCCTATGGGCTCACGGTCTGCTGAAAAGTCCTTACTTCAAGTGCCTCGGTAAAAGCACTAAGGATTCACGGTGCTTTCTGTATAATAGCCCCAAGTTACTGGAACTCCTTACCCATGGATGTCCGTAGTGCACCTAGTCACACACACTTCAAAAGCGGCACTGTTTTTTCTTAGGAGTTTTTCCCTGTACTTGCTTCAATCCTCCTTAAATCACTCACCTCTGCCACCTCATTTCCTGGTCCCGAAGTCTACCCCATATATGCCCACTCAGTCTCTTATACTCTTCCTATCACACTAATCGCCCCCTCCCATCTCTTCCTGCCTATCTACCCCTCCCATGCTAACTCCTAAAATTGGTTTATTCTATCTTCTCCTGGAATTAGGATTCTCATGTCAGGCTACACAAACTTGAATGATCTTGTCTTTTGTTCTTTGTTATACCTGGACTCAGCACTTATATCCTCTGTGAACATATTACCTCTGAAATTGCTATAACCTTGCATTCTGTATTGTATCAAATCTATTATTCATTATCTGTCTCTAAATTGCCTACCTGTACCTTGTAACCTCTCAGGTCGGGCCTGAAAATAGTCACTCTTTGTCTAGTGCCCTTACCTGGTTAATTAAAACTAAGTAAAAATAAGAGAAAGTGAAGGGTCTCACAGGACGGCTCCCACCGCAAGGAGAAAGAACTTTGAGCCGGCGTCCAAGCTGGGGTGTATGGGTGAACCAGGGGCAAAGCCATGGCTGGGGTGAAAAAATATAAATTAAAAAAAAAGTTGCCAGCAACATCCGTCAGCAGCCTTGCTCCTGGTCCATCATCTGCAGGACCCAGTGCTGCCACCACGAAATCCTCATATTCCTCTTCTTTCCATATTACAACCACCATGCTCTATCCACCCTGCTGCTATTTTCACCATTTTACCTAGTTTTTCCTACTCAGCTGTATAGCCTACAACTCAGAGTACTCTATAATCTGAATTTTAAGCCTCAGTGGGCCTGTACAAATGTCTTGCCCTACACTGGCAGCATGTTCCTTAGCTCTTGATGTTGTTACCTCATAATCAAGGTATCGTGCACTGTTTACATTGTTATTATCTTTCTCTGAAATTAATTTCTTGTACTATGATTTTATTGTATGTGCTCATGCATGTGTTGTTGTCACTTTGTTACGATATTTCACTCCCTGTTGTCTCCTTTTCCCGGGTTGCACCTGGAAATGGGCCCTGGATCAGTGTGCCAACCCCAGTCACCAAATTTAATTAAATATTTGCGGTGCAATCGACATCCACCCAAAGAGGACAAGCTGGATGCCAACTGCTGATGGTGATGGCACTGACCTAAGAGAGTTAGAATCGAGCCCTCAACAGGGACCTCAACTGAGGTCAAAGTGGCCCACAGGAGGTGGAGCAAAGTACACCACCTTCTGGGGCTCTTCCACCACTATGGGTGGAACTGGAGTCTGAACCAGCAGGCTGCCCACTAGCAGGAGAGGCTTCAAGGGATATTTATCTCCAATGGGAAGTGGGGGTCTCGGTGTTCACATCAGGACCCTACTAAGAAGCTGCCCAGCTACCAAACATCAAGGCAGGCTACCCATCAGCTGGGTCTCTGTTCTAAATGCAACTGCCTGAATTGGCTTCTTTAATTTAAGATGCGCTAAGTAAACTGGCTTCCTTTAATTAAGATGCAATCCCAACCAATGATTAGGTCACACATGAAACAAAGCCTTGGCTTAGTGTGCCTTTCCGGTTACCAAATGTTTAAATAAAAATTAAAAAAAATCACAGGTAAGTGGTAGGAAATGACTTATGAAACAGCCATACATTGTGTTTGTTTAATGCTTGGGAGCAGCCAATTCAGGCAGTTACATTTTAGAACAGGGACCCTGTGATGGGTGGTCTACCATGACACCAAGAGACCCCACTGGAGATAAAATAGGTGGCCAATTCAGGCAGAAAGAATATCTGTAAGATTTGTGAGGGGGTAAATTGAATTATTTTTAACAGCAGCTGCATGTGACTTAATAAACATGACATAAAAAGTAGAACCTTGTGCTGCATTCATGATCTGGCAATACTATACATTCAATACGTTATAGATCATTTACGTAATTTCAGCCAATCAGCGCTCAGAACTCCAGGGGCCCTTGTCCTGCGAACAGTAGTCTTCTCATGAAGAAACACCTGAGGGGAAGTTCCACTTCACAGATGGGAGGAGGAGCATTAAACTTGTTTATAAAAAGCACAAATGAAAAACTTCTTATAAATCATTCTAACCAACTCAAGTAATTTATTATATATAGTATAATGGCTGGGAAGGGGTCATAAGAATTTTTACAAACAAACGGAGGTGTGAGATGCCAGATAAACCATGAAAGTGAAGCCTGAGTCGTTTGTGAAGGCATCCCACACCGAGGTTGTGTGGAAAATTCAAGGTATGACCCCTTCCTACTCAACCTTTATTTTACAGTATATAACTGCTGGGGACTGTTTTTCACCACAACAATTATATAAAATAATCAGGCATGCCTTTGGAGCCACAGACCAGTCAGAGTTCAGCGCAGTCCATAGGCTCCAGACAGAAATGTAGGTTTACTTTTTTTTTTTTTTTAACAGCTAGACATATAAAATTGCTTTTTAACCTGGTAATGTTTTTTTTGTTAAAGAACTCCCCCGACTTCAAGTGGTGGTGAGCAGTCTAGCTGTGAGGAGTGGGGCCGGCAACAGTCTAGCACTGAGAAACAGGGCTGGCACAGACAAAGAGAAGATCGCGGCCAGCGCTTATGAGAGTGAGGGAAACCAGGCGCGTGTTCACTGTTATAGCGGAGAATTATAACCGTGTTTCCCTATGGGAGAAAATGCTCCCCAGTTATTATATATTTGTGTGTATACTGAAGGATGTCTCTTACTCAATAAAAACATTATCTTGTGCTGCTTGGGCTGACAGAACCACTGAGCTTTGCGGTCCTCTCACCCAAACAGCACAAGAGAACACTCTTAATCACTAAGACACCCCTCAGTACACATATAAACATATACAATAGTAGTAGTAGGTGTCCTCAAGTGGTGGTGCCTCACAATGTCACAACACAAATCAGGGCTGGCACAGAAGGAAAAACAGTTGCATTAATTCCAGTTTATCAAATTACTTTCTGATAGGTAGGAAGGATACAATCAAGTAACCTCACTAACAAATAAAACTCAATATATCTGCATTTAAAAAATAGCTTTCCTCGCTATCTCTTCTTTTACTTTTACTTACTTGAGAAGGCGCCGCCTTAAAGAATGCCAGCAGTAGTTTCCATGTAAGGAGGTATGCTAAAACACAACAGTATTCTTCACTTAGCGGCTGAATAACTGCAAACTCCCCAACTGGTATTGCTCCAAGAACATTCTCCAATAAATCTTCCCTGAGTTTAAGGACACTCATGAAGGCGCAGCAGGTGGCGACCTAAAATAGAACATATTTAGAAGGTAGTACAATCCAGTTTTACATTGGATAGCATTTCGACCCAGATGTCCCTAAACACTGCCAGGTAAAGTAGGATAAATATAAATAAAAGGAAATGAAAGCAGAAAAACAAAACAGTCAAGCTAGTACACAGGATATTGCTATAAATGTGAGCAAAATATAAAATCAACAGGTAAATATTATGAGCAAAATATAGTCCACACAAACCCAGACAACAGGTCTCTCATTATATATTTTTAAAAATCTGAATTTTCAGAGACATTTTTGGCTAACTTGTATATTTTTTAAATGCAGATGTATTGAGTTTTATTTGTTAGCGAGGTTACTGATTATCTCCTCACCTCAAGGTCTAGGGAAGTGATTCTGCCACCGTACAATGGTCTGGTTAGACCACACCTTGAGTATTGTGTGCAGTTCTGGAGACCATACTTGAGGACAGACATACAGCTCCTGGAAAGGGTCCAGAGGAGGAAACCAAGATGATATGGGGTCTAGGAGATTTGGCGTATGAGAAGAGGCAGGAAGGAGCTCAGCCTGTTCTCGTTGGAGGAGAGGAGGAACGAGGGGACATGATTGAGGTATTCAAGTACCCCAAGGGACTAAATAGGGTAAACAAGGAGAGGACCTTTAGATTAAAGGAGGGCATCACCAGAGGGCATGGTTTGAAGTTGGAAGGAGAAAGGATGAGGGGCAAAAGCAGAGGAGGTATTTCACTGAGAGGGTGGTGGAACCTTGGAATGTGCTGCCTGGTGAACTGGTTCTGGATTCTACGGTAGAGGGTTCAAGGGAGGATGGGACAGGTAGAATGGGGAATGAAGAAGAGGTTGGCCTGGCCCAGGGGCCAGGATGGATGACAGGAGAAACAGAAATGCGATGGGGGGTGGGAGGCCTTGGTACCCAACTAGGATCCTGAGGCACGAGCAGACTCGACAGACCGTAGAGGCCTATTCTGCTGGCAAACAGTATGTTAGTATTTTGTGCCACTGTCATGGATTTCAAAAATATACAGACATATACCGTATATTCAGCAAAGAGAGAAGACAATCGGCCCAAGAACTTTCCCCATCGACTCAGTGGAATATGGTCACCTCTTTTTAGTCTATCTTGTTAATTCCTTCAGGGTCCTTATACTATTGACCTGTTCAAAACTGCAGAAGATGGCATGGCTGCATGACCACAGTAAATGGATACTTCACAGTGTCTTCAAACACTGGCTTAGCATGTGATGGGCTTTGATTTTATTTCATTACTTGGTTCCCCTGTTTTATCATTCTCTTTCTACAACTATTTACCCTATTCTCCCTTAGATCCCACCCACATCCTGCAGCTCCTACATGCTAATGTTGGGTTCCAGCCATGGCTTGTCAGGCAGTCCATCCAACTTGCTCTCATGTGTCTGGGTTACACTTGGGACAGATCCTTGGCCAAAAGCAATATGGCCACAGCTATAAATAGCCCAGCCCTTCTCTATGTGCTATTTTTGGTGCTGTTTTGGTGGCAATGCACCACAGGCAGAGGGGACACACTGTCCTGTGGTCAAGCTTTCTTCAAGGCATCATTACCGTCGGTCGTGTCCCTGTGCCTACACGGGGACAGGGCCTAGCATCAACACCTTGCCCTCCCAACAATGGGCTTCTGCTGTCAGCCCCGACCTAGAAGATGGAGGCAGAACTAGGAGCACTCCTTGCAGAACTGCTCCAAGTCACCCTGGGCCACACCAGTGGGCAGTTGTTCAGTGAAGAAATGTAGGATCCCTTCACAGGGCTCAGTGAGCATCCAAGAGATAGCTCCAATAGTCCATGCTGCCACTGAATAGGATCAGGTCTAGGACAGGTCCTCAAAGTAGAAGGCAAACACCTTAACAACTAGGCCACAAGAGTGTCCTGGTTCCCCTTTACATATGAACCTGTTATTTGATTTAACAATGTGTGTGTTTGTGGTAGTGCTGTATGTGGAGGGGAAAAGAAGTGTGGTGGTTTTGTGGGAATGGCAAGTTTTCCAAAGCTGTCAACTGATTATTGTAGCTGTAGGCAGCGATAATTTTCAATTTTAGCATTTCGTTTCTAAATGCAGAAGTTAAAGAACAAGCTGCTCTGCAGTGCGAGTCTAGCTCAGACTCGCTCATTCTATAGTTTCTAATATGCTGCCAGAGCTGCAACTAGAACCATTTTAGGCAGACATTTTATATGTCTTCTAAACACCACCATCTCATCCCTATGGAACACCATAAAATTAAGGTCTATAGAAAGAGCTTGCAGCTCACTGACCCTTCTTGCAGAAACATAGAAACAGAGAATTTGCTGAAAGAAAGAAAATTACTGCAGTAATGGCGTTTCTTCTAAGGGGTTTACTTGTGATTCATACAAATCTGCATCATCTTGTGCCTGAGCTATTGCCCGGAGATGGAATCTGGAATCTAGGAAATTCAGACTCTGCACTGTGGTCACAGCGCTCTCTTGCACTTAAGAGTCAAACAGAGCAGTGGCTGCCTATCTAAACTACCCTAGCATTCTTTTTTTTTATTTATAGATTTCAGAGTTGACAAGTTATGTGAAACTGCCACAGTTCAGAGTATCAGACACAGTTAAGAGGCATATACGTAAATAGTATATAAAATGCTCATTTTCCAGTGTTACAGATGTTGAGGAATTGCAAATGTTCACAGTGAAAATCTGTACAGTCAATATAAGTCATCAAGAGCTTTCACAGCAAGACCATGGCACCATATTGTGGAATGAATGAGATGGTAGTCTGGGTGAAGCGCTCTTAAGGATCACAATAATGATCCATAAGGCCATGAGTCTGAGAACAATAAGTGGCCTGATAATGATACTTTCACAAAGGCAACCATTCCCTCGTATAAAGCAAGAATGAATATATTCTTAGGATACAGCATTACCCATGTAGACAATAATAAAGGCATTTAAGGCAAGGCATTGCACTGACCAATGTCTATCATGAGAGATACCATACTGTTATTCTACCTGCTGCCTGCTTTGTAAATCCCTGTTGTTTCTTGTATTGACCTTGTTGCCTGATGCACTTAAATGTAACATTACCTGCTTTGTCTGATGTTCATGAATGTATTCTTGTAATCTCTCGGTCGCACCTGAAAACAGGCACTTGGCTGTCTAGTGTGCTTACCGGGTTAACAAAACAAATAAATAAATAAATAGACATGAACCTTGTTATCAGGACCGCTTCAAAATCAGATATAAACCTGTAATACACCATTAATCAAGTATTGCCGTTGTTATTTAAAACAGTGCTGTCCACGGTTAGAAGGATCTGTGAGCAGTCAAAACTCTGCTATATTAGAAAATTAATTGAATACTTTACCCAACTGTGTTCAAGAGCTCAGGAACAAGTGTATGCTGCTTTCACTTCTGCTGCATGCTGGGGATGGTGACAGCAAGTGTGCATATAAGCGCAGAAGGAATGCTTCCACCACTAGGCAGTGGCCATCTTACAAAGAGCATTCAACACGCCTCTCCCAACCAAGATAAACCCAGGCACTCAACCCAATTTTGTTAAAGACTTGTTTTTCATCAAAACTGCCTCCCCAACATCTGACCCATTTAGGGAGTTATCTACAAATATCTAACAGCATTAAGTAAACAGAAAGTCCAGGATCTGGTAAAAACTCCTGGTAAACACATTAGCAAACCACAGGAACCTGCAAAAAAAACATTTTGCATAATAAAAACAACCACAGTCTTGTTTTTCAATCACCACCCTCAGATCTAGGTCTCTCTAAGCTGTACTGACAGAAAATCTGATTTTAATTTTATCCAAGTGTTTTTGTGCCTTGGCTGAATATGTAAAAGAAAGATTTTGCCAGCTTACACTACCTTTAGACATGTTGGTAACTGCAGGGCATGAGATACCCCCAACTCACGGAGACCCAACTGGACTAAACTGAAATTTTATGTCTCTGCCTAGTAGCAAAACAAATATCGGGGACCAGGTAGATGGTGCTGCAGTAGGGTAGTAAGGTAGAAGAAGCATTTTGCCAATATCTGTTGCTGGACATGGGCGCTGAGGTGATGATCAAGATGGCCTGTGGCAAGTCTGGATTCGAGGGCCATCATCAAGGAGTAATTCAACAGACTTTAAGATTCTATCTCTGGGGAATCACGTGATGCAGGCAACCTAACAGCAGCACTTATCTGGAGCTCCTGCCTTTCAACCTCTACATCCCACCATCAAAACCTGAATTTAGCTGCTATTTCTACAATAATCTCATCAGCACATTCCTGCCTTCAGCGACTTCTCACATCTGTCTACATGCATCGTAATTGGCTTTCCGCCATGATGGGCCTTCGATATGAGGCAGGCCCGATGAAGCATCGCGCCTCCCACCCCAGAAAATACCCAAAAACCAAGAGCTCAGGGTATGCGGGGACTAACAAAGCGGGATCTGCGACTCCACCAGCGATCTCCCATATGGAGGACTGGTTCCTTCAGGAGCTCCTGCTGTTTGGAAACCCTCTCTGATATTTCCACAGAGTTAAAATCTATCAGAGGAGACCTGACTAGTCTTACCAGGAGAGTTGGCGAAGCGAGGCCCGCTCCTCATCTCTAAAAGCCTGGAAGGAAAAAACAGAACCAGAAATAACTCATCTTCATCAACAAATCCACAAACTCCAACTTAAAACCGAAGACTTGGAAGGGAGAAGCAGAAGAAATAATATTATTATAATGGGGATACCGAAACCAAAGAGGGACCTAACACCATTGTCTTCGTGCAGAAATTCCTGCAGAAAGTGGTAGGCCCATCTCCACTAGACTCCACATATCAGATAGAAAAGCACACGATCTCTCCGCCCGAAGCCACAACCGGGTGCCCCAGGCTAATCATCTTAAAATTCCTCAGTTTGTTGACAAACAACACGTTTTAATAAGTAAGAGCTACAATCAATCATGTGGGAGGGACAAAATACGGATCTCACAGGACCTGCCCTATGAAACCGCCAGAAACACTCAGTGTTTCACCCCATAGTCGCTAAACTGACAGCGCTGGCATCCCTTCAAGATGCTCTACCCAGCCAAACTGTAAGTTTCTATCGATGGCTCCTGGATTTCATATGAATCGCCCAGTCAAGCGAACACTACAGATCTGGCCAACAAGCTGCCCAACCTTTTAAAGCAGGTTGATCTTCCAAAGGAATTAAAACTTGTTTTGCCAGCTTAAGATGCCCCTCTCTTGGCAGTTGGAACAGTTTTCCCTTTTCTTTACAGGTTTTGTAGTTAAATTTCATGGTTACCTGGAGATGTTTTGCCAGCCGGGAGACTGGGCCTTTGGTGAGGAGGCCTTAAGCCTAGTTCACAGTAACTAGGCCCTTGATCCGCTTGCCGTGTTCAATCAGTGAATCCTGAACCAGGGAGGAACCATGGTTCGGGTAGAAGTTCAGGGGACTCATTTGGTGGCGTACCTCTTGCTGGTCCCTTATCTCCATGAGGCACTTCCTTAGACTCTAGTTACAAGGACTTTGGACTGCCACTCTTATTTGCAAGTATTATGTTTAAGATATTCTTCACGTTTAACAGTTGTAGATTAACTTGTTGGCAAAAGTTATTTTAGATGTACAGCAGCTATATTACTGACTGGGCAGATTATGGAGGGCTCCCCACGTTCACAAAGGGCTCAGTTGTTGCCATTACAAGAGCTGATTTTATCCTCTCCAGAGTTCATGATACCCTTTTTATTTAACTCTGTGGACTAATTATTCCTTGTTATTTGAACCCAGAGGTGGGGCGCTCCTAGACGGAGTAGGCTCAGGGTAGAGCTGTATCATGTACTTGTTTATTGAGGGGTGGGGTGGTTGGACACTCTGCTACCTCCTTCAAATTTTTTGGGAATATGGCATTTGGCATCATGTTTTACTGCTTTAATAGACAAGGAGGAACCTACTGTCACACTATTTTGTTCCAGTCACCTGAAGAGGGCGGACTAACCATCGGGGCAGGCCTCTTGATACTTTCCTATCAGAATAAAGCCTAATTCAGAGATTATTCAGAGGCCTTATGTAAATAGTTGCTGGGAAATTGGGAAGAGGGGGTTTAGGAGGGCTCTTAGGAATTACTGTATGTTTCTCACCTTTAGTTATTAGTTTAGTTTAGTGTCAGTGGCTCAGAAGGTAGCACACTTCGCCTCTGAGGCTGGGAGATCAGAGGGCTGTGGTTTCAGTTCCCACATCTGGCACTTAGGTTAATATCCAGTACTGACACTGTAGTGCAGCATGAGAGGGTGCTGCACTTCTGAGGTGCCGTCTTTCGGATGAGACGTTAAACCGAGGTCCCATCTGCCTGGATTGGTGGTAGTTCAGGTGGATGTTAAAGATCCTATGGCACTTATCGAAAGAGCAGGGAATTTCCCGTGTCCTGCTAAATTTCCCTCATTCACTGAAAATACCACCAACGGTTTCATCTGGTTCAAGGTCAGTTGGCATTCATCTGTATTCCCTTCCCCGGTCGTGCCTGAAAATAGGCAGGATTTGTCTAGTGCACTTACCCGTCAACAAAAACTAAATAAATAAATAAATAGGATAGATAAAGTTAAAGGGAAAGGGGTAGATAGAACCTTGCCAGAACTAGCTTATTACACTACTTCATTACCATTGTTGGTACTATTTGACTGGTCTCTCCTTCCTTTGATATTTTGTAGGTGGGGACAAAGTGGAGGGTGGGGAGGGCGTGCCCAGTGGGTTATGATCATATGTTTAATACAATATGTTGGTTACCTTTCAGATCTGAAACAAATGATGAATAATCCTATTAAAATTGTAACGTGGAATGTTAGGGGAGTTAGAGAGCCATTGAAAAGACACCAAGTTCTTAAACATTGTTCTCTACTCAATGCTGATATAATCCTCCTTCAGGAAACCCACCTGTTAGCAAGTGAAGCCATCACGCTACGACTGCAAGGGTCTCTCAATTTTATGCAGCTGGTGATTATTCCTCAAGCAGAGGGTGGCTATTTTAATTATGGGAGGTATCTCTTCAGGCTGAATCATCAATTGGGGACCTGGCGGAAGGTTCATCTTAGTTAAGGATCCCTCAATAATATAGATGTGGTCCTGGGATCTATATACGGACTGGTGGGAGGGATGCAAGCGTTCCTCATGATGCTAGCCAATAAAATTGCACCCTTTCTACCCACTTCCCTGATACTTGGGGGATTGGAACATTCATCTGACACAGGATCTAGATAGATCGTATTTACCTCTGAAACACCCATTTCATTCTCAAACCGCCCTTAAAGATTTCACAGAACTTCTGGGTCTATGCGATCCATGGCGTATCCTTAACCCTTCCCACCGCCTCTTTTCTTTCTACTTGGCTGTCCATCAATCCTGGTCCAGATTGGACTACATTCTAATCAGTCTCCCTTTCTCACTGGTATCTGTCAGGCTGTTATGGAACCAATTGTTTTATCAGACCACTCTGTGGCTTGATGACCCTTTCCCTGATCCTGACCACCAGAAAGATTGAGCTTGGAAATTAAACACACAATTACTTAAAGATAAGTCCATTGTCTCTAACATCCACTCTCTTATTCACTCATTCATGGACCTGAACAAAGGTACCATCCAAAGGGAAGATCTGATATGGTGTGCACCCAAATGTTATCTCGAGGCGAATTCATTAAAATAGCCTCACGGAAGAAAAGACAACGGGAAGCTAAATCCTTATCTCTTCTATCTCAAATTAAGAGTCCTAGAATCCTCCATCTTCCTCATCCTCCTCTGACTCCCTGGAGAAATTACTAGCTGTAAAAATGAATACACGAACTACTGCGTGAAAAGGCAGAATTTACTGTTTTAAAAACAAAACTAAATATACTGAGCAGGGTGAAAAGGCAGGCAGACTTCTGGCTTTACAGCTGGATAAACTAGAGTTCAGACTAATTCTCTCTATTTCTGCCCAGGATGGTGCTACACAAACTTTACTGTGGGATGTTGCTCAAGTCTTTGAAACCTTCTGTCATTACTCTTTATGGCAAAAACAACTCTACATCACCCCAAGCAATTTAAGCCTACTTGGAGACTCTTAACCTTCCCTGTCTACCAAATCATCTTCAACCTTCCTTGTCTTCCCCAATCACCCTAGAGGAGATAGAGGATGCAATATCTAGTTAAGCTCTGGATAAGGCACTAGGCCCTGATGGTTTTCCTTCTAATTTCTACAAGACTTTTCTAAAGACTTAGCCCTCTTCTGTTAACTCTCTTTAGATATATGTTTAGCGCTACTTCATTAGACACGACTCTACTTGAAGACACAATAGTTATTTTACTCAAACCAGATAAACCCTCTACAAATCCAGCCAGTTACTGCCCTATTCTCTCTTCTAAATTGTGACATCAAGATTTTAACCAAGGTACTCTCCCAGTGTATTAAGAGAATCTGGACTCCCCTATTAAGTCCTGAACAGGTGGGTTTTGTCCTGGCAGATCTTCAGCTGATCACCTTAGGACACTTAAACATATCTTCCACTTTGCTCAATCCTCTTAGAATCCTATGGTGTTAATTTCTTTAGACGCAGAGAAAGCCTTTGATAGGGTGGACTGACGTTCCTCTGGATGACTCTGGAAAGAATGGGCTTTCCATCCAATTTTCTTCAATGGATCCAAACAGTTTACTCCTCTCCTCGGCAAGGATATTATATATGTTGGTCTTTTCCTCTTGTTTTCCTCTGTTCACTGGCACCAGACAGGGCTGCCCTCTTTCACCCTTTTGTTTAATCTTTATTTAGAACCTCTTCTTCGTCATATCAAAGGTCTCCTCTGATTAAGGGCATCTCAATACTTAACCATTCTCTTACTTTCTCGGTATTTCGGATGACATTCTGCTCCACCTAGAACAACCAGTATCCTCCTGGAACACATCCTTGAAATTATTGCTCATTATAGCCGATTTTCAAATTATAAACTGAACCTCACTAAACGAAAATATTCCTCTTAAACTGCTTCACTCATAGAGCAGACTTCAACCACATTAGGATGAAATGGTCTCCCAGTTCACTTAAATACTTGGGTATATGCTTAACCACTGACCTCATGAAAAAAGAAATTAAATTTGGATAACCCGGTAACCACCATTCAACACGATCTGCAGAGGTGGGAATCTCTTCCCTATTTTTATGGGGCAGGATAAACATCATTAAAATTAATGTTCTCCCCTGCCTTTCCTACCCCCTCAACTTGCAGAATATCTGGCTCCCTCTCTTTTTTCCAGCATATACATGCTCTCATCACAGGTTTCATCTAGCTAAATAAACACCCAAGGCGTTCTTTTCTCAAACTAAATCTTCCCAAAGAAAGTGGGGTCTTCGCTATCCTAATTTCTTCATATACTACTGGGCTAGTCATCTTTCACGGGCTGGTAGATAGTTTCCTACCACTAACAATGAATACACCCTATGTGGTTGCAACTAGAATGTTGCCTTCTGAATTTACATAATCTGTATCCTACACGATCTTCTATTCTTCCAGACAATCTCTCCCTGTCCCATTAAGACACTCAATGATTGATACCACATTTAGACTTTTCTCTCAGCATTGCTCTACTACAAGATGTCTCCATAGCTTGATTTTGCTCAACCAATTTTCTATAACCCTACCATTAAGATCAATGTTACCAGTCTCACCCCCAACTGGTTACCTAAATTACAAAGGTACCTTAGTGGCAGACCTATATTCACACAATGCCATTCTCTCCTCTTCTGAACTCCTCGTGAAATTCAAAATAAAGCAACGGCACATATTCAAGATCTTCCAACTGAGACATCTGGTAGGTAGACAATTTGGTGTTACCCCAACCTACTAAGATAAGTCACATTTTAAATCATTTGCAAGACCTCTCCTCCAAATCACATTGCATTTCCTTGCTGTATGCCTATTTTCTAACTATTATGTTTCCAGTCCCTATCCAGGCTCCCAGGTCTGGAATTTTCTTTGCCTGACTCATCCTTTAATTGAGAACAAATATGGCAGGATCTATATACATATCACTCACAGGACAGATTCAGACTTACCCAGTATGAGATCCTAAATAATATGTACTATACTCCGGTCAAACTGGCAGGCTTCAGACCCCACTTGCTCCAGGTGGGGTAAACAAAAAGGGAATCTATTACTTGTTTTTTGGCAGTGCGAAAAGGTTGCTCAATATGGCAAAATATCCAATCTAAGTTGGACCCCTTATTGGGGTTGGAGGATCTTTTCACAGCTGAAATATGTGTTCTTGGTGTGTACTCCAATGTTAGGTCAAGGAACATAAATTTCATATGGCCTTATATCCATTGCTGTTAAAAGGCTTGTGCTCAAACACTGGTTATATCACATAACTAATGGCTGACGGAACTCTCAACAAGTTTTAGAACTGAACATTTAATTGCTGGTTCAAACAACAGGCTGGCATCCTTTGAGAAAAAAGGGGAAACTTTATGTTATACTTGCATTAATTTTGCAAATGGACTTTAACTCTCCTCATTGTTATCTTTAATAAAATGTCTAATACCTCCTTTTTCTTTTTTATTCGGTGGGCGCGCTCCAAGGGGTGGGGAGAGGAGTTGTGTATTGTATTTGCGTGTGCCGATTGTAATACACAAAGTCTATACTTTATATTATGAATACTTTTATAAAATCAATAAAAGTTGAATTTCAAGAAAAAAAAAGATTCTATCTACGAGGTCAATTTGAAGGGTGGATTGTAAAGCCTCCAAAACAAATTTGATAAAATCTGAGCCCTCTGTCCCCTACTACTCTAGCAGACACAAACTGGAGGACCTGTCACCATTTTCTAGATGCTCCAGCTTGAATCTATGGAGTTTATTTTCGTGAGCAGCCCAGAGGTTAACTGCTGAGGATTGCCCAACTGATTCAATGACCATTTTCATGTCAGTCAGTATGGTGTCTGCCCGGTCTCTACAGTAAGAACCAAAGTATTAAAAGAGTCAAGTTTGTTGCTTAAATTTTCAATGGTTTGTTTGAATTCAGATTTCAGTTCCTGCAACGCCACCAACAAGGATGTGTTCATTAGCCCTAAGTTCCCACCTACAGAGAAACAGCTACACCTTTAGCTGCACCGCTGGTTGCTTCCCAGCTTTACTCTTTCCAGTCTCTTGCAGCTGGTTCTGACAAGGCTTCCCATGTCAGAGAAAAATGAAAATGGTATCAACAGAACATGGAGAGCAAGCTCTGTCAAACTAGGGTAAAATAACGGGTAAAAAGCCTTAAACATTAAGGTGAATGTTAACACTGAACAGGAGCTACTGAAAAAGCATCCTTACCAGTCAACTGCAAGTTTGGCCTCCAATGCCTAGCATTTTAATTAACCAAACTGTGTTTAGAATACCAATACCCATATTGTGAAACATGTAAGGTTTGTAACAATAAAATGCTTAAGCAATAAAACACAACTTATAAACTGATTACTTTGCAGAACCCTATTTACCCAGGTTCAAGAAGGGTGGGTAGGGATTGTATCAATCACTAGTAAACCCTTAAAAGAGTCGGCCAGTGGCAGAGAGCTGACGTGCTATGCATCTTACCCCTCACCACACCGATGACCAGGATTCGGGAATGAGCTTGGGTCGCCAGAAGGCAGTGGGACGGGAGAGCTAGGAGTGGATCGAGCAGCCACCAAAAAGTTTTCCTCTCCTGGATCGGGTGATGGGTCAGCTCCACTCTTGACTGCCACAAGGTGGAGGTCTGGTGGTACCGCCAACACACAAGCAACTGACAAGAGTCAGGGGAGGGGAGCTGTGGTTCCAGGACTCATGCGCACCTCTATGCATAGCCCATGCTGCCATGGCTAGGGAGAAAACAGAAAGTGGTCAGCTCAGGCTCTATGAAATCCTGCTGCCCCACGTTGGCATCCAATTGAGAACCTTAGTACTGGATCTGTGTCTCTAGATGGGGGAGGATGGCCATGTCCCACCTGGCCCCACCATGAGGGGCAATCCATGGGATCTCAGGGGATCCAGGTCGAGGCTGAGGCAGAATGCGGGTGGAGGGGTGAGGACAGGACTGATGAGCCTGCTCAAGCAGATCAAAGGAAGAAAAAAAAATATATATATATATATAAAACCTTAGAAGAAAGAACAGTTATGTACTTACCAAGAGAATCTCTTTCATCGGACCACACCTATAGAACTATAAATCGAAGGCTCTAGGACCACATGGGCACTTTTTCAAGCAGTCCACCAGGGGCCGTCCATAACAACATCAGACACTGGCCACTGCATAAAGGTGGTCAGCCCCTTCCCTCCTCAGTTCTCCGCTGGAGATCATGCTCAGTGGACCTCTCTGTATGGTACCAGAAGAGAATGTAGGACTCTGTCAACCAGGTGAGGCAGAGGGATACATAGATACATAGACACTGTCAGCAGATAAGGGCCTATGGCCCACCCAGTCTGCCCATTTGAGCTTGTAAGTTCACTTTATGTTTTCCTAGAAGTCTGTTGCCCTCCCCTGATCTCCAGAATTTCCTTATGTCTGTCCCTGCATTCTTAAATCCTGTGATTGTTTCAGCCCCACTATTTCCTCTGGCAGGATGTTCCACTTGTCTACCACCCATTCTGTGAAGAAATTCTTCCTCACGTTTCTCTGAATTGCCCTCCCTCCAACTTCATCCCAAGCCCTCTAGACCCAGAACATCTTTTTGCTGAAAAATAGTGTATTCCTGCACTCTGTTCTTCCCTGTAAGATACTTGTATGTCTCTATCATATCCCCTCTCTCCCTCCTCTCCTCCAGGGAGTACATATACAAGTCCTTCAACCTATCCTCATACGACTTGTGATGCAATCCATGTACCATCTTTCTTGCCCTCCTCTGAACCTTCTCTCTACCCTGTCTATGTCTTTATGTAGGTAAAGTCTCCAAAACTGTACACTGTACTCCACATTGGGGCCTCGCTAGTGTCTTGTGTAGTGGAATTATGACCTCTTTTTCCTGCTGGTGATGCCCCTGCCTATGCATCCCAGCATTCTATTTGCTTTTACCTGCTGCCTTGTCGCATTGTTTTCTACCCTGAGGTCATTAGAGATGACCCCAGGATCCCTTTCCTGCTTGGTGCATGCTATATCCTTCCCCCCACCAAACTGATACATTGTTCCAAGGTTTTTGTGCCCAGATGCATTATCTTGCACTTCTTTGCATTGAATTTCAACTGCCAAACCCCTGGTCATTCTTCAAGTTTCTGCAGGTCCCTCCTCATTCTGTCTACACCCTCTGGCATGTCCACTGTGTTACAGAGCTTTGTGTCATCAGTGAACAGGGAAATTCTGCCTTCTCGTCTCTTGCAATGTCACTGATGAAGATGCTGAA
This sequence comes from Neoceratodus forsteri, assembly GCA_016271365.2. Classification (NCBI taxonomy): domain Eukaryota; kingdom Metazoa; phylum Chordata; order Ceratodontiformes; family Ceratodontidae; genus Neoceratodus; species Neoceratodus forsteri. The sequence goes on along the minus strand of CM057459.1, from coordinate 478,300,149 downwards.
TAGGACCAGTCCCAGCACTGATCCCTGTGGTACTCCACTGGTCACTCTTCCCTCTATGGAGTGACAGCCATTTACCAGCACCCTCTGTGTCCTTCCGCCCAGCCAGTTACCTACCCACCACACTACTGTCCTGCCCCTCCCCATATTCCCTAATTTGTTTAATGGCCTTCTGTGTGGCACAGTGTCAAAGGCCTTGCTGAAGTCCAGACAGACTATGTCCACTGCCCTCCCTGATCCACCTCCCTTGTCACCCAGTCGAAAAATTCAATGAGGCTGGTCTGATATGATCTCCCCTGGTGAAACCATGCTGCCTTGGGTCTTGTAGTCTGTTGGCAACCACATGTTCCACCAATCTCTCCTTCAGTAGTGCTTCCATGATCTTCCCACTACTGAGGTGAGGCTGACTGGTCTGTAGTTCACCGCTTCCTCTTTGTTCCAGCTTTTGTATAATGGAACTACATCTGCTGCCCTCCAGTCTTTGGGTACCCACGGTTCCAGTGATCGGATAAACAGGATTGCCAGAGGTTCAGCCACCACCTCTCTTAGTTCTTTTAGGACCTTGAGGGTGCACCCCATCGGGCCCCATTGCTTTATCAACTCTTATTCCTTCCAGTTCCTTCAGGACCCTTTTTCGTGTAAAGGGACTCATGTCCATTTCTGCGCTGTCCCACCCCTTGTACTCCCTTCAGGCACATTACCCTCCTCTTCCTCAGTAAAGATTGAGCAGAAATACCTGTTCAATATTTCAGCTTTACTGTTGTCATCCTCCACGCAGTCCCCATCCTCCCCTTCAGTCTCACTATCCTCCCTTTGTCTTTCTTTTTTCACTGATGTACCTGTAAAGGTTTTTGTCCCTCTACCCACACTGACTTTTGCAATGCGTCTTCTGTCTGAGCTTTGGCTTCCCTTACTGACCTCCCTGCCTCCCTTTGCTTCTCCTGGTACTTCTCCCTATCCCCTTCTGTCTGCATCTTTTGTATTGTCTGAATACAATCTTTTGGCTTTCACTTTCTCCGCTACCTACTTGGAAAACCATAACGGCTTCCTCTTCCTTTTCCCCTTGCTAACCTGCAAGGGATATAGGAAGAACCATCATGGAGAAGGAGACAGCTATGATAAAAGTCTCAGGACCCTGTAGAGGGAAGGTGGGTGACATGGCATGGCCTGATAAGAGAGATTCTCTTGAAGATCTACTGTTACAGTAAGTATGTAACTGTTCCATCTTCTTTGAGGATATCTCTTTCATCAAGCCACACCTATGGAATGAGTACCAAGCAATGCACCATAAACAGTCCTGGCAGTGACTGGAGCCTACGGGCCTAAGAAAGCAGGCCTTGAAGCACAGCTAGGCCAAAACCAGCCTTCGAGAGGCAAATGTCCAGACTGCAATGTTTAGTGAAAGCATGAACAGTACCCCAAGTGGAAGCTGCACAGATGACTGCAATCACCCATTTCTGAAACAGGCAACAGATGTGACCATGCCACTAGTGGAATGACCACAAATAACTCCAGGAAGTTCCTCACCACACTTCCTGTAACAGAAAATAATACAGTCTGCTAACCATTTGGACAGGCACTGTTTAGAAACTGGGGTGCACTCTTTCCCAGAGCAAATGACACAAAAAGCTGCAAGGACTTCCTGCAGTCCTTAGTGCAGTGCATATAGTACCTAAGTATTCTAGTACATCTAGAGTATGGAGCAGTGCTTCCCTGGACTAGCATGCTCAGGAAAATAAACTGGCAGGTGGATGGTTTGATTTAAAGTAAACTCAGATACCACCTTTGGTAAAAACCTAGGATCAGTACACAAATCAAGTAAGGAGGCTCACACATTAGAGCCAGTAGCTTTGATATCCTTCAAGCAGAAGTCACTGCAACTAAAATCAACGCTTTCCAAGAAAAAAGCATAACCACAACTCCCAGCTGGCTCAAAGGGAGCCAAAGTAAGTTTCTGCAAAACAAAATTTGGGTCCCAAGCCAGGACTGGATTCATAATAGGAGGCTTCAGGTTTAGAATTCCTTTCAAGAACGTACAGTCCACCTCCAGCTAGGTAACCACACAACCCTCAATAGGCACACAGAAATCTAAAATGGCAGCCAAGTGCACTTTGACTGAGGAATACTGCAAGCCTGCATCTGATAAGGACAGCAGATACTCCAGAACCTGATTAACTGGACAGGTAAATGGATCCAAGTGATGAGAAGCGGCCCATGAGTAAACCACTTCCACTTCATTAAATAAGTGGATCTGGTGGAAGGTTTTCTGGCAGCCACTAGGACATCAGTCACCTTCTGGGAAACCCCAAACCTGGCAATGGCTATGTTTTCCAGTAGCCATGCATGACCATGAAGAGATCTGAGGTCTAGATGGACCAGGGTTCACTGTTCCAGTGACAGTAAGGCCTTGCATAGGGGCAGGGCAGAGGCACTGGAGGTCCGCTGACAGCTGTTGTAGTAGGGAGAACCACACCTGTTGAGGCCATGGGGAGCAATGAGGATCAGAGCTGCCCCCTCCATTTGGAGTTTGAATAGCACACTCTGATTTAGAGGAAGGTATATAGGAACCTCCCTTTCCAAGAGAGTGACAACATGTCTTACCAGAAAATTCCAGGCCCTTGAGCGAGCAAGCAGAAAAGCGTCTGTTTTGCATTGCATGGGGACACAAAAGCTCCAGTTCTGGATGTTCCCATCTGTCGAAGAGGTTTTCCAGCCACTCAGGTCAGCAGTTCCCATTCATGCACCCTGGACTGGGACCTGCTTAGCTTGTATACTAAGACGTTTTGGATGCCTGGAACATGTGCCGTTGACAGTTCTAGACTATGTTCCAGAGCCCAATACCAGACTCTCATCGCTTCCTTGCACAGGTGCTAAGAGTGAGTTCCCCCCACCTTGTTTCTTGATGTAATGCATCACACTGATGTTGTCCATCTGTACTAGCAGAGGACCTGGGCACAGATGAGCTTGGAAGGCTTGTAGCCCATATAGGGACAGCTCGCACTTCTAGAACATTTATATATAAGTTGCTCTACACTGGGATCCACGTACTCTGTATCTGATGGAGCCCCAAGTGTGCACCCCAGCCCATCCCCAAGGCAACTGTTGTTGAAATCTGGTGAGGGTCAGGGATCAGGAAGGAACCCCTTTAACAGATTGCTGGGTTCTATCCACCACTTGAGCACTTTGTGTACAGCAGAAGTAACTAGAACTCTTTGTTCTAGATCATCTGTGAGCTGGTCTCACTGGACTCTTAGGGGTCACTGAGGGATCCTCTTTTGCAGCCTGGCCAAAGGTACTGTGACAATGGCCACTGCCATAAGACCAGGAGTCGGAAGGAATGTCCTGGCTGAGACATACCGGCTGTCGTGTTCCAGCAGAGCCTGGATAATGAGTCCTTCAGCCCTGTCAGAAAGGCTGAACCCTGAACTGTGTTCAACATTGCTCCTATGTACTGCAGGCACTGACAAGATGCCAGACAGACTTGGGTATGTTAACAGTGACCCCCAGAGCATCGAATAGCTGCCTCATTCAAGCTAAAGTGTGAGGAGCTAATCTTTAGGGTGGGATTTCAACAGCCAGTCATCCAGGCAGGGAAAGTCATAGAGACCTTCCATGCGAAGGGGCTGCTGCCTACTGCCATGCTTTTGGTAGACATGTGGCACAGAGGACAAGTCAAAGGCATTACACTAAATTGGCACTGCTCCCCTGGAACAGGAACCTCAAATACTCTCTTTGAGGTCTGTAAATTGTGATATAAAGATAGACATCCTCATGTCAAGAGAAAGATCCAATCTCCTGCTTGCAGCAGCAGAAGCAGGCCTTGTAGGGTGACCATTCTGAACTTTTGTACTCTATGAAAAGTTCAGGTCCCTGAATCTAGAACAGGCCACAGGTCTCCTGTCCATTTCGGGACTAGGAAGTAGCGAGAATAGAACCCTGTGTTGCTTTGTTCGAAGGCACAGGGTCTGTGGCCTTCTTTGAAGCACAGTCTGAACTTCCTCCAAGAGCAGAGGAAGGTGATCTGGAGGAAGGTGAGCTGGCAATGGTGGATGATCTGGAGGTGTGTCCAAAAGTTCAAAAGCATTACCCTGTGCTAGGATTTCCAGAATCCAGGCATCTGATGTCGCTTCCTTCCACTGAGGCAGACCCCTTACAACCACCCCTGAGGTAATGGTGGATGGATGGTGTACAAGGAGTCAGGCAGAGTCAACTGTGGCTGGTCATCCTGCGCCACCACTACTAGGGGCTTTTGAATGTGCACCTGGAGTGGTGGCTGGGGTGGGCAAGGCTCCTGCTCCTTTGCCCTTACCTTGCTGTCTGGTGGCTGGATGGTGTCTAGCACCAGCTGGATGAAAGGTACCCTTTGCCTACTCCTTGGTTGAGTAAGGTAGAGGGAGTGCACAGACTTCAGGTCCTGCCTGAGGTCTGAAGGTTAGAAATAACATCTTGGACACGAGAATTAAATAGTTTATGTCCTCTAAAGGGGCACTGAGAATGGACTGTTACATGTCATTTGCAAATCCTGCCACCTGAGCCAGGAGTACCTCCTTAGACAGATGTCTGAGGCATCATCCCTGGCAGAAGCATCTGAAACATCCCAGGCCATGCAAGCAAATGTTTTCCTACATCCAGCCCTACGCTGTAAGAAAGCCTTAAGGAGTTCTTGTTTGGGGTACCCTCTGGTAAAGGCTTGTGCAGTTGCTTTGGCCTTTCTCCAGACAGTGTTCTGGTACTTAAAGAGCTAGTGTACTGCCAGGAAACTGCCTTCAATTAATTGTAACTTCAGATGCAGTCAGCTATCACTTCTTATATCTAAAGTATTTTTATTTTCTGTTTGCTAATTAGAAGATTTTCCACCTGGCAGTACTGGGGTGATGTGTGGAGCAGCACTCTGGAGGAAAAAAAACAGTTCTGTTCCTTCCACTGTTGTACATCAACACTGAGATCACACTGACTATGAAATCACTTGTAACCAATGAGAACCATTTCTACTGCCAGGTTTCACTTTTACATGAAGTACCAGGGACTGGCTCTCCCTGGTTACTAAGTAATGTCACAATTTCCTGCATTTTGATTGGTAGCTTGTGAGAGTCACTGCTCAGGCTGCAAGGATTCTGGTGCTTCAAGGTGTTTGGTCTCATTTCTGATGATGTAGTGGGAGGAACATAACTGACTTTCTCCCCTCCAGACAAAGTGCTGCTCCACACATCACCCCAGTGCTGCCAGGTAGAAAATCTTCAATTAACAAACTGAAAAGACAAAATACTTGAGATGTAAGAAGTGATAGCTGACTGCATATGAAAATTACTATTAATCCCAAGCAGTACACTAGCTCTTTAGCCATGTGGTCTGATAGTTGGCAGTCCTAAGGCCCAGGGAGGCTGAGGCAAATGTCCTCTTGCCTAGCATTATCCAACCTTCTGGACTCTTTATCAGGAGGGAGGGAGCTCAGGAGTTTAGTGCCACTGACTTATCACAGGCAGCATTAATAACCACAGAGTTTGCCTCAAGCTGGGTGGCAAAAGAGCTTCCCAGAAGCAGCCATGTACCTTTGTCTGCCTTCCTTTATGTGGCTGGGATTACATTTGGCCTGTACCAGGCAGCAAAGGTAGCATCCTCTAGGGCAGAAAGAACAGGTGGTACCGCGAATAGGGATGAATCAGGAAACCCAAGAAATCTGTTACATTTTTTCTTGCTGGTACCTGTTCCTCTAAATGTAAACCCATGGCAGCCTGTAACTGCTGCATTATGGTGAGAAAAGTTGGGTCTTCTGGTGGGGATATTGGAGTTTGGACCACAGTGTCTTTACTGCAGGTGCACAAAGTAGAGCTAGTGCCCCTCATAAGGGCTTTCAGCATAGTCCTCAGGTTCCTCCTCATCATCGTGCATTATGAAATCAGGATTATATTCAAAATAGTCATTGACTTGGCTGATGGGTAGCAGGAATGCACCGGCAAGGTTGGTGGCACCCTAGGAGGCAGCTAAGGCACGCCATAGTCTGTGTTGTTGTTGGGGGGGTGTTGGGCCCCTGGAATGGGAGGAGGGCAGCAGGTGTCTGAGCATGTCTGTGAAGGAAGACAGAACTGCCAGGATGCCAGCGCCCATGTGGTCGACAAATGTGCTGGTAAGAATCGACAGGGAAGCAGTGTACCTAACAGCAATATACCAGCCATACTAGGCCTGGTAGCACAAATGTCATGATCTGGCGCCAGAGTTGTGTCAATGGTCCGGGGTGGAGGAGCGCATCATTGCCATAGCAGTTGAAGGCACACAGAGGAGGCTGCACCTGCTGTGTGAGGTGCGACCTGGAATGCACAGGGGAGATGATCTCACACGCCTTTCTCCTGGTGCTTGTGCTTATGGCTCCCAGATGACTTTTCCTGGGATTTTAAGGACCTGGAACAGTGGGTCCAGCAATGCGGTGGTGTCTTCTGTTGGAGCAAGCTAAAGCACCCTCTTTATGGTGCAATAAGCGGCGATGCGCTGGGCGGTAAAAGTTTCTCTGTTTGCGTTCTAACCTGCTGGAGCTCCTTCTCCATGTGGGCTACCTGTTGTAGCAATAGGTGCTTCTTCAGGGCCCCTGCCGACACCACTGAGTGGCAGACTTGAATTCTCTGCAGACTGGGAAAGCTTTCACGTTGTGGTCTGGGCTGAGGCAACAGATGCAGACATCGTGAGAACTGCTAGTGTAGATCTTCTCACTGCAGTCACAGTACTGGAACAATTTTAACTGTCCTTTTGACGATATACAAGTCATCAAATTCACTTGTAAAAGTGATTATGGAGCAATACTGAAAAAAAAAAGCGGCATCAATAGCAGCAGCATTTCCATCAGTGATCTCAGTGTGGTCAATGGAGGGAAAAGAACTGAGAAGGAAGGGCTGCCCATGTTTATGTAGCAGCCAACATCTGACATCGCCATAGGCGACACCTGGTGGACTGCTTACAAATGTTTTGGTGTGGTCCTATCGCTTTGTGGTTTAATAGTTCCATAGATGTGGCCTGATGAAAGAGACATCCTCAAAAAGATACATTACCATGGATAGTAATTTCTTATTCAAACAGGAGTTTACTAGTGTTGTTATACAAGTCTTCAGACTCCAAGTAGTACCTTCGAGACTGGGTCTAGAACCCGTTTAGGAAAAGGATTCTGTAGTATCACAGTCCTAAATCTGGCATCCTTTCTGGACTGGATGTCCAAGCAGTAATCTTTGTAAGGGTGTGTACTGTAGACCAGGTAGCTGCTTTCCAAATTTCTTGTATAGGAATGCCCCTCATAGCTGCAACAGGGGCAGAAGTAGTTCTGGTAGAAAGTGCTTGCAGGTCCTTAGGTGGCTGCTTGCCATCCTCCCATAACAAAACTGAAAGTAAGAATTATCCAATGCAAGACACTCTTCTTAACTGCTGGCTTGCCTTAGCTTAGCTAACCATAGTGACAACTGTGTAACGTCAGTTCTGGCCTCTTGTTCTATCCAGATAAAAGCACAAAGTCTGTTTTATATCAAAGCTACAGTGTTTTTCTCACCTGTTTGTAAGATGCTTTGCAAAAACTCGGGTACAGATACGGACTGATTTAGGTGAACTTCTGACACCATTTTAGGGAGGAATTTTCTGTGTGTCCTCGTCAAGACTTTATCTCTATGTCAGACAATTACCTTTAGCTCTGTACAAATGGCTTGCAGTTTACTGACCCTCCTGGCAGAAATCATAGCTATTAGAAAACTTTTCCAGGTTACTACTTGAGATCTGCTGAGCCCACTGGTTCGAAGGAAGACTTCACTAACTCTGCTGAACACAGGTTCTAATCCCACTGAGGACTGGTTCCCTCAGTGGGAGATCTAAATAATTCAGTGAGCTTTGATTTGAGTGAGTCAATAAGAGGAAGGTAATTTGAGCGAAGGTATAAGAGTGACTGGGAACTGGGGCAAACAGGATTTTTGGAGCGACGGTGAAAAGGGCTGGTGTTCATTTACAGCTAGTGTCAGGATTAGCCAATAGGGAGGAGGCTACTTGAGTCTGGAAATCATTTAGGGATGTGTGTGAGTGGGTTGTTTTGAGCTGGCCGCCTGGTGTAGGAGAGTGTCCCTGCCTACGAAGCCTGGCAGGCCTGAGTTCAATACTGGATGAGATTGTGTTTATTTGAATGTTTTCTGTTTTGTTGTGTTTATTCTTTTTATTTGTAGCGGGGAATTTGTAATTCCGCAGTTCTGCCCCTCGACGAGTGCCTCCCTCCAACGTTCTCCCCCTCCCAAATCTATCCCTCCCTCCTGGGTTTTCTCCTGTCCCAGTGTTTACCCCCTCCGAGTTGATAATCTAAAGATTGGGGTGTGGGTGATGAAGCCCCCACAATGAGGGTGAGGGGCTAGTCAGAAACAAGAGATGCATGGGAGTTTTGGTGAAGTAGTGTATTGCAGCTTACTATAGTGCTGCTCACTGCATTGTTTGTTTTTATTTACTCACTGTTGTGGTCGGCGTTATGTTGCAGTAGCTGTTATCACATGGTACCAAATGATCCAGATCCTTGAAAAGTCTTCTGAACACTGATTGTTAGGCAAATGAGTTTTCTTTGAGAGTCAAACAAAACACTGGCACCACCCAATTTCAAATGCAAAATGACTTTATTTCAACCAAATGCCAAACAGCTCAGGTAAAATCACATCTACCAGTTTCACTGTCACCTGAGTATCGATGCTGTGGTGACAGCAGCTGGCTGGAAGGCAATTTACCTAATGTTAACGTTGAAATAAAGCCATTTCGCATTTGAAACTGGATGGTGCCAGCATTTTGTTTGACTCGCTGTGCTGTTGGGATTTATGCTGGGCAAGCATCCCTTGTGGTTTAGAGCTGATTGCTGCTTTGAAAGTGATTTTTCTTTGCCCACTGACATACAGTCTGATACAGCCACTAGGTGTGCCTTTAAGGTAAGGAACCTGTCCGAGTGACTTGATAAGTCGACCTCCAATAGGAAGACTTTACATCAAGCACAACAAATTGTAAACCTTTTTCATTTTGAGGAACACATATTCCTGGTTAGCTGGTTTTCTGGACACATTCAGCACTTCCAATACTTCACTGGGCAGATTTAAACTACGGTAGTTCTTCAAGAACCAAGCCTTCAGGCATTGTTCTGAGACCTAGATGAGTCACACTGCCCCATGACATCAGCACATTGTGTCTCTGGGGCAGGGAGACTGGGGTTCATGGTGACTGTCAACAGAAGAGAGCAGCAGGTACACCTTGCCCATTCTGGTACTATCAGGTCATTGATGCAGACTTCCTACTCAGTGTTAGCAGTACTCTTTCAGTGGGGCTGGGGAAAAGCATAGAGAACCTTCCCTTCTACGACAAGGACAGTCCATCCTCTGGGCTGTCACTCTGGAGAGTGGTTTGCAAACAAAACTCAGGAATCTTTCTGTTCTCCCATGAAGTCAACAGATCCACTTCTGGAGCCTCCCACAGTCTGAAAATTTGAGTTCAGCACTTGATGGTCTAGTGATTGATTGTGGTTTCCCGAGTCATCCTGCTTAGGGAGCCTGCCAGCACACTGTCTTTGCTTGGCAGATGTACCAGTCATTCTGACTTCTAAAGAGTATACCAAGTTCCATATCCTCACTGTCTCTGTACGGAGTTTTATGGATCTGGTAACTCCTTGTTGCTTATGTAATACACCGTCTTAACTGGAAAGTTTGTTCTTGTAAAGGGAGGAAAAAGACTGCACCGATAGGAGCGATGCTCGGAATTTATCTGGTTTATGTGCCCCATGCACTCCTGTGAGTCCCAGACTACTCACTGTCATGTTCTCTAGGTGCCCTCTCCCCCCTAGTAATTTGACATCTGCTGTGAGGACTTTGTTGGAGATGTCTGAAGGAAGGGAATGCCTTGTCTGACATTGCATATTTCTTTCCACCATACCAATGCCTGTACCACCTTGTGTGTGATTGGTACCGGCAGTTCTAGTATTGCAGTTCTCTGATACCAGTGCTTTCTTAAGTGGTATTAGACAGCTCTTAATTGCAACTTAGCCCTTGCAGAAATGCCTGTTCAGTCTTTTGAGGCCTACCAGAATGTTTCTGAGCACCCGTATGAGGGATTCTGCCCTGTGCATTGGCAAGAATACATACTGCAGATGCCCTCCTATATACCATGCTCAGCTTTGGTTCTATGAGCTCCAGTATTTAACTGTATTCTTGATGCGATTTTGCTGAATTTAGGAGGAACCCAATTTCTTGAGTGTGCTTTTTAGCAAGTGTTTTGAGTGAGCGGCCTCCTCTTGTGTTTTCCCCTTATGAGTCAGTCAACCCACAGAGAAACACCATACCTTTCTTTTGCAGATGTGCTGCTACTATGACCAGGCACTTAGTGAACATGCTTGGTGCTTATGTTAAACCCTCTTGGTGATGAGGTTAACCCAAATGGCATTGCTGAGAGCGGTATACTTTTATTTAACAGGTTGTTTCCCGACACTGGAAGCTTGCCCCGCACCAAAATCCCAACACTACAACACCCGACAGTTACATTTGACCATGAGAGAGTTTGTTACATTAAGTAAAGGGGTGCGGGGTGAAGCCCCGAGAACATGACAAACTCCGCGGCGAGGCGATCGGGTACAACCGGGTGTTGAATTACGCAATCATCAGGGTGTCAGGAAACAGCCTGTCGAGATGTAATAGTATATCCCTGAGAGCTGGTAATAAGTGCTTAACCTGAACTTCAGATATTTTCTGTGGCTTGACTTATCAGAATATGAAAGTAGGCATCTTTCAGATCCAGAGATCTAACCATTCTCCCTTTTGCAGGGATGGAATCACAGTGCTCCTGTGTCAAAATCTTGAATATTTTCTTTATCAAATACCTGTTCAGGAACCTTAGGTACAGGATGGGTCATCATTCCTCATTTTTCTTTTGGTGAGAAATTATCTAGAAAACAGACCCTTTCCCAGCTGTGAGACAGGGACTTTTCCACTGCTTTCAGCTGCATTACTTTACCAACGCTAGCTCCAGGAAAGCGTTTTGTACCTGTGAGCTGGAAAGACTCCTGGTCTGCTTAACCTTGGAAATTTTACAAATTGAAGGGTTAAGCCCTGGCTTACTGTTTCCAGGACACACTTGTCTGTGCTAATTTTAGGCCCTCATAGAAACAGTGGGCCAGGCACCTCCCAACTGGCAGTGAGATTATGGTAACATGGGTGAAACTGTCAGGGGTTAGCTTTGCTTGTGGCTGAGGAGTTGATGCAGGCTGCTGTCTTACCCCTCCTTCCTCTGCTTCTCCCAGCACACCTCTGTAATGGGTATTTACAATGGATGTAGGGTCTGCTATAGTATGCCCTACTCCTACCTCCACTTCCATAAAACTTGAAAAAGATAGAGGCCTTTTCTTTTCAGTCACATTTTGAAACACAAACTTTGCTCATCCACTTTATTCCATGTATGCCAATGTTTTGCACTTGGTACCCTGAGTCAGGGTAGTCACCTTAAGCCAGGAAAACTTTCTCAAAGCCACTGAATGTACTAGTGCCCTAGCTTCAGTGTCATTTACATCTATGGTCATCTGGAACTAGTACATAGCTGCCTCTAGATTTGTCTATCTGCTTTTCAGGCAGAGGGACCTTAAGTGCATTTCATTTTGCTTCCTTTTGCCAGCTGTAGTATTTGGTTGGTGTTCAGAAAGTCTTTTTAGCTTTTCATGGCTGCCATAAGAGCCACAGTGCTCCAGGTAGGAAGTTCTGTGCTTGTTACTGGGAGGTGGCTTAGCAGTTTCTTCTGTCTCCTGGCTGCCAGGAGTGCTGCTTATTATAGAGAAGTGCTTTGCAGCTTTTTCCGTCTTCCTGGGTTCCAAAGACTGCTGTGGAGAAGAGCCATCTGAAGTGTGCTTCTCCTTCTCTTTTAGTGGTACTTTTCTCCATATTTTTATACTCTGGCTGTTTTAAAGCAAGGCGCAAACTGGTGCAGACACAAAAACTGATGTTTAGGTTGCCCTTTTTCTTTGCAGAGTTCATAATTTTCAAAATTGTGATCTCGCCACAATAAACAGAGTAAGGTATTTGGCCATCTGCTTTTGCCAGTCAGTGCTTGCAACATATACACTGTTTAAATTCTGTAGGCCGGTATTCTTTTAGGCCTTCCTGTCATGCTAATTTGACAAGACGTAATAGAAGAATTCTTTCTGGAGGTTGTATTTGACAAAAAGTACAACTGGTTAAAAATGCATGATTTAGAACTGGGAACCTGAACCAGAACCAGGAATTGGTGAAAACCATGGTTCTCTCTATTCCAGGAACTGAAGTGAAAATGAGAAAAAGTTCTAAAATTACATAAGACTAAGCTAACCAAAGAGTATCAAATAAACAAACAGACTAAAAAGAACATAAGAACTTATCATAACAGTAGATCTTCAAGGATAACTCAGCCATCAGATTACACCGTAGGAACCTTTGCAATTGGTGAAGGAATCCATAGGTAGATTTTCAGCAGTACAGCTGGGCTGCCCACGCTGTCGACGCTAGCTAACATCACCAATCCTATACGGGCATAGGCGGACCCTCTCCTTCCTCAGTTCTTTTCCTGGAGATGAAGGGAGCAAGGCTCTCACCCTGGGGAACGGAGGAGAGAAGAGGTACCCAGACCTACTGCAAACAGGACTGGATACACCAGACAGCCAGTTCATAGACAGGAGCCCTAAGAAGAGTATGGTGGGAGGAAAATCATACTTGATGACTGAGATTCCCTCGAAGATCTACCGCTTGGTAAGTTCTTATGTAACTGTTCTATCTTCTTGAGGTACCTTAGTCATCAGGTTACACCGCAAGAACAGTACCAAGAAGTGACAAGTATAAACATATAGTCTGAGAGGCTGGATCTCCATAAACTTACGACAGGAGTCTTTGTAATACAGCCCTACCAAATCCTGCACGGGCTTTAGAGGCACTGTACAGACTGTAATGCTTGGGGAATGTGCAGCTGTACTCTAGGTGACAGCCACACAAATGTCCACGCTGAGACCCCTTTGAAACAAACCACCAAGGTAGCCATGCCTCTGGTGGAATGAGCTGACAGCACCAGGCAATTCTTTGCTGTACTTGTTGTAGCAGAACACAATGCAATTTGCCAACCATTTGGATAAACATTGCTTAGAAACTGAGCGCCTCTCTACCTGGGGAAGAAACAAACAACTGTTTTGACTTTCTGGACTCTTTAGTCCGAAGCAGATAGTACAGTACTTTAAAGTTCTGCACCTGTCTAATGTATGGAGCAGCATTTCCCTGGATTGGCAAAAATAAACAGGAAGGTGGACAGACTGATTTAGTGTGAACTCAGAAACCACCTTGGGTAGAAACTTAGGATTTGTGTGCAAAGATACCATGTCTTTGTGAAAAATCAAATAAGGCTCCTCATATCAGCAGGTTTGAAGCTCTGAAATTCTTCGAGCAGAAGTAATCACAACTAAAACAGTGTTTTCCAAAGAGAAAGCACAAATCGGGTCCGATTAGCTCAAAAGGAGACAGGGTCAGCTTCTCCAAAATAACATTCAAGTCCCAAGCGGGACAGGGGAATGGATTGGGGTTTCAGATGCAGGATGCTCTAAGAAAAGTATGGAGAAATCCAGCTGAGCAACTGGGCGGTCCCCACAAGCTCATGAAAGGCAGAAATAGCCAAAAGGTGAACCTTGAGTGAGGAATACTGGAGGCCAGAGTCGGACAAAGATATCAGGTCCAAGATATGATTTGATGGTCCAGGGCATGTTTGGCAGCCCAGATGGCAAACTGCTTCCACTTCATGACACATGTAGTGCATGTGGAAGGCTTCTGGGCAGCCACCAGGATGTCCATACCCTATTAGAGACCCTGAACCTGATGGTGACTATGGTCTCAGCAGCCAGACATGCAGATGAAGGGACCTGAGGCTGGGATGGACCAGGGTCCCTTGATCCTGGGTCAGCAGATTCCTGCACAGAGGAAGAGAACTGGAGCCACCTCTGCCAGCTGCTGAAGCAGAGGGAATCATATCTGGAGAGACCAGAATGAAGCCACTAGAATCATGCTGGCCCCTCCATCTGCAGCTTGATCAGCACTCTCTGAATCAGAGAAAATGGAGGGAATGCATACAGAAACCTTCCACTCCAAGAGAGGGACAAGTGTCTCCCCAGAAAACTCTAGCGCCATGTCTAGTGAGCAGAAATTGGGCAATTTTGCATTGAGTGGAGATGCAAAAGGTCCCACTCTGGGCGACCCCATCTATTGAATAGATCTTCTATGATGTATGAGCTCCCATTCATGCATGCTGAGTCCAGCTGAGACTGTCTCCCAGGGTGTTGAGGATGCCAGGCATGTGGACAGCAGTGAGTATCAGACTGCTCCAGTGCCCAGTACCACACCTCTTATGGCCTCCTGCAAAGGTCCGCCCTGTTTGTTGATGTTGCAGACTACACTCAAATTGTTCAACTGCACTAGCAGTTGGACCAGAGCCGAGATGCTTTTGAAAGGCCTGCATGGCATAGAGCACGCCTCATCTCCAGGACAATGATATGCAGGACAGCTTCCCACTGGTACCAGGAGCCCTGGGTTTGGAATGGGCCCAGGTGTGCTCCCCAGCCCAAACCGAAGCATCTGTGGTTAAGATCTGATGCGGAGAAGAAATCTGGAAGGAAGCCCTTGAAGTAGATTCAAGGGGTCCATCCACACTACAGTACCTTGCATACTGGAGAAGAGACCAGGAATGATTGGTCCAGCTGTCTGTGCGCTGGTCCCATTTACCCTGAGGGTTCACTGAAGAGATGCATATGAAGCCTGGTGAGTGGAGCAGGTGGGGAATGGCCACTGCCATTAGGCCCAACAATCTGAGTATACTAGCAGGATATTACTGACTTTGAGTGACCTCCTGAGCTTGGGCTATGAGGGCACTCCACCCTGTTTTGGGGTAGGAGGCCTTCACCTGCAATGAGTCTAGAACAGCTCCTATATAGTGCAGCCTTTGGGATGGTACTAGAACCAACAGGCAGGTTGACTGTAATGCCTAGGGTGGAACAGCTGGAAAGTGTGCTCCAGAGTCACCAAAAGCTGTTTCCTGGATAGGGCCTTGAGAAGTCAATCGTCCAGGTACCAGAAGGCATACAGTGTTCACCTCTTCTGAGAACTGCTGCGACCACTGCCAAACACTTGGTAAAGACTAGCACAGAGGATAAGCAAAGGGCAGCACTTTGAACTAATATTGCTTGCCCCAAAAGGCAAAACGAAGAAACCTCCTGTGTGGGGAAAGACCAAGATGTGCAGATAGGCATCTTGCATGTCCAACGAACAGAGCCAGTCCAAAATCTTGAGAAGGGGCATTAGGCCTGGCAAAGTTACCATCTGGAACTTTCTGTACTGGGCAAACAGATTGAGGTCCTTTAGATCTAAGATGGGCCTCAGATCTCCTGTCTTTGGAGACCAGGAAAAACCTGGAGTAAAACCCTGGTTTCTCTGGCACCTGGGCACTGGTTCTATAGCCTTCTTACGCAGAACAGACTGTACTAGACAAGAGAGCTGGGGTGGGGGTGAATTGGAGGATGAAGGAAGGGATGTCTGAGGCTGCTGTATTAACTCCAAGGTGTGACCTGGATGGGGGATAGTGACGTACAGACGACTACGCTAGAGGATGGGCTAGGCAGCAGGATGCTGCTGCTCTGCTCCCCGCC
This sequence comes from Neoceratodus forsteri, assembly GCA_016271365.2. Lineage (NCBI taxonomy): Eukaryota > Metazoa > Chordata > Ceratodontiformes > Ceratodontidae > Neoceratodus > Neoceratodus forsteri. Next base: position 478,284,482 of record CM057459.1, on the reverse strand, counting down.
TCGCGGCAATTCAACCATCTAACCGTTATGGGGAATTATCCCTTTAGTTAAAAATTCAGTCAGGTAATGTTTTCTTTAGACGGCTTGACTTCTTTCATTTGGTTAATAAAGCTGGTAAAGAGATTCAATACGGAGCTCTTTGTTTTCTTTGTTGTGCCTGTTGGTCCGTTTTGTGTCTTTGAGATACAATAAAATACCTTGCCTATAACGTTTACTTGTTTGGACCTGGATTTATCTTGCTACAGGCTGAAGTGTGCAGTTCATCTTTGTTTTCAATGGAATGCTGGCTCATACAAGAGTGGGATAACTTTTAAAAGCAAGATGTCATTGAAGTCATGGTTTGAAAGTTACAGTAGTAGCAATCGGTTTTCAAGCTGAAACTGGCATTGGGTCCTGATATCGTCGGAGGTGAATGGACTTTTTCTTATTAAGGTGTGCTATATTTACCTCAAAGTGACTTAAAAAGAATTTGAACGCTTACCTGAAGTTCTTCAACTAGGCCAACACCAAACCTGAGTAACTCGAATATTCAGAGGAAGACTTGGCTTAGGCCAATGCCAGGCCTGGCATCGATTAGCATGAAGATCAATAAGGCTGCTAGAACTCTCCACAAGATGAACAGCTGTGCAGATAAATAAACGGCTCCCGACTGAGTTTTCTTAAAATTGTTACCATATAGACGTTATCGTGCGGAAAAATAGTCCGTATACAGAATTTAGACAAAGAACTTTTGAATTAGTACAGCTGCTAAATGCAACCATATTATATATAAAGTACATTATTACTGTCTACTTTAAGCACTTTTATATGATATACACTTTTGCTAAATCTATATTGCGATTAGAAGATCTGTGGGGCCAGAGCTGAATTTGGTGAAAAAATAAAAATAAGGAGAGACTTACAGTGGTTTGGAATCTGGCATATGGGAGAAGCACTGCAAAATGTTGAAGCAAGGGAAAAGGCTATCAAAATAATTTCAGGGCTCTAAGAAAGTCATTATTCCCCAGGTAGATCTACAAATTCTGTAAATCAACAAGAACCTGAAAGTTATTCAGAGACAAGACCTAGAAAATACAAACAGCTACGACTTCCATTTAAGAATTGTTACGATTTGTCAGGTTCCAAATTCAGTATGGCCTCAAAACTGACAATAAGGATAAAAAAACCAAAACTTTAAGCAGTAAACCTTCCAGTTCCTGGGAAATTCTGTGACATCTATCGAGGTGAAGTGGCTGGGGCTCCACCGTGGTTGGGATGGAGCAGTTGGTTGAGCTGGAATTGGTGGCGCAGTGCAGACCTTGGAAGGCAGGAAGACCTCATTTCTCCATTACCTTCACTTCCAATTTAAATAAAGATACAGAAGAGGTATCTTCAGTACGGACCTTACAGGTGATTCAAAGTACTACAGAAATTCAGAATACAATGAAGAAATTGCAAAGTCTTCCGAATCCATTAAGGAGCTTACCGAGAATATTTCTATTATAGATAGTAAATTAGAAAAATGTTTGGAACGAATAACTGAATTAGAACAAAGACATAGTACCCTAGAAGATACTGTGAATCCTTTGAATAAAGAGGCTGGATCTTTAAAGAGACAGCAGATAATTCTGCAAGAAGACTGACGAACAAGAAAATAGATCAAGGAGAAAAACATTCGGATAATTGGAATTATGTCTGATTGGGAGAAGGAGTTATCATTACAAAGTATTACAAAAGACATATTTGCCAAGTTATTAACAACAGATCAGGATCTCCCTATTATTGATAGGGCTCATTGCTTAGGAGCTCCAAGATATTCTAAAAAATCTAGACTTGCCATTGTCAAAATTATAACAGAGGGTAAAGAGCGGATTATGCAAGCATTTTACAAAACTAAAAACTTTACCTTTAGGGAACAGACAATTTATTTAAAGAATGATTATTCTAAATCCTTGTGGGAGCCAAGGAAAAGATATGGGGGAATACAGCAAAAGTTGTGGTCTGAAGGTATAAAGGCATATGTTGTTTTTCCAGCAAAGCTTAAAGTGATATTGAACAATCAGATTATTTTTATAGTTCTGTAACTGAAGCAGTATTAGAACTAAAGTTAAGATTACCAACATTGTTTTCAGGATTTGAAAATGGTTAACACTGATATGGTATCTAGGTGTGGCGGTTGGATTGTCACGCGGTGGGACTAGCTCTACTCTACTGAATGTACCAAGTGATATGGGAGATGTCAGTTTGTGCTTAGGCATCAAAGGAGCGGGGGGTATTGGTATTAAGAAGGATGTTTGTAGTATGGGGCACAGGCAGAGTGTACAGTATATTATAAAGCAATGGAGTAAAATTAGGCTGAAGGGGAAAACTCTATATGTGAGTATCATTAACAGGATGTACCTGGAATGTAATGGTATGCAATGCATGCACCGGATAATTTGCCAGGCTAAAGCTAATTATTTCAAGGTCTCCTTCCACTCAAACCTCAACTACCCAGCTAACTTCTGGGAGACAATGAAGTCTCACTCTCCCCCCTCCCAGCCACCCACCCTGCCCTAAATGTTGCTGGGTCCATGGTCACTGATCCAGGTGCAGTGGCCACTGTTCTCAACACTTTCTTCACTAACTGCGCCTCCTACTACCCACAAACCCCCACGATCCCACTCCCTCCATGCCACCCCTCCACGGTCCCCAAGTTTCTCGCTTTGCCTGGTCTTCCCAGCAGAGGTACTAACAGTCCTGCAGTCACTAAACCCAACCAAAGGTAAATGCCCTCTGGCCTCGACTCCAGGATGCTATACCTATCTGCCACGGCCATTGCCACCCCGGCCTCCCTCTACAATCTCTTTTCTCTCGCCAAACTCCCTGTTGTTTGAAGCTTACCACTCGTCATCACCTCCTTAAAGGAGGCGACCCTCCTCGTCAGGTAATTACGCCCAATCTCCCTGCTCCCTATTCTAGCTAAAATTCAGGAAAAATTGTTCTTGGACAACTATCCACCTTCCTTGAGTCCTCCACCTTCCTTTCTCAATACCAGGCTAGCTTCAGGAAATCACACTCCACTATCACCTCCTTCTAAGGCTAACAAATTACATCCTCACTGGTAATCGGATAAAGGGAACATCACCTTAGCTATCTTCATCAGCCTAGCTAAGGCCTTCGATACAGTCTCTAATTCACCCTGCTATCCACACCACCTCGCCGCCTCGAGGTGAAGCCACCAACTGGTTCCACTCATACCTGGTAGGAAGGCAACAAGTTAGAATCGGATCTCACTCCTCCATCCCCTACCTATTACAATAGGGGTTCCCAAGGCTCGGTCCTTGGCCTGCTACTCTTCTCTACTTTCCTGAATGACCTGCCCTCTAGTGTGCCCCTCTTGGCCATACACATGTATGCCGAAGGACACTGTACTTTATGCCACATGTCCCTCCCCTGCTGGTGTCAGTCAGACTCCAGCAGGACTTTAATGCAATCCAGCTCTGGTTCCACTCCAACCAGCTGTTTCTCAACCAAGAAAACCGTCTCACTTACCTTCGGGACTAGGCAAAGGCTCTCCCGTGTCCTCTCCTCCCCAGCTTTCCACACCTTAGATGGGTCCCTTTGGAGACCTGCACCTCATTCAGATACCTTGGAGCCTGGCTCGATCAACATCTCGACTTCTCGGTCCATATTGATGTGAGCCACAAAAATCCTCACCAGAAACTGGGCTTCTATATCAGAACAGAGGTTGTATCCCACAGCCAACCCACAAAGCAACAGTACAGAAAATGATTCTCCCACTATTTGACTATGGGGACGTAGTTTATGGCACAGCCTCAAAATCCTCCCTTGCCAGGCATGACCCCTTTTCCATTCTTTCTGCCGTTTCACCCTTGACCGCCCGCCCACAACTCACCACTGTGACCTCTATAGATCTCTAGACCTGCCTTCTTTACATGATCGGAGAACATCACACTGCAAGGTTAATATCTAAATACTGGACCCAGTCCCTACACGATTACCTAGCAACTACTCTAGCTACCCAAACTCCTCCAACTTACTTCCTCTAGAACACCGACACCAGGCTACTCCAACTCCCTCATATTACCTCCGCCAAAGGTCAGCATGCCTTCAAGTACTGCATGCCTCATGTATGGAACTCCCTCCCAGCTGCGCTCACTCTACCTCCTCACAGCAGTTGAACCTTCTTCTCAAACAACATTTCGCCTCTGCCTGCAAGTGCAGCTAGCCCCTATAGCAGCCATTAACCTCAAATGTATATGTGTTGTCAGTGGGTTTCGCTCTCATAGGTATTCCCTTACTGCAGAGACGAGTGGCCCTGGTTTTAGCTCCAAAACTGGTGTTCTTGCACTTTTAGTTACTCCATGCCGTGTGGCAGGTATATCTTGTTTCTTGTACTCTGTTTATTTTTTCATCAATGTAATGTTATATTTTATGTATTGTTCTCTCCAATTTCCCTCCCCAGGCATTTGCTGCGCTCAGTATGCCTTCCTGGTAAAACTTTTAAATAAATAAATAAATAAATAATTTCACCAGTAAAAGATAAGTGTTCTCGTAGATTTAAAAAATAAAATATAGGCGTTTCAATGTTACAGGACACCTATCTGAATGTTAAGGAGTGGGAAAAGTTTAAGACCAGATATCCTGGAAGGCTATATTTTTCTGCAACAACCTCTAAGAGGAGTGTAGGGGTTGCTCTCCTCTTTGATGGGACCTTTAAAGGAGAACTATTAGATACAATTGCGAAAAACAAGGAAGAATAATATTGGTAAAACAAAATTGCTGGGAATGTATTTTGGGGTCAGTATATGCCTCTTTTAAGGGTTATAACAGTTTTTTGGCAGAATTAAACAAATTGATGTATACGTGGAATGAGGGACTTTTATATTAGGAGGGATCAAATTGCACTTTGAATCCAGATTTAGATAAAATTTCAAAAGTATTAGGATGGGATAAATATAAAGCAAAATTACTCTAACATTTTTGGATTTGAATAATTTAGCAGATATTTGGAGAGAGTTTAATGGGGAAAGGAAGGATTACACTTATTTTTAATCCAGACATAAGGCCCACTCTAGACTGGATTATATATTTATGTCTAGAGATATAACTGCTAATAATCATGGGTTATGGGCCAAAATTGATGTTAGAGTAGTATCTGATCATAGTCCAGTGATTTATGGACTTAATTTTGGACAGGAAAGATATAAGAAAAATAGGTTGTGGAGGTTAAATAATAGTTTGCTACAGGATGGTCTGGTCTTGGATAAGCTTTCCCAGAATAATAAGTTTTTATTGCAGACAATGAAGTTTCCACTATAAATGTAATAGGTGGTTGGGATGCTTTGAGCTGCTCTGCATGGGTTGTTGATCTCAGAACAATGTTGGAAGGACAAAAGAAAATGAAACAACAAAAGGAGTTGGAAGAAAACATTTTAAGCTGGAAGAAGCAGTTATAACTGGGGACTTTTCAAGATGGAAGAGTTAACAAATTTTAGAAAGTTACTAGAATCAACTGATTATATTCAATCAAAAGTATGTGGGCCTAGTATAATAAAAATAGAAGATTTCTAGTGAAGCAATTGGGAAAACCTTATCTGGTAGAATTCAAGCTTTAGAAAACAAAAGTCAGAGGTTGTAGCATTAGAGTCAGAAGAGGGGAGATACTTGGGGATCAAATAGGAATTTTGGGTGAACTTACTAGGTTTTACTCCAAATTATATTCCTTGGAGTGTGCTCCTTCTATTAAGGAGATTGAATATTATAGTTCCCTTGTTAAATCCAGATTACATTTTGAACAGCCAGAGATCCTGATGAAAGAAATTTCTGAGGATGAGATTAAAATCACGATCCATCAGATGGCCAGATCTAAGTTACCTGGTACCGATGGCACTCCTCTGGAATTTTATTTCGCTTTGGAAGATACTCTAGTACCAGTACTCTATATGCTAATAAATCAGATTATTAAGACTAAAAAATACCCCAATAATTTTTTCAAGCATATATATATCAGCCATTTTGAAGCCTAATAAATCCAATAGAAAAGTGGAAAATTACAGACTCATAGCAATATTGATTTAACATTTTGACAAAATGTTAAATAATAGGATACTTTTCTTTCTTCCAAAGTTAATTCACAGCAATCAGACTGATTTTATACCAGAAAGAGTAATCAATTGGGTTTAACAAAAATTAAATTTTGATTGAATATTTACAAAAGGTAGATTTTCCAGCTTTTTAGCACTTAATGCGACTAAGGCATTTGACAGGAAGGAATGGGGCTATTTATTCCAGATTTTGAATGCTTTCGGTTTCGGCAGATTTTATTGCTTCTATCCAAGTTCTATATTCGGCCCTGAAGCTTATATTGAAGGAAACGGATACCTCTCAGAAAAAATATTGCTTTATAGAGGAGTTAGGCAGGGTGTCCACTCTCCCTACTTTCTTACGTTTTAGGATTAGAACCCTTTTGGAGGAAATTAGAGTTAATCCAAGTATCCAGGGTATTAAAATAAATCAAACAGAAATGAAAATAAATGCTTTTGCTGATGATGTTCTACTAACATTACAGGATCCAGTTCAAAGTATAGGGAATTAAATCAGGTTATAAAAGGTTTTCTAAAGTAGCTGGGTACAAAGTAAATGAAGAAAAATCAGAAATGATAACCTTTAATATTCAAGACCCTCAAATAATTCAGCAAGGCATAGCTGCAAAGGATAAGAATCAAGGTATGAGATGCCTGGGAATTAATATACACAATCAGTTAAGTCTCAGGTTTAATTCTAACTTTAAGAATTGGTTGAGGTAGTCAGAAATAAATTACAATGTTGGTCAAAGATTCCTCTCTCTTAGTGGGAAAATTCAGGTTATAAACATGATGGTTGTTCCCTTGTTGTCATATAGGTTACAAACAGTAATGGTTCCAATACCAGATTTTTGGTATAAGCAGATAAATAAACAATTTGAACAATTCATTTGGAATAACAAACAACCTAGAATCCCATGTGAGAAGTTATGTCTTCCAGTGGAATTAGGAGGGTTGGCTTGTCCAGACATAGAGAAATATTTTTATCTTATTAGATGATGAGGGTTTTGATGTGGGCTTTTCAGGAGGATCAGAAAAACAACTTTAGAATTTTAAATGGAATATTATATGCCTCTTCTTTGGAACTAATCGATTTATCCAAACTTGTTTTCACAGCTAAAAGATTTAAAAATTTGGGATCTTCTATAGTTAGGTATTTATCTGCAGCAATAGTTAAATATACAAATAAAGTTCAATGGGAATTGCAATTACAGTATCTCCTGAAAATCAGATTTGGAATAACCCAAATTATACAACAGGTGGGAAGCCCCTATGGAATTAGCTCTGGCAAAATCTGGGAATAAATAGGTGGAGTTGTTTTGAAAAAGGGACTGTTCCTAACATGGGGTAGTTTTAAAGAAAAATACCATTTAGATATGTCCCAATTAATGTTGTTTAATCAACTTATAAGTCTCTATGAGAAAGATTATTCAAGGTGGGAAAGGGCCCTAAAAACAGGATATTGGAGATCAAGTTAGCTGCAATATGAGCTAACAATTTGGTGTCCATTTTGCTTGGTTAAATAAGAATTTACAGAAATCTCATATTCAAATATATAAATTGACTATTCAAAATGGGAACAAGATTTAAAGACTTCTTATACTGGTACACAATGGGGTTTAGCCTTTAATATAACAGCACATCACAAATTATCAAGAGATAAAGTGATACAGTATAATATATTAAATAGAGCATACTATACCCCATACAGACTTTATAAAATGAAATTATCAGATGATCTTTGTTGGCATTGTAAGAAACCTTCAGCTGATATTTTACATGTGTTTTGGACTTGTTCAGATATAAGGATCTGGTGGATTAGATAATTCCAGAGCATGCAGCAAATTGGTGTGGTTATTTCATTTTCGGATGACCCTAAGATCACATTACTCGAAATGTATAATGGATTAAGTTTAAATAAGAACCAAAAATAATCTTTCAGATTAATGTTATGTTTGTTAAGAGACTCATTCTAAAATATTGGAAACAAGAAATATCAGGGTAATTTCCCAAAATATGAATGGAGACAACCGTTCTTAGCAGCACTTTATAATTATGATTATTTTAAAGATTTTTCCTTGGTATGGAATTTATGCAACAAAGAAATAGAAAAATCACGAAATAGGTGATTTTCAGAGAGAAACCAATAGTCGGAATTAAGTGATCCACAGGAGAGATGAGATACCAACATCTGTTATATTTATGCTGTTTTATGAAATGAAACAAAATAAGTATCTTTGCAAGACTATTTATTGTGCTTTCTGTATAACTGTACTCCATGTTTATTTATACAGTATTTTATACACTTGTGTATGTGTCCTTGAAATACTGCGTCATTGCATCAATAAAAATGTTATTTAAAAAAAAAAAACAAAGCTCCAAGGTGTGACCCTTTTCTATGATCTGCAGAATCCATGCATCTGAAGTTATGATCCTCCACTGATTCAGATGGAGGAAAACCGACTTTAACCACTGCCTCCTGGGTCTGAACCAGAGGAGGTGGGTCTGCCAAGGAGTCAAGCTGAGGTGAAGCCATCCGCAGAGGCTGGTTCGTCACTTCTGGGGCACTTGGCTGCCGCTCCAGCACTGGAGGGTGGGCAAGGGAGCCTGGGCTCTACATTTTCCTGGGTACAGGAAGCTGATCCGGGCCTACTGGTCTGTTTACAGAAAGCAGGCCACCCACCGCCATTGGCTGTGTATGGTAGAGGGCATGGACCGATTGATGGCCGTGTCAGAGACCTGCAGATCATTTATGAGGTCCTGGACATCAGGGTCGAACAGCTTAGTGCCATAAAGGGCATTAAGCACTTTATGCTGCATGTTTGCTGCAAATCCAGAAACCCTGAGCTAGAAGTGCCTATGTAGGCATATGCCAGTAACAGCTGCTCTGGCAATGGTATAAGCCATGTCATACAGTGCTCTGAGGAGGTGTTTACTAACATCCTCAGCCACCTGGAAACACTAAAGCAATTCCTGCTTTTGTGTGCCATCAGGAAGGACCTGAGCCATAGACTTGCCCTTCTTCCAACTGGTATTCTGGTATTTGACCATGTGTGACAGATAATTTGCAATCCTTAGGCCTAGGGGAGGAGGCATAAACCCTTTTCCACCCCAGAGATCAATCCTATGAGATTCCTTGTCTGGGAAGGGAACTAAGGTGTTACGCACCTTAGATCTGTCATGAGTTGCTTTGATGACCACGAATCAGTTCTGACCTGGGCAGCAAAGTAAGAAGACCCTGAGAGGCATGATAAAGCTTGTCTGCCCTACATGGCATAGCTGGCACCAGTGCCTGGTCTGTGCCAGACTGCTATAGTAGCATTCTTCAATGCTGGAGCACTGGAGTAATGATCTTTGGGGAGATTCTGGGATCTCTAGAAACCCATTAGATCTTTCCTGGTGACATCCTCTTCCTCAGTGTGGAAGCCCATGGTGGGAGGACAGCTGCTTCATCACATTAAAAAATGTGGGTTCCTCAGGGAGGGACCTGAGAATATGCTTCACAGAGTCCTCACTGACATAGGAGGCAGTGGGCTTGTCATGTAGAAGGATCTCTTCCTCTTCTTCCACTATATCATCAGGAAGAATAAGGTCAGGGTGATACTCCTCTTCATCGTCGACCTCTTCTACCTCTGGTTCTGGCGTTGAGTGCATTGGCAGTGGCTCATGGGGAGACTCCGGGGTCGATGAACAGGCATCGATGGCAAGCTGCTGTCGAAGGCATCGGCGATGTGGACCTATTCAAGGCACCTAGCTGCTAAGCAAGTGTATTCATGAACTTGACCAGTACTTTGTTCAGGTCAATAATTGATGTAGACTGAGGGATTTGAAGGTCAATGACCCACCTGCCATGTCCTGAGAGCCGACAAGCCTGTAGCTTGGGTTGGTGAAGGGGCAGGCCTCGATGGGAGAGTCGATGATGAACCAGCCGTTGGCGATGGAGGAGCAGGCGATCCAGAGGACAATGGTGGTGCTGCCTGTAAATTGGGTGGAGGTGCTGGGTCTGGTAGGCACAGAGACCTGGACAGCAGTTCTCTTCATCAGAGCATCTGCAGCCGCTGAAGATGCCGAGAAGATAAAGAGGCCAAGGGGAGCAAGATTGATGCCTGGGGAGCAGTCACAATCTCAGTCTTTTGTGACTCCCCACGGGACTTGTTTTGGGCCTTGGAGGCCTGAAAGCTTGAAGATCTGGTCAGTGACTGGGAGGCCAGGGCCCGGAGAACCCCGCCTGCAGCTGGCTACCTGTTGTTCCATGAGAAACTTTGAGAGCCTTTTGCATTGCCGAAGGGTGGTTTGATTAAACTTCTGGCAGAGCTCACAGTCGGAGACTTCGTGGTCACGCAAAAGACAGCAGACACAAACTAAATGTTTGTCTGTAGAGGCAATCTTCTTTCCACAGCAGCAGCGCAAGAGAAGAGGAAGGATTAATTTTTGACATGAACAAACAAAAATCTCTTGAAAAAGAGATTTAAATAAGTAAAAAGCTGTAGGTGGAAAAAGGCGCAGATACTGCGACAGACCTTCCTCTGAGACCCATGTAGCGAAGCGCGGTGGGGAAGAAATAAGAAGAGTGGGGCTGCCCTACGCCTATATAGGGTTGGCGATGTTGGTGGGCGCTGACAGTGTGGGCGACCCCAGTTGTACTGCTGAAAATCTTCCATGAAGATTCCCCTTCACTGGCAGTGAAGGTTCCTACGTGTAACCTGATGACTGAGATACCCCAAAGAAGATCATAACATACACTAAAACCACCAACAGCTTAATCTGGTTTAATACCAGTCGAGTTGCACCTGTATCCCCCAAAAAAAAAAAAATAGGCACTACTGTCTAGCCCTCCAATCCAGTAAATGAAAACTAAATAAAGATAAAAACTACAAGTTCAAAGTCTGCACTATGGCCATACTCCCCTGCTGCCCTAACTTCAGATTTGTTTCTACAGCCAGTGAAACAGTGAGCACTAAAACTACCTAAATGGCTGTTATATATTTTTAATTTTTAAACTGTGAAAAATCCAAATAGAATGAAGCAGACAACATGCAGAATTGAAATGATCACAATTTTAAAACTGTTGAGAAACTGCTGCAAGTAATGCTCAACCAACCATAAGAAGGATTCTTGTAACAAGGCTCGCTGATGAATCCCTGAGATGAAACAACATTACTGTGGTATTTGTTTCTTCAAACAACAGGAATCCATCAGTGAGATGCCTACAAATGGCAGATTCATTAGCAGTGCCTTGGGAGGTTGGGTCTAGAAAATATTTCTGAAAAAGGTTCTGCAAGACAGTAGTTCCAAAATGGCATCCCTTCCAGACTGTATGTCTAGACAGTAGTGCTTTATGAAGGTGTATACTGTTTTCCAAGTGGCTGCTTTACAAATTTCTTTAAGGGATGCCCTCGTAGTTGCCACAAAGGCAGAGCTGCCCCTGGTGGAATATGCTTGTAGGCATCATCTAGGGGTTATGTTGTCATCTTTTCTACATCAGAACTGTATGCAGGAAACTAAAATGAGAGACAATCCTCCCGGTTGCTGGCTTACCTTTGCCAACCTCTCCACAGGTTATCCAAAAGCTGCGTACTCTGGGACTTGACATTCCTTATCCGGTCCATATAGTAACCTAATGCTCTTTTTACATCCAGATAGTGCAGTTTCTGCTCACATGTACTGTAATACTCTGGACAGAGGACAGGAAGAGTGACTGGTACAAGTGGAATTCTGACACCACCTTAGGCAAGAACTTCCTACTGGTCCTAAGGACTACCTTGTCCCTGTGGAGGAGCATGTAGTTTTTATCCTGCACGGGCTTGCTGTTCACTCACCCTCCTGCCAGATGTCATGGTCATCAGGAAAGCTGTTTTCTCCGTGTGACATTCTTTTGTCAGCTGCAGCCATAGTCTCAAAAGGAGTCTCCAACAGTTGGACAAGACAGATGTTTAAGTCCCAGGGGGATCGGTTTCCTTACAGGGGATACAGATGACTGAGGTCCTTAAAACCCTTTAAAAACAGGCTGTAGGGCCAGTACATGTCTGCCTGCTGATGTGTAGGATAACACAGCCGGCAAGTGTACTTTTAGGGTGGAAGGCCTCAGACCTAAGGACTGTAGGGCACAAGGCAGTCCAGAACTGTAGAAAGCCCTGTCTGCATTGGTTCTATCTTTCTGGGGCAGAGCAGTATACTTACATGATTATTATTTTCTTGCTGCTGGTTTTCTGGAAACCTTTAAACCCTTAGCACTTCCTCTGACAGATTCAAACTGGAGAACTCTAGCTCTTGAACCATGCCCTCAGAATAGAACTGCATTATTGCAGATGATATCAGCCTCACTTTGCTGTCACTGGAAATGTAACTACCCAAATACGTGGGACATAACTGAAACATATGGTCAGCTTTCGGTTTCAAAGTGAACACTCTTACAACGGAATTACTTAGCCTACATTGTGTCCCCTTTCTGGTTAGATGGAACATGAGTGTAATTGAGTATTTAGGGGTTCAATTAGTAATAGACCTCCAACATCCTGAACTCCTTAATTAGGAGCCTATCACTCAGTGACTTACTCATCACTGTACACTTTACTCCAAATTTGGCTGGCCCTCTCCTTCTGCTCTTTGGGACCTCTCGCTTGGTATTATTATCCATAGTACACTGCAGAACAAAGTGCCCCCCCTCCTCAACCTCCCTCTGGTGCCTTGTAAAAATATCTACTGCCTCAGATCCTCTGACCTTGACCGCTATCCATCCCTAGGACTACGGCCAAGCATGAGAGATGGACTTTGCTGTCACTGCTCCGAGCTATGGAACAGCATACCTGCCCATATACATTAATACCCAACTGCCCACACCTTCTGGTGCCAATACCGATCATATCTGCTTCAATGTACTGTATGTTCCTGTTCCTAACCCCTACCTTCAGGCTACTCTTCCTGCCTACATTTGTCAGCTTGTTGCTGTTAGTAACTCTGCTGTCTGCACCTTATGCTTCCATCAATTTACTCCTACGCTCCCTGCTTTTAGGCATCTGCCACATTGTGTTTTCGTTGTCACCTCTATGTTTACAGTTTTCAGCCCAAGTACAGTTCGCTGTATAGATTTACACTGTATTTGTACCCAATTAATTTCCCTCACCAACTCCTGTATTGTATATGCAAATGTGCTTCTCTGGTTATTATGTTTATGCTTTGTATTATCCCTGTCAGCTTTGTAAAGGTCTCTGTATTATCCCTGTCAGCATTGTAAAGGTCCAATGGTTGTACTCTCCGGTCATGCCTGAAAATAGGCAAACGATGCCTACTTCACCTTACCTGGTAAACAAAACTAAATAACAGATAGCCAATGTTTTACAGTATTGGCAGGCCTGCCCCTTTCATTGTTGGCAAGAGTGGAAGCCACAAGACAGAATATTTTACTGAGACTTTTGTATTTTTTTCCAAACCCTTCCAGTGGCTCTTGAACCCAACCTATTTCCAGTATTGGAATATAATACTTTCATGGTTTATCTTTGTTTGGGGGTGGGGCTTCCTCAGTATAAAGTATAGCATTCTGCAGCTGACTAAGGAGGGGTTATCAGCCTGCCTAACTGGCATCTCTACTCTTCGGCAGCTCAGCTACAAACTGTTTGCTGCTGGCTCAGCCCAACTTATAAAGCACACTGAAAACACTGGAATTTCACTTGAATGACTGTTTGAGATTGATCAGAACATATTTGCTCTCCCACTGTTGGAGATACTTCTATCCCAGTTTGCTAGATATACAACTATTGTTCTATGCCACTAGAGACAGTACTGTAAAAAATATAACCTACAACTTATTATGGTATTGCTTAGAGCCATGGCCCATGACAACACCTTCCCACCCAACGTGCATGACTCCACACTTTGTCGATGGGCCACCAGGGATTGAAATACACCCACCAATTTTATTCACCACAAGATTTGCACCCTTTTATGGACTTACAATGAGAATATGGTCTTTTCAGTTCAGCTTACTTTAGATGTATTTAATTAACATCATATCTCCTGGGAGTGGGCCTGCAGTATAAACAATCTCCAGACCAGGCACCTGCTATTTACAATCTCCTTAAAGATCATCAACAAGCAGCACTATGGCCACATTTAATTGGCAATTTATATAACAGTTTACAAGAACTACTTCCTAATTCTTCTGTCATTATCCTAGAGAGGTGGAATAAGGAATTAAAAGCAGATTATAATTTCGAACTATGGGCCAACCATGCCTCAGCCAGATAGAATCTAACTTCTTCTACCCAGTGGAGGGACTTCTCCTGGAAGTGCAAAATGCATTATTTTCGTATGCCTGCTACAAAGTCACCTATATGGGATCTCCAGTGGGAAATGTTGCAGGAATGTGGGGAGGAACGTGCCAATCATACCCATATCTTTTGGTCCTGCCCAGTGCTTGGTCAATATTGGCAAGATGTCCAAGACACCTTTAATACACTTTTTTTCTTTTTTTTTTTTTTTTAAGATCAAGACTTACTTACTCCTTCTTTGGCTCTCCTTTCCATCCCATCAGAGGTGTTCGAGGACAGGTACTGAAATTACTATACAGCAGCCAAAACAGGGATTACCAAACTGTGGCTACAGAAAACTCCTCTACAGAAATCCAACTGGATCATGTTTGTAAATAAAATCTACAGAATGGAGACCCCACAGCTAATATCCAGGAGAAACAGGCCATAAATGTGGTATTCTGGAGACAGTGGTAACCTACCAGCTCAAGGTGGACCTGGAATTTGTCCCATAGAGCCTACTGGCATCACTGGAATCTTATTAATTTTAGTTCCTAGTCAAGTCTTATTCTTATCACCAGAGAGAGCAACTACACATGTGGGCAGTTCTCGTAACACATAAAAGTACAGTTACGTAAGAACTTACCGTAACAGCAGATCTTCAAGAGAGGCTCTTGCAGTAGGTAATTACATATAGAAGGAGGGCCGGCGGTGGCAGAGACCCATGGAAAATTTCTAGTTAGCAGTCCCTGGCAGGGACTGCCCCACGTCAGGTGACCGCGCCAAGAGATGTCGGTATAAAGGGCGGTCCTGGACGCCTGCTTCCAGTTCTTTCCTCGCACAGGCCCAGAAGGCCCGGATGAGAGAGAAGCAGATGTTTCCATTCCTGGAAAAAGAGCTGAAGAAGCCTGGGGGATGGAGGGCGGATGGTACCTACTGCAAGAGCCTGTCTCGAAGATCTACTGTTACGTTAAGTTCTTACGTAACTGTACTATCTTCTTTCGAGAGGGCCTGGTAGGTAATTACATATAGACTGAATCCCAAGCAGTCTGGAACAAATAAAAAGGCACCGGGAGGAGGAAACTACTCCTGAAAATAGTAGTAGCCTTGTAGGCCTCAAGACAGAAGGCCTTGCAAACCGCTAGCCTGAAGCCTGCTCCCACGGGCAAGAGGCAATGTCCAAACTGTAGTGTTTCTCAGAAGTATGGACGGAAGTCCAGGTGGCGGCAGCGATATGTCTGCCGCAGGACACATTCTTGAAACAAGCTGCAGAGGCTGCTACTCCTGGAGTGACCTCTGACCTGACCGGAGGGTCTTGTTGTACTTGTCATAACAGAAAGTGATGCAATGAGCTAACTACTTTGACAGGCATTGCCTTCCCTTTTGTGAGAAAAACAGATGAACAACTGATTAGTCTTTCTGAGATCCTTCGTCCTGTCTGTGTGTATCTCAGAATCCGGTGAACATCCATGGTATGGAGTAAATATTCTCCCTGATTGGAGTACTGCATGAAAAGGTAGGTAACTCTATAGACTGATTTAAGGTAGACTCTGCTACCACTTTAGGTGGAAACTTAGGATTCGTGCTAAGAGCCACCCGTTCTTTGTGAAAGATCAGGTATGGGATTTTACACATAAGGGCCTGAGCTTGGAAATTCTTCGAGAGGAAGTAATGGCCACCAAGAAGAGTGTCTTCCAGGAAAGAAACTTCAGATCTGTGGGGCCAGCAGGTCTCAAGGGAGAAGGGTAAGTTTCTCCAGAACAAAGTTCAAGTCCCAAGGGGAGCAGGAGTTCTGATGGGGGCCTCAGATGAAGGACCCTCTAAGAAAGGTCTTAGAGACCTCTAATTGGGCAAATGCTTTATCTAGAAAGGAACATGGTACGCTGAGATAGCGGCCATGTGTACTTTCAAGGAGAAATGACTGAGAACCAGGTCGAAAAGGTGATGTAAATATTCTAGCAGAACGCCACTGAATAGGAGAAAGGCTCCACATTCCTAGAGGCTGGCCCAAATAGAAAATCTCTTCCATTTCATGGCATAAGTGGACCTAGTGGAGGGTTTCCTAGCTCCACCAAAATCTCCGCCACCTTGGAGAGACACCAAAGCGGGATTGAGCTAGGTCTGCAGGAGCCATGCATGGAGTTGCATGGAGTTGCAGGGACTTGAGTCCGGATGGACCAGGGTCCCCTGATCCTGGGTCAGCAAACCTCAAGACAGAGGAAGAGGAGGAACCTCTGAGTATTGTTGTAGAAGAGAACCAGATTTGCCTGGGTCAGAAAGGAGCAATCAGAATCATTCTTGCTCCTTCTGTTGATAGTTTCTGCAACACCAGGGACCAGTGGAATTAGGGGAAAAGCACAGACGAATCTGCCCTTCAGCTTAGAGACAGATACGTTCCAAGCGCCTCGCTCTGGACGAGCGAGCAAAAAGTTGGAAAGTTATGCGTTTGTGAAGAGGCAAACAGGTCTACCTGTGGAGTCCCCAAAGGTGAAAGATGTGATTTAGCACCTTTGGTCTAACTCCCACTTGTGTGGCAGGCCAGAGGAGCGACTTAGCTTGTCTGCCAGGGTATTGTCAACTCCTGGAACATGAACCGCTGTGAGGTGAAGGTTGCGTTGAGTTGCCCAGTCCCAAATCCTCATTGCTTCCCTGCATAGCTGGTAGGGATCAAGTCCCTCCCTGCTTGTTGATGTACCACACCACGACATGCTGTCCGTCTGGACGGCTAGGTGACCGAAGAATGTATTGGTGAAGGGCTTGGAGAGCATAAAGTACTGCTCGAAACTCAAGCACACTGATGTAGAGAGCTAGCTCCAATCTGGACCATAATCACTGGGTTCGGTGAGGACCCAGATGGGCTCTCAGCCTCGCCTGATGCATCTGTAGTCAGAGTCTGGGAGGGGAAAGATGAAAGAAGGGATCCCTGAAACAGGTTCTCTGAACCATCCACCATTGCAAGTCTCGAGCCATCGGCGAGGAGATCAGAACTAGATGATCTAGGTCGTCTACCAGTTGATCCCATTGGGAGCAAAGAGTCCACTGAGAAATCCTCATGTGGAGCCGAGCTGGGAACTGTCGGGATGGCTGCCACCATGAGCCCCAGGAGACGGAGAACCGACCTCACGAACTTTCCTGCATTCTAATAGCAGGGAAATTCAGGACTGAAGAGAGGCCGCCTGTCCGGAGGCAGGAAGGCCTTGCTTACCATCATATCGAGGATAGCCCCGATAAACTGTAGTCTCTGGAGGGATCCAGATGAGACTTGGAATGGTTGATGGTAATCCCTAGGCAAGTGAAAACCTGCTGGGTGAGGGAGAGAATGCAGGATCTCCTCCTGGACGAGGCCGCCAGGAGCCAATCGTCCTTATAAGGGGAACACCTGAACTCCCATCGCACGCAGGTGGGCCGCTACCACAGTCAGGCATTTGGTAAAGACTTGGGGTGCCTAGGAAAGACCAAAGGGAGTGCCCGGAACTGGTAATGGTCCCCTGGAAAGCAAAGCGAAGGTACTTGTGGTCAGAAGGGCTAATGGGGATGTGAAGATATGCATCCTGCATATCCAGTGCACAAAGCCATTGACCCGGCCGAAGGAGGGCAAAAGAGTCTGTAGGAGAGCATCCTGAACCTTTGTATTCCACATAAAGGTTCAAAGAGCTGAGATCGAGGATGGGTCTGAGATCTCCCGCCTTCTTTGGGACCAGAAAGAAATGGGAGTAGTAACCCGTCCCTTGAAGGTGAGGGGAACGGCTCTATAGCCTGCTTCATAAGGAGGGCAGAGATTTCTTCCGGACCAAAGGAAGATGGTCCCTGGGTGGGACGACTTCAGAGGGGTGGCGGGGTGGTTTCTGTAGAAACTCTATACAGTGCCCTCCGCGATAATCTGAGCACCCATGAACTGATGTTATCCTTTCCCAACCCGAAGGTGGAGGGAGAACCTCCCTCCTACCGGTTCCTCGTGTGTCTGGAGGCGGTGGAGAGGGAGGAGTCAGGTGGTGTGGGGCAAGCCCGAGCTGGGGCACCCGCTGCTTTTTGGGCAGAGGGGCCTGGCAGCCGCGGTGGCCTAATGTTTAGTGGCCCGACTTGGCTCGCAAAAAGGACGGCCGGCGGGTGATGGGGACGGTACATGGAATCCACAGATTTCAGAGCCATCCCTTCTCCTAAGTCAGTGATGATGTCCTTGACATCACCACCGAAAAGCACCGAACCCCTGAAAGGTGCTTCCTGGATCGCAGATTGCACCTCCGGGACCAAACCTGACATGCGGAGCAGGCATGACGCCAGAACTCACGGCGAAGCGGAGCTCTGCTCGGCAGTGTCCACTGCATCGTATGTCATCCGCAGAATGTGACGACTGGTGAACGAGCATAACGGACTAAATCAGCTAACTCCTGCTTGGCTTGAGAGTCAGGTAAGGAGTCAATCTTAGATTCTGCCTGGGTAAGGATGGCCTTCTAGTAATCCCCATATAAGCAACATAATTCAGGGCTCAAATTCCCAGTGTGGAAGAGGCATAGATTTTCCTTCCATACTGGTCCAGGAGGCGAGATTCCTTATCCGGAGGAGACGAGCTTAGATGTTTTGGGTGCACTGATCAGCCGTGGCGGCGCTAATCACGACCGAATCTGCACGGGTAAAGCCGATGGTTGTTTCTAAATAGTGGAAACAAGGTGGCCGTGAGGCTCGATCCAGGGTGGCACTAAAGTAGGAGCTGTCAGGGCAGGTCCAGATGTTCGGCGAGTTTGACCCTCTGAGGATCGGGTTCCAAGGAGTGCCACTGATGTACTTCCTGGATTTTTCTGAGCAACTCCGTGAAGGAAGGGTCCTCCGTGGAGACTTGGAGGGGTCCTCAACCGGGCTTGGATGGAGAGCAAGGCTCGTCGCTCTCTCGGAGCATCCGCTGGAGGAATCCGAGAGGGAAGAAGAATAATCAGAAGCAGAATAAGACTCCCTAACACGGCTAGGGGAGGAACGGGTTCCTGTGGGGATCCCTGGACACGTGTCCTGCTCCCTCTCAGGATCCAGAGGGAAGGGCTCTGGAGTCCGGAGGTGGTGAGGGAGTGCCGCCTGGGGCGGACAGGGCCAGGGGCAGCGCTGTCGCCGCAGGCGGTTCTCTACTCCTTGGTGAGCTGAGCCTGGCCTCAGCCCACCAGGAAGCCAGAGTCTCCTGCAGATCCACCGCGCCGGGGATGGTGGAGGTGCAGGAGGAGGGGAAAAGAATACGGGTTGTATCCATAAGGCGAGATCGAAACCCGCCGCGGGAAAACCGGTGCCGGGTATTGAGGCGCCAGGAACCTGCGGCTGGGAGGAACTGGCGTCGGGTACTGTGGCGCTGGATACCGCGGTCCTGGGCACGACGGCGGGTACACGGGCGACGGAGGAGCTGCTGGAGCAGGTGGCCCGGAAGGTGGCCCCACGGGCGGGTCAACAGTGAGAGCCTGGTGGGAGCAGGGCCCGCTGGTGGGCCGCGTCCGGGGGCTGACGCCAGATCCGGTTCCCTAGGAGGAGGGTTTGACGGAGGTGGTGCCTCCCCATCGCCCAGGGACGGGGGAGTCCCCAGGTCAGGCTGGGGCGACTCAGGCTCCGGACGGCAGCAAAGGCGCGGGGAACCAGGTACGACGGGGCTGGAGGGTCCGCTAGGTTCAGTCGCCGGCACGCCGGGGAGCCAACGCGCGCTTAGGGCTAAGTCTCCGGCGGGGCCGGAGGAGCCGCATCCGCCTTGGCGGGGTCCCTCGCCGGAGGCGGGATGAGGAGGAGCGCCCAGTCCGAGGGGAACGAGGTCGCACCACCCCCAAGGGTCGGGCATCTATCGACTTTTCTCCCCGCGTGACGCCGGAGGAGCCGACGTCCGACTTATGGGAGTCGCCTGCCAGTAGGCTGCAAGCCTGTGGCAGAACTGGGGGTGGAGGCCTCCTTTTGCCCGGAGGGGCACCCGCAAGGCCCGAGCACGGCCAGGCCAGGTGGGCGGCGCCTCCTCCAAGACCTTGGAGGCTGCCGTCGGCGGTCCCCGTAGGGGATGTTACCTGAGCGCGACTCCGGCTGGAGTCGCTGGGAGGAGGCCTTCTCCTGGTGCCGCCCTTGTCCCACATTTTACGATGCCCTTCTGGCGAAGTCGATGCCTGCCTGAGCTTCTTCAATTCTTTTTCCATTGAAGACATCTTTTCTTTAGAAGATGGGCTTCCAGGGACTGTTGGCGTCTGTCTGCAGGTCGCTGCATTGAAGTGAAGGCAATGCGGGCACTTGTCGACTGGGTGGTCGGGCCTAGGCAGAAGAGGCAGAGGAATGGCCGCCTTGTGTGGCAGTTGGCGCCGCACAAGTCGCACTTGTTTTTTGTGCTTGGAGGGTGTAGGGACTACATACACCGCGATGACCTGACGATAGGAAGAAAAAATACGAATAAATCTCGCTAAAACCAACGAAAGAGCAGGGCTGACTACGCACTTAACTTTACCACGAGGCGCTGCATAAGCTAACGGTGGAAAGAACTGGAAGGCGGCATCTGGGACCGCCTTTATACTGATCGCTCTTGACGCTGGTCACCTGACGTGACGGTCCCGCCAGGGACTGCTAGCTAGAAATTTTCTCAAGGGTCCTGCCGCCGACGCATGAGTCCTATATGTAATTACCTACTGCAAGAGCCTCTCAAGTAAGATCTGTGTTTTATGCTATGCTGGTTACTGTACCTTATCTCATAACCTTATCTGTATTAAGTAATAACTTGTTGGTCCATACTGCTAATATATAATTATTGATCTGTTCTTTTCTCTATACTATGTCAAATTATTTTTTAAACTTAGTTTTATTAAACAATGGTAGCAAGTACAGTAGAGATGATCAAAGAAAATTATTGTTAGGGATCCGGGGGCAGGGGATGGTGCTACGGGTCCCCTGCAGAAGGGGACTCTTCTCAGTGGCTCGGCTGAGCTGGGAGGTTGATCTCCAGGTTATAAGCCTCTGTGACTGCCCCCAGCCCCCATACACCCTCTAACTCTCCAACACATTTATAATAGCTCCCACCACCTCCACAACTTGTGGACGAAGCCTTATTTTTAGGCGGACTAGCTCCACACCATCAAGGCCATTTCTGTCTGCCTCCATCCGCTTACTGCTCCTGTATGGGGCAACATGATCTTTTCTTAATGATTATGTGCAATTTATGTTTCTGTTATCAGTTTACTCAAGTAGCCTTTGCTCTGTATGACTGATGCACTAATCTGTCTACTGAAATTGTAGTTATCCATATGATGATGTTTTTAGTAATTTGTTTGCCTGTATTGTTGTCGTTGTATGACGTCGAACCTCACGTAAAAGAGTCTTCTGACTCATAGGTAATTGCAATCCAAGAATTAAATAAATAAATAAAATAAATGAGCCCACCCCAAAAGCAATATACAGAAAGTATGACTTGATCGCCAGAACACCTACACAGAATGTCAGAACTAGGTATAATTAATAACCTGTGATGAAATTTGGGACTTGATGTATAAAATGGATATGTGAAAATGACTACTGTAACCATGTGATGATCAAAGGTATGTAAAATTTATCTAAACTGTCTCAATAAAAAGTTAAAATATAAACAACAAACAAAAACAACCATCAATGGTACACATCCAATTCAGACCAGTACATAGAGACATACCACTGGCTTGCAGATAAGGGTTATGGAACAGAGTACACGTAGCACCATACACAGATGACTAATTTTTGTAACTGAATGATTATTGCCCATGGCACCTTGTAGCCCAGACAAAGTCCCTAAGTTGCACCATTGGCCAGTGCTTCCTAATGTTGGTATAATCATTCCTCTCCTCTTGTTATTTGTCTATGTGAACAATACAGCTCCACACACTAGTCACAGTCCAAAACCTAGACTTTGCTACTGCTTATCGTCATCGGGCTAATGCCCTACCATGCCTGCTAACCAATTGCGGCATCTGGCTTGCCATTCTAGCAACTTATAGCCTACATCATTGCAGTCAACACTTACAAATAGTGAAATAGGTTAGATAACCCTTATGCCTCTAGCCACCCTGTAATGGCTGTGTGTTCCCTCATTTCACAGTCTACTGGTTTTACTCAGTGTCTCCTCCCAATGAGGCAGCTTCTATGCACCATTTGGTTGGTTTTACATATAACCTTCCTCCCTGAAAACTCCTGAACTATGTACAGCTCACCTACTTTATTCATAGGTGCCACTATTCTAGTCTGTTTTTTTTCATAGGTAGTTTGTAGGTTTTTGGCTTTTTGTTCCTGACCCCGGCACGCCCCGCCGTGGTGCATATGTGGAGGCATGCGCACGCCACGCACTACGGGATGTCCCGCCTATCTGTTGCGCCTTTACTGCCTGCACCTGTCACTGGACCTCCATCTAATGATGGTGGGACTACGGGCAGGCGAGCCCCTCCCAGGAGAGGACAGTCAGTGCTCAATCCTGCTCCCATGCCCCCCATGTCGACACCCGACGACCTGAGGTCGCTTCCAACCTGGGTCGCTGGCATAACGTGAGGTAAGGCGCACAGCACCTGCCTCTGCACTGGCTCTTCTCTGTTTTTATCCTGTATAACCTTCCTCCCCCACCAGCCGGGTGGATTATGCTGCCTGGGGAATTCTCCTCTGCAAATCTCTTACCCCTTGTTCTTCTATAGTGTCTTATAACCTTCTAAGAATGGTATTAAAACATCAGTTCCAAAACAGTGGTTCCTTCCTTCCTCCACTATATGATAATGTGGCAGCCACCTGGAATTGTGTTTCTCCTTTTCAAGCTCAATAATGCTGTAACCCTTTCTACTGTTTTTATACCACTGCATATTCTTACCCAGTCAAAAACTGAGGGAGGTTTATTGGTCAACCATTTATATGTGATGGCGCTATCCACTGCCACCACCCAAAATTTAAAGATATACTTTTTAGCTCCCTCTGAACTCCTTTGTGAAGTCCCTAGAATGTTAATGAAGGTGATGGGCTCAGTGATTTCCAGAGCATTAACCCAAATCTGTGTTAGTTCTCACCAAAAGGATTGTAGAGTGGCCACTCCAAAACGTGTGAGTTGGGTGCCTACTACCCACAATTCCTCCATCAATGGTCAGTATTAGTAGTCCCATAATATTTGGATTTGTCTGGTGTAGTAAAATACCTAATCCATATCTAAATTCTCCTACTGTTTCCCGCTGTTGTTTTGTGTATGTTTGTCCAAATTTGCTCCCCACTCTTTACTGTCTATTCACACAGTGAGCTCAGATTCCCATCTTGTTTTTACTTTCTACATGTCTGGCATCCCTAAAGCACCTGATATACAGTAACTGTTCTGTGATTTTGTTCTGGCCCCTGCCATCTCTGCCACTCTATTTAGTAGTTCTGGATGTGTTTGGGTTATCCTTCTCAGATTCTCCAGCTGTGTTATAAATCTCTAATTTGGAAGTATCTGAACAAATCTTCTGCATTAGGCCAAATTCTGTCTGTAGCTGCTCAATTGATTTCATCTTGCCTTCTTGTAAACAATGCATGGAATATGTTACACCCTTTCTCCCATTGTTCAAAAGCTGGATTTATTTTTGCTGGTAGGAAGTTAGGGACGCCCAATGAGGATCCACCCTGCCTGTGGTTCTGTACAACCCAGGCATCTTTTAACATTCATTCAGAGGGATATGGAGTGTCTTGTCCATCTATTGCTGATCTGCTGAGTTCCCTTCATATCTTTAACTGCCTAGGGCAAAATCCTCACCAACATGTGGGAATGTGGTTGCCATTCCAATGGTATCCACCCTCTTGTCCCTGTCTGCTAGGATGTCAGTAAATGGCGCCAGTTGAGCTGCTTCATAATGATGTTTAAAACCTGGCAGTCCCATGCCTCCCTGCCCCGCCTCCCAGCAAAAATATCCCATTTGACTCTTGCTCTTTGCCCTGCCGAATAAATTCCTGATGGGTCTCTGTAGCTCCTGCCAGTCCCTTCTGGGGATATTCAAAGGAAAGCTGGCATATAAAAATAATAGTCATGGCAGGACATTCATTTCTATGGTATCAAGACGATTATACAGAGTGAGGGGAGCTTCCTCCATCATTTTAGATCCCTGAAAAGTTATTGTTGTAATGGACTGTATTTGGTGTGGTAAAGATGGGACAGATCTGATGGTATTTAATACCTGAATATCTAATTGCCAAATACCTCCTGCCAAAGTAACTACAGACTGGCAAATGGCCTTGGACTCTAAGAGGCATGTATTTGCCCCTTCCTTGATCTAAGTAAGGCTCGATACTGTGGATCATACCATCATGCTTACTGCACTGAGTAACATCGCACTTGATAGTTCTGCCATTAAATGGTTCACAGCTACCTAACCAATAGGTTACAACAAGTCAAAGCCATAGGAGATCTGTCCCACAAAAATCCTTGTTACGAGGAGTCCCACAAGGCTCCATCCTGGGCCCTATCCTCTTTGCAATATACATCAATAATCTGACTTGCAGTTGGGCACAGTCAATGTGCACTTACTCGTAGATGATACTGTACTCTATACCATAAATTCATCCTTGATTTGGCCCATGAGTACTTACAGAAAGACTTTGTCACCCACCAATACAACCTTATCACTCATAAGCTCCTCCTCAATGCCAAAAGACTAAAGCAATGATTCTCTCACCAAAGTCTACTTGGATGTCCACATATCACACAGATCCGAACACTCTTAGATGAACCCTTGAAGTAGTTGATACCTTTAAATACCTAGGGTTCTGGCTGGATAACAAGCTCAACTTTCTGTGCCACTTAAATGAAACCTCAAAGAAACTAAGACAGCAATTAGGTTTATTCTATTGCATTAAACACTTACTTACGTTAGAAGCCAGAATGACACTAGTACAAACTACATTCCTACCTATACTGACTACGCTGACTTCCTTTACGGTCAATGCCCATCAACGATGCTAAACAAACTGACACCCTTTACCACTGGGCTTTAGATTTATCCTAAATCTACCCGCGGGTACACATCACTGTCGCCTATACCAGGTTTCGGGATGGACCTCACTCTCAACTAGGAGAAAAGGAATGCTCTCCTCTGGTTTTTAGAGCATTATCTGATAACCTCCCTGCATACATCTCGAACCTCTTCAAACGGGCTAAAGGTTCCTATGGCCTGAGACGCTTCTCCATAATCTGCTTCCAGATTCCTAGAGTGAAAACTACCCTTGGCTCGGCAGCAATCAACTTCTCACTTGGAACACTATGCAAGACTCACTAAAATTATCCTCACTTCCAAGCATATTCACATTCAAAGCTCTATTAATGGATTATCTGAAGGAATCATGCAACTGTTTAATGCCTCAGACCCTAAGCCCGGGTGCCACTCTCAAATCCTACGCCTAAGTATCTCATCCACCCCACATTCCTAACAACAGAAACCTAGGGACCTACAAGCCTAGTTCCCTTAATCCGAGATGGCCCTGCCTATTCTCTACCTTTACCTATTCTGGCCTTCCTCTTGGCTGCCTACTCTTTTGCCTCAATTTCTACCCTATTCTTTAATACCTCCTTATTTTTATCATTTAGGTATGAGCTCTTACTTAGCAGAGACTATATGGATTGTTGTCTCTTCTCATTCCAGTAAAGCTTATCATTACGCACTATGCATGTTAATTATGTTGACTGGTTTGTATAGGCCCATATTGACTGGCACCTTCACAAAGTTTTTTTTTTTTTGCACTGCTGTCCACGTA
This sequence comes from Neoceratodus forsteri, assembly GCA_016271365.2. Lineage (NCBI taxonomy): Eukaryota > Metazoa > Chordata > Ceratodontiformes > Ceratodontidae > Neoceratodus > Neoceratodus forsteri. The sequence continues at coordinate 478,258,456 of CM057459.1, read as the reverse complement.
ATTGTAATCTTATGAAGTGTACTGTATTGTATTGTATTAATACCCAGTACCATCCTGAAATGAGCTTGCTCAATGGTGTTTATGCCTGGTTAAATAAAGTGATCGATTGATAATTGTTCTGTCACCACTTGTACTGGATGGTTCTCTTAACCCTGTCCGGGATTTCTCTGCTTATAGTTAAGATTTCAGTTTTGGTTCATTCACTTTAAACCTGCAATTTGGCCAAATTTAGTGCCGATCATTTGAAGAGCTGGGAAAGTATCTTCTAGGTTTTATGATAGATTAGAGTGTCGCCATAATTTTTGTAGCCGATTTACAAGGATTTTAGTAAAGATTTATAGGTCCTGGTTTAAGAGAGAAATTGGGTAGTATGCTGCACAGTCATCCCCTGACTTTCCAGGGTTTGTAATGATGGAGATTACTGCCTCCCTCCAGGATTGGGGGCAGGCAATAGTGGAGATTACTGGACCACCACTACACAAGTAGCGTAAATCTTTTGTGAATACAGTGCATGCTTGTGCTTACTGCCCCACACCCCTTGTGTTTTTTGTTTGTTTTTACAGGTGTGTTGGAGGTGAAGACCACCAACTCAAATAAACTTCTAAAAAAAACCCAAAGACTGATACTAGAAAGTAGCGAACTTGACCTCACGCTAACAGCGAGGTCCTCGGTGACCTGATAATCTCCACATCTCCAGGGGACAGACACTACCCTCTACCTGGAAGGTGTGGAAATGAAAATTACGTACCTACCGTAATTATGATCTTTCTGTGTATCTTCACCATTCATCACAGATGGGTATCTGCCAGAGGTCAGGACCGCAGGAGCTTTTTTTTTTTTTAAAGGTAGGAGGAGCTGACACAACCCGCACCACCCTCGGGCCAATGCACTGCATGGTGCTCGAGGGCTGGCTGCTAGGCTGTGTCAACTCCGCCTGCCTGCCAGTTCTGAGCCCAGAGAGGTAAGAGGAAGGGAGTGAGGGTGGGACAAGGGAGTCCAAGGACAGAAAAAGGAAAAGATGTATGAACTAAAAGGAGAATAACGACTGAGAGGACAGAAAAGAAGAGGTCAGGAAACTAAAGGGATTGGGAGGAGCCCCAGTCTCTGGAAGAGGAAGAAGGGGGTAGGGTGGGTAAAGAATTTAGGAGAGAGGAGAGGGATAAGACATCCCAGACCCTAGTCCGTCTCCAGATTGTATAGGAACTGTAAGGAGTAGCAAAGCTTTCTGCCAGAATTCAAGGCATGCAATAACGGCAAACACTCCAGATAAGCAGAGTCTGCTATTCTGGAGAAGGACAGGATACAGAGGATTCAGCATCCTCTCAAGGAAAGATTTTGGTGAAAAAAGGGTTGTTTTTTTTTTTTAGGAGAAATAGGTTGGATGGGAACAGGGAGGAGGGAGAAGGAGGCCTTTACAGCTCCCACCCCACGGGGTGGAGTCAAGGTACTGGAGGGTGCCGCCGAGCTATCCACTCTTCATGGAAAAATACTCCCCTGTGTGTCCCTATTTTACCTCACTCCTAAGGAGGAGAGGGGGGAGTCACAGAGAGGGAGGGCCCAGAGACTGAGGCCCCAGGGGATGGAGGGTAGGCTTGTGATGAATGTAATACACAGAAAGATCATATCACGTAGGTAGATCATTTTCATATTCTTATCTGTGTCAGTCTTCACCATTCATCACAGAAGGGTGAGTACCGAGCTCCCCTGAAGGAGGGTTTCTTTTTACACCCTAAGGGACAAAGTCCCTTAGCCCTCAGTGGGTGACACACTAAGGAGAGGGAAACCTTCAGGGCCTGGAAGACCGGAGAGTGGGGAGAGAGAGAGAGAGAGAGAGACGGTGCCCCGGAGTGGGAAGGAAGTTGCTAACAAGCGCCGTCTCACTCTGCGGGAGAAGAGGTAGGTTCCTGGTGGCGGAGTTAATCACCCTCACGCTGGGCCAAGGGTGACAACGGAACGATGCAGCCATGCCGTCCACCTAGTGCAGACTGCTGTCCCTACGACCCTGGTAGCTACCTCGTTGGCATCATAGGATGCCTCGCTTGGTGCCTTGCTAGCTCCAGGCCACGCAAAAGAGTGCAATGGCTTGTCTGGTTTGCTCCGTGTCAGGCAATGAGGCTAGGGCTGACCTAGTCTGGACCACAAGAACCTGTTGTAGGCTGCATAGTGGGCCTGATGTGCAGAGATAGAGAAAAGTAACCGTGCGAGTAGAAAGTCCTCCTACCCCAGAAATCAAAATCCAGGGAGTCTTGATCTGGAGCCGGTCACAGTGAAGGGTGCGAAGCCCATCAGGAGTATCCAACTGCGCAATCCAGACTGTGGATGAGGCATGGAACCTGGAGACTCGGGGTGCGCAATACCTCTGGCTGAGATCCCTTGGGGCAGGAACTCCAGAGAAGGGCCTCTGCCAGAACGCAAAACACCTCCCAAAGGGAGCGTCAGCTGCACCACAAGTGGCCCTCGCCAAAATCGCCTAGAAGGCGGCGCCAAGTGTTCAGGATTGCTAATAGTGGAAGGAGTAAGGTGCAAATCCTCCAACATCCTCACGAGGAATCACTGATACTAGAGAGATCAGCAGCCAGAGATGTGGACAGAGGTTCCTCTCCCTGAAGAGGGGATGAGGAGCTGGAGGTCACCGCCTGTCCAGTGGGTGGCTGAACGGGGAGGTTGAAAAACCTGCCTGTCCATTGCCCTAACGTAAGCAGAGGCAACGAGCAGCCACCGCTCTGAACTGCTCCCAGGTGAGAGGCCTGCTAGGACCGAGAATGCCTGGGAGTGCAGGAGAGTGTGGCAGAGGATGGGACAGAGCCGAGAAGAGATGTCGGCTGACCTCCACTCTGGGCTAAGGAGGCGGACCGTAGGCACCCGCAGAAGAAGGTGCCACGGAAGACCCCACAGCCGACAGCTGAACAACCACATCGGTACTGCCTTGGCTGCGCCCAGAAGAATCCCCGTGAGGCGACTGGGGCAGTAGAGGTCCAGAAGGACATTCCCCTACCTCAAAAAGAGCGGGACTCTCTCAAAGAGACCGAGGAGGAAGAGCAGAGATCCCATACTATGGCTTCCTCCCAGGGCCGGGTGGACCCCAGAAAAGGCCGACACGCTGACCCCACACCCTCGAGTCTGAAAGAGCCCTCCTCCTCGAGAGGGCCAGCCTAAGTAGCTGGCATCTCTGGGCAGCCCCGAAGGGTTATCCAGGATGCAGTACCCTCCCGGAGGTGCTCGATGGGCCCCAAAGTTGGACAGATCAAGGCACACCACTGGAGGGGGTACCACAACTGAGGGGTCAGTGAAACCGCCAAGACCAGGCTGCAGAGCTATGGTGGCCCGCACCACTGCCTGCTGGTCAGTACCCTGACCCTAGTCTCGGTAGCCACCAACCTCACCTCAGAGGGGCTGACCTCGACTGGTCGAAGAGACCACCGTGCTGCCCACCTCAACAGCCAACCCCGAGGGGTCAAACTGCACATCCGACTCAGAGCTCGACTGCTCCAAGGACGTGAAAGTCAGAGGCCCTGTGCCAAACCGTGGGGAGGGCAGGCAGCGCCATCCTTACCAACAGGTCCAGAGACCACAGCTGTGCCTGAGTCAGTGCCAGCGCCTCCCGCAGCTCCACAGTGGAATCTGAAGAAGGTGCAGTCCCAGCCCGAGCCAGAGATCCAGAGCCAGGACCAGTCATGGCACCATCTGGTCCCACAGCGCCGTGAGCGGAGCCAAGGATGGAGATGGCAGATGACAGCTCCGCGGCACTACTGGTGCTGCCGATGGCACCGCCCAGCTACCCGACGCCGAACAGTGCCGAGGGCAGGGGTGGCCGAGGACGGCCCGGTGGACACGCGCCGCCCGACTCCCCGGGCGCCGAGGGCAGGGGCGAATCAAGACGGCGCCGACTGAGGAAAAAGAAGGCCCCACGGCATCGAGCCTCAGGACACGGGCGCCATGCTCAACCTTGGCGCCGAGGCGAGACATGGAAAAGGACAGCGCCATAGTAGATCTCATGGCGCCGCTTAGCAGTGTCAGCGCCGAACGGCTCCGACAGAGATCACGGGCACTGCACAACAAGTCAGCACTGACGACGGCCCGCTAGCCTATGGCATCCTGAACGGTGCAGAGGCCTATGGACGGCATTGAGGACAGTGCCGACCCGGCTCTATGAGCCGCTGAGCGCATCGGGGAACCTTCACTCCCGAAAGGGCGACTGCCATGGTGGAGCCCAGCCCGCCTCCTGGGAAAGAGCGGGACGGGCCTCCTATGCCGCAGATGAAGCCTCAGCAACAGCTAGGCTACAAGTAGTCGAGGCTCCTCCTCCTCGGGTCCATAAAGAACTGGGAGGGACCCGGAGGAAAGGCCGAGACAGCGGCTTGGCCTAACGAGTGCGCACCGACCCCCGAAAGTCGGTGGAGCTCGCCCCCATTTTCCACGCCAAGATTGTTCGAGGACCCCGCGTCCATTGAGAAGCAGGCGTCACATGAATCCATGGTCGTGAAGCGGGCCAAGACACGAGAGACACCGGTCGTGTTGGTCGGGTGACAGAGAACTTCTGCTGCATGGCCTGGCCGCATGGGGGCCGAATTCGCCTTGGAAGATTTCTTGCCCTCCACACTAGACAAGACCTACTGGGAAAAAACACCAAAACAGACTCGACATCGCAAAAGAATAATAATGGAAAGATCTTACCAGGCGACGCCGAGTAAAGCAACACAGAACCGCAGGAATAACCGACGGACTTCGCACGACATACGTGAGGGAGGAGAAACTGCAAGCAGGCCTCAACTTCTTCAGCTTCCACACAAGGTGACCTCTATGGTGGGAGACAAAGAACTAGCAGGCAGTGAAGTCAACACAGCTAACGGCCAACCCTTGGGCGCCATGCGATGCGTTGGCCCTAGGTGTGTCGGGTCCACTACCTTTAAAAAAAAAAAGCTCCTGCTGGGTCCTGACCTCCGCAGATACCCATCTCCGTGATGAATGGTGAAGACTGACACAGATAAGATCACCTCATGTAATATTGGTACTCGCTAGTCTGTAAATTTGGCGCTACAGCCGCCGATCCTGGAGTCTTGTTGCTTGGTAGGTCTTTAATGACCCTCTCTATTTCCACAGCCATGACAGGGGCATCCAATCCTGCCTTCTGCTCGCTGGAGAGGACTGGCAGCTGAAGGGTGTCCAGAAACTCCACGGCTTTGGCTTGGACTTGTTTTGCATCCAGTTCCGCTTTGTACAGTTCAGCACAGAGTTCACCAAAACTTTCTGCAATTCCTTGAGGAGTCCACTTCATCAAGTTTGGTCGCTTTGGGATCTTTAATTTTAAATATTACCCTATTCCCTTCTGTTTTACGCAACCTGAAGACCAGTAGTTGTGTGGCTTGTCCCTATTTCATAGTAATTTTGTTTTAAAAATCTAAGTTTTGCTTCCATTTTTTTAAATTATTTATTTATGTGCATTTCTCTCCAGCTCCCCCTGCCTGCACATCTGGCGGAGGCGTGCGCATGTGGAGGCACGCGCACGCCACACAATGCAGGATGCCCCGCCTACCTGCCGCCTGCGCACCACCGGACCTCCATCTGACGATGGTCGGATTGCAGATGGGCGACTCCACCTTCCTGGGAGAGGAGAGCAACTGTTCAATCTGCTCTCCTCCCCATGCCAGCATCCCGGATGACCCGATGTCGCTCCTAAACCCAGGTCGCCGGGCGAAAGTGGCAAGGCAAGGATGCCTCAGCGCCACCAGGCCAGCTTTGATTCCATTTTTATTGAGCACAGAAACATAGAAACATAGAATTTGACGGCAGATAAGGACCGATTGGCCCACCCAGTCTGTCCATTTCCCTACCTAATGGATAAGCTGCAGATCCTAGTTAACCAGCAGTCTACTTCTTCCTACCCCCACCCCTAGAATTCCCTTATGACTGTTCCATGCATGCTTGAATTCCACCACTGTTTTGACTCCACACCTCC